>JAVLUX010000022.1:39292500-40000000 GCA_032164185.1 Moxostoma hubbsi | reverse complement strand
AAGGATATGCATGTACAAATCATTTTAGTGTGATAAAATCACTACTTAACCTTTTCTGTTTAAAGTTATAACCAATTTAAGTGCTTTTATAAAATGATCAGTTGTAAGTGCCTTTTTTTTATTTTTTTAGAAAATATTATGCCACAAATGCTGTCGATTGAGCCCAACTTGCATTGAACCCGGAATATTCCTTCAAGCCATTTGAGAACAAATACAGAAATATCTAGATACATATCAAATATGGTCAAAATATTAAGATATACATTTTAGAGCTATATCACCCCACACTACTGTGTTTCAGTCATATAAATGCCTCCCTAACATGCAGGTAAAGCGTTGGCAAGTCCTGGCCCTCTCAATGCCATCTCTCACCCGTTTATTCCTGAATTCATCAGTGTACGCTCACCCATACGGGAGCTTTCCGCTCGCATGATTACCTGTGGAAATGCTTTCTTCTCCTGAACGCTGACATTTCACTGCCACCGCCCTAAGAGCGTGTCAAAATTTTTCCCTTTGCAGTGTAGAAAAGATACATATTGTGTTTTTAAGTGCCAGATAATGCCATGTAAAGTCACTCAACAGTCTTTTACTCGAGAGGAGAGTGGGAGAGAGCGATTTGTGGCGAATAAAAGAAAGTATAAATGTCATGCAGGCAGTGTCCCGAGCGGGTACTGCACACGTTTGTGGATAATTATATGCTGCCACCTCTTGTCTTTTTGTTCTTAACCGTTGTAAAATGGTGCGGAAGCAAAGCACAGGGACAGGTTAAACTACAGAGGAGACGTCTCATCAGTAAACCAGCCAGCGGACTCGCTCTGAGAGCCATTATCAAAGCCTGCGAGAGTGTGTGCTGGAGGAGGTCAGGCTCTTCCTGTCTTTGTTAGGAGGGCAGGATGACTTGTGTGTGAAGTGAGAAGGTATGTCTTCAATTCAAAGGCACTTTACCCCTCCAGGCCCTCTGTGACATCATAAAAGCTGGTCCAGAAAGCAAAGAGCTCAATAGCGTATCACTGACAAGTTTGATATTGACAACTGAAGGAAAAATTGTACATTCGATTTATAAAAGATTTGCTTGAAATGATCAGTCTTGAGAAGTAACTAATAGTGGCACTACTAAAAGGGAGATTTTCTAAATCGATTCAACGTATTCATTCGATTCCAATTCATTTGGGGATATTAATTCAGGCAAGAAAAACTCCTTGAGGACGAGAATGTTTCTAAACCTCGGCATTCATTTGTTCTCTCGAGTTAAAGACCCTCCTCCATCCAGACTTTGATGAATTTGGCTTAGACGTGCCAGTGTCTGATTTCAGGTTTTCTTTTTTCTTTTTGTCCATTGTCAAAGCGAGGCCGCCTGTTCATGTCTCACACCCCAGTGAGAGTTGTATTTCACAGCCCGACCCTGAAGCAGCAGTCGCATGAGACAGGCAGAGGGGAGTAGATGTTTAACTCTGTGTGAACCTCTTAAAAAGTGATTTGTAAAGATTCAATGATATCTCTCATGAGAGTGAAAGCAGAGAATAGGGTTTCAGAGCTCTGGTAGAGCAGGTCAGAGGTGGAGAGCGTTTTTAGGTTAGTTATGTCCTGCAGAGTTTTTCCACTGTTACTGCAGCTGTGCTCCAGTGCAGTGATAAAACTGGTTGTAATGCCCCCAGATTGTCAAGAACATGGTCAAGGTCCAGGTCATATTTTACCCCAAAATCAAGATAAGGAATTTTATTTTGCATAAAGAAAATAAGCTCATAATTAAAAAATGCTTAGCCTACTTGTAATTATACAACACTACTTTAAAATAAAGTGGTTCCGATTCATTTGTCATCCCTATGTTGAGGCAAACTGCAGCAGATTTTAATTGCCATGCAAATGGTTCTCGTGTAAACATCCGCTGATAAATACTGATTCAGCTAAAGCTATGGAAAAGATTTTTTGCAAAGCGTGCCGAGAGTGTTTTCTGTGACGGGGTTACGGAGGAGTATTTTGACAGTCGCAGAAGGTGTTGCTTTCAGCCGTTTGAATGAGTAGGAAATTACGTTGTACCCTTCAAGTAATCTGCTTCTCCCTTTTACAGGAATTGTGGATGTTAATAGCTAGATCACACTCTCAAAAGTCTGCTTGAACAACACACACACCAGAGTGCATGAGGATTGCTTTAAAACTTCCATAAAGCTGCAGTCAACACACTCGGCCTTCACACAAGCCACTCATGCACAGTGGAGGAAGTTATCACCTTTTGTTATCTACGTAATTTAACGTTTGTTCCAGGTAAATGTGAAAGAAGCAATTTGCCTTTATTGATGCCCTGTCTGTTTTGATGCTCTCAAAGTCACCCGAGTCTCAAAGTCATGCAATATATTTTAAGCTTGTAAGACCGTTGCCTTGATGGTTAAATACTTCATACAGTATAGCCCTACAGTGGCACAATGTTAGTACACTGAACTCGTTAACATATGGGCAGGGCCGGACTGGGACATCATTTCAGGCCGGGAGTCTCACACTCGTCCAGGCCACCCAATCGACCCACAACACATTTTAAAACCAGAGCTGATGTTAAATTATGGGATTATGATTTAACAATACACTTTATGCTAAGGTTGTATAGTATGCTAACACATGGACGTAATATTCCAAATTAGGTTTCAAGAAATAACAATGAATATTATATCTCATCTTCATTGGTGATTGAAATCTCAGTACAAATGGATTATTTTGAATTATTCCTAGATAAAAGTTTCTTATTCTTTGTTTGACACTGTTCATAGATTTTGCATGGCGTGTGTGTTGTCAAGTTTTGAGATTTCAAGGTTAGCATTATTATTAAGCATATGTATTCAATGAATTACGTCAGCTGGACAATTTCAGCTCACGACGAGCATGCGACTCATTTTAAGTGGAAATGAGTTTTTTTGTGTGATGTCGCCGGGTAAAAAAGAATGTTAACCCAGAGTTTAGCATTGTGGGAAAAGCCTAGAATAGAACAGAACAGAGGATTGATTTGTGAGGCTGATATAACGTCGACTCTCGAGTGATGTTGATTAATCCGACACTCTCTGTAATGAACCTTCTGAAAAATCAAATGTTCCCATTTTACACACTATTTGTGTTTCTTTATCTTGATTGGATCTTTATTTGAATGTTTTTCAATTTAGTTCTAGAGATGATGGCTTTATGATTGATTCCTCCAGCTCAAGCCATATTGTTTTCCACCTGTGGCTAGTTTGCAATATTACGAGTTGATTTTAAGGTACACTTTTGGAGTTTTGGCTTATTCTGTGCCTATTTGTATCCTGTGGCTTTTTCCCACATTGTATGGAAGATCTCATTCTCGATCACTATCTTATGAATGCATGGTGATGGCGTTGTTAACCGTGTGTTTATCGGGGACTGTGAAAATGCTTTGCCCTTGAGGCTCTATCAGACACAATAATTATTTTATGATGTAAATGAAGAGCAGGCTATTATTTCATTAGCACGGCTGAATATTTGCAGCCATAGATTATTATGCAAATCAGCCTGGTTAGTGTCCTTGCAGCCACACTCAATGTACGAGCTGCGTTTTGGGCCCATCTGGAGTGGAGCGGTGCGTTTTGGGGTCATTAAAGCTCTCAGCCGGTCTGTCCACGCACAATGGACTCTACAAGCACCACTATAGGTGACCAGCCGCAACAGAGGACGTGAAACACCGTAAAAAAACAAATATAGCGCATTCAATGGGGTATGAAAGACTATTCTCTCTGCAATGAAGGCGAATGGCAGTGATTCTGTGTTCCTGAATAGCTTTTGTCCCATTTAAGCGGATGATTTCTGGTCTAAGCGAATAAACTGGAATTGTTTTGAGCGTTTTGTCCTCAGGCCAGCTGTCCGCGGTGATTCCAGCATCTCGGCGGAGCCAGGCGCATCCCGCGCGTCAAAGACAGTCAGATGGTGTGTGGAGGTGTTCGGGTTTGTGATGTTGAAGAATGTGTGTGTATGTGGGCAGACACTTCTGTTAGGACTGAGCTCAATTTCCTGTGCTGGAGATGAATTAAACTACGTGGAACTGTGAAACACTGCGAGACGATTCAGTGGGTGTTGCATTTCTGTCTGGAATTTGAAGATGTTTTGCTGTGTTTTTGGCATCCCATTTGTTTTTAACAAGGCGTGTAGGCTTGATATGCAGACTCAACTGTATAAGTAAGCCATTCGTAGGTTGATTTTCCCGAAATTGAAGAGCTGTGGTGCTATAATTGATTTGTTTGTTTGAGCATCCCAACCAGCCGTATAGCCGGTATTTTACAACGGCTTTTAGCGAAAGTGGCTCATTCAGTGAGATTTAATGGATTACTGTAATGCATGACTACTTTATTAACTCAAATTGAATGTCATTTGAAGCTGTTTTTGCACTGATGCCAGACTTTTCATTTCTTATGAATAGGCAATCGCAATGATTATATAATCACTTAATCACAATTAATAATCTGCGATTATTTGATATAACCAAAATGTATTAAGACTATAATGCTATTGCAGAATAATATAATATAATATAATAGTGGATTTTGCTGATACCTGTAACTACAGTGGTGGGAAATGCTGATAACCGATTAATCGGCTGATAGATTTTAAAATCAATTTATAAAATTTCTAAAAAGTTTCTTATCATTTTCTTACTAAGACAGGCCCAGAAAAAGAAAATCTTAGATGCAGTTTATTGTTCAACCAAAATTCCAAAAATAACCAGATAAAAGGATTTGCTGTATAAAGCAGGACTTTTAAGTAGAAACAAGCCTGAAACACACCACAGACTCTTATTTTGAAATGATGAAAAAACTTTGGCCATAGATTTATGCAAATAAACGACAGTTCCAAAAAAAGCAACGGTCGGCAGCGATTAATTGGTAAAACTGATATACCTCTATAATACAATAACATACAATACAATGTAATATAAACAACAATGTCAATGTTAAATTAACATTAGACTATAAAGACTAAAGTTGACTAAACAGATGCTTTTAATATTTGGAAATATTATAATATTTAAAATATAATTTTTCATATCATTCTACCCCTGTGGAATATTCATAAATTATATTTTATATCCCTATTTTATAAAATGTTTCCAGGTTAAGTATAAATATATCAATTAATTGTCAGTCAATAATCATAATTGTGACAGTTTTAGCTATGAATAATCGGTAATACTTTACAATAAGGTTGTATTCTTTAACACTAGTTGACAACTTTATATAGCATTTAAAAACAGCGAACAATGCTAATGTTAATGTCAACATATACTAATCATTTTTTTAGTAAAATATGGACATTTTAACATTAGTTATGAACTATAATGAAAATACATTATGAACTAACTTGAAAAAACAAGGAACAATTTTATTTTCATAATTTAACAATAACCAAGATTTTGGTAGTTCATTATATCGAATGCCTTTACTAATGTTAACAAATTGAACATTATTGTAAAGTGTCACTGAATACAAAAACAATATTATATATTGGTTTACGTAAAGTTCAAATAATAATAATTATTAATAATAATAATAATTACAAAATAATCCAATGAGACTATAGAAGTTTCATTTGTCAAGTAGTTAATTTACTGGATTACCAAACGATTTGGTATTAATACATGTTTACATGAATTGAATTTAAATTGATGATATTTATTATTTATAATAGGTAATAAATACTCATAATTACCAAAATCAATGATAATATAAGATGTTTAGTCACCCCTGCTCATTTTTAAGGTTTCTTTTGAGGTTTTAAGGCTCAGCAGCTCCTGATGTATTTCAGAAGGTTTATTTGTGCTGTTGGATGCATGTAAAATGTCTTTTCATTTTATTCATCTCAAGTGATATTTGTATGACATGGCATTAAGTGTGAGGATTAACTGTATATGACACCAGCATTATTAGTCTGCCATAATAATCACAACGTCACAGTTGTGTTTCTTATTGTGTGTAACTCGGTTTGGTCTTTGGTTCCTCTGCGTTCTTCTGTACTGTAGTTGATTTCCACATTTAATCCACTCTTGTGCCATTGGCATGAGGAACAAATGGTCTGTTTGCTGAAGTCATTGTCAGGAGTTTTCCATCATTTGCATGTGTCTGATGTTCTGAACGCAGAGCGGTGCCTGTGTAGTCTTCACCTTTAAATGGAGCACTGATCTATATTACTTTGATGGAGAATATTCATTATAAATTCATTTAAAATAATCAAACATGAGTTTTGTTTTTCAAGCAGGTCATCATTGGCCGATTTCCAAATAATGTAAAGTGTCTTGTGCTGAAATATTAAGGCCTATGCAATATACAGTATGCTGCATAAATGAATATATTTAACACATTACCAGTTTGTCAGATATTGCATGCCAAATCACTCTTAAATATCTTATTGGTCAGTGAAATAGAGAAAAAAATGCAGCAGAAAAAGGTCACGAATTATGAAATAAATAATTTCATCCTAATGCTTACAGAAAATGTATTACTTTTTTTAATTACTTTTTATTTGTAGCTTTTGCTGTAGCCTAAGTTTTCTAAAGATTGCATTGACTATACTTTAACTAGTTGAAAATATGATAAGGTTTCAGGTTAGTTCAGGTCAATTTTAAAAAAAAATTTTTCACTTTGGGATTGTGATGCATTTGTGCAATTCTTGGGCAAGTTCAGATATGTCTTTCCCAAGCTTATGCAGGGCTGTTATTATTAGCACCTTTATCTGTCTGGGTTTCTGCTGTCTCTGGGACATCATGGAGAGGTCGTAAATGTCACGAAGAGATAGACGGAAGCAAGTGCAGATTAAACTCTTTAATGAGTAATAATATATATATATATAGGAAGTCCAACACAGAAAACAGGTAAGTAGCGCAGGGACTCCGATGGTTAGATGATGATGGTGCAGAGACAGTGGTGCGGTGATAAGAGTCCAGTGATGAATTAATATCCAGAAATAATCCACAGAAAACGAGAACCGGAACAGGAGGGTTGAGACTAGAACACGACTGGAACACAGACACACCGAGGAAACCACATACAACGATCTGACAAGGAAGATGAGAAGGTGGTGAGTATAAATACACATGATCAGATAAGCTGCAGCTGGTGATGGGATAATGAGGAGATGGCTGATGAACACTGATGAGCGGCCACCCCCATCTAATCAACGCACACACATACAACCACAGAAACACGAGACAAGAAAAAGACATAGAATTTACCAACCGTGACAGTACCCCCTTCCCTAGGAACGCCTCCTGGCGTTCCCAGACTCCCTTACCTGCCGATTGTAATCATCGATAAGGGAGTGATCCAGGATGTCTCTAGCCGGTACCCAACTTCTCTCCTCCGGACCGTAACCTTCCCAGTCCACCAAGTACTGGAATCCGCGTCCCCTCCGTCTTGAGTCCAGAACACGATTGACCGAATATGTAGGTTCCCCATCTACGAGACGCGGCGGAGGGGGAACCGGAACTGGCGGATTAATGCGAGCAAAAAATACGGGCTTAACTTTGGAAACATGAAATACGGGATGAATCCTCCTGTACACTGGAGGAAGGTTGAGGCGGACTGTCACCGGACTAATGATCTTAGTGACAGAGAACGGGCCAATGAATTTTGGTGCAAGCTTATTCGAAACGGAGCGGAGAGGAATGTCCTTGGTTGAAAGCCACACTTTGGAACCGACGACGTATACGGGAGGCCTCCGCCGGTGGCGATCAGCTTTGGCCTTGGTGCGCGCCCCCACTTGGAGTAAAGTCTCACGGGCTCTAGTCCAAGTGCGGTGACACCTCTGGACGAAGGCGTGGGCGGAGGGGACCGCAACTTCGGACTCCAGACTAGGAAAAATAGGTGGCTGGTAACCTACACTACACTCAAATGGTGATAGGCCCGTGGATGACACTGGCAACGTGTTGTGGGCGTACTCCACCATAGACAGTTGCTGACTCCAAGAGGAAGGATTCTTGGACACTAAACATCGCAACGTTCGCTCCAAATCCTGGTTGGCTCGCTCAGTTTGACCATTGCTCTGGGGATGGAACCCAGAGGACAGACTGACCGTCGCACCCAGAAATTTACAAAACTCTCACCAAAATTTGGACACAAATTGGGGTCCTCTGTCAGAAACCACGTCTGTCGGGAGGCCATGAAGCCGAAAGACGTGGTTAACGACAATCAACGCTGTCTCCTTGGCTGAAGGTAATTTGGGCAAGGGAATGAAATGGGCCGCCTTCGAGAACCTGTCTACCACGGTCAAAACTACCGTGTGACCCTGGGAGGGTGGGAGGGCAGTGATAAAATCTAGCGCGATATGGGACCAGGGTCTCGAAGGCACCGGCAGCGGTTGAAGTAACCCATCTAGAGGTTGATTGGAAGTCTTACCCGTGGCGCAAACTGAGCAGGCCAATACAAAATTGTGAACATCACGAGCCATGAGAGGCCACCAGAATCGTTGCTTAACTAAAAATTTAGTACGATTGACTCCAGGATGACAAGCCACATTGGAACAATGTCCCCACTGAAGAACGCTGGACCGTAACCCTTCCGGCACGAATAAACGATTTGGTGGACAACGAGTCGGAGGCGTTACCCCTTCTAAGGCCTTCTTGACCTTCGATTCGATCTCCCATGTGAGTGTAGAGATGAATAGGGTCTCTGGTAAAATGCATTCGGGAGTAGACGGGCGTTCGGAACGGTCAAAAATGCGCGACAAAGAGTCGGGTTTGATGTTTTTGGAACCCGGGCGGTACGAGAGAGTAAAGTCAAAACGACCGAAAAATAGAGCCCACCGAGCCTGCCTGGAGTTAAGTCTTTTAGCAGTACGAATGTATTCCAAATTCTTGTGGTCGGTCCAGACGATAAAGGGTACCCCCGACCCCTCTAACCAGTGGCGCCACTCTTCCAATGCTAATTTGACCGCAAGCAACTCTCTGTTGCCAATGTCATAATTGCGTTCGGCAGGAGATAAACGATGAGAAAAAAACGCGCAAGGATGCATCTTGTCGTCTGAAGGAGAGCGCTGGGATAACACTGCCCCTACCCCCACCTCTGACGCATCGACCTCCACCACAAACTGACGTGATGAATCAGGGGTTATCAGAATGGGGGCTGAAACAAAGCAACCCTTAAGTTTGGCAAACGCAGCTTCGGCTGCGTCTGACCACCTGAACGTCGTTCTGGGGGAGGTCAATGCGGTCAGAGGCGCGGCTAGTCGGCTGAAATTGCGAATAAAACGCCGGTAAAAGTTGGCGAACCCCAGAAACCTCAGTAGGGCCTTACGGGAATCTGGACTTGGCCAATCCACCACAGCCTTAACTTTCTCAGGATCCATGCGCATTCCCTCAACCGAGATGATGTATCCTAGGAAAGGAACAGACTGTGCATGAAAGGCGCATTTCTCCGCCTTGACAAAAAGCCCATTCTCTAGCAACCTCTGGAGCACCTGTCGGACGTGTTGCACGTGTTCCTGGAGAGACGATGAAAAAATCAATATATCATCCAGGTAGACATATATGAATCGATCGACCATGTCTCGTAAAACGTCATTGACAAGTGCTTGGAAGACCGCTGGGGAGTTGGAAAGACCGAACGGCATGACCAAATATTCAAAGTGCCCCCTAGGGGTGTTAAATGCGGTCTTCCACTCATCCCCCTCCCTGATGCGGACCAAATGATAAGCATTCCGTAAATCCAATTTCGTGAAGATAGATGCTCCTTGCAACCTCTCGAACGCTGAAGACATCAACGGCAAAGGATAAGTATTCTTTACTGTGATGTTGTTCAACCCCCGGTAATCAATACAAGGTCGCAACGATCCATCCTTCTTCCCCACAAAAAAGAACCCCGCCCCCGCTGGAGAAGAGGAAGGACGGATGAACCCCGTTGCTAGAGAATCAGAAATGTATTTCTCCATGACCTCTCTCTCTGGGACAGAGAGTGAATATAATTTGCCCTTAGGCGGAGACGTACCTGGCAGTAACTCTATGGCACAGTCATAGGGACGATGCGGAGGAAGAGAATCAGCCCGAGACTTACTGAACACCTCCTTCAGGTCCCGATACTCCGTGGGCACGTTAGATAAATCCACTGTCTCCTCCTGAAACATAGGAACAGAAACAGACGGACAGGCAGACACAAGACAGGACTTATGACAAAAACTGCTCCACGCAACCACCGACTTGAGCTGCCAGTCTATTTTGGGGTTGTGACGGTTGAGCCATGGGTGACCAAGGACGATGGGTGCAAGCTGAGTGTCCAGGATGTAAAAGGAGGTGGTTTCAGTATGGTTACCAGACGTGATGAGAGTGATGTCTTCGGTGATCAGTGAAATAGTGGGGAGTCTTTGACCATTGAGTGCGTGTACATCAATCTGGTGTGACAGGTGTCGGAGGGGAACTTGATGTCTTAGAGCAAATGAGTGATCCATGAAATTACCTTCCGCTCCTGAATCCAGTAGTGCCCGACAGTCGTGGAGGTGAGTAGACCATCGGAGTCTTACCGGGAGGAAGGTAGATGTAGATGAGGTCTTCTCGGCAGAAATCCCACCCGACCGTAGCCTCATACTTACTGTCGGGTTGGGCCTTTTAACGGACAATTGTAAGCGAGATGTCCAGCTCCACCGCAGTACAGGCAAAGACCCAGGGATCTCCGCCTCTCCTTCTCCTCCCGGGAAAGCCGGACTCGACCCACCTGCATGGGTTCGTGATCGTAGACGGGACTGACAGCGCCCCCACCTCCCGAACGCTGACCCTCAATCCCTCCAGAAAGACGGTCCGGTTGAAACCGTCTGCTGCTACGTGATAGACGTGCGTCCACTCTCAGAGCCAGCGCAATGAGATCATTAAGTCTGGAGGGTAGGTCCATGGCGTAGATCTCCTTTTGGACGCGGTCAGCCAGCCCATGCAGGAACATGTCCCACTGCGCCTCCTCGTTCCATTGACTCTCAGCTGCCAGGGTGCGAAATTCGATTGAAAAGTCTGATACGGACCTCTCTCCTTGTTGTAATTCAGCCAGCACCCTGGCAGCTTCTCTTCCCGTCGCGGCCCGATCAAAGACCCGCCGCATCTCGTCGGAGAGCCTCTGGAACGATGAACAGCATTCGTCTTGATTTTCCCACACCGCTGTTCCCCATAGCGCCGCTTTCCCCGTCAGAAGCGTCAACACAAACGCGACCTTGGTCTGCTCCTCTTGAAAAGTTCTGGGCTGGAGAGAGAAATGCATATCACATCTGGTTAAGAACGCACGACAGTAGTTGGGTTCACCTGAGTATGATTCAGGGACCGGTAGACGAGGCTCTGACGGGCATGGGTCCGCTGGTGGAGATGGGGGAATCGGTGGTGCGGGTGGCGCAGTGGAAACACGAAGCTGTTGAATTTGTTGGGTGAGCCCGGACACCTGCGCCACTAAAGCCTGAACGGCACGAGCCGTATCACTGAGATTCTTTTCTTGAGTGTCCATTCTCTGAATGCTGTTACTCACGAAAGCCTCCAATGAGTTTGAAGAGTCACCCGCTGCTTCCATGCTTGTTGGTCAGATCGTTCTGTCACGAAGAGATAGACGGAAGCAAGTGCAGATTAAACTCTTTAATGAGTAATAATATATATATATATAGGAAGTCCAACACAGAAAACAGGTAAGTAGCGCAGGGACTCCGATGGTTAGATGATGATGGTGCAGAGACAGTGGTGCGGTGATAAGAGTCCAGTGATGAATTAATATCCAGAAATAATCCACAGAAAACGAGAACCGGAACAGGAGGGTTGAGACTAGAACACGACTGGAACACAGACACACCGAGGAAACCACATACAACGATCTGACAAGGAAGATGAGAAGGTGGTGAGTATAAATACACATGATCAGATAAGCTGCAGCTGGTGATGGGATAATGAGGAGATGGCTGATGAACACTGATGAGCGGCCACCCCCATCTAATCAACGCACACACATACAACCACAGAAACACGAGACAAGAAAAAGACATAGAATTTACCAACCGTGACAGTAAAGGTCAGTGGATGTAAAACACTGAGCGTGTGACCTTTACACAGGTGAGAAATCCTCTCGTAATGAATGCAATGCTTGAAGAGTCAATAACAAGTTCTGAGTCAGGGACAATCTTGTTATGCAGTTTTGCAAGCCGACAAAAGTTATCTAATCGTCCAAAAACCTCGCCTGTGAGAATGCAGAGTCTGGGTGTTGCAGTTGATTGGTGCATGTTGATGGACTCTGTTGGTGCGTGATGGAGATGTTTGGGTGCTGATTGCAAATTGCATGGCGCAGTTCCCCGCAGATCTTCCAGGCCGGTTTTGGGTGTTGGAGGATGCTGCAGACCACCACGATCTGACATATTCTGCCATGATCAAATGAAAATGTGTTCAAATCTCTCTTTTAAAAAAATGTAATAAATACAAATAAAATAAAATTAATCATTAATTGCACCAAGTACAAATTTTCTGATTCCACGTCAAATAGGAGCCATATCTAGGTCAAACTCAAATATGTGAAGACACGTTGTGATGTTTTTTCCTCACATTTTGGTGTTGGGGTCTTAATGCAAAGAATATTGAAGTTCTGGAGGAAAAAAAAAAAGATAAATTTCTGATGATAAAATTTCAGAATAAAAGATAAAAGTTGTTAAAAGATACGGAAGTTGCGAATGATGTAGGCTATACTTAAGTAGGTGGTTTGTATGACTTTAATTTGAATCAACCAAAAATATGTAGAAATTTCCGCACCAACTCACCAAATTTGATTATGTTCACGTTGCTTGGGTGCATTGGATCAAAAAAATCTTGATTGACGTGGGTGCGTTCACTCGCAGCAAACTGCGAGCCACTGAAGTTTAACGGAGACTCACTTATGGTAAAGACAAACAGTTTTGTAAAACATGCAGAAGTATGCTCCTGATTTTGAATTCATAACATGTATACATTATAAAACAAAGAACAGCAGTAAAATGTAAGTTATGCGCTGGAGAGAAACAACTCTTAAGTGTCAATGCACCTGAAGCAGCAACCGCTCCACATTAAACTGTATGCTTATTATTATCTTCTCTAAAAGGTTTAATAAAGTGCTCTCATGTGCTGGACAACTTGGGTCATTAATATACTGCTTCAACTAGTCTCAGTCGTTTTCCAATCTCATCACACAACACATTTTTTTAGCAGGCTGTAAAGTGATGTCACTGATGGAGATTCTCCCTGCTCGCTGCATATATCAACTAATCGATAATTAAATTTGTTCGTTTGATGATTTTCATTATCAATAATTATCGATTTTATTGATTAGTTGTGCAGCCCTACTTCAGTGCCCAAATGATTAATAAGTGACACTCGACTACCTCAAATGTTTTGGTGCTTGTTGCAGTCATATGATTTGAAATACGTTTAAATATATATATATATATAATTTCAGCAAAAAAAGGAATGTCCTCTCACTTTCAACTGCTTTTCAGCAAACTTAACATGTAAATATTTGTATGAAGATAAAAAGATTCAACAACTAAGACATAAACTGAACAAGTTTCACAGACATGTGACAAACAGAAATGGAATAATGTCAAAATCAGAAGTAACAGTCAGTATCTGATGTGGCCACCAGCTGCATTAAGTACTGCAGTGCATCTCCTCCTCATGGACTACACCAGATTTGCCAGTTCTTGCTGTGAGTGTTACCCCACTCTTTCTGGGGGGTAAATGGCCTTAGCCCTCACCCTCCGATCCAACAGGTCCCAGACGTGCTCAATGGGATTGAGATCTGGGCTCTTCACTGGCCATGGCAGAACACTGACATTCCTGTCTTGCAGGAAATCATGCACAGCGGTATGAATGCTAGAGGGTCATGTCAGGATGAGCCTGCAGGAAGGGTAGTTCAGGAGGGAGGAGGATGTCTTCCCTGCAAGGCACAGTGATGAGTTTGCCTGCAATGACAACAAGCTCAGTCCGATGATGCTACGCACACCGCCCCAGACCATGACAGACCCTCTTCTTCCAAATCGCTCCCGCTCCAGAGTACAGGCCTCGGTGTAACGCTCATTCCTTCGACTATAAACGCGAGCCCAACCGTCACCCCATGTGAGACAAAACCGCGACTCGTCAATGAAGAGCACTTTTTGCCAGTCCTTTCTGGTCCAGTGAAGGTGGATTTGTGCCCATAGGAGACGTTGTTACCGGTGATGTCTGGTAAGGACCTGCCTTACAACAGGCATACAAGCCCTCAGTCCAGCCTCTCTCAGCCTATTGCGGACAGTCTGAGCACTGATGGATGGATTGTGCGTTCCTGGTGTAACTCGGGCTGTTGTTGTTGTCATCCTGTACCTGTCCTGCAGGTGTGATATTCGGATGTACCGATCCTGTGCAGGTGTTGTTAAACGTGGTCTGCCACTGCGAGGAGGATCAGCTGTACTTCCTGTCTCTCTGTAGAGCTGTCTTTGGTGTCTCACAGTACGGACATTGCAGTTTATTGCCCTGACCCCATCTACAGTCCTCATGCCTCCATGCAGCATGCCTAAGGCACGTTCACACAGATGAGCAGGGACCCTGGGCATCTTTCTTTTGGTGTTTTTCAGAGTCAGTATAAAGGTCTCTTTAATGTCCTAAGTTTTTATAACTGTGACCTTAATTGCCTACCGTCTGTAAGCTGTTCCACAGGTGCATGTTCATTTATTGTTTATGGTTCATTGAACAAGCATGAAAAACATTGTTTAAACCCTTTAAAATAAAGATCTGTAAAGTAATTTTGATTTTTACAAAATTATTTTTCCAATACAGTGTCCTGAAAAGGGGACATTTCTTGTTTTGCTGAGTTTATATACAGTTGAAGTCAGAAGTTTACTTACACCTTAGCCAAATACATTTAAACTCAGTTTTTAAATAATTTAATCATAAAGATATTTACTTGTAGAAAACATTCCCCGTCTTAGATCAGTTAGGATCACTACTTTATTTTAAGAATGTGAAATGTCAGAATAATAGTCGAGAGAATGATTTATTTCAGATTTTATTACTTTCATCACATTCTCAGTGGGTCAGAAGTTTACAGACACGTTGTTAGTATTTAGTAGCATTGCCTTTAAATTCTTTAACTTGAGTCAAAACTTTTGGGTCTCCTTCCACAAGCTTCTCACAATAAGTTGCTGGAATTTTGGCCCATTCCTCCAGACAGAACTGGTGTAACTGAGTAAGGTTTGTAGGACTTGCTTGTTCAGTCCTGCCCACAAATTTTTTCAAATTGATTTTTTCAAAATCAGATTGAGGTCAGGGCTTTGTGATGGCCACTCCAATACCTTGACTTTGTTGTCCTTAAACCATTTTGCCACAACTTTGGAGGTATGCTTGAGATCATTGTCCATTTGGAAGACCCATTTGCAACAAATTTCATTTAATTCCTGGCTGAAGTCTTGAGATGTTGCTTCAATATATCCACATCATTTTCCTTCCTCATGATGTCATCTATTTTGTGAAGTGCACCAGTCCCTCCTGCAGCAAAGCACCCCACAACATGATGCTGCCACCCCCATGCTTCACAGTTGGGATGGTGTTCTTTGGCTTGCAAGCCTCACCATTTTTCCTCCAAACAACAATTATCATTATTGTCAAACAGTTACATTTTTGCTTCATCAGACCAGAGGGCATTTCTCCAAAAAGTAAGATCTTTGTCCCCATGTGCACTTGCAAACTGTAGTCTGGCTTTTTATGTTGGTTTTGGAGCAGTGGCTTCTTCCTCGCTGAGCATCCTTTCGGGTTATGTCCATATAGGACTCGTTTTACTGTAGATATAGATACTTGTCTACCTGTTTCCTCCAGCATCTTCACAAGGTCCTTTGCTGTTGTTCTGGGATTGATTTGCACTACATTAATCTCTGAATGTGTCTGTATGATGGCTGCGTGGTCCCATGGTGTTTATACTTTCGTTCTATTGTTTGTTCAGATGAACGTGGTACCTTCAGGTGTTTTGAAATTCCTCTCAAGGAAGAACCAGAATTGTGGAGGTCCACAATTACCTTCAAACTCAAGTTTGATGTTAGGCCTTAAAATATATCCACAGATACAACCCCAATTCAGTACAACTTCTCTCAAATGCTAATTGGCTAACTGCTTTAAGGCTTGACATCTTTTTCTGGAATTGTGATATTGTAAATTAAAAGTGAAAAAATCTGTCTGTAAACAAATGTTGGAAAAATGTCTTGTCATGCACAAAGTAGATGTCCTAAACAACTTATCAAGACTATAGTTTGCTAATATTAAATCTGTGGAGAAGTTAAACAAATTGCTTAATGTCTGTAATGAATTCAACCTAAGTATATGTAAACTTCTGACTTCAACTGTGTATACATTATATATATATATATATATATATATATATATATTGACTACAACTGAATTTTGTAGTGATCTCTTAATTTTTTTTCAAGAGCTGTGTATATATAAACATTAAATCATCAATGATTTACACATCAAATAATAATGTGTTGTTGTAGTGCTTTCAATGCAGCACAGAGTGTATAGAATACAATTCTCTCCTTTTTGTTTTTATTTGTGTTCTCCATCCCAACTTTTTCGGAACTGGGGTTTAACCATGTTACTGAATGAATATATTTAACTTTTTCCATATTCATATTCCATTCATGATCATATTTTGTAATCATATACAATCAAATTTACATGGTACTATAAGGTATTTCAAAGAATACACTAGAATTAACATAGTGTATGTCCAAAAACCATGATTGTATGATAGCACTTAATGGTGCCTTTTTGTTTGTTTTTAAATATGAAGTTTGTAATGTGCTAGCTTCATCAAGGTTCATCAAACGGTCTGGTTGGGATACACCAACAAAAGTGTCACAGAGGCAGTGTTTACTCTTTTCATGGGAATCAACCTATGAATGGTTTTCTTCCAGTTTTGTTTGCATACTAAACTGGGATGGGAGAAAGAATTTAAACATAAGAAAATACACACTTCGTCTCATTCACAGCAAGTCTGTATTATTTAGTTAATGTGTGTGTTCTACTCAAAGTTGTGCATTTAAGTTTGAATTGTCACATAAATGTGATGTTGTCACTGTTGCAGGTGGCTGCACCTTTGATGATGGCCCATCTCAATGTGACTACCAGCAGGATCCTTATGACGACTTCGACTGGACACATGTCAGTGCTCAGGAAGTACCGTACCTGCCCTCTGACCTGCCCCAGGGTGAGTCCATTAGACAGTAGGGCTTGAAATCTTTAGACATGTCACAATTCGATTTTGAGTCATGGAGTTGCGATACCAAAAGATTCTCGATTTTGACATTTTTGTTGATCGATCCAGGGTCGTTTGAGAAAGAATAACGAAGCATCAGTGAATAGATTTTTCCCAGACATACCAGCTCTCATATCTGTGCTAAATTTGTTAATCTAGATTCCACAACATGCAACGTACTGGCTAACTTCACAGTTCAAGAATCTGAGGCAAGCAACGCATATCTTCATTTTGAAAGAACACAGAGCGATAAATGAACGCTGAGATACATGGTTTTATCTGCCCTCGGGCCTGTTTAAACCCCACGGCAGATTTGGGACTATTTTAATGGGCTGGTAATATTTAAACAAATTGGCAGCTGTGTGTTATCGTGTCAGGGCCATTACTGAACAGCCAGAGAAGTTGAAGGAAAAAAGCAGGTAACAATCTTCTCTCAACTCATGTTCTTCTGCTCTGCGAACACTCTTTGTTATCTGAAATATGTGTGTCATTTACATAACAAAACGTGGGAAGTGCTGAAGGGAAAAAATCCTTTGGTCAAAGGATTGTCATACGTGACACAATTAAGCTTTTTAAATGAAGATGTGAATGCGAGAGGAGAGAGGTGCTTTGCAACCTTCGATTTTCACCTCAGATGCTTAATCACTCGTTTTCAAACAAGAGATTCTGCTGCTGGAAATTAAAGCATTTCACTCTCAGCTAAATTTCCTAATTAATAAGATATTAAGTTATTAATCAAGGCAAGAGAACAGAGAAGGTCATCTGCTCGTGGTTTCAGTCAGGTAGAGTTTTGTTAGAAGAAGAACACTGCTGCCTTTGCCGGGCAATTGCAATAATGTCTGGTGCATCTAATTTTAGATGTCAAGCTTAAAATCACATTTGAGCAAATGAAATGAACACAAATCATATTAAATGTTGAATGCAATGTTTTTTGCTTCACGCATTCCTGAAGGTTTGTTTCTCAATGTGTTTTCTGGGCATGCAGCAAACATAATAAACAAAACAAACGTGTATGTACTGCTGGCCCTGTGGGATGCAGTCAAGATAAAATATGATCAGAGAAAGAAACAGAGAATGGACAGGGAAAAGAGAAAAAGGTAGATATGGGAAAGAGACAGACAGATGCACAGGGAAAAGAGATAATTATGGACAATGGCAAGAGACAGAAAGAAGGACAGAGGAAAGTGACAAAGCTGGACAGATAGATTGATAGGGAATGAGTCAATAATCAACAAGGAAAAGAGACAGAAAAATGGAGAGAGGAAAGACAGGGGAAAAGACTAGACAGAAAGACGGACAGGGGAAGAGACCAAAAAACAAATTATGGGGAAAGAGACAGAATGATGGACAGGGGAAAGAGACAAAGATGGATTGAATGATGGACAGGGGAAAGAGACAAAGATGGAGAGGGAAAAGAGACAAACATGGACAGAGAAAAGAGACAAACAATGGACGGGGGAAGATACGAACATGGACAGAGCAAAGAGACAAAAAATGGACAGGGGAAGAGACAAGCATGGAATGAGAAAAGAGGAAAAAAAATGACAGGAAAGAGACATAAAAATGGACAGGGATAAGAGACAATAATGGACAGAATGATGGACAGGGGAAAGAGACAAAGATGGACTGAATTATGGACAGGGGAAAGAGACAAAAAGATGGACACTGGAAAGAGACAAAGATGGAGAGGGAAAAGAGACTGTGGCACGGTGGAGTGTGGGACCGGGGCGTGATTACACACGAGAGAGAGATCGTTCACGGACATGTCCGTTGTCTTATGTGTTTGTATTTTGAGTTTCCATTAAACCTATGATTTATATGTTAAGCCGGATTCTCAGCCTAATACGGGACCGGGCGTGTGTAATCACGCCCCGGTCCCGCCTTCCACCGTGCCACAGAGACAAACATGAACAGAGGAAAGAGACAAAAAATGGACAGGGGAAGATACGAACATGGAAAGGGAACTAGATGGAAAGATGGACAGAGGAAGAGACCAAAAAAAACAAATTATGGGGAAAGAGACAGAATGATGGACTGGGAAAAGAGACAAAGATGGACAGAATGATTGACAGGGGAAAGAGACAAAACAATGGACATTGGAAAGAGACAAAGATGGAGAGGAAAAGAGACAAACATGGACAGAGCAAAGAGACAAAAAATGGACAGGGGAAGAGGCAAACATGGACTGAGAAAAGAGAAAAAAAAATGACAGAAAAGAGACATAAAAATGGACAGGGATAAGAGACAATAATGGACAGAATGATAGACAGGGGAATGAGACAAAGATGGACTGAATTATGGACAGGGGAAAGAGACAAACATGAACAGAGAAAAGAGACAAAAAATGGACAGGGGAAGATACGAACATGGACAGGGAAAGACGGACGGGAAGAGACAAAAAAAAAATATGGGGAAAGAGACAGAATGATGGACAGGGAAAAGAGACACATACTTTAGACAGGTGAACAAGACAGAATGATGGAAAGTGGAGCGAGAAAAAACTTAATAGGGGAAAGAAACAAACATGGATGGGAAAAAGACAGAAAGATGGACACGAGAAAGAGACAAAGATGGATAGAAAGATCGACATGGGAAATATAGAATCTTACTTTGATCTGTTCTGAACCAGACAACATTTCCAAAACGTGAAGCAAATGTGTTTGCATGATGTGTTTTCCCAATAATTACAAAACATTAACTGATGCTAGCTGCATAGGCTGATGTTTTGGTCCTTACGGGAGTCATTTGGACTGTGTGGCTGAGTGACTCATCATAACAGTTAGTGAACACAAAGCCTGGAGAGGATTCTGATGTACCTACTGGGACGGATCTTGTGTTTTGGTGGTGCATCACATACACATCTGATGCCAGTCTTTCATTTATGTAGCATTCTGCCCTATGGTGGAATATCAAGGAAACATCTGATTCTTGTTTTCATTCAAATTACTTATATCATCCTACCCGGAAGATTCTACACATTGCCTCAGAAGCCTGGTGCAGAGACAGAACTTTCTCTGCTGTCATAAAAAGTAAAAAGAAACAAGTTGAGTGGTGTTCAAGTGGAGATGAAAGGCTCAAATGTAAAATTGGTATTTCTCCACGAAGGGGAAGTTATATCCGTCTCTTAAATGGGCCTCTGCACGTTTTATGTGCAAAAACAGATTTTCATACTTTCTTTGGAAGGATACATATTGTTTGCTTCACACCTAAATCCCCTGCTGTAAATCTGATGGAGAAAGTCGCCACAGCTCACATTGACCTCTGGGTTCGGCTCGAGAAATGGTTGGGCAGGTCCGATGATGTTGTCCAGCTTTGGGATCTTGTAAATTGAATGTAGGTTATTGCAGTGCACACATACCTCGTTCCGTCAGCCAAGAAGTGTCAAATCCACACTACTCCACTGCTGGGAGTAACCCTGACATGACAACATAAATGCGCTTCACACACAGTGTTTTGAAACTGTAGCTTGACAAACTAGTACATGTTACTCATAATGTAAAATTGTGAAACTACACTCAAGTTAAGCTATGCTCTTGGAAAAAGTAGTTAGCTACACTATAAGTTACTAAAAAAAAACTATAAGCCAGCTCTTTTAAACTAGTTTAGAGAGCAATACCTTTTTAATAATATCTAATTAATATATAAATGAGATTATACACATTAATAAGAATTTATAATATATATATATATATATATATATATATATATATATATATATATATATATATATATATATATATATATATATTTTTGCAAACTATAGTTTTGGCAATATACTTTGTGCATGACCTAAGTCATTTTTCCGACTTTTGTTTACAGACAGATTGTTTCACTTTTTAATTTACTATATCACAATTCCAGATGACAGCCGACTCATCAGCAAGATCTTGCGCTCTTCGCTTTCAGATTACGTACATCACTTAAAGTGTGATTGTGTCACTCAATGCCAGCTAGAAGGCCTTTAGGGACATATCCTAAGATCACACCCACCAAGAACAAATAAATCAATCTGATTGGCTGATGAATCTGACAATCTGACTTTAGTTTCTCATTCATTTGCGCTGTTGAGGGGTTCTGTGGAAATTTTGAAGGCCTGACGGGGTGGAGCTCAGAGTCACGCTGCTTCAGCTAAGTAGCATGGCATGCGATTTTGTGAAACAGTTGTCACACTTTGCTTGTAATCATCGAGGAATAAATTCTGATTGGATAAACTTTTTGCTATTTGTTTGTAGATGAATTAGGAGTGGAAAGCGATAAGAATGAAAGGATGAGAGAGAATTCACCACTGTTAAAAAATTAATCTCCATCTAATATTCAACTTAACCTTGTTTATAACAACATAATGTCACTCGCTTTTGGCGCCCCTCGCTGGACGTTTCTCTGGGAAACTGCAGCCAAATGTGTGTAATAAGGCACATCGTTTAGTTTAGTAAAATTGTTGCCCTGTTCATGTAATATGCATGAGACCAGGCTGACATTAATGCATACTTTGGAAAAATATGACGTTAGGAAACCAAATGTAACCTTATATATCAAAAACAATAATAAACAGCAGTAGTGAACTGAATATCTATTAAAGGTGCACTCAGTAATTTTTTCCTCATTTAAAAAGTTTTACTTCTAAAGATATGAATCGCAATTTTGAAACGTGTATGAAATCATGCCCACTCATGTGAGATGAAGAGTTCATACAGTCATATCAGTAACCGTTTAAAAGCTCTTATTCTACATGGGGCAGGGGCACCTCATTGGGGCAGGCATGTTAGCATCATATGACCAGCTAAATACTAATCACATAACTTCCCTGTTATTGACACGTTCGTAATCAAAATGAAATATCTTATACAGTATGTTGCTTCTCAGGAAAATACTGTATCTTGTTTTAAGGATTTTTAGATATATCTAAATGGAAAATATGATAAAACGCTTGATTTTTTTTTACTGAATTAAACTTAATATTTTTTTTCTTCACTTTAATTCAGTGAATGTCATTTAGAGATATTTTTAAAAGATGATTTTGTCCTCTTTAATGTTAGTGAGCATGTTTAAAACAACCTTTTAAGTCAAGGCACAAGCTGAATAGTGGATGAAGAGCTAATGAATAATAGATGCAATAATCTCCCAAATAATTGATTAATCATTCTAGTAATCGTTAGATTATTCGATTATGCAAATATTCATTATTTGCAGATGGTTCCAGAAGAAGAGCACTGAATGGCTGGTTATGGGCTTTTGAAGGTCTTCAGTGAGCTTTTGTGACCAAGTGCAAAATTATTGGACAGGATGAACATTTGACACAATGACAGCGCTTTCCGCTCTACATCTCTTGGCCAGTGTTTGCCTGACAAAAGGGAGCGTTCCCCACAACAGTCTCGCATTAATGTGGGTCACCGCCATGAAGGGTAGCACACCGCAGCGGCCCTTTCCACCGACATGTAAAATTAGGGTGCTTTTAAAGACGCAAGATGCGTTCGTGTATTTTGGTGCAGCAGTGGTGGTGTAGGCAGTTTGGGATTCAGATGTTATAGTGTGGAATGCATGTGTTAGTGTTGTGGGATGTGTGATGGCTATCTTGAGGGTCTTCTGTCAGCCATGTTGTCGAGAGAGCGCTGTGACAGCATCAATGTTCTGCTCAGGTTTTGTTCTGATTGCAGCTGATGCTGTCATTTCTTTTTTTTAGAGATAAATAACTGCTTTTAGACATTTCTTTTTTTTTCAGTTTTACTTGGGTAAATTCATTGCATTTTCATATGGACTTCCCTTGCAGACATGTTCCATAGTATTCATAGTTCTAGCCAAAAACACCACAATTACTACAGTTAGTGTTAATACTGTAAAATCATAATCAATTAATGTGAGGTGTATATTTTATGACAATTTTGGCTTTTTGTAACGATCATATTTAATGGCACGAATGTAAATATACAGTAGTTATTACTCTTCTACACAGCTCATGAGAAAGATTGTTGTGAGACAAATGCGACTGCACACATACTCAGTGAATTTGTGCTACTCTTATGAGAGTTGAGGGTTTTCTCTGTGAACAGCAGATGGGCTCCGGGGGCCAGACCGGCCCTTCTCTCTCGCTCACTGCAGGAATCTCAATGTGAATGCCCACATTTTACATCACTGCCAAAAACCCAATAGCCCATTTCAGTTATTCACATTTCAAAACCAATCAAATTGAGCTTGGGAGGAGATGCGTTTGACAGGGCAGTTTTCTCTTTGAGAATGTTGAGAGATCTCAGATCAGTTATTGGCAGACAACTGCTTGTTTAAATTCAGTGTGGCAATTCAATGCAATTAATTGCTGTGCTAATTCACTAGCTTAATGGAGATTTAGTTAAAGGCATATATCATGGAAAGCAGGATTTTTCTTGCTCTTTTGAATAAGAGAGCTGGATGTAGTATGTAGACATACTGTAACAACTCAAAACTCCCTGCAGTAAATTAACGAACAAATGCCTTTTTTCTTTTTTCCAATTCAATACTTTGATTTTAATTACATTTGGCTTGAGGTAGTAAATGGGATGCAGAATTCAGTTTTGAATTTAATGAAAAAGTAGAAGTACAATGGAATGAAATTAAATAATAACATTTTGAGTGACCTTAAATCATGTCAGCATACATGCAACAAAGGCATTTTCAGAAACATTAGATTATTGAAAAAAAAATAGACCAGTTTTTAATTTAATTAATATACGTTTCATTATTATTCATAAATCAACTCTTTTTGGACTATGTTGGAAGAAAAAAATAAATGTTTAAATAAATGGCTTGCCACAAAACTTTGGCCTCCTGACAGTTCCATTTAAATTTCATTTCAACTAGCAGTGCATAATATATATAGGCGGTCGATATTGGCCGATAACTGGGGAAATTGAAATATTATCACGCTGATATTTACCCCTCTATGTCAAAATGTGACATATGCGTAGCTAAAATCAATGCCATGTTTACACTTATTATTTCATAAAACATACACAGAATATGAGAATTGGCACACTTACAGCAGATGATCTTGATTTAAACATTTATTCATTTAAAACAAGCTCAAACACAACATAGATCTTGGAAATAATCCTCAAAGAGAGATATGATATGTTTACACGATAGGATTACCACCAACACTCCATATATGGACACGATAATATTTATGCAAGCGTGATTTATTTCTCAGTGAAATCGTCTAGGTTACGGATGTAACCTCCATTCCCTGATGGAGGGAACGAGACGTTGTGTCGAAGAAGCAACGCTAGGGGTCTCTCTTGAGCGCCTTTTGCATCTCTGATCTATGAGAAAAGGCCAACAAGAAATTGGCAGACAGAATTTGCATGTCCCGCCCCCGGACATATGGTTATAAAGGGAGGGAAATGCATCTGTTTCATTCAGGATTTTTCTGAGGAGCAGACAATGGTTCGGCCGCAACAGTGGCTCGGTTCAGCGACGTGGCCGGGAAGACACAAGGTCTCGTTCCCTCCATCAGGGAACGGAGGTTAGATCCGTAACCTAGACATTCCCCATCTGTCGCTCACTTCGACGTTGTGTCAAAGAAGCGACACTAGGGGTTCAATTTAAATCACGCCATGCGCTGAGCCGTGTACGTGTACTGCTGACACCGGAGCGGGCAGGTATTTTACGTGCCAAAGTGACCAGCTGTGTCAGACTGCACATACCCTTCCCCAATGCCCCATGAAATCGTCAAAGCCTTCTGGTTCTTTACCCCCGACAGGGGGGAACAAGGTGACGTGCCAAGCACGGGAGCAGGCTGCGTTTCTCGCATAGAGTTAAAGCGGCTGGCACCATCTTAACGCTATCATATTGCATCAGGGAAGATGAACTTTCCCAGTTCCTATTCTTTCAGGGGGAAAAGACCCTGCAGAGACCACACCTGCCCAGACTGGGGGAGGTAAAGAGTGGTGAAATCACATGGGCTTTGAGGTCACATGTGGAAAGTGGCGCAGTTGTAGATCCTGCCTATTGGGAGGGAGGATTTACTACAGACACGGCGACCAGGGGCCACTGGGAACTGCCCAAGGGAGACGTGGGTCCGCTCGCAAGGGGACCGTACCGCGGAAAATACACACGGGGGGAAGTCCACGTAGGAGCCCGACTTGTGGAGCACCTATTCCAGTACAGGGTGGATGAGTACCCTCATTGGATTTGGTTGCGAAATTCCTCCACACGAATTTCGGGCACGGCCTGGGTGTGATAGGCCAATGTAATGGTGTCTACTACCCAGTGGGAAAACCTCTGTTTGGAGACAGCGTTCCCTTTCCGCTGTCCACCAAAGCAGACAAAGAGCTGCTCAGAACGTCTAAAGCTCTGCGTGCGGTCCAAGTAGATACGCAAAGCATGTACCGGAGACAGCAACAAAGGCTGGCTTTGAGGCGAGCCGCTGTTGCCTCGAGCCCGGACGAAAGTCAGAAAGTCAATCGCCTCCATTGCCAGCCGCGTCGTCCTCAATCCTGTGGGAAGGAGCGATGCGGGGTGGCTGGAGTGGCGTTCCTTCTGTTGAAGGAAAGCCGCGACCACAACGTTGCCATGGTCGTGTTCTCGAAGTTAGGAGTGGAGAGCACTCTAACGCATCCAGGAAATACACACGGGTGGAAGGGCATCTGTATAAAGACGCGTCCTGAAAAGGACGTTCAACGTCAGCTGTGTATATGCTCTTTTATAGGAAATAACTCTTTTAGAGAAATAAACTCTTTTAACTGCGCTGTCGAAGTGCCCAGGAGCAAAGCTGCACTGCCGTGCAGAGAAGGAGAAGGTCGCTGATATGCTCAGAGATGGGAGGAACAGTGTGTGACTCACAGCTCGCTGCATACACAACCAGTCGTCTCCATATTTTCTGAATGAAACAGATGCATTTTCCTCCCTATATACCCCTATGTCCGGGGGCGGAACATGCAAATTCTGTCTGCCTATTTCTCATTGGCCTTTTCTCATAGATCAGAGATGCATAAGGCGCTCAAGAGAGACCCCTTGTGTCGCTTCTTTGACACCACGTCGAAGTGAGCGACATACGAGGAACAACATACATCTGTGATATTGACACGCTTCTGGGTTACGTTTCATCAACCAAACCTGAAATAGCAGCAGTTGTTTCAAGTGAGCAGATTTTTATTAATATTATTATTAATTAGCTATTCTAGCAGCTCCAGTTTAATGGGTTAAAAGGCAAAAAAATGAAATAATTGGTTATCATATTGGCTACAATGATCTGCAAATGATCAGTTATTGTTATCAGCCCAGAAATTCCATATCCATCCCATCCCTAATTCTTGTGGTGTGTGGCCAATTTAATTTAAATTCACACTGATGAACTGAAAGGAAGCAATTGAGTCTTAAGTTCACAATTTTGCCTGATCCTGCAGTCCCCCCAGAACACTTACTGAAATTAAACTGCAAAATATACTCAGAAATATTCATAGTTATGATGTCACTGTGAGATCATTAACATAATTTTCAGTATTCAGCAAATTAAGGTGCCCTGATGATCAACAGAGCTTCAGTTGCAAAAACAGCTTGTTTGACTCGGCCTGAGAGAGTTTGGGAAATGGTCAACTGATTTTTATGCAAGAAACCTTGACTGACATTAGAATATGGTCTCTTTAAATGTCTCCTAAAACATCTTTCCCTGATCTTCTGAATGTTCTGTGTGTGACTGCATGTGTGAGATTTAGGGGTGTTTGACTGTGTGTGGTTTTGGCACACGTTTAGGCTTCATTCTGCAGCATTGTGTAACAAACATTATATTTTCTACTCATTCATGCTCTGATTCCACTGAGGAGTGGCTATAACATCAGACCTCACAGCAGAATACTCTTTATGCTTACATTAAACACCCACACCCTGTGGAACCAGACAGAGGTTTCTGTTTTACATCAAATGATCAATCTTTCATGTGATTGCCGGATGGATCGTTTACGTTCTTGTTTCTCAGTTGCATGTGCTTAATTTGTTCTATTGATCTCAAATCATCTTAAAGGGATACTTCACCTCTGGGAAGATGAATGTGTATTTAAAATGGGTCATTTCTATAGTATAAATGTGAAATTATTTTTGAATTTGAAGCGTTCTAGACTGAGAAAAGGCAGAAAATGTATTTTTTACACATGTGGCTGAAAGACAACAACTCCCAGAATGCTTTAAGGGCTTTGCTGCCCTTACGAGGCCACTCCCAAACCACGCCTACCGGTTACAGGCGGCAGTATCTGAAAATATGATACAACTTTGCTACATCGTGACTCTATAAATCGTGAGTTAGTTGATAAATTGACTGACTACGCGGGAAGAACATTATGATAATTCCGTGTGTCCAAACTCTGTACATGACGTCTTAGTAACAAAAAGAAAAACAAACAAAATACTCACTTTACACTAAGCCGTCCGTTTGTCCCTGCGGGCTTTGGCTGGCGTTTCCAATTTATCTTCGGGATCCTAAAATACGTTTCCAGGACTCCCCTGTCCATGTGTGATACAAAACTTGGGTGCTCAGTTATACATGCTCATGTTATCGGTGCAGTTTCATCAGCGGATTCAGCGATCTCGTCCAGAAGAAAACGGCATCGCTGAAATTCGCGACAGCAATAGGACACTACATCTGTTTCCATAGGCGCACAGCGAGAGCACTGACACCACCAGTCCACCCCAACTCGAGTCTGGCCGGGCTTTTCCTCCTGACCACCAAGCAGGTCTTGCTCCTCTGCTACAGCAGCTGCTCCGGCCGCCTCTTGTTCCTCCATCTCCCGCAACTGTTCATCGCTGTATTGCGGCTCGTATGCAAGCATCAGATTCTCGCAACAGATCTTCGAAATCCCCTTCTGCCATTTCAACTTCAAAACTACCTTCCGCCATCGTGATTAGCCTACTTGTATACAAACTTTCTACACAGAGCAAGAGCCTGTTAGCTTAGCTTCTACAGAAAGATGGCTGACACTATCTTCACATTCTGTGAGTGAGATCCCGCCCCATATGGTCATGGTGAAAACATGCGGAATGCTGGCTGTAGTTTTAAGCCTCTGGCCCAAAAATCCTCCGATGACGCAAAATGACGATTTTTGCGTCATCGGAGGATTTTTTCCAGACTAAAAATTTATAAATCTCTCGTCTCAGGGGGATATGAGGGGGGGGAGCTCGGTAATTAGAAAATACTACTGGTTTTCTACTGATACAAAGCTTAATGCTAAATCCTGAAGTAACCCTTTAAAGAGATTGGTCACCCAAAAAAATTAAACTCTCTCCTTGACCAAGTTTATTAGCATTTAAGAAAAAGGTGGCATTCTGAAAGGTCGTGTAAACAAGAACGCTGATTTCCTTATGCCGTTTAAGGGATTAACATGTAAATGCATACAACAATTTCGAGCCTGAAGTAGCTTTCTCGTAATAAACGGCTTTCTGGTTTCCATGTAAACATAGTCATTATTTACAGTACTCACCCTCATATCGTTCCAAACCCTTGACTTTTATTCTTCCGTGTAACACAAAAGATGACATTTTTAAGAATTTCAAGGTTGTTGTTTTCCATATAGCTATATAAAAGTGAAGAGTGAATGACCTACATTTGAGTATGTTTATCACATAGAACTATCATATGACTTCAGAAGTCTTGGAATATAGCACACAATTCATATGGACTACTTTTATGATACATTTGACACGATGCTATTTTGCCATTTTTGGAGCTGGACAGCTCTAGTCACTTCACTTTCATTATATGGAAAGAAGTGGTCAGGATATTCTTAAAAACATTTCATGTTGTGTTCCTCTAAAAAAAAGACATTCGTATGAGTTTGGAATGGCATGGAATGACATTTGGATCAAGGGTGAATAAATGATAACAGAATGTCAATTTTTGGATAATCTATCCCTTTAACACCTTTTGCCTTCTCAACTCTTACATTTACATTTGAGCATTTGGCAGACGCTTTTATCCAAAGCGACTTACAGTGCATTTATTACAGGGACAATCCCCCCGGAGCAACCTGGAGTTAAGTGCCTTGCTCAAGGACACAATGGTGGTGGCTGTGGGGATCGAACCAGCAACCAAGTTAACTAAGTGTTGTCTTTTCAATATCATGCAGATCAAACTTGGCTGGCTGTATTTTGTTTTAGGGTGTTTGTTTGTTCTTTGTTGTAGCTAATGTCCTTTTTACTTTTGCCGACTTTCCTCAAACTAGTGCCCTATGTTACACTGTGTGTAAATTGGCTCTGTAAATGGGATCTTTAAACCCCTCATAAAATTAGAGGTCTGTTGGTTTTGGCCCATGTTTATTTGCTTTCAGGCTAGCAGATTTATATAAGTATTGTAACAGTGTGACGATTTTGTTCAGTTTTCTGTTGTTATTTCAGGCAAAAGACTGTTGGAGTTTGATTGTGTGTTTACATAAATTGGGGTAAATGTTCAAATGTTCATCAATGATTGGACTGAGTGCTTTTAGGGGATTTTGTAAATCACTTGAAAATTTTAGTTCTGTCATTCTGAGAAAATACAGTTCCACACTTATAAGTCCAGGCGGGCATTTACTTTTCAGTGATGTTAGCCAATCAGAACTGTGGGCGTGTTCTTAAAGGTGAAGTGCACACAAAACTGAGTGTTTCAGACAGAAGGCCAGAGACAGAGTAGAAAAAAAGCTGTGCAATACTACATTATTTACTAGGGTCAATGACGTCATTAAATACATTAAAAATGCAATTCACTCAAAACTATTACTTGAATACACTTCTTCTATTATGAAAATTTATGGCTGCATCACATGACATTTTTAAAGTCATTAAATACATTTTTGGTACAAAATTCTATAAATGTTTTTCAAGCAATTTGTGAAAACAACATGAACTCAAAGATTACTTGTCTACGAACTTGACACGTTTTAAACCAGATTTTTAAAAATATTTCTAATTTTTGTCACCTCAGAATACCTCATTTTTTAATGACCCAGTGAAATTAAAATAATATAAAAACAGAATATGAAAAATGATGCATGTCACGACCCCTTTTAAGCATGGTTTTATCTAGCGTGTTGAATGTAACAGATATCAGCATGACTTCAAAAGATGCTTTGACAGTATTGCAGTCATGCATTTGAACATTATTGAATGAGAGAGAGAGTTTATATTCCCACTTCACAACTAGACAAGCTCACTGTTAACAGATGTCTACATAGACGTTTGTCTTCTCCTGTTCCACAATATAGGGAGCACAGTTATGCCATTCACAGAGAAGAATGTCCTAGAATGCAATGTAAAGTAAATAAATAAATACATGTTTAAAACGAAAAATCGCAAGTCGAGAAGCGACTTATAAATGACAAAACAAGCAATTTGTCATGATAAAGTTAATATCTGCGGTATCTAACTGCCAAGTTCTCATAGTAGCTGGAGTAGAATAGAAGCTAGCGCAGCAGAAAGAGACAAACATTTTATCTTTATTATTAAATAAGTGCAATTAGTGTTGATTGGTTAAGTGCTTGCGGAATAGATTAGAAGTATTTCTAACATAAAACTACTTAAAGTACTGGTAGAGTCTCCAGTGTATGATTATTAGATATAATACATTAATACTTTTTATAATTATTTTTTAAAGGGAAAAGATATCCAGCCAATAGCAGTGTAAAAGTGGCTGAAAAAGTGGTCAGACAGTGTTTACATTCACTTAAACATTACTGACACTGAGTACATAAATAATTTACAAAGACATTTTACTGAATTTCGAAATGTATTTGACCGTACATTTGTTAAACAGATGCATCCGCATCTGTATCTGTTCTCTGTTTCTATTTGTCGTTGTGTCGGATAGCCAAGTACACCCACAGAGAAATGTCACTGGTTCAAAATCCTATTCATTAAATCTGTACATAAAATTATGAAAAATCTTCCAATCTTGTTTGGTTGTGAATGGTCCCGCGTTCAGTTTAGCTGGAAACGTGTTGCATTGCACATGCTTGAAGACCTAGTGTGCAAGTATTGCATTGTTTCCTTTGCAACATGCTGACATCCCCCTTCGAGCCACTAGAATCAGTTGGCTCAGGGCCCTCTCTCTAAAGACGGCCCTGCTGATCGCGCTCGCTTCCATCAAGAGGGTCGGGAACCTGCAAGCGTTCTCTGTTAGTGACACTTGCCTGGAGTTCGGTCCGGCAGACACGTGTAATCCTAAGACCACGACCGGGCTACGTGCCCAAGGTCCCTACCACTCCCTTCAGAGACCAGGTAGTGAACCTGCAAGCACTGCCCGTTAGGAGGCAGCCCCAGCCCCTTCATTGCTGTGTCCAGTACGTGCCTTGCGTGCCTATTTGGACCGCACACAGAGCTTTAGGTGCTCTGAGCAACTCTTTGTCTGCTTTGGGGGACAGCAGAAAGGGAACGCTGTCTCCAAACAGAGGCTTTCCCACTGGGTGGTGGATGCCATCTTACTAGCCTATAGCACCCAGGCCGTGCTCTCAAGAGAGACTCCTAGTGTTGCTTCTTCGACACGACGTCTCGTTCCCTCCATCAGGGAACGGAGGTTACATATGTATCCGAGACGTTTCCAATTATCTGTTGTCCAATGTCTGTTTCTTTGCCCACTCGAACCTTTTCTTCTTGTTTTCTGTTTCAAAAGTGACTTTTTCTTTGCAGTTCTTCCCATAAGTCCTGCACCCCTGAGTCTTCTCTTTACTGTTGTACATGAAACTGGTGTTGAGTGGGTAGAATTCAATGAAGCTGTCAGCTGAGGACATGCGAGACGTCTATTTCTCAAACTAGAGACTCTGATGTACTTATCCTCTTGTTTAGTTGTACATCTTCAACATCTCTTTCTGTCCTTGTTAGAGCCAATTGTTCTTTGTCTTTGAAGACTGTAGTGTACATCTTTGTATGAAATCTTTTTTTGGCAATTTCAAGCATTATATATCCTTCATTCCTCAAAACAACGATTGACTGATGAGTTTCTAGAGAAAGATGTTTCTTTTTTGCCATTTTTGACCTAATATTGACCTGAAGACATGTCAGTCTATTGCATACTGTGACAACTCAAAAACAAACACAAAGACAACGTTAAGCTTCATTTAATGAACCAAATATCTTTCAACTGTGTTTGATATAATGGCAAGTGATTTTCTAGTATCAAATGATCAATTTATCATGATTACTCAAGGATGAGGTGTTTGAGTGATGCTGCTGTCTAGATTTGATCAGAAATGCCTTTTTTTTAAATAGTGATGGTGTTGTTTTTTACATCAGTACTGTCCTGACTATACTTGTGATCAGTTGAATGCCACTTTGGTGAATTAAAGAACCAATTTCCTTCCGAAACAGCAAAATCTGTACATTGTTCCAGACTGTTGGCCGCCAGTGTATATTTAACATACAATCATATATGGAAGGTTTATAAAAATCTTATTTTCCTTTTTTAAACATTTTCTTTGTGAATGAACAAAGTGTGCAAAAACTACTTCAAATATTTTTTGGAAAACTTGATGAATATTGCATTGTACTAAATTATTACTGTGAAACCCAGTGAAGTTTATTACTATATATATATATATATATATATATATATATATAATATAATACTGGATTATTATTATTTTCAGGATGAGATTTGTTAAAGATAAATACTTATTTACTTCACACTAAACTGGGGTTTTTATTTTGACGGTACATGCAGTTGGGTTTATTTCACCTTCACCAGGAGCTTTTATTATGAAATGGAAAGGGCCATGTCTGTTTGACAGTTATGAGTTTTGCATCTTTTGAACTGCTGTCAAACTCTGCTTTACGGTTCCACGTTTGTAGATTTTTATAATAAATTAATAGTGGTCACTAATGTTTGTAATTGCGTGAATGCTTGAACCAGCAGTACTTCACAATGCAGGTGAACTGCGTAAAAAAACACGAGCCCCCGCCAAGCGTTCACTCTGATCAGCGCATTGCTGGTTTATTCTGAAGTGCACACAGACCATGTTTATTTGTCTTTCATCACAGCCTTTATCAGTTAAATAATCACTTATGAACATATCTCCATTTTGATGTTATTTTGATTAATTATACAGCCCTGAAGATCTGGAGGTTAGTCTGCTGATGCACTCTTTGAAACTTAATGGCCAAATAAAAGGCTCATTAAAATCATTGCGATGTTCATGATATTGTTGAATTTTGAATCATCAGCAAAATCATTGCGATATATTCAATGTATCGCCCAGGCCTACTTCCATTCACTTCTCACGAGGACCGCTATTTGAGTGTCACGCTGACATGTTGTCCATGAAGAGTGCTTTAAATCAGTCCATTTCCATTCCAAGAGCTGTGCCTTTGATTCCTACACAAGCTGTGAGATTTGAGGGTTGTTAAGCAGTGAGATGAACTGCCCTCTGTCTGTCTGTCTGTCTGTGTGTGTGTGTGTGTGTGTGTGTGTGTGTGTGTGTGTGTGTGTGTGTGTGTGTGTGTGTGTGTGTGTGTGTGTGTGTGTGTGTGTGTGTGTGTGTGTGTGTGTGTGTGTGTGTAATTAGTGGTGAGGTGGTTAGTTCTCTGTCCAATGCTGGGCTCTGCACTAACATGAATTACAGTTTTGTACTCACTAAACCAACCTCAGATCTGAGCTCTGTGGAGCACTTGTGCTCATGTTTTCCTTATGGTTTAGCAAGCTGGCCAAACTCCTGTAATATGTTGAGCCTTCAGTCTCTCTTCCTCTGTCATTTTCAGTTTGTAATGATTAATGTGCAATTCACACAAACTTCCAAATGCTCCAGCACAAGTTTATAAGGAAGCACTTACATAAATCAAAAATCCTTTTCATTCTGTGCCAGAAACTCTTCGATGAGTGATAATGCCATCTGGATATGCTGGTTAGTTCACATGGCTGACCTTTGACCTTTTGAATCACCAGGACCTTGCTGGTGAGAAGCTAATGTTTACCCAACAGGCATTTATAGAGGAAACAGCAGGAAACACACACCTTTTGACATTCACATTGCTGTTCACACCTCAAGTCATTAACGTCTCACTGTGAACTGTATATTCTAAGGGAGTGAATCCAATTATTTGAGCAGCATTTGGAATTGTTCTGTAATCCAGATCCCAGACAAAGCCTGACTTTAGTTAGCTGATAGTTTGTGCTTCCTGTTTGCGCAGGAAAACTGAATGTGTTTGTAATAGCATACTAACATGCTACACTATTTCTGCAGTATGCAGTAAGCATTGTTTCACAATACAATGCATTCGACTTGAGAGGTGACGAATGAACCAGAGATGATATCAGCTGATTTTTTTTTTTTTAATTTAACACAAAATTGAATACAAATATGTATTTTTTTATTTCCAAGATATAAATGGGCGGCACTCCTGCAGTGTAGCATACCACTGAAATATTTATCTCTGTATACAACATACTGTCGCACATATTTAGTTTTTTAAATAGTAGGCTGTATAAAGTGCATTCAGAAAGTATTCAGACCCCTTCGGGGGTTTTTTTCCACATTTCCAGGCATGAAAACTGCTCAACTTTCGGCGAAATTCACCGCTTTGAAACCAAAATGGGACACCTACGTGATTTATCCAGATCCGATGAGAAAATATTCGTGGCCAGAATTTACCTGCTATATCTACATTGTTACCATAAACTTCGCAACTTTAGGCTCTGCCTAACCAATCATCACTCCTAATACCAAAACCTGACAGCCAATCAGAGTCAGATTAGGGCGGGGGTTTTTTTCAAAGTCTGCTACACCACGAGTCTGTCAACTGGAGAAATGAACTGCATGTCGGAAAGCAAGCCTGAGGTAAGTTAGCTTACAGTGTTAACAGTCCTGTCAGATACAGTGATGTTGCCAATTTCATTATTTAACCCACTGTTATTAACCAATAATGTTAGCTAAGCTAGTTGTTCATTTATGGAGATGATTGGCAACAACCTGCATGTAATGTAGACTAATGTCAACAACAGGATAAAATGTGTCAGTATCTCCTATCTGCTAGCTTTTACAGAAATGAGCCTGACCTCCGTTTTACATGTTGAATACGTTGCTGATAAATTAATAATGCACTTTATATGTTTTAAACATTCATGGCCAGAAAGATACAGATTTTAATGTAATAATTGTATTGTACCGTATTGGTCTGAATATAAGACAAAGTTTTTTTCCCCTCGTAAAATGTCTGAAAAAGCTCTCATCACAGCGGCACGCACGCGGAGCAGAAATGTGCTCCAGATATTGTTCTGTGCGCGCCCGGAACAGAAATGCTCGTATTATGTACATGTGCCTGATTTTTATGCGCAATATTATGGTACTAGGCAAACGCCATAAGAAAGTATATGTACCCATAATGTGTAACATTCAATAGCCATTCAGACGGTCAAGTACACCCTCCAATCCAGGGAGAAGTACAGTAGTAGAAGTAGTTGAGTACTTCAGACAAGATGATGTCAAATTTGGGGAGGTGAATCGCACACTCAAGAACATCTGTTCAGCAGGAACCACTATGAAACGCCAGCAGCAGCAGAGTCTGCTTAAAAAGAGACTGAACTGAGGCTGCAAAAGAACCAGTAGTGCTCAGGATCTCAGAAAATAGGCAGCTGAAGAGGAGAAGAGGGCAAGGCTGAGACATGCTGCTAAACAGAGAAAATGGGCCCTTGAGAGTCTGGTTCAGGTGTAAAATACAAAATAAAAACAGACCCCTGTTACGCTGTGTGTTTTGTGGAATGACTTGCCTCCACATATTAAAATGGCCCCCATATTTTATGTGTTTTATGTGTTATTATATTTTCTATTTATTCTTTGTGCAGCACTTGGGTAATCTTGTTGTTTTTTAAAATGTGCTATATAAATACAGTTGATTGGATTGGATTTTTTGCTGGCGTATCCTTCTCACCTTTTTACCCCTGACCAGTTTTCATGCCCGTATTTTGTTTCAGTCTTATGCTAAAATGTTTAAAAAAAAAATATTCACATCAATCTACACTCCATACCACATAATGACAAAGCAAAAAAAAAATGATTTTTGATAACTTTGCAAATGTATTAAAAAAGAAAAAACTGAAATATCACATTGACATTAGTATTCAGACTCTTAAATGAGTACTTAGTTGAAGCACCTTTGGCAGCAATTACAGTCTCAAGTGTTTTTATGTGACAAGCTATAGCTCTCTCTCTCTCTCTCTCTCTCTCTCTCTCTCTCTCTCTCTCTCTCTCTCTCTCTCTCTCTCTCTATATATATATATAAGTGTGGCTCATTCTGTATACTTAAAGCTCATTAGGATCCGTTTAAACATTCTGATTCACCAAGGCATGTCTCAACTGCTACCAAAACCAGATTTGATACAACAGGAGTAGACCTCTATGAAAATTATTGACGATTATTTAAGGCAGAAACGCATTCAACACAAGTTTGTGAACACAGACACTTCTAGATATAGTGCATTGTTGTGTTCCAAAATGGTTTGTGTTATATTCTCAACATTGCCACAAGGGGTGCAATAGAGGACATTAGTGTGATCAGTCCACTTCTACTTGATCATTGGTTGCTTAAATAATAATAAATATTTTGGCATTCTTGATGCTCCGTAATTAATAACCACTTGCTTGACCAACACAAAATGAGTGTTGTTTTAAAGCTTAGAAGCTGGACTTTACAATGCATTCATGCAATTTAATACACTCTGGACTGGTCCTTTTTCATTTCCTGACAAATTAAACTGTGCTGTTTTAATAAATAATGAAATTTGGTAATTTACTCTATGCCATACTGTCAAACATATAGTCATACAGATATAATATTTCAAACAAAAACAGAATATTCAATAGGTAATAATGTGGGATGGTGCTTGATTTTACCCATTAGCATTTGACTGGAACATTAAAAGTGGACATTGATTTTATTGATTACAGTTTGTTTCACGTCTGCATGCCGAGGCAGAAAAAGTGGATACATTTGGAAAGATATTGCACTGAGATCATGCACTGATAAACTGTGCACATTAATTAAGTGACATTTATTAATACAGAAAATGGGGTCAGATTTATGTTGCTTGTTTTTTAGAGAGTGAAAGTAGGTTGGATGATAATTGTGTATCAGGGAGAGGCAGATCTGCATAGAGAGAGCCGGTCATCTCTCTCCTGCTGGCTGTGGAGAGACGGATGAACAGATTTATGTTCATTTGGACAAATGGTGCTGAAGTCTGTCCTCTCCACCGCCTGATGTCCATGCTCTGAGCATTTGGGATTTGAAGTTGTTGTCCTCTCAGTGCAATCACATGCTTAAAGAGCTGGAACCAGATCCTGTACGGCCCTGTCCGACTTGGCCCGATTGCCTAGAACAGTTTCTCCTATAGAGTGTTTTATCAGCCAATTTTTATGTTGGTTTGACGAAGCCAACATAGTGTTATTCTAAAGACATGGTTTCAGGTTTTTCCATAAGAGTTTTTCCTCACGTATGCATTCCTCCCTCCGTTCTCCACCAGGCTCGTACATGATGGTGGACACCTCTCAGCATGATTACGGAGAAAAGGCTCGTCTGCAGCTGCCTGTGATGAAGGAAAACGACACACACTGCATCGACTTTAACTATCTTCTGCATTGTCCAGATGGCTCCAGCCCGGGAACGCTCAACATCCTGGTGAAGGTCAATAAGGGGCCATTGTCCAACCCCATCTGGAACGTCACTTCCTGCATAGGCAAGGGCTGGATGAAGGCGGAGCTCGCCGTCAGCACCTTCTGGCCCAATGAATACCAGGTATGCGAATGATTCACCTAATCAAAAGGCATTGTGTAGGATTTATTTCTATAACGTTTACTCCATGTCATGTGACTAATCAAGATGTGTTTATCTGAGCACACCTAATCAGTATTTTTGTCTTGATTTGCAGTAAAAAAACATCCTTATAGCAAGAAACATTTACTTGAGAAGCAAAATTGCAGAAGAAATTAGTACTTCTTTTAAGAGAATCCTGGTGGGTCTCCATGTTTGGGTCACAGGTGGTGTTAGTTTTGTTTAAAGGTGCATACGCTCCAAAGAGAGACTCTGTGCGAGGAGTGACTTATGGCAATGTAGAAGAATTGAATTGAAATTGAATTGAATTAGAAGTTCCCTTGGAGGTTTTCTTCTCTTGTTCTTCCGTAATACTCGTCAAATGTTCTAGTATGATTGTTCGTAGGACATTTGACCATTAAACAGGACTAATTCAGCAATGATTATAGTAGTGGTAAGATGAAAATGCCACTGAGTTTTTAGAAAAAGACTTGAGAATGATTCCTTGCATCTGAAATGTCACATTGATTGTTTGAATTGTTTAAGTGGGACGTGAGGAACACAGCTCTGGAAATGCCATTCTGGGTCAGTGGAGCTCTTTCACAAGATTTTATTTCAATACAATAGCTTTTCATTTTTCCCATTTTTTATTTTATTTATGAAACGTTTTGTCTACTTAATATGATTCTCTTCTCTTCTTTTTTCTCACCTCATCTTTCTCTTCTCATCTCATCTGGTCTCTTCTTGTCTTCTAGTCTCTTCTTGTTGGTGTTTTCTTCTGGTCTTGTCTATCTTTTGTCTCTTCTGGTCTCGTCTCTTCTGGTCTACATGTATTTTTTTTACCTCATCTCTTCTTTTATTTTCTTGTATGGTCTCTTCTGGTCTTGTCACTTCTCTCCTCTTTTCCTTCTCTTCTTTTCTTTTCTTGTCTTTTCTTCTCACCATGACTCATCTCTTCTCTTGTATTTGTTTTGTCTCATGTCATCTTTCTTTTCTCATTTTTTTCTTGTATTGTGTCTTTTCGTCTTGACTTAAAATGTCTTATTGACTCTTCTCCTTTCATCACACCTTTCTTTTCTCTTCTCATCTTATCTTCTGGTATCAACTTTTCTCTTGTATTTTTCTTGTTGCGTCTCTTCTCATCTCTTCTGATCTTGTTCTCATTTCATCTAATCTCTTTGTCACAAATCAGCAGAGGCAGGACCCAAACACAGAGAAAAAAACAAAAGGATGTATTAATACAGAAATAACAAAAAGCAACATAAACTATCCTGTAGGGGACAATCATAAAGTCCAGCACTGAAAGCCGACTGAAGCTGGGCTGGGGCAGACGTATGGGAAGCGGGACCGACCGGACCGACTAGAGGCAGGAACCAGAGATGAGACCGACATGAACATTAAACAAGCACAAGATGAACTGGCACTGGACAGCACACATGAGGAGATTAAAATAGGGAAGGAAATAAAACAGGTTAATGGGCAGGGCAGGTGTAGCCACGTTCTCTTACAAGACACAAACACCTGAATGGCATGAGCGCACATTGGCTAGACAATAAGGCAATATACGCTCATGCCAACCGACGAACAAGAGGAGAGAATGCGTAACAATGCCAAACAAAGCAATGCCATGAATTCTCACAGCCTGTGTGTACATCGTGAGGCAAACTCCAAGCGATGCATGGAACAGGTGCCAAAACGAGACAGGACACCTGTGCGAGAGTTCGACTACACACAAACCCGACACCTCAGACTGAACTGACTGAACCTCAGCACAACGTGAAAACGTAGTGCAACACGAGTGCAACACGAGTGCAACACGTACCGAGTCCGTGGTCACGAGAGACTGACATAAACAATTAATGTGAGTGCATGCTGCCAAGATGACGTAATCGCAATGCAGCCACACCAATAACAGACAGAACATGGAGCATGCATGTCCCGATCCCGACACCGACCGAAGCCAAACCAGACAGGGAAGTCAGGATCCAGACACCATGCTCCGGACATGAAATAAGACCAAAGGAAGAGCGCACGCTGCACGAGTGTTTGTTTGTAGACTGCTTAGCATTGCTTATTCTTATTCTTATACGTTCATCATTATATTCATCGCTCATCGTTATATCCTTTGTCATTTTACTGCGTTTCAGGTTTTTCCGCTTTTCTACTGTTTCATCTGCATGTATTTTACCTGTTGCTGCCGGCACCTAGCTAGAGTCTGTGTTTGTAGCCTGCTAGTTTTTTAGCATCGCTTTTATATCTGTTTTCAGCCTTAATCCTTAACATCTGCCATTTTTAAGCGTGCATCGGGTTTTCCCTTGTATTATTCTCTTAACGCGATTCAACTGCGTGCATATTCCACCTGCATCCGCGTTCTATTTTTATCGCAATTAAACTGCTTTGCAGTTTAGGTGGAAGAGGTCACCAGAACCGGCAGGATAGCCGCACCATTCCTGTTTCGTGTTGGACTCCACTGCTACGTGTCGCTGAATGATGATGACTAAATGCAACCGGTGCCAGCCAAACATCACTTCAGTGTATTATGATGGACTTCAGAGGATGAACTGATGCCAACTCCAACCATAAGACATGGGATACTTCATATGTCATTGTCTGAACATTGGATTTAGGATGGACCACACCGAACCTCACCAAAATTACCGGCCAGGTTGATCTGCGTTTCACATCCCTGATCTCTGCCTGCATCACCTCAGTCTATTGATGGACTACGATCTTGAAATCGAATGCATAGATTAACAATTGCCAACAAAAGCCTTCATCAGCCAATTAACAAGGACAATTGCATCTATATGAACTTCTGCAGTTAATCCAGAATGGAATTTAAAGACCGTAGTCAATAATCTTACAGTTCAAACAAAATCTTTGTTTAAACACTGACCCTTAACACTTAGTTAGTTTAATAATTTTAAACCGTGACTTTAACTATACATAAGTAATATTTAAATTTATATTCATGATGTTAGTCAGAGGGGAACTGGCCCCCACAGTGAGTCTGGTTTATCCCAAGGTTATTTTTCTCCATTAATCAACATCTTATGCAGTTTTGTGTTCCTTGCCACAGTCGCCTTCAGCTTGCTCACTGGGGTTATTAATACAATTATTATTTAATTATTCTTAAACATGATAAAGAATCGTAATTTATCTAATTACACAATGATGATTCATCGACTTTACAGTTTTATCATCTGTTAATTCCTGATCGTCTGTAAAGCTGCTTTGAAACAATGTGTTGTGAAAGAAGCTATACAAATAAAATGGACTTGACTTCTCCTCTTTTCTCATTCCTTTTCTTTTCTTTTCTTTTCTTCTCACCCCATCTCATCACTTAACTTGTATATCTTCTCATCATCTAGTCTCAACTTGTCTCGTCTCTTCTCGACTTTTCTTCTTGTATCGTCTCTTCTCATCTTGGCTTGTGTATTTGTATCGTCTCGTCTCATCACTTCTCTTCTCATCTCTTCTGTTCTTCTTTTCTCATCTTTTCTCGTCTCAACAGGTCTCTTCCCTTCCCTTTGGTTTATCTCTATTTTTTAATCAGTGTGGGTGTGTATCTGTCACTGTTAGTTATGTGTCTGTGGTCTGACTGGTTGTTCTGCTTTGGCATGTGTGAGAGAGAGACTGAATACTCAAAGCCTTGGTTTGTATTCACACTAATTGTGAGTCCTGACTGATCTCTCCTCTCTCTCTCTCTGCTGTCTGTGTGAGTGTGTCTGTGGTTGAATATTAAACGGCTGATATAGTTTTTTATTCAACGGTTTAAGACATTTGTATCATCTTGCCAACAAAGAAGTGTTTGCGTTTCAGAAATGTCTGCTTTAGAATGCAGTCCATACTTAACAGCGGCCAATTAAAGCCTGCCTGTTTGCCTTGAGCTTTGCAGAAATAAAAATGGCGTTGTTTATCAACCCTAAATGCAAATAAACCTGCTCATAATGTGTATAAGTTAGTCACTGATACTTCTACTGGCTGTGCACAGACATTACACTCTTTAGGTAGTATTGGGAGACGCTGTTGTGATTAATAATGTATGATATTTCTGAGATGATCTAATGGATTAGAAGGGCTTGTTTCCTCATGTCTTGATTTGATTTTTCACAATATAATGTATTCCACCTGCTGTCCCTGGAAACCCCCAGAGATCTGTCCCTTCTAATGAGTCCAGGCATGTTACGTCCCTTTATTACTCTCTCTCTCTCTCTCTCTCTCTCTCTCTCTCTCTCTATCCTCCCACTCTGTCCGTCTGTCTTCAGTCCATCTCTAACCCAAGTGTGTGACCATGTTATTTCTTGTCCCCTTTAATTAGTCGCTGATGACTCAAATCTGTTTCTATTTTTCTCCCGGGAGGGGGGTGGCAAAAGGCCTGAATCACTTTTGTTTTTGGGGAGGGTCTTTATCCCCCTCAAGAGCAGTTAACTTCCAAGCTCAGATCGTTAGTTACCACGTCAAACGGACTCACTAAATGAGCTGGACACCTGCTCTCAGTTATCTTTAATTATTTTATCTCAGATCATCAGAAATCTTGCCAGAACATCCAACGGAATAGCTTGAGTAACGTGTCTTTGGAATCATGAGAATTCACAAGAGTGCACAATCATTTTCTGTTGTCAAAAGGAATGAGTTAACATGTTAGATGTGTTCCTTTGGTCTTCTTTCAGTTTTGGTCAATTATTGAATATTCATCCACAGTCGTTATACTTGAGAGAATAAGTTGTTTTTCTGTTTTTTATTTCTTCCCCAAAAAATGACATTGATGTTCCTTCGTGGTTTCCCTCATGTATGATACAGTCTTTAATTATGTTATTTTTGAGATTGCAAGCATACATGTTTGTTGAAGGAGCCATTCAAGTTTGAATGAGATGCATTGTAAATATTAATGTTGAGTTGGTTATTAATTGTAAATTGAATTGTTGAAATTGATCGATTTATAGATTTAGAATGTTTTTTGTTGAATTTACGGATTGATGACTTTTATTTTGGAATTTATTTGTGCCTCAGCCGAGTGCAGTTTCAATCTCTCCCCATTAGATCGGAACATTCGCGCAACACATAGAAGAGGTGCTGACCACACAGAGAAATGCCAGTTTTGGAGTTTGTAGTTATTTGCATGATTCATTTCTGTATTATTTGAACTTTAAGCTATAACGCATTAAATATAACTGCATTAAAGATGTAGTGTCAGGGTTTTTCCTTTAAAGATGCTCAACACGCAAGCATTATAATTCCCTCATAATTTGCGATCTACATCACCTGAAGCTGTTTGGAAAGTTTAGGGCGCATCTGGACTGTGAGCTGTGTAATTCTTCCTCTCTTCAGTCAGACACAAGCTGCAGTGCTGCTCTCATCATTAGAGTTTAAAATGATCTCATGTTACATTAAATTAGATCAAACGACTATTCAACGACTACAGTTTTTGTCGCTAAATTTTTATTGGCGATGTTGTCGATAACGTCGACTAATCGTTTCAGCCCTCGTTCGTATGTCGTCTGCATATGATGTGAAACAATATCTTACAGTATCTTACTCAATTAGACTTAGCAAAACCTTTCTCAGGACACTTTCTTCCAGTTCGTCTGAACTATATTCAATTGTCAGTCTTTGTACATGTCCAACAGACGGACTGTTTAGGAGCATCTCAATGATTTCTTGGGTCATAAACGCTGTGTTTTTAGGATGCTGATTTTAGTTGAAACTTTGAAAAAGGCATCGGGAGATCCCTGCATTTTGTTATGTTTAATCCAGCTATCAAGAACGCCTCCTTTATGAACGGCTCTCATTTTGTGGCTCTGTTGCTTGTGAGGTTTGTTGAGGCACGCTGACTGCCCCCTGCTGACACGCCTCGGAAAAACACAAACTTACATTTACTTCAAGCTTGAATTGCTCTGATTTTAGAAAAATACTTACTTTCATTTTGGAATGTAGTTACGGTTCAGGGGGGCATGATTAATTGCATTATACGTAATTTTTTCTATAATACATCATACTAAATGAAAGCAATAAATTGATAGTCCTAATAAATATTAGAGGGTAACCCTGTAATAACGAATAGATGACTATAAATGATTATGAACACATACCTGTGACAGTGCATTCTAAAGTAATGTGCGACAGAAAGTTGCTCAGCTGCTTGGCAACAATCACGTCATGTCGAAATTACCGTAATAATTAGATTCCAACTCGTAAAATGTGTTCATGTCTTTGAAGAACTTGTAATTCCAAGTTATTAACTCGTAATTCTATGAAAGGGCCGACTTGACATTCGTGACATCATTTGAAAAGAACCAATATGGCAGCAGCCTCGACAGTAGTGAACACATATTTGATATGTCATTTTATTTAGCCATTAATGCCTGAAGCATAAAACAGATAGTGGGGAATTAATGAAGTGATAAACATTTTGCTGTTATCAACAACAAAGTCGTTTTGCCATAATAAGTGTTGCCATAGAAAAGAAAAACTCTATCTGACATCATCTTATTAAAGCTGTGGCGTCACCAAGTGCAATCGCATGAACAATTACTGTTTTCAAACAGATTCCAAAAAAATCCCCCTATCTTCTTTTGGTCATACAAACTAATATTTCCATCCCAAACTCAAACCATTGGTTGTGGAGCCAATGTTGCTGTTTCAAGCTCAAACCTACAGTGCAACATTTTGAGTGTTACCCTTGAGTGTTACACTTTTTCTTTTTGGTGAAATCAACCTACATATGGCTTACTTTAATTAACTGTAAATGTTAAACTGGGATCTGAGTAAATTTTAACATCTAAAAATGTAAAATCTTTAAAACAATTTGCCACTTGAATAGAATGAATAAGTAAACTTTACACTTTTGAGCAACTTACGCTTTTCTGAAACTACACTCTTTACATAGCACTTTACATAGTGATCAGGGGACTCTCCGCAAGCACCACCAGTGTGCAGCATCCACCTGGATGATGCGACGGCAGCCATAGTGCACCAGTACACTCACCACACACCAACTGTTGGTGGAGAGGCTAGAGTAGAGTGATAGAGCCAATTAATGGATGGGGATTATTAGGAGTCCATGATTGAGAAGGGCCAATGGGGGGGATTTGGCCAGGACACCAGGGTTACACCCCTACTCTTTACGAGAAATGCCCTGAAATGTTTAATGACCACAGAGAGTCAGGACCTCGGTTTAACATCTCATCCAGAGAATGGTGCCTTTTTACAGTACAGTGTCCCTGTCACTGTACTGGGGTATTAGGACCCAGTTGTGGTCTATTTTTCCTCAGGATTTTATACCCATATAGATGTCTTTATATTCCTTTAGACTCGAGTTATCAAATGCAGGTATCTTCTGACCTCCTCACACATGCACTCTTCAAAGTGCACATCCCCTGTTGTTGTTTCTATCTTCGTCTCCCGTTGTTTAGCGGTGATTGCATATTCTTCTAGCCCTTCTTCATGACAACAACAGCTGAAATGTGAGTGTTGCCATCTGTGAACCCACTTATTCATGCAAATAATTCCAGACGCATACGTTGAGAGACTTGCGTCCTGTCTGACTGGAGTAAATTTTGGGCTTAAGTTGCCTACCTTTTGGAAGAGCCTTTGCATCGGGAGTGCATCTATAATGCCTTAATATGATGCCTCTGTAGGCAGCTCACTAGGTTTCGGACCAGACCTGGCATGTTGAGTTAAAAATAGTATAATAATTTTAAAAATGGATCTCAAGACATTGTTATACTCCAGACGAGGAGCAGAAATAGTGCCAAAGTTCCTCTTCAAACTGTTCGCTATTGTTTCTTCCGGCATAAATTGGAGAGACTGAAGAGAACTTGAACTTGTGAACTTGATCTGCTGTTCCTGCAGTCAGAGCTGGTGTTATATAGTGTTAAATCTTCTAGAAAGAGTCAAATAAATTGGGATCAGTGTGATCACCATAAACTCAAGAGGTAGGAAGTGATAGATTACAATCAAAGCGGTGAAAATTACCCCCTAGATAGAGACAAGAACTATCCAGAAGACTTCCGTTTGATAGATCTGGTGCTTGGGAAGCAGGTGTATATTGCTTCTAATGGGGGGTCGTTATGCAGGAGTTTTGGCATGCGGAGGAGCTGAAATCGAGGGCCGTCTGTTCTGAAAGGAAAAAAACATTGGTGTGCGTTTCTCCAAATGATGTAGGACATCTTGCTCCTCGCTCGCTGACAGACCCCCTCACCACCCCCACAAAATAAAAATAAAAACATACTCCTCACATCACATTTGTATCAATAGCATTTTTTTCATTCTCTCATTGTTTACTCAGAGAGCTGTGGTAATGATCACCACTGTGCATGCAAATGTGTGTGTGCAAACACTCTCTTGACAAGTGAGGAGATGATATTTGGTGAAATGCTGGCAGCAGGAAGCTGTGTGAGTGTGTGTTTGTTGTTTTGTGTCTATGTTTTTGAATATACTGTGTTTTAAAGCAGTATGCTGTAATCAGTGGTGTTTGCAAAGCCAAAATATAAGAAATTTGATCAAAGCCAGAAACTAAGGATCACCATTTGTGCTACAGACATTGTGATAGAGTGCGATACTCTGAAGGGATAATACTGGTCTGACAGTTTCCTTTGACAGGGCTCCAGTCAAAGAGAAGGGCACGGAGAAGTTATTCCAACAAACTTTAATTATTGAAGTTTGATTACAGGCATCGGTGTACAAATAGTTATGTAGGTTTTGTGTGTGTGTGGTTTTCGCTTAGGTTACGCACACGAGAGCTACCATCCCACAGAATGCGGAGTCGGTAAGAAGGAAATGATGCACTCAAAAAAGGAAATGACATCACTACAGTTTCAAAATAAAACGACAGGAAATAAAAGACTTTCTGACATAGCCGCCCCCAAATTTAGCAATAAATTTGAATCCCAAGGGAAAGTCTACTTAGTTGGAGTTGTCTTCATCCTCCCAGGCTGGCAACCGCACAAGGCGCACAACTGGCCGTAGGTAAGTCTGTCCCTTGATCTTGACTTCAACTGCCCTGACTCGTCCATCCAAGCCGGAACAAGTATTCACCACTCTCCCGATGGGCCACTGGGCTCTGGGTAGCTGCGAATCCACCACCATTACCACCTGGCCCGCAGTCAGATTTTCTGTGTCCTTGTGCCACTTCGACCGCTTCTGAAGATCCGGGAGATGGCGACGGATGAAGTTGGACCAGAAATGGTCCGCCAGGATCTGGCTGTGGCGCCATCTTCTTTTGCTAAGAAGGTCGCTAGGTGCATAGACAGCCTGTGGGAGTGATGCATCACGGCGTCCCATCAACAGTAGATTTGGTGTAACGGGATCCGGGTCTGCAGCATCGGAAGAGATGTACCCAAGCGGTTTAGCGTTGAGTATTCCCTCCACTTCAATCAGTACAGTTTGCAGCACAGGTTCGGCAACGGAGTGGCCCTGAAGGATGACTTGAAGAGCTGACTTAATAGACTTGATCTCTCGTTCCCACGTTCCCCCAAAGTGTGGCGACCCAGGGGGGTTGAAACAGAACTCGATTTGCTGTCTGGCCAGCTGCTCTTGAAGAGGATCTTTCAAAGCGGCAAAACTGGCTTGCAGCTCCGCAGCTCCACCTCAGAAATTGGTTCCTCTGTCAGACAGGATCTCATATGGCTTGCCTTGGCGGGCGATGAAACGGCGGAGAGCCATCAAGAAAGCATCAGTGTCTATGCTCTCCAGTAGGTCAAGATGCACACAACTCGTTGTCATACACTTGAAAATCAGACCCCACCGCTTCTCGGTATGCTGGCCCATCTTGACGTTGTAGGGACCGAAACAATCGACTCCAGTCGACCAGAAAGGTGGCTTGTTTAAGCGGAGTCTGGCAGGGGGTAGGTCTGCCATCTGAGGTACCACTGGAGTTGCGCGCCATTTCTGACATTCAACACAGCCGTGTTGATGACGCTTGATAGACTCTCTTCCCCGGAGGATCCAATATTTTCTCCTCATCTCGGCGAAAACCCGCTCGGGACCAGGATGTAGCAGTTCACTGTCATATTTCTTAATGAGCAGCTTCGTGACATGAGATTTAGGATCAAGGATAATAGGATGTATCGCATCTGGGTCAAGATCTTCTGCTCTGCGTAGTCTACCTCCCACTCTCACTAGGCCAACAGCTTCATCATACTCTGGAGCAAGCGTGAGCAGGTGACTCAGTCTCGAGATGGACTTACCAGCAAACAGAGTTTCCACCTCTTCAGGGAAGGACTCACTCTGAGCTTGTCTGAGGACATGTAGCTCTACTTTTTGGACGTCAGCTGCTGTCATAGTAGGGCTGCTCTGGTCATCAGCCGCCCCGTGAAGGCTCTCATGGGTAGCCTTGAGAAGACTGTCCCAGTTGTCTATATCAGACATAAGTGTCGTAGTCGGAGAGCAGGTGGTGACTCCACAGAACAATGCCTTCCGAAGTTCATCCTCGTCAGCTTCTTGGGCTTCTATTAACTGAAGCACTGGCCAAGAGTCTGGATGTTGTCGGAGAAATGGTGGACCTTGGCTCCACCGGTTCGGCTGGCTGAGCTCGATCAAGGGTTTACCACGAGTAAGGTCATCTGCTGGATTGTCAATGGTGTTGACATACCGCCAGGTCGAGTTTTCAGTGTGTTCCTGAATTTCTGCGACTCTAGTTCCTACAAAGACCTTGTAGCGACACGAGTCGGAATTGAGCCACGTTAAAACTGTCATTGCATCAGTCCAGAGAGTGACTTGCTGTGAAGGGAGTGACAGTTCTGTCATAATGACTTTAGCCAGCTGGGCTCCGGCTAAAGCAGCACACAGTTCAAGGCGTGGCATAGATAGTTGTTTGCGAGGGCTCACTCGTGACCGAGCCATCACAAAGTCAATGTGTACTTCACCTTGATTGTCTTGGGTACGGAGGTAAGCGACGGCTCCGTAAGCTCGTTCAGAGGCATCGCAGAAGATGTGTGCCTCTCGTCTAGGTGACCCAATGCCTGCTACTGATGGGACATAGCATCTGGGAATTTCCACTTGTGGAAGATGGACTAGTTCACTCTCCCATTGTCTCCAGATATCCAACAGAGCCTCTGGTCTGATCGGTTCATCCCAACCAACTCCCACTTTCCACAGGTCTTGAATCAGGATCTTTGCTCGGGTGGTGAATGGAATCAAGTATCCTAGGGGATCCTAGGGTGTTGCCATCACCTTGTAGACATTCCTCAGAGTTGACTGTGAATACTCTACTGGTCTGTGGCGGTACCCAAGATGATCAGTAAGGCAGTTCCAGCGAAGGCCTAAAGCTGGCTCTTCAGGATCCTGTCGAGCTTGAGATAGCCACAACTCAGTGCTTGCTGCTCTCGCTTCCGAAGGAAGATGCTCAACAACTGTGGGGATTTTACTGGCCCACTGCCTGATGTCAAAGCCTCCAGCTGAGAGTAGTTCACGCATCCGGTTAACAATAGTCTTGGCTTCATCAGCGTTCGTGACACTGGTCAAACAGTTGTCGACGTAGAAGGCGGTCTCCACAAGGTGTAAGATGTCCTCATAACCGCTGCTGTTATCCTTCACATGCCGCTGAAGGGCGTATACGGCAAAGCAGGGGCTGCATGTCGTCCCGAATGGCAAAACCTGCCACTCATATACCTTTGGTTCCTCCTCCCTCTTCATACCTCTCCAGAGAAAACGGAGAAGGGGCTTGTCTTCTGGTAACAGACGAACTTGATGAAACATCGCTTTGATGTCACCACTGATAGCCACACTGTGTTCTCGGAACCGAAGAAGTACACCGAGGAGAGTAGGACCTAAGGTTGGACCGGGCAACAATTGACTATTAAGACTTTGACCATTGTGCTGGTAGGAACAGTTGTAGACAATCCTCGCCTTACCATTGTGGTGGACAACGTGGTGCGGCAGATACCAGGACTCTGTGGAGCTGTCTACTGTGCCAGGAGGTAGAGGTTTCGCATAACCCAACTGTTCAAGCTTCTGTATCTCTTGACAGTAGGTGTTAGCTAAAGCAGTGACTTTGGCTAGACGACGTTCTGTGCTCCGTAGCTGTGGGAGCAATGTATGCTTTGGAGCCCAGAGCGTGAGTCTAGCTTTGCGTCTCAGTAGTGGAGTAGCATACCTTGTTACTCCATCCACTTTTACCATGACTGTGCGCTGTTCTAGCAGTTCTAGAGCCTGCTGATCTTCTTTGGAGCGAATCACAGTCTTGGCGTTGGCATACGGATTTATGTCAACTTCCCACAGTCGTTCAACGTGCCGCTGCAACTCTGAGTTAGGAGACATGGTGAAGTAACAGTGAGAATGCTCACCAGTGAGGTTGAAGTTGGCGGGGCCTTGTAATGTCCAACCAAGAGCAGTACGCACAGCCACAGGGCTCCCAGGCGGACCTGCTCGGATCGGTTGTTGGGGAAGCAGCAGATGTGGGAAGTCAGAGCCTATCATCAGAAGCGGTTGGACCTTGTCAACGTTCGGTAGAGGAAGACCTTGCAGGTGGGAGTATCTACGCATGAGCGACTTGACAGGATAGCTATGCTCAGACAAGCTCAGCTCACCAGCAGTGAAGGCATGAAAGATATTGTACTTTTCTTTGGGAGAATGAGCTGGGGAGATGTCGAACGAGACAGCTGCTCCCTGTAGTTGGATCACCTCATGGCGGACAGTACGCAAAGGCAAGCTCTCAGGCTCTTTGTCTAAATGGAGATGCCGGACTGCTGAGGGAAGGATGAGGGTTCTCTCTGATCCGTCATCCAGGATAGCAAAACCTTCCAGAGAGTGCTCGGCATTGTACAAGCGCACCTTAACTAGCTTCAACATGATTCTATGCGGACGACTAGGACGGTCAACGTATATAGTGTCGGGAGCAGCACTGACCATTAACACTTTCTTAGCCTCTTGGGAACACACTTCGTGGAGCACGGTCAGGTGTTGCTCTTTGCACACTTGGCAAGGCTTCTTGAGAGTACATGCCTCAGGTTTATGGTTTCTGCCACACCTCCAACAGCCTCTGTCTTTAATCCAGGTGGAAATCTCTGATGGAGTGAGCGTTTTAAATTTGGGGCATAAACTGAGGCAATGCTCACGGGCGTCGCAGTACGGGCAATAAGGCTTTATATTAGGTTTACCTTTGGGTGACTTTGTACTCCGAGCAGGATCTGGATGGGCCACCTTAGCTTGGCTCTCAGTGTTGTAAAACACGTTGGATAAAGGACCCTGGGGTTTCCTTTGGCCCTTAACTGACTTAGGCTGGTCTTGGAACATCAGAGCTGCTCGAGATGAAATGCGCTTGGCTTGTGACTTTAACTGAAGCCAAACAGAGAAGTCCTCAAGCGTATAGGTCTGATCAGTGCCAGTCCTCAGGATGCCGCGGTTTATGCTGTACTCCACAAACCCATCTCGATAGTTAGTCGGTAATTTACTGAGCAGCCTGTCGACATGGGAGCCGCATCGCAGTTCATAGCCATTCTCACCCTCGAGGGAGCGGAGCATGTCAACCAGACCTTGCACTGATAGGGCAAAGTTATCAAACGCCTCTGGATCTCCAGATCTTACGTGAGGCGAGTTTAAGATAGTACCAAGCTCACTCTGCACAAGCTGACGTGGTTGCCCATATTTGTCTTGGAGAGCCTGGAGGGCTGAGGTATACGGCTTTGGATCGTGCATGTAGGCTTGGGCTAGTTTGTAGGCGCTTGGCAATTTCAAATGGTCAAGGAGGACTTGATATTTGAACTGCTCTGTAAGGTGAGCATGTGTATTGAGCAGATTATCCAAAGCCATCTTGAGCAGAGCAAAGTCTGATTCTTTACCTGAGGTGAAGTGAGGTAGAGTAGATCTAGGTAGGCCATAAGAGGTAGCCACTAGGAGCTCTATGAGGTCTGTACCCAGCGCTGCCCTGTAATTTAAAGGCGCTGTGCCCTGCTGTGCCAAAGGTGGTATATCAGGGTAAGGATAGGACAGCGTGTTAGCAACTGATAGCACTGGCTGTAAAGTTGTAACAGGTGGAGGCCCATGTTGGATCTGGGCTTGGGTATAGACCATCTGGGGTTGGCGAAATGGGCCCATATTCTGTTCTACTGACAGTGGCGGAGCACGTGAGGTAACGGCACTCACGGCTGGTCTAGGAGCCGACTGCGAAGCTGGGTTGATAACTGCAGGAGGAGGAGGAAGCATGGTAATATACGTAGGCTGCGGCTGGGCGAGTATACTAGTAGTAGTATAAGCACTCACTTGTGGAGCGGGCTGGACTGATGGAAGACTGGTCAAGTCAGGTGGACTTGTGACTACACTGGAGACTGGTGGCCGAACATGAATAGACGGAGTAGAATGGAGCAGTCCATGTGCAACTGGTGAGTCGAGTAGGAGGGGCTGAGCTTCTGAGGCGGACCTTAGGTTGTACTCACATTCACTGAGGGGTCTGGAGGAACGGGGACTCTCACTTCCTTCTTCCTTCAGGAAAGACGTGATAAGAGCTGCTTGCGCCAATTCCATCTCTTTCTCTTTCAGTCGCCGTAGCAGCATCTGATGCCTGGTGATAGCCTCTCTATTCTTGTATGCCATCTCTGCTTTCTCCTCCAATCGACGCCTATGCCGTTCTTGTTCTCTGAGAAGTTCCTCCTTCTCATCGAGGGCGTCCCTGGCTTCTTTGTCTAGAAGAGTACACTGCTCGTCCACTAGAGTCTGCTCCATAATCTGCCGCTGTGCTTCTGCTAATTCCATCCGCTTGACCTGTTCCTCCAGCATGGCACTCTGTAGCGCAGATAGCCCTTCTGCAACAGACCTCTTAGTTGATGGGGCCTCACTGACTTGAGATCTAGGTCTGCTACGATGAGAAGATACCAAGGATCGACATGACTCTGCTCTTACAAATGGCAGTGAAGGTGGATCAAGGATCGGGATGTTGTGAGCTGGGGCTGCTGCTCCGAATTCCTCAACTTCGGTGGCAGGAAGTACTGTGACTCTCGGTCTGTACCTAACTTCAAAGTTTGCAAGGGATGCTGGTAACTGTATCTCCCGCTGGGGTCGAGAACGCACTGCTGGATCTGCAGATGGTTGTCCTGTCTCCATATTGTCTCCAGAAAGCTGCCAGATCCGGCTCGAAGGACCATGTGATAGAGTGCGATACTCTGAACGGATAATACTGGTCTGACAGTTTCCTTTGACAGGGCTCCAGTCAAAGAGAAGGGCACGGAGAAGTTATTCCAACAAACTTTAATTATTGAAGTTTGAGTACAGGCATCGGTGTACAAATAGTTATGTAGGTTTTGTGTGTGTGTGGTTTTCGCTTAGGTTACGCACACGAGAGCTACCATCCCACAGAATGCGGAGTCGGTAAGAAGGAAATGATGCACTCAAAAAAGGAAATGACATCACTACAGTTTCAAAATAAAACGACAGGAAATAAAAGACTTTCTGACAGACATGCTTAGCGTCTGCATACATTTTAATGCTCACCTTTCAAAGTATACTTCATTTTATGGTGTGTTTACAATGGGGGTTGCCACATGAACGAATGCTATGAGACACTAGACTTTTACTCTTCAGGAGTTCAGACCCATAAAGACGTCTTTATGTTCCCTCAGTCTCTAGTTATTGAAATGCGGGTATCTCCTGACCTCCTCACACATGCGCTCTTGATGTGAACATCCACTTTTGTTGCATTTACATTCATCTCCTGTTGTTTAGTGGTGGTGATCTTCTAGCGCTACTTCGTGAGAGCAACAGCTCCACTGTGAGTGTTACCACCTTGTTACCCACTAATTAGTGCAAATAATTCCAGGCGCATGAGCATACTGCGCATTCAAAGACGTAGCTTTAGAAAAATTTGGCTGCGCCCGTTCTGAGCTTGAGCACTCTGTTGATGAAGAATTTTGCGTCCTGTACCGAAAGTATACAGACTGAAGTATACTTTGGGCTTCAGTGATCTGACTTCAGTGATTTCAACCTGCATTTAAGGAGAACCATATATAAAGACCGGACAATCAAAGAGACTTAGGGGTGGGCCAGTAAGCAGCCACTCAAAACATCCTAGCAACCATTTAGAACACCATAGCAACCACCAAAAGCATTGTGTTCAAGCAAACACCACTCACATTTTCTTAACAAAAAAATAAAAAAACGTTTATCTTGATACAGTGAAAACCTAGTTTACATATTTGATCTTCTCAAATATGGTGATTTGAATCTGAAGTCACTATAATCTTTGCTTTACAGCAATATTTCCTCACATTTTGCACTGGATTGAATATGTTCCTGTAAACACACACACACACACAAATTGCATGCACATACTCAGTATTAATGCATGCATGTACACATTTATCATCTTGTCTTGAATTCGCTTACGGCCCAGAAAGCTGTGGGTCGCCCCTCATAAGGGCCATACACCTGTCAACTTATGTTCAAGACTCTCCTTTCTCTTTCCTGGAGGAAAATAAGAATATGACATTAATAAAATACGAGATTATGACATATGTCATAATTGTGACTCCTGTTCAGTTTAGAGAGTGTCTTCTGCATGGCTAATCTTCTGTAAGTATGTATTTACATTTACATTTACATTTGTGCATTTGGCAGACACTTTTATCCAAAGCGACTTACAGTGCACTTATTACAGTCACAATCCCCCCGGAGCAACCTGGAGTTAAGTGTCTTGCTCAAGGACACAATGGTGGTGGCTGTGGGGATCAGCAACCTTCTGATTACCAGTTCTGTGCTTTAGCCCACTACACCACCACCACTCCCTGTATGGGTGTGTATGTCTGTCTCGCCGGCCGGAAGCAATATGATATTGATTGTGGTACATGCAGAGCTTCTGATGTAACCAGTTTTTAATTATTAAATGTTTTGAAGAGTCAATTATGTGTTCAATAAAAACGCGATGGACGATTATGTGTGTAATGGATGTTTGGACATGATGCTGTTAAAACCCAAACTCGTGATCATTCATTCTGTAGTCATAATTATCATTTTGAGTTTTATTGCTACTCATAATGTTAACAATGTAACATATGCAGTATTTATTTATACACATTCATGTGTAAATGCAGGAATGGCATAGTTTATACATTTCTAGTGTGTGTATGTGTGTGAGACTGTGTGTGTGTGTGTGTGTGTGTGTGTGTGTGTGTGTGTGTGTCTGTGTGTGTGTGTGTATGTGTTTAAGGGTTTGGGGTTATGATAGAAGTCGGCAGCTAGTGTTTTGTGTGTGTAACATCAGGCTTCCTCGTCCAACCCATTTACCATCACCACGACGACAGGGCAACCACACACACACACACACACACACATGGCCGTATGCACGGTTTAAAAAATACAGAGGTCCAAAAACTAAATTTGCTAGCTAGTTTTGGGGGGTGAATAATATTGGTTTTCCTGATGGACATATGTGCATTTTAAGGTGTTGGATAATAATAGCTTTAAAACCATGTCAGTGTTCAGTAGCATAAATGATCTTTTTGGATTTGAATTATAAAAATGTGTCTCAATCAGTACATAAACAGGAAAAATGATATCTATACAATAGTAATATACTGTATTATGACACAGCACAGTAACATAATGCTGATCATATTTTGGGCACAGTTGGTAGTACCTGCTCTTCCTCTCTCATCTCCATCATCTTTTTTCTTTTTCTCTCAGTCTCATCTTGTCCACTGTTGCTTCCCTTTCCAAAGCTGAGCTTTAATTGATACAGTCTGTTCATTTTCGTCTGTGTCAGTAAAGAAAGTAAACACAGGGTAAATTGATATTTATTTGCAAATGTTACCAGCCTCTGCTAGGATAATCTTGAAATGAAAATAAAAATATATAGGTGTACCTCATCATTTTAACATGCATTTCAATCCTACACAAACTGATCTGTTTCTCTAGTTACCTCATAATGCTTAACCTTACAAACACACACACTCTCTGATTCTCTCTCTCTCTCTCTCTCTCTCTCTCTCTCTCTCTCTCTCTCTCTCTCTCTCTCTCTCTCTCTCACACACACACACACACACACATACTCTCGCTCTCTCTCACACACACTCTCTCTTTCACACACACACACACACACACACACACACACACACACACACACTCTCTCTCTCACAACAACAACAACCACCATTCGTCGGCGGTGACGTCACCATGACACTATGTGCACGTTAAGGCCACTTGAAGTGTCGAACGCCCGCTGGCAGGAGGTCACGGGACAGATCCAACAGGTGACACGGGTCGACTGACTGAGATGACTGGCTGATGCCCCACCTGTGCCCCCTATTGTGCCAACTTGCTGTGCTTTATCCACCCGGCGCTCTGCTCGTTGTTGTGAGCATTGCTCCTCTGCGCTCATTGTTGTTGGAGGGCGACTGCCTCCAACTGGCTAGCAGTGTCCTTCACAAGCCTCCTCCAAAGAGGCCGATCTTGACACTGCTGGTACCAGTCATAGGCAAGACCACTCAGCACCACATCATCCTGTACCACATCACTCCATCTCCTCTCCAGCCCGTGCTGTGCCCGCTTAGCCCCCTCTATCCAGCCGAACAAAAGCTGTTTAGGCATGCGGTGGCCGGGCATGCGGGTTACATGACCCAGCCAACGCAACCTTGCCTGCCTGGTTAAACCCAGGATGGATCTTAGGCAGGCCAGCCTAAATGTTTCTAACCGGTGAAGATGTTCCATTAGGGGGGGTCCACATTTCGCGAGCATAGAGAAGGGAGGGAATGACCGTGGCCGAGAATACCTGAAGCTTTGTGCAGAGCGACAAACCGGGTAGCTTCCACACAGCGTTACGCAGCCGATGAAAAGATAATGAATGAGACCTCTGCTGTCAAACCGGAGCTGGTCATAAGCACACTTCCCAGGTATGGAAAACTCTCTCCACAACTGCCCCATAACCAATTGGGAGCTGTGGGGGTGGAGTGTCCGATGGTACATGATGCCCAGGCAGGTGCTTAGTTTTGGATGGGCTGATGGTAAGGCCCCACCTCTTAGTGGAAAGTTTCATCAGCAGCGCCTCCAACTTCTCCTCTGAGTGAGCAGCAATCACCAGATCATCAGCATACATAATGTGGTTGACCAATAGGAAGCCATCCCTTGACCGCACCCGGGCATCAATCAACCTCCAATTATATCTGTACCAGATGGAAATTCCTCCGATACAGGCATCGAAGGCTTCATGAACCATGTGGTCGAAATAGATATTAAATAATGTGGGAGCCAGAGGACATCCCTGTCGCACTCCAAGGTGAACAGGGAATGCCTCCGACTCCCGACCACGTAGATTTACCCGGGCCTGCTCGCCATCATAAAGGTCCTTAATGATCGCGAGCAGCGGGTCTGGGACTCCGAAAGCACGAAGAACAACTCAGAGCCCAGGCCTACTGATGGTATCATAGGCCTTGACCAGGTCAATAAAGCAGTGATGTAGGTCTCACTGGAATTCCCTACACCTCTGCTGTAGCAGACGGAGAGAGAATATGTCATCTGTGCAAGACCGCCCTTCCTGAAACCACACTGGGGCTCCGCAAGTCTCTCCTCAGCATGCCTGGCAAGGCGATGTTGAATAATCCTTGCAGGACCTTTCCCGGCACAATGAGGAGTGAGATGCCCCTATAGTTGTCACAATCTTTTCGTCGCCCTTTTTAAAGAGAGGAACCACCAGGGCATCCTTCCAATCCTGCGGAACCCGCCCAGTGGTCCAGACTGTTGTTATGATGTCATGTAGGGCAGTCTGTGTACAAACACCACCCTCCCTCAGCATTTCGCTGGGGAGATCATCTCTGCCCGGTGCCTTTCCTGGTCTCAGGCTCTGGATCGCCTTCAGTACTTCCTTCAAAGATGGCACCTCAGCCAGCCACCGACAGGGAGTGACTTCTTCCTCCAATATTTGTGGCACCGCAGCCCCAGCAGGGTCATCCCCACTTTTTCCCACAAAGTTTTCCAGGCTCAGGGACTTCCCCTCCCCCAGGACCTCACAGAAATGCACAGCAAATCTGCAAACCTGTTTCTGGGGGTCGGAGATTGGATCACTGTTCTTTCCCTTAATGATGGTAATAGGTGTGGCGCTGCAAGTAACTTTTTTTATAGAATTAAAAAGTGATTTGTGATCGTGGGCCATTGAGCCAGACTCCATCTCCTCAGCAACCTGCGACCACCAACCATCCTTGCAGCGCCTCATAGCTCTCCGAACCTCCGAGCAAAGGCTGTGGTAAGTCTCCTCATTCTCTGATGTGGGATGCTGTAGACGATGAGAGTGGGCCTGTCACTTTTTCTCAGCCAGCCTGAACACCTCCTCTGTCAGCCAGGGTTTCTGAGGAGGTCTGGACCGTGTGCCCAAAACTGCCATTGCAGTTACATGAGCCACAGTTCTAAACCTCGCCCATTTTCCCTCGACATCCAGAGGAGTGGGGGATGATGCCAACCCCAGCTGCAAGCGATGCTGAAATTCTCGCTTGCAACTTTCATCAGCTAGCCTAGACCAGGCTACTATGGGTTTGAAAGGGGTCCTGGGTTTACAACCACCACCGGAGTGGAAGAATGACAGGCGCATCTTACAGATGACAAGTCGATGGTCAGTGGGCAGATCAGCTCCACGGTAGGTCCTGGTGTCAAGGACATGGGCCCGCATCCGCTATTCCATCACTATGTAGTCCAGCAGATGTTCTGGCCTGGACCCGGCATGCATCCACGATGTTGTGTGGATGCGCCGATGCTGGAACAGTGTGTTGGTAATTACAAGCCCATGGGCTGCACAAAAATCTAGCAGCCTCCTGCCGTTGTTATTGAGCTGATCAGGCCTATGTCTTCCAATCACTCCTGACCAAGTGCTAGCATCATGACCAACTCGGCATTGAAATCACCCAACATGATGAATCTATCCCGAGGGGCCACTTTAGCCAACACCTGTGACAGGAGGTCATAGAAGGCATCTGACTCATCGGCCTTTCCCGCATCCCTCCACGGATGTTCATCTTCGGTGGGGGCATAAATAACCACGACCACCGCTCCTCACCTCTGGTTGATGGGAAGGTGAACCCAAGTAACCTGGGGCTCACAGCTTACCACACCTCACCACCACGCTCCCACGCTGCCTTCATTCTTTTGTTCAGAAGAAGAGTCACTCCCTGTTGTTTGGCCGTCACCTGCCCCGAGTAGAGGACAGTCCACCCCTCATTGTGACAAGAGCCAGAGCCGGTCCACCGGACCTCCTGAACACCACAGAGATCCAGGAGGTACCAGTCCATCTCCCGACAGTGGAGTGGCAGCCTCTCCTCCGCTGTGAGCGTTCGAACATTCCACGTGGCCATCCGTAGCTGCTTTTTGTTGTTTCTGGAGGAGCCCCGAGGGTGATGATTCAGTCTCCTGGCTTTGCCTGATGGAGTTTGGCCAGGAGACGTCATAGACTCCTGCCCCCCCAGGGCCTCCGGCACTAACTTACTTAAAGATTTAATGTGTGGTTTAGTGGTAATCAGTTGAAGGTAGAGGGGTTACCAGCCCCTCGCACCCATCCAGAGCCCCCATTTGGCCGCCATGGCTACAAAGTGCCATGACAGAAAAAAAAACGAGGAGGGAACAGTCTTTATTGGCCCTCCCCCCATGGCGATGCCCACAACTTTGCCCGTCCGCCACCACACGGAGGTAGGGGGTTGTTTTGCTGGACTCTCTCTCTCTCTCACACACACACACACACACACGCACGCATGCACACTCTCTCTCTCACACACACACACACATACACACACTCTCTCTCTCTCACACACACACACACACACACTCTCTCTCTCTCTCTCACACACACACACACACACAAACACACACTCTCTCTCACACACTCACTCTCTCTCTCTCTCTCTCACACACACACACACACACACACACACTCTCTCTCACACACACACTCTCTCTCTCTCTCTCTCTCACACACACACATACACCCTCTCTCTCTCTCTCTCTCTCTCTCTCTCTCTCTCTCTCATACACACACACACACACACTCACACACACACACACACACACAAACACTGTCTCACACACACACAAACCAAGGAAGAACCAACATTAAAGTTGTCACCTCTTCTGCCATTACATTCCCTTGGACTATCTGTATAGAACAAATGTGCAATTGTACACATGTGTGTGTGTATATATATATATAGATATAGATAGATATACACTTGTATTTTTTATTTGTATTCTATTTGTTTTTATATTATCTCTGTCTTGTTGTTGTATTGTTTATGCACTGGAAGCTTCTGTCACAAAATTACAGATTCCTTGTATGTGTAAGCATACTTGAAAATAAAGCTCATTCTGATACTGATATTACTAAATCTTATATATATATAAATAAAAACAGGAAACGTCCTCTCACTTTCAACTGCTTTTATTTTCAGCAAACTTAACATGTAAATATTTGTATGAAGATAAAAAGATTCAACAACTAAGACATAAACTGAACAAGTTTCACAGACATGTGACAAACAGAGAAATGGAATAATGTCAAAAATCAAAAGTAAGAGTCAGTATCTGATGTGGCCACCAGCTGCATTAAGTACTGCAGTGCATCTCCTCCTCATGGACTACACCAGATTTGCCAGTTCTTGCTGTGAGTGTTACCCCACTCTTTCTGGGGGGTAAATGGCCTTAGCCCTCACCCTCCGATCCAACAGGTCCCAGACGTGCTCAATGGGATTGAGATCTGGGCTCTTCACTGGCCATGGCAGAACACTGACATTCCTGTCTTGCAGGAAATCATGCACAGAACGAGCGGTATGAATGCTGGAGGGTCATGTCAGGATGAGCCTGCAGGAAGGGTAGTTCAGGAGGGAGGAGGATGTCTTCCCTGCAAGGCACAGTGATGAGTTTGCCTGCAATGACAGCAAGCTCAGTCCGATGATGCTACGCACACCACCCCAGACCATGACAGACCCTCTTCTTCCAAATCGCTCCCGCTCCAGAGTACAGGCCTCGGTGTAACGCTCATTCCTTCTACTTTAAACACGAGTCCGACCATCCCTACGTAAGACAGACGGCTATAGAAGATGGATGGATGGATGTTCCTGCTTATGTATCATAATTATGGCTTTAAGGTTATGTGACACAGCTTTGGAACAATGTTTGATATTTCACATGTTCACAAGTAAACAGTGGAAACAAGGCTGAAGGTTTTTCCCCTGAAGTGTGCTTCATTCATGTGCAGGTCTGATCTGAATATGTCATCGCAGCAGCTTTTGTTTCTTATTTTTCAGCTCTAGAGCAAAAGCAATGCGTTAATGCAGATATACATAAACAAAATCAAAATAATAGAATCCCTGAAAACAATGGCATATGGTGCAAAATATTACTGATGTGTTGATCATTTACAATCCGTTCTGCAGGAGCTATTGTTTCCAAGACTAACACGATTTGGCATCAATCTCACAGTTTGGGAAAATTCTCATCTCATTTTGGCAAGCTACAGTACGTAGATAACGTTACCATTGTGACCTATTTAAATGTCTTCCAACAACAATGTTCAGTACATTACAGAATAGCAAATTATTGCATTTGCAAGTCTTAAAAAATACATGCACATGTTCAGCAAGTGTAAGGTGGAGTGTGAACGCGGCACTGGCCTAATAGGATGAGTGACAGCTCTGTCAAATGGCCTGAAACTCTCTCACACTGGCTCCAGGCCATTCATATTGTTGAGCCTTGACAAATGTTCACACACTCGCAGAGAAACACAGATCATCTCTGTTTCCTTGTAATTCTGTGGCCACTAACATTGCCGCTGGATTTTTTACGAGCCCCATCAGCCGAAGTACTGTATGACAGAATCCTGTAGTGTTATCTTCAGCGGGAAAAGAAGGAGAGAGAGAGAGAGAGACAGGGTGTGTATAACGGCATTCAGCCAGAGCACTTTTGAAGATTTACATCATAATCGGCTCATAAGCATTACTGACCAAGCGCAAGCCTGAGATTTGCTTTAGAAATGTCATTCCAAAGGCATTTTAAGAGAGATTGCTTTAAAGAGCTGCGATGCTCAGCTAAAAGAAAATCACTATCAATATTCTCTCACACGGGCTGCAGATGGCCGCGGCTCTAACTGATATGGCTTCTCGTCCGTCTGAAAGCCGCGTAGACTTGGCCTGGTACCGCTGGGTCACTTTCAGATTGCAGGCTTAGTGTTCGGAGGGTTGATCTCTGCAATCTTGATGCGGGGGCATAACATTAAAGGTTCATTTGAAAAGCGCTGTACAAAAGCCTGACCTTCGTGTAAAGGCAGGAATACTGAGTGCATTCAAAGATCACAGCTTCACGCTTCCAGTTAAATAATAGAAACCTGTGACTGACCTTGCTGTTTGATGTGCTTTTCAATTGCTGTCACAGTGTGAATCCTGATTGTGCTTGTGTGGGTGTTTGTTTAAAAAGCATCTGCTCCCAGAAATGAGCAACTGTTCATGAAAATCTGTTTAGTCTTTCGGGATTTACAAAATCTGATTTGGTGCTTAGTTTTAGAAACAGAGTCTTTCTCTAATAGCTGTAATGACCCTGAGCAAACAGACTAATGCACATTGAATTGAACTACACCTCTGCTGTTGCTGTTGAATGGTGTAGTTGAGTAACAGAGATGCACTTTAAGAGGTGTGTTGTGTACTGAAGTTTAATAGCAAAAGGGTAGTTTATTAATGGAGATGCACTATACAGAAGTTGTTGTAGTTTAATTACAGATATAGTATATTGATGACGGGTGTCGTTTTATTCCAGAGGTGCAGTTGAATTTCAGGTGTAGTTCACTGCGCTGTTTTAGTTCTCTGAAAGATTTGGTTGGTGTTGTTCGAAGCAGTTCTTGCAGTACGTCAATCTGTTTGAATGTAGACTTCAGTTAAATATGTTTGAGGATGGTGTTCTGTGTCTGCACACATATCAATATATTACATTCATGCAAAGATTGTTTATTTTCTGTCTCAAAACGAAATGAGTGTCAATTAATCTAAAATACTCTCTCTCTCTCTCTCTCTCTCTCTCTCTCTCTCTCTCTCTCTCTCTCTCTCTCTCTCTCTCTCTCTCTCACACACACTCTGTGCAGGTCATTTTCGAGGCAGAGGTGACTAACGGCAGAAGAGGTTTTATTGCCATTGATGACATTCAGGTGCTCAGTTACCCATGTGGTGAGTCAGCAACAACAACATTAAATACTGACATTCTGTGTGTGTGTGTGCATGTGTGGCTGTGTGTGTGGGTGGATGCGTGTGTATGTGTGCGTATGGGTGATTGGTTTTGTGCGTGTGTGTGTGTGGGTGTTTGGTTTTGTGCGTGTGTGTGTGTGAGTGTGAGTGGGTTGGTGGTTTGGTGCGTGAATGTGTGGGAGCATGTGTGTGGGTGTGTGTGTGCATGTGTGTGTGTGTGTTTGAGTGAATGTGTGTGTGTGTGTGTGTGTGTGTGTGTTTGTTTGCGTGGGTGTGTGAATTTATGTTTTTGTGTGTGTGTGTGCGTGCGTGTGCGTGCGTGTGTGTGCACATGCGCGCGTGTGTGTGTGTGTGTGTGTGTGTGTGTGTGTGGTTGTTTGGGTGCGTGCTTGCATGAAAGAGAGAGAGAGAGAGAGAGAGAGAGAGAGAGTTTCAAGTGGTTGAGTAAGACACTTAACCTCAGGTAACTCCAGGGTGATTATCCATATAATTTAAAGTCAAAGTGTGTAATTTCTGCATCACTAGCAACCGCAAATGGAATCTTAAAAATAATGACTGCTTCCAAACAGGCTTTTTGAACATTCTCCTTGTATGCAATTGGTCTGCCAAACAGGTTCAACAGGTCATAATGTGTACATTCTTCAGGAAGTCCATCTGAACTTGGCTTAATTCTAGTTGTCTCTGAATATTAAATAGAGATAATAGACAGTATTTTACCATTTACATTATATTTATGTATTTGGAAGACAATTGCATTCAATGTACATTTTATCAGTATGTTTCAACACATCACTCTACCAGTTGAGCTACAGGAAAAATATACTCCAAAATGGTGCATTTCACCTTTATAAAAGTTGTAATGATCAATTCCAATATTTTATTAATTTATATTTGTAGAGGGAAAGAGTTAACATTAAAAACATTTTTCAATCATTTTTTGAATTCTGTGCTGGAAATGACGCTGGTGGAAATGACATTTTTAAAGTTTTTGAAATAAAATGGCCAATTCCTTTGTCCTACTAAGACTAATTTCATGTCTAATATTTAATGCTTACTAAATACCCACAATTAAATCATAATTTGGTAAAATTACAGCTTGATTGGAAATGACAGCCAATAAAAAAAGTGATATTTCCCTTGAGTATTCTTTGTTTTGTCTCATATTTCATCTCAAGTATGCGCTTCACTCACACTTGTGTCCACTTGATTAACAAGTACACTAACTTATAAAAATGTGTTTATTAAGTACAACATTTTTGATGTGGTGGAAATGACGCTACAACTGCAGGACAGTATGTTTCTGTTTATTTCACTCTTTATTTAGATGATCATATTTTTAATCATGTATTTTATAGTGGATTTCCATAGTCTGGGTCTGAAGGCTAAAACAGTCAAATCTATAAAAGACATTTAAAAAGTTTCAAAAATAAATGATGAAGGTCTGATAAAAATGTTCTTATTCTGTTTTAATGAGGCCTTTGTGTAAAAAAACAAAAAGAGTAAATTAACGCATTAGAATAAACAATAAATGACCGATACAGAGAGCTGCGGCTGAACTGTGGGACTGCCACATTGCGGATGAAATTGTCCTCTCTGGCACGTCCAAGCCCCTGAAGTTTGTCCAATGTATAATTAGCCCTTATTACATGCCAAGTACAGTACTTAACATGAAGTGTTTGGAGGTCAAGTGACGGTACAATCACCTGACGCACACGCGCACACACGCGCTCCTGAGTCCAGCACTCGAAGTGTCAGCAATGTACATATGATTTTAAGTGATTATTAATGTGTGATTCACAGCACTGTCTCTGCAGATTAGCTCCGAGCGGACGCAGTGGCGCTAACAGTCATAGAAAACCTGGACATATCAGTGATTTCCATAGAATTAGTCAAATCTTAAAAGTCATGAAAAGAAATAAAATCTTTCAAAGTCACGGACAAGTATTGGAAATGTATAAAGTGAAATTCGTGTTAAAGATTTAATCAGTTAAACATTGCAATCTGGATTAACTTCATTTTCAAAATCTTTCTCCAGTATACACAAACGATGGAGAAGTTTATGGGGTTTAAAGGTGTGGGATTCCTGGTGTATAGGGTGTGCGTCTCACTGGGATCAGAGCTTAGGCATGATAATGTAACAGGTATTCCCAATTAACGGCACGTCCACAGAAGCACAGGGATTACTGCCACTCCAAACACGGATTATATTCCCTCTGAACCCTACTAATGAATCTTCAACCCTCTGATCTCTGATCACGGATGACATCTTATTAAAAATGATGTTGGGAGAGAAGCAGATGAAGGAGGGGTTTGTTGCAAGTCAGTTCTGGCGGTGTGCCGGCAGAGCGTTTCCTGTGTTCAAAGACCATCAGTTTAGAAGGCACCGGATCAGAAACTATTCTGATGTGGTACTGTATTTTTTCGGGACTGCCAGCTCCATATGGAAGTGCTGTGATAGTAGTGCCTGACACCTTTATTGTACAAGTATGTAAAAGATCATATACAATTTAGGAAAGACGCGAATGCTGTCTCTGTGCACCACATGTAATAAATCTGACGTTAAAGGCCCATATTCAACATGTTTGTCGATTCAATTGTTTTCCATCTTTTCCACATGCTCTGTGATTCTTTTGATTAATCGGGTTTGCTACTGTAACTTTAAGACTTCTCATTCATTCACTGACATTTCAGCTTTGAAACTTTAGAAAAAGGAAGTATCTTTGTTTTGTTGTAAAAGGGACATCCAGTATTCAATGTTTTATAGGTCAAGCTGAAGGACTTGAACAGTTGAGATTCAATTGATTAAAGGACCATCAGGTTGGACATTCATTGGATAAATGAGCCACGACGTGTTCTGTGATTGATATCTAGCAGACATATTTGTAAACTTCAACATTTTAAAAGTTCAATAATATTCCCCAGATCTTCTGATAATAGAGTGGACATGTTATGAAAGGAAATCAGAAATAAAACAAAGGAGTTGTGCACTTTATATAAATCAAAAACAGTCAAATAAAACTCTAAAATAATTCTCAAGTAAAATATATTTGTAATAAAACGATATATTAATGTTGCTGAAGATCTTCAATTAAAGTCACAGTATTATAACTGGGCGCACACACAAAAAACTGTTAAAATGACACATTCACCACAAATGAATTCATGTTCACTTCAGTTTAACTGTGTGGAAAATACATTAGAAATCCAGTGATTTAACCTGTTTTTTGTAATTGACATGCAGTTCTGGGGACATGAGGAAATGACACTAGTGCAATTATTAAATGTCTTCAGTTATTTGACATTTGACTTTTAGGCTCACAGCATTGTGTAACATGATAAATAGTCATTATTCTTTTTACCAAGCCTGTTAAAACTGTGATCAAGTGAAATTAAACATTATAAATATTTTTATTGCAACAGCCACAGAATTGCAGGAATGACCCACAGCTAACCTCTTTGCATTTGTAATGAGTAACAATGCGTTCACCGGTCTTGATGAACACTGAATATGTCTAAATCAGCGGATGGTTTTGATGTCATTTCGTGTCAGGGAATGTTCTGGGTGGACTAAAGAGGAAGTTTAGAGTTGTGACTCTGTTAAGAGTGTGTTCTGATCTCTGGTACTTTTTGCTTGTGTCAGGAACTCATATCAGACTGATCTTATTTCATCTTATTTGCAATTCCTTACCTTATTTCTGCTGGATTTGATGTGCTAATTGAGCAGATAACCCCAGAGCTGACAAATGAACACTCAGAGAGCAGAGGATGATCTGACACAGAGAAACAAATACCATGTTTTGCCTTAAGAGTCGTATTGGGGAAGATGTGGGTGATTCAGTATAGAGCGCAACATTCTGGTCCGGAAGTTAATATCCCATTCATTTTCTGCAAATATACTGTATATTTAATTGATTGATTGATTGATTGATTTTTATTTGCGCACAAATGAAACAGAATCAGAATTAAAGGAAATACAAAACTTAAACTCTATTAGTGCTGGGAAAGCAGAAAAAGCCCTAAAGGGATTGTGCAATATACTTCCCACAAATCAAAGTTTGAAGGAAATCAGTTAAGTTCTTATTTCATAAAGAAATTAAGGAAAAATAAAAGATTAAAAGATAAAGAAAAGAAACAAGAAAAGAGAGGTTGGTTAAAGAAGATTTGTTCTACATCCCTACATGAATATATGTATTGAATATCATTTATAAGACACTTTATTTTATGTACGCAGAAGAAAATAGTCATTTAGCAGACAGTATTGTGCAAATGTACTTACACTACACATAACATAAGGTTAAAGTCTTGATCACAGCACAATAATGATAATGCAGGGAATTGAATCTTCAGTTTATTGCACTGACTACACCACACCACACCTGATGCAGGTCCATGCATTTCCTGGATATTCTGTGTTCTGGATATTTATTACACCTTTTACCATTCCCTGCATCTACAGCACTGTTTTGGGAGTGATACGTTTTATTGAGGCAGGTTTGAGTATTAAGGTATTTGAGAAATGTGATGTCATGTGTTGCTGTCTTTACCTTCCCATGCAGATAAATCCCCTCATTTCCTGCGTTTGGGGGATGTGGAGGTTAACGCCGGGCAGAACGCCACCTTCCAGTGCATCGCCACTGTCCGAGACGCGGTCAACAACAAACTCTGGCTGCAGGTGGGAACTTTTGCTTTCATTGACTGAAACAATATATTATTTTTGTCTGTATATGCTGCACATGGTTAACCTATACTATACTAACAAAAAATAAGTAAACACTTCCAGAATCTAATGCATTTACTCAGCCTGTCAAATATATGTTTGTTTTTCCAGAGTATGCAAGTATACAAAACGCTTGGCATTGCAAGTGCATAGTCCCGTTGAACATACTGAACGTGCGCTCATGCGTAATAAACCTCATTACTCAAGGGGGCGCTGTAGTTCCATTCAAATGTTGGAGGCTCTGTTTATACGCCTGGTATTATGAGGTGTTTTGGGCGATCTGTTTGAATTGGGACAATGCTAAGGGGGTCCAAACCGTTTAGAAGTGGTCAAATGTGGTTGAAAATGCCTGTAACCACATTGGGCTCGTAGTGTAAATACATATTCGTTCGGATACACTTGAACAGCAGTGAAGCACCGCCTACTCGGCTGTCAATCAACTGATGCGCTAAAACAAGAGTTAAACGTTGCCGCAATGTGCCGGTCCACTGTTTAATTTCCCGCTTTCCTTTTCATTTTCTGTCTTGTATTTTTCTTTTCATGCAGTAAAACACTGACGTAGTGAGTCATGTATGTTGTCATATATTCAGAGACCCTCCACTTGAAATCTGAACGCAAGTGATCAAAAGAGATGCAGAATACAGCCATTAAACGGCGATGTGTCTCTCTTATCCACTTGTAATTGGATCGGCCGGTAAGTTTTTAGGGGCCAAATGTCGTCTGATGGCCTTGACCTGACTGAAATACAGATATAATACTTTTTTGTCACAGAAGATTGAGTTTTGGTTATTTAGGGCAAGGTAGTCATATTTTGAGCCAGGAGACAAAGCAGGAAAACTTCTGGCCAGATATATAAAACAGAGTCTTTTTCTACCATTCCCTCAGTGAAAACTGCTGGTGGTGAAATATTTACCTCAGTCATTGATATTAATAATGCTTTAATAATCTTGATCTCTATAGTTCCACGTCTTCGTCCACTGCTGAACACATTAGAATTTTGTGGAACCATTAGAACTCCCTAAATTGAGGAATGAGCAAAAAAATTCTCTTGATTCTGAGATTGGGCATTGGAGGAGCTTGCCTACAGGCAAGGCTCCGGGGCCAGATAGTTTTGCCGCTGCAGTTTTTAGATCTTATGCTACAGAATTGGCTCCACTTTTGTTAGAAATTTATACTGAATTATTAAAGAATGGAAAGTTCTGCCAGCCATGACACAAGCCCAGATCAGTCTGATTCTTAAAAAGGACAAAAAAAGATACAAATGAGTGCAAGAGTTACCGTCCAATTGCCCTGATCCAGCTAGATGTAAGATTTTGGCTGATTAAATCAAGTTCTGACATCTCTTATACATATAGATCAGGTAGGGTTTATTCGGGACCACAGCTCTTCTGATAATATTAGGCCTTTCATCAATCCATCTGATGCATCAGCAAATAATCCAGCTGCTTTTAGAGGAATGTTAACCAAAGATAAAATTGGAAGGATTTTGGGTATTTTATACTATACAGTGCACAATTTGGTTAAAAGATTAAAGGAATCTGGTCAAGTTTGGTGCGTAAAGGGCAAGACCGAAAACCACTTATGAATGCACGTGATCTTAAAAACAATCTTTCGTCAGTAACGGATATCATGACATGAGCTCAGGAATACATTAGTAAACATTTGTCAGTCAACACCGTTCGCCACTGCTTCCGCAGATGTAAGTTAAGGATTTACTATATAAGAAGCTATATATCAACACTGTCCATAACTGCCGCTGACTTCTCTTGGCTCGGTCTCATCTGAGGTGGAAATTAGAACGGTGGAATCATGTTTTGTGGTTTTGTGTCCGATGTGTCCACATTTAGAATAGTTATTGGAAAAAACAGCTGTCGTGTTCTCTGGGCCAAAAAGGAAAAGGACCATCCAAGCTTTTATCAGCGTCAGGTCTAAAAGCCAGTGTCTGTCATGGTATGGGGGTATGTGAGTGCCCATGGAATGGATCACTTGCAAATAATGTGTTGTTGGTGTTGTTGAGCTTTCAATATTGCACAGGTGAGTGTAATTAAAAAATCTCTTCTTTTTTGTGTTATTAGTATTTTCCATACTATCCTAACTAGGGCGGACAATTTTGCACATTAATTTAATGCGATCAATAAAATAAAAAAGAGCCCTTTAAAAAGGAAACATAGTTAATTATGCCTCCTGATACGGAAGTAAATTCAGTTTTAAATATAAGTATTTTCCTACCATCAGAGCAATTATTTGAAGTATATGCGTTGTTGTGTTTTTATGAGGCGTGTCAGCAGGGGGCTGTCAGCGCGCCTCAGCAAACCTTACAAGCAGCGCAGCCACAGAATGAGAGCCACTCACACAGGACACATTCTTCTTGACAGTCTACAGTATACCTAGGCTGCATTGACCGACAAATAAAAATAGCGCAGGCAGAAAACAAGAATGAGTCTTGTGAGGACAAAACAGATTGACGAACTTGCAAAATGGACTGCTGTTGACTGTAGGCTTGTGTTCAGTGATATAGGAATGAAACAAACTTAAAAAAAAAAATTGTAATATGTATATATATTGTGTTTCTACTGCTTTTCTTGCCTGTAATGCAGTATATGTCAATCTAAATATCTGAATTATCATATTTATTATATTATATTTATAATAAAAACGATGTATTATTTTATTTGAAATACCTTTATTTCACATTCTCTTGTGGCATTTCTAGCGGCGGAATGGAGAAGACATTCCAGTGGCAGAGAAGAAAAACATCAACCACAGGAAGTTTGCAGCCTCCTTCCGACTCAGAGAGATGACCAGTCAGGACCAGGACCTGTACCGATGTGTCACCCAATCAGAGAGAGGATCCGGCGTGTCTAACTTTGCAGGACTCATTGTCAGAGGTAAAATGTTGTTTTGTTATTTATTGCAGTGTTTCTCAAGCTAGAGAACATCAGCAAATTTTGACGCTGGCCTCCGGATAACTTAAGTTAAGTGAATAAGCTGTGATATATGATAATCTAACTTAAAAAAATACAACTAAAAAGAAAAAATGAAAGAAAATGCTAAAAATAAAGAATACTAATGAACTTGGAAACTAATCATATTTCTTATTTTTATCCAACAATTCCCTGCAACAGCTTTTTAATTGAAGAACATATGATGGAATCACAAAATAAATCATGTAACTATGACCTAGTTTCTGTTAATAGAATTTGAAAACAAGCAGCTTTGTCATCATTACAGCAGAAGTACCAGAGGAAATATCTTGGCCCATTTGGGGGGCTTTCAGGGGGGATTGGAGTCAAAAAGTTTTAGAGCCTCATATTTATTAGTCAGCAAATTCATTTTGTTGCATTCTTCCACTAGAAGATATATAGTCCCTGACTTGTAAACTCAGGTAAAAACAATATTCTAGGTTCAATACAAGTTAAGCTCATTTGTGGCATAATGTTGATATTCACAAACATTTATTTAAACTCGCTGGAAAAAAGCCAAAAAAAAGCACAAATGTGTGTCCAGTGAGACACTTCCAATGGAAGTCAATGGGGTTTAATCTGCAAATGTTAAAATACTCACTGTTTCTAAATTATAGACACAAGACATGAACAATATGTGTGTTAACATGATTCTACTGTCATAAAATCACTTACTGACCTCATCTGTGGAGAGATATAGACAATTTTACAACCGCATTGCCATGATGACGTAATGCTGTAAATACCTAAAATGATTGATGACGATCATTAAAAAAACTTTTAATAGAACAATTAATGTAAGTGCTTTAATAAAATTATAAGCGTCATATTTCTGCCTTTAAACCCTACAAATTAGGGATGCACCGATCCCACTTTTTCTCTTCCGATCCAATATTGGAAATCTCCGATCAGGTATCAGAGTATCGGCCGATACCAGTGTTGTTTTTTTGCATAATCAGATTCGAATTTCTTTACATTATTGTGTGGAACTGACTGAGTGTGCTCTTTAATATATAAAGAAACATAAACCTCTAACTACACGTTATTTCAATATAAATGTACAGCTTATTAAGAAACACTTTTATTTACTAGTGTACTGGATAATGTAGCAGCAAAATGAACAGTAAGTCCAGTATAAGACATCAGCAGAAAAGATGCCTTGTATCTGGACTTTAAAGGATTCAGATGACTTTTTTCAATTTAGCTGTAAGATATCAGCTCACTTTTCATTCACACAGTTATTGTTTGGAACACATTCAACTTAAATATTGTAATTTGTAAACAAATAATAATATATTATAATAGTAATATATAGTAATATACCACAGTTAGTTCTGGTCCTCGGATCTGATTGGACGAGAGACGTTCCATGAGCACTGATGGTGTGACAGCATCAGCACTCGGACGCTTCACTGTGTGTGTATCACTCCGCTTGTGTTCATGCTGTTCTAAACTAAAGTGTATCTGTTAGGAGTTACTGTCTTTATTTTTGAAATTACATATTTTAGCCAGCAGCTGGTGGCAAAAGATCATTTTTATATGAGCCAGTTTGTGATGTGAAGTGAATCCGTCAGTCATTGTGTACATAGAACAGTGCTCCGTGATTGCTGTATTACTAATACATTACCAAAGCTAGGAAATAGCTTTAACCGGCTTTAAACGGACAACTTCAGGATTAAGGCTCATGCTGAGAGACACAACAGACTGATTTATTACAGAACTCATGTGCTTACCTTTTATCCACATTTGGATACATACTGTTTAAAATGGCGGAGGACATCGCTGTTTCTATAGTGAACGACTCTTGTGCACCGGCAACTGCGAAATAGAGAGAAATCCCCCCGCTTGGACATCTAATTTCCACTGAAAAAGCTGACAGCATCTCTGATTGGGTGTGGCAACAGGTGATTGCACACGCTCCATCTCTCTCTCTCTCTCTCTCTCTCTCTCTCTCTCTCTCTCTCTCTCACACACACACACACACACATCCAGCCGTCTATCCTTGTTTATCCAATAACTTGTCAGAAACAGCACAAGCTGTGATACTATTTCTGAAGTGAACTTTTTGAATTACTAACGAAGGCTTGGATACGTCATTTACCAGCAATGGCAGTTTCTGATTCGTCGCGTAAGAAAGTAGTTCCATGCACAAATGTGTTTTTATGACCGTACTCAGTTTTTCCAAAAAATTTTTATATAAGCAATATCACACTCACACTCACACTAATGCTATATGTCCCTAAATCAGTACATCTGTAATTACCTACAGCACTTGTGCCTGCGGTCGAATCACAGCAGTGCTGCAATAGGGCCATATCGCACTCTTGCTCATGTGATATTGCTTAAATATATCTCAATCGTGCACCTTTAACTTTTAAACCCTCACGCTTTTATTTTGACATTCGGAACTCTCCAGGAAGTCCTGTATGTGTCTGTTTGTTAGCAAGTTCACAGTAGTTTAATTCACTAATTCAGATTCTGGTAAAAAATAAAGCACCTCAAGTGCTGTTCTAAATGCATATTATAAGTGAACCGAACTGTCGAGCATCTACATCGGAGATGTTGTTCATGAGTAGCGCTCAAATACTGCACATCACGTGAAGGCTGAAACTAGCCACGAGTGTGTGTGTAAACAGAGCAACACCATTCAATAATGCACTGGAGCTGCGCTTGCATTTTATATATTTACTTATAAAACACATCCTTTTGTGATACACAGAGCTATCACACATCTTCAAGTGACTCTGAGTAAAATTGAATTGAACATATTAATTACTTTTATGGTGTTTTATGGTTGTTTTATGTCATTTTTTATGAGCTTGACGGGAATGAACATGACTAACACACAGAATCGGATTAGGATCGGGCTCATCAGACCGATACCTGACCCATTTAAAAGCTTCAGTATCGGATCGGTGCATCCCTACTCCAAATATTGACCCCATTCACTTCCTTTGTTAGTTTCTCACTGTAACAGATTTTTGCTTTTTTTTTAAAGAAATATTTGAAATGAATTTTTGTGGTAATCAAAATTCCAACATAAATGCTGTCGATTGAGCTGAACTTGTACAGAACCCGGAATATTCTTTTAATAGCTGGTCTCTATGAGTGCTGTGCAGTGAAATAAACAAGATCTAGGTGAACTTGTGTTTCACAGCATTGCTGTTACTTTATTTTGTATTTAAATGTAAACTAAATATATATATAGTTCTGGCTCTAAATTCTGATTGAATGAGCCATGTTCAAAGTGGCTGTAAAATAGCGATAAATGCACATTAATTGAATTACACAGTATATTAATGCAGCAATTATTTGTTTATATTATAATTTTTCATCATTACATTGCTTGGCAACCATAAAAAGCCTACACCTAAAAAAGCTGTTTTCTTTTGTTTGTTTTTTTTACATACTGCTCCTTTTCAAATTGTGTCTAACAAGACACCTGAACTATGGTAAAATCACTGTAACATGTGACCTTTCTAAACTCTTTACTTCTTCAGTAATAAAAGCTGTGTTTGACAGATGAGTTTTAGGTTCTTATCACCCAAATCAACAGCTCAAATCTAGGAGAAACAGCCATGGTTACAGTGACCATCTGCTTATGTAAATGCTGCTAAATAATACAAATGTATTCAAATTTGTACATCCATTGGGTGCATGATGCCATATTAATATGCAGAGCCTGTTTATGGCAACAAATCTCATTGGGTCTTTATTCGTGACTTTTCCGAAACTCTTCAGTTTGAGAGTGTGCCAGACCCAAGCTCGCCGCTGTGTTCTGTCCAGAGAGTGATGTGTGAATTTCTCATGTTCAGGGCCCACTCCAAGAGAAGTGGAATAGTTAGTAGGGGCCGGAGGGCAGCGGGGTTGTGAAGTTAGCAGCTCGGGCCAGTTGAGTATCAGCCACACTGACATCTCAGATATCTCCGCCACACTTCCTCAGCTGACATCCTGCTACAAGAGTCCCAAAGATGGTAATTTCAGCAGAAATTTTTGGGCCATGGATTTGTGCGTGCGCTAATGGGAGCTGGCACGGAGTTGCCTATTGTCACGTGAGACCTCAGGCTAGTGCTTTATTAGCTCCCGCTCTCCCTAATGCGGGGCGACAGCGGGCCCTCCCGACTGTTTGGAGCCGCTTTGTAACAAATGAAAATTTGAGTGTTGAATTCTTACGCTGAAGAGGTATTGATCTGTGTGTCCCCCAGCTGCAGTGAGACAGATGCAGGAGGAGAAAAAAAAAAGAAAAAGTCAAACAACACAAAAGAACACAGTTGTCGCTGCAGTGCAAAGGGAGCTCGGCATTTAGAGTTATGACATTAGCCTCCTCTTACTTGTAGAAAATAAAATGAATTGACAAGTCATGCGCTGTGTAATTTGAAAGTAAATAGTCAATAAGCACCACCCTGTTTTTAATAGATACCAGTGGCTTGGAAACCTACAGTAGCATTTCCTCATGCAACCGCAATAAAGGGATTTGATTTGAGAAAGCATAGAAAATGTACCGGTGCTTCAAAGAGCCCAGAAACCAACCACTGATCTGAAGGACCAATAATGGAACATCAAAACTGTTTTTAATCCCCAAAGAATCATAAGGCCAACCAAAGAACCCTATTCAATGAAAAAAAATTCTTGATCAGAAGACTTTTTTTGACTCATTGAACAACCTTTATTTTTAAAAGAAATACAGTGGCCTGAAACAAAGTATTTAGTCACGTAAGTCACTTAAAAACATCTGAATGGCATTACATTTAATATGAAAATATCAAACCATGTATCTTCTGCAAACATAGAATTCTGAATTTCTTAGAATCAGTTTCACTTTTCTGAGACATTTTCCAATGACTTTTAATCAATCAGTGTGGCAATTTAGTGGGTGTATGAAGTCAGTTCCCCTCAAGTTCCCACAGTTGTCCTAAAGTAGCCACAGGTGAAGTTCAGCACATTAACGATCAACATGAGACTCAACACACTGACAAACACAAAGTGTCACAAAACTTTGTTGTCCTTATTTTGAACACTGTATATGGAAGCCTAAAATACTTCTTTCTTTGAAAGATTTTTCTTGAAATAAAATGTTGTGCTATATTTCGTTAAAGTAAATGACACATTCTTTGTTATTTTGGAAGGATGCAGATTTAACTCAAAGTATTTTTCTACCATCGGAGCAATTTAAGCTTAAAGTACATTTTAAAGTTTTTTTCCGAGGCATGTCAGCAGGGGGCAGTCAGCACGCCTAAAAAGCTCACAAGCAGCGCAGACACAGAATGAGAGCCGTTCACACAGGACGTGTTCTTGACAGCTGTATGAAACACAACAGAATGCAGGAGATCTCTAGATGCCATTTTCAGAATTTCAATCACAAGTAGGGCTGTCGATTTAACACATTAATTTGTTGTGATTAATTATCTAAAAAATAACGAGTTAAACATATTAACGCTACTAATCATTTCCAAGGACCAGAATATGGAATGTTCCTACCATTAGAGCAATTCACTAATACCTCGACGCAGCATTCTAAAAACACCGGCATCCGTCTGACTCTGACATAGGCCGACATATTAAAAATAACAGAATGTAAGAGCACGTCCTCTGAGAACAGAACAGATTGATGAATATACTGTATATATTGTGTATAGTTTTATATATATATATATATATATATATAGTGGTCGACCGATATGGGATTTTTAATGGCCGATGCCGATATTGAGAAAGCAATCTGGCCGATTGGCTGATATGATGCCGATGCAATACATGTGAATACAGTAAATGAGAGACAAAGGATATTGGTGAAACTAAATGAACATTTATTGTACATAATTTTAATTGCAAAAACTATATTGCATAAATATTATTTACTAATTAAGTAATTAAAATGTAAACAAATGAGGTAAGGTAACACTTCAATAAATAAAGTTTTAGTGCAGTGTCTTGTCTGCTTAAACATTTACAGAAATAAAATGTTGAAAAACTTAAACAAACAAAATGTAAACAAATGCAATGAATGAGGTACTGTAACACTTCAATAAATAAAGTTGTTTTTTTTAGTGCAATTGAAAGCAGCCTTGTGTTTTTTACAAAGTGCACTTATTTGGTTTACACACTCAACTATTTTTACAAAAAGAAAATGTTAAGACTAAAGTACTTACAGCATTACCACCAGTCCCTTTAGTGAGTAGTTCCAGTTTAACAGTGGCAGGAAACAAAGTTTCTCTGCATTTACTCCAGTGAGCCTGTTCCTCTTCTTCTCATACATTTCCCCAACCTCACTAAATACTCTCTCACTTGGAACAGTTGATTTAACAGGTTGTTTTACTTTAAGTATATTTAAATAATAATGATTTATGTCCGTTTAGTTTTGCTTGTTTGTTTCTTTGAAACTTTGTAAGCCGTCACATGTATTTGCATGCTCGATTAGCATCAAATCCGACCGGAACATATGAAAAGGTATACAACACACAATATTACGCCAATCATGGATAATTAAATACAGCAGATAGAGATAGTGAATAACTTAATTCAGATTAAGGAATATATTTTTTCAAAGGTATTATTACTTACCATACAGTGTTCTCTTCTCATCCACCTCACGCGATCACTGATCTGTAGTGCACACGATCCAGCTTTTCAGTCCGTGGGAAAACAGCGTCTAGTTTAAACGTAACCGAGAACAGCGCGCACGCATCTGAGGAACAGACAGTCACAGGATTTTTGACTGTTTGTTAAATGTTTTCAGTTTTGTTTGAATTCGTTTATATCACATCTGTGACCCCCACTGGAGCTACCGCTGGGCTGCGGATCTGACATATCACGGTACTGTTTGAATAGACTTCGCTGCACGAAAAAAGCGCTAATGCACTGTCACAAACTGTTTGAAATATATCGGCCAAACGGAAATATTTATCGGCCGATGCCGATATCTAAAATATTCCAAATATCGGCCAATATATCGGCCTCGGCAATATATCGGTCGACGACTATATATATATACACACATATACACTGATCAGCCACAACATGAAAACCACCTGCTAATTTTGTGTACTGTAGGTCCCCGTTGTGCCGCCAAAACAGCGTTAACCCACATCCCAGAAATGGATTCAGAGCAGTTATCTGAGTAACTGTAGACATATTTTCCCATTCTGATGGTTGATGTGAACATTAACTGAAGCTCCTGACCCGTATCAGCATGATTTTATGCACTGCACTACTGCCACAGGACTGGCTGATTAGATAACCGCATGGATGATTGTTGGTGTCAGACGGGCTGGTTTGAGTATTTCTGGGAATTTCACACACAACAGTCTCTAGAATTTACTCTGAATGATGGCAAAAACAAAAAAACATCCAGTGAGTGGCAGTTCTGTGGATATTCTTTAGGTCACGTGCTAACATTTTGTTACAAGAACGATTTGGCAACTCAACAAAAATGGATGCCAGCAGCCAATCAAACTTCAGCAGCTAATAACTTGTGTTGTGAATGGCAAATTATTATGAAAGTTAACATGCACCTACAGGTAACCAGAATTAGTTTGTGTACTACATTTGGTGAGAGTCAGTCACAAGGTTGAGCTATAATAAGTTCATTGGCATTTTTGCTAATAACATCCGAACCGTGAGGCAAGAATAAAAAAAATCAGTTTCTGCTGAATCCATCAGTGGCCCAAATCATTTGGTAATGTGGATTTCAGTTTCGGAAGAACATTTTGTACCAATTTCTTTGTAAAAATTTTTTGATAACCATACTTTTTCAAAACCCTACACTGTTTTTCCAATTTGCATGAAATGTGGTATTTATCATCTGCAGATGCTACTGACAAAAAGTTGCTCATTCTTTGGGTTTGAACCTAATATTAACAATGATGGCGCCGCAGATGGCTGCCTCGGTGTGGAGCTCTCCAGTTCTTTTGCTATTTTTGTTTGTTTGTCCTGTGTTTAGTCATCTTTTTCCAGACAGTTTTACCAGGGACGAACTGCTGAACATTCGGCAGACAATTCTTTCCCGGTTTTGGACTATTTGGACGTTTTGCTGGACAGTTTAGTCGGCGGCGCAGCTGTGTTGTTTAAACGCGCTACGAGACGCAAGAGAGGGAAACGAGCCGGTGCGCTCCGTCATCGCGGCGTTCGAACAGCACTGCCGAGCATTCATCTTGCGAATCTCCTAACAAAACGGACGAACTACATCTCCTCACACGTACAAACAAGGACTTTTCAAACTCTGCTGAATTGTGCTTCACAGAAACCTGGCCGAGTGAAGCCATTCCGGACAGCGTGTTACATCTGCTGGACTTTCAGCTGTTCAGAGCGGATCACATTGCATAGTAAACAGGAAAAACAAGAGGCGGTGGAACATGCATTTACATTAATGAAAGTTGGTGTACAGATGCAGCAACATTAAAGAAGATGTGCCACCCTAATTTGGAAGCGCTCTTTCTCAACTGTAAGCCGTTCTACTCGCCGTGGGAGTTTTCATTCCTCCAAACACGTGTGGGAACATACCGCTGCAACAGCTGGCTGATCAAATCACAGACACAGAACAACAATACCCGGACTCAGTTATTACTATTCTTAGGGATTTTAACAAAGCAAATCTCACACGTGAACTGCCCAAATACAGACAGCACATTACATGCCCCTTCAGGTCCAGATTGCGTCTCACCAACGTGCCTTCGATCCTGTGCTGACCAGCTGGCCCCCATCTTCACTCAGATCTTCAACAGAAGAAACCCAAAGAAACCCAAAATCACAGGACTTAATGACTACAGTCGTTTGAGAGATTGGTGATGGCCCACCTGAAGGACATCACTGGACCCTTTCTAGATCCCCTTCAATTTGCTTATTGAGCAAACAGGTTGTGGATGATGTCGTAATCATGGGTTGCATCATATCCTGCAACATCTGGACAGACCAGGGATCATCTTTGTGGACTTCAGTTTGGCTTTCAACACCATCATCTCAGCAATTCTCCAGACTAAGTTAAACCAACTCTCTATTCCCATGTCTATCTCTCAGTGTATTACCAGCTTTCTAACGGTCAGGCAGCAGCTAGTGAGAATGGGGAAATTCACTTCCAGTACCTGTACGATCAGCACTGGTGCCCCCCAGGGATGTGTGCTCTCCCCAGTACTCATCTCGCTCTACACAAATGACTGCAACACCAAGGACCCCTCTGTCAAGCTCCTGAAATTTGCAGATGACACCACTGTCATCTGCCTCATCCGAGATGATGATGAGTCTGCACACAGATATGAGCAGTGGAGTCATTCAGGTTCCTGGGCACTACCATCTCACAGGACCTGAAGTGGGAGACCCACATTGACTCCAGTGTGAAAAAGGCCCATCAGAGGTTGTACATCCTTCGCCAGTTGAGGAAGTTTAACCTGCCACAGGTGCTGCTGATACAGTTCTACTCAGCAGTCATTGAGTCTGTCTTCTGCACTTCAATAACTGTCTGGTTTGGTGCAGCTACGAATTCAGACATCAGAAGACTACAGAGGACGGTCCGGACTGCTGAGAGGATTATTGGTTGAGGGTGGAGATGTTATACTTGACCACATATAACTGACACCACAACATAAAGGAAAACATCAATAAAATATACATATAACAGAGTAATAAACTTCAAATAACTCAAAGTAAACTTGCAGAATGGGTGATGTCCACCTCCAGTGTGCGTGATGTCATTTCCTAACATACAGTATATCTTCTGTGAAAGGTCAAAGTATCATGACATAACAGGGTGGACAATAAATCAAGGCATACACAAAAAACCTCCACTATCAGTGTTAAAATGACACATTTACCACAAATGAACACATGTTACTAAACTCTTAACTGTATGTGGGGGAAAATAGAAATCCAATGATTTAGCATGTATTTCTGTCAAAGGTTTTTAACGTGCATTTTTTGGGACATGAAAAAATAATAGAAAAGGATTTCAATTATTCTGTTATTATTGTGTTCTATTATATCTGTTTAGCAAGCTTATCAATTGTAATCAGGTGACATTAAACAATATAAATACCACACACTCTTGTAATATGGACTTAAATTCACAGAATTGTAGGAATGACCTGTATTTACAGTTGTTCCTGTGCGAGACGCTGCTTTACATTGAAAAACATTTTATTCAGTGCACAAAAGGTATTGGACTGAAAATGATCATTAAAAACTCTTTCTAAACAAGAACTCATGAGTGGTAACAGACTATTTCAATGGAGGTAAAATGATGCTTTTGAGATTATTTGCCGCATCTATTCAAACTTGCTCAAATTTATCTCATGGGATTGAAGCGTCGTGCTTTGGTATGTGTAAATAGGCCTTGATTTAATTTTAGAATGGACCTATTAATAGTAAATGGTGTTCATGCTATTATAAATAGTGAAAAGAACACTTTGTAGTGAGCTGTTTATTTTGAGATGTAACTCTACCTCCCGTTTTTTTTGCGAATCTATGAAATTTGTCTGGAATCGACTTTTAATCCAGGGATCCGAATCAGAGTCGATTCCCAAATATCTGGAATCGAATAGCCCTATCGTAAATTCCCTCAGTCGATTGTGGCGGTGACAACGGTTGTCAGGGGTGGGGAATGGCAAAATTCAAGTGATAATGCTGCAACTACAACAAAGAATCTTCAGTTTTACAAAACAACATCCAGTACAGTTAAAGGGAAACTAACGACATTAGATTATGGACTTCTGAAGCAGCAAAACAAGTGGGTATATCGAGGGTATGCGCAAATATTGATCTTTTGAAGTCGTTATACGCAAATGCTCGTTTAAAGTGCTCTAACAATCCGCAACCTCTTACATGCGTGACAAGCCAAGCATGTACTACCAATTTTGTCCACTAGTGGGGTGTCAGTATTACAATTCCTTCTAAATCCGCTTTGACTTTCCTATTGCTCTTGTGAAATGCTGATAGAAACAAAAAGAAAGAAAAGAAGACCCTTTGGAATTTCCTTTACTGTTTCCTCAAATTCAGTTTTTCCAAATGTAAATGCCCTTGATTCAGTGTTTGAACTCATATCATGATAAAGAATGCTGTCCATCAAATGCATACAAACAACATTGTTAATGTCATAATCGTTTGTTGAAAACAGTGCTGATGTGTCTTCTTTTTTCTTCTTCTACTGTTACTTCTGTTATCATTCTGTTGGATGCTGGGCTGTATGCCTTAATGAAATCCTATTTGTGCAACTGTGATGGAAATATGTTCTTTTTTCTTCACAAAAACAGCCATGTCTACAGATTCCTCATGATGTATTCTGTCCTTTTCATAATTTTGGTCATGTTCTGGCCATACAGTATGTGCTTGGACTCGGATAATCGCAGCTAGCGGCTATATTTAATAATATATCTTTTTGTCCTGCTTTTTAGATTATTTTAAGATATATCTGACTATGTTTACATGAATACTGTACCTCACCGAGACATGTATTTGATGGTTAATGCGTGCAGCCGCATGTACCCTGTAGTTTAAAACATTGTTGCGAGCCGTAGTAGAGTTACTGATCAGTTCTACTTCATTTACTTTTCACTTGCATGTGGCGCTCGAAGATTGTTAGTTTTGGACTGCACAACAAGAAAAAAGATAGAGTGGTAGAGGTGACGTGCAGGAAAAGGTGATTACATCTACTGTCAGAGTGGAGCAGAAAGAGAGAGAGACAGATGTGTAATAGAGAGGGACCGCTCTCTCTAACACTGTCTGTCAGGTGTTAGATTGCCGTGTCCCTTGATCCATTTTCTGCTGCGCTGCTGTCATCTCTTCACCCTCACAACCCCCATCAAAACTTCAAAATAAAACAGCCCTGACGCTTCCCACAGGAAATATTTCCTTTACCACCTTCACATATTCTCTTGCCCTTTATCTCGAACGCTTACTTTTATTCCAACATTTATTTCTTTTTTTACCCAGCTTTGCTTTGATCAAACAAGTCTGTGTGTGTAATAAATGAAAAAAGGAGAGAAAAAAAATGATTATTTCTCTGACTTGAACATAATATCACCCAAAAATGTTAAATTCACCCTCATGTTTCAACAGTAACCCGTATGACTTTCTTCTGTTGAACTCAAAATGAGGATGTTTTACAGAATGTCCGAGCTGCTCTTTTCCAGGTGTTGGGTGGAAGGCTGGGTGATATACTTTATCGAATAAAAAATCGTGATGATTTTGCTGATGATGTCAAATTAATTAAGCATTAATTTACTTTATACTAATTCATTAAAATGTTTTACAGTTAAACGATATTGTGAATATAGCGATGATTTGAAATTGTCTTTTGAAATCGTCCATTAGGTTTCATGAGAGTGCATCAGTAGACTAATTCACGATCCTTCAGGGCTCAACAATAAATCGAAATAACACCAAAATTTATATGTGGTCGTATGTGATTTTATAGCTGAGAAAGGATGCGATTAAAGACAGATAAACACATCTGTGTGCACTTGAGAATAAACAGGTGACACGCTTTTCTGTGCAAGTGCGGGAATCGTGTTTTTAGCGCTTTTAGAGCAGTTCACATGCGTTGTGAAAGAAAAGGACTGCAGATTCAAATATTCCAAACATTAGTAACCGTTACAAGTTATTGTACAAATCTACAAAGGTGGCACAGAATAACAAAAATGTAGGAGATGACAGCGCTTCACCAGATGAGGAACATTTAAATTGCACAATTTCAGTGTCAAAATAAAAGCTCCAGGTGAAATTGAAGGAAATGGCATTAATATGATATATTACTTTTATATAAAAATATATCATCTTCAAAATAATACATCTTTGTGGTAATTTGTTGGAAAACCGTGGGGAAACATGCCTTTATTATTTTTACATTTACATTTGTGCATTTGGCAGACGCTTTTATCCAAAGCGACTTACAGTGCACTTATTACAGTCACAATCCCTCCGGAGCAACCTGGAGTTAAGTGCCTTGCTCAAGAACACAATGGTGGTGACTGTGAGGATCGAACCAGCAACCTTCTGATTACCAGTTATGTGCTTTAGCCCATTATGTCACCACCACTCTGCTAATTTTGAATGGCAGTTTGGATGAAATGATGGTTCCTCTGATTATAGAAAATCCCTTTTGAGCCATTTCAGAGTAAATACACGATTATCACGATATATATTGAATATCGTAAATATAAATATTGAGTCATAAGTTTTGTAGCCATAGGGTGAACCATCACTTTAATTTCAGAGTAAGTGCACTATTCATGTACGTGATGGCAGCATTCATCAGTCAAGACACGTGTGTGTGTGTGTGTGTGTGTGTGTGTGTGTGTGTGTGTGTGTGTGTCTGTGTGTGCGCGTGCGTGCGTGTGTGTGAGAAGTAGGGAGACAGACGAGAGAGGGCTGAAGGAAGGGTAACAGCATGACACATTGCTATCATTCGCTCATGTCAGCCAGATATGATGGATGACCTGCATGAATCCGTCAGTGACACCTGACAAAATATTCTCTCTCTGCCTCACTGTGTATCCAAGTGTTGATCTGTATTGTTTTATTTTATTTATTTATTTTATTCTAGTGTTTTCTTGGGCTTCAGGGGGTAAAGGCTCCATTCAACACCAGGTTGTTGTAGTTTGTGAAAACTATGTTAAAAAAAAAACATTGTAAGGCTACATTTTTGTACATGTAGGCCCTGGTTCACTCACTATCCAAACAACGGGCACTAAATTCCTCGTGTAATTGATCACTTTGTATCGCGGGTGATTTACTGTGAAAATATTGCACAAATAACTACATGCAAATATTTTTGACACACTCTCCAAAAGGAGGCTTTTGCCTGTGGTTGCACCAAATGCACACTAGCATACATTACAGCTCTCACTAAATACCATTTTATTTGATTTCATGTGATGCAGAATAGGGAATTTATTATAAATGGCATTTAAATTAGGCCTGTATTTATTTGTATGATTACATGAAATCCCTGCTATTTAGCAATAATTTGTAAAAACAGTTGATTTTAACAGATAAAATGGTTCGGATTGATTAGGGACGATTCACAACGAGGAAAATACCACTGATGTATACTAAAACAAAATCTACATTTAAAACCACAAATATTGTATTTTCTATCATAAGTTTATCACACTGAGGGAGAGAAGCACGTGAGACACACATAATGTTCGCCAGTTATGTTAAAAACACTGAAATAGGACAATATTTGGACATAAATTATTAGTATTATTTCTTAGAGTTTTATGAATGTCAGTTATGTTATCAGTTGTAATTTCGTGTTCTAAAATAGTCAAATGAACAAAACAGGTTTTTTCATGGGGAATAAATGGATTTCACATTAATGTGTGCCATCAGTGGGTGTACTGTGTATTCTTCATTCTCAAAGTCTCTGTTTGTCACAATGACAGCATGATGCACAACGTGAATCAGATTAATACCTGCCTGTCAGTCGTATTAGTTTCCTTTTCCGAAATGACTTTCAGGCTTCATAAATCACTTTGGGGTGCAATTCATCCATTTGCATCAACAATGTGCTTTATTTTGTGCATGATGGAGGTACACGTCTCTGAGTTGCATATTTATTTAGCCAAGGCGAGATGTACTGTTTTGCGCATTGGAAAGACGCAATCGCTAAATTTTTTTATCGTTTAATACATTTTTTGTGTGCATTATCAAGTTTGCACCTTTTTATTAGGACTTTCAATCGAATAAGATTTTGTATGTAATTAATTACATGATATGCCAATGAATTAATCAAGTAGTCGTATATGTATATATTTGCAGAGAAAGCCACTCAAATAATAATAATTCAATATATATTGATTAATTATAAATAGTTATATCTGCATAAATATAATGCACAGTACAGTGAAAAAGTTATCGGCACTTGTGAAAAATGTTGCATAGTGAGGAAGTCTTCTAAAATAATGTCATAAATAGTTTTTATTTATCACTTAATGTCATACAAAGTCCAGTAAACATAAACAATCTAAATCAATATTCGGTGTGACCACATTTGCCTTTAAAACAGCCCCGATTCTCCTAGATACATCTGGACACAGTTATTCTTGGTTGTTGGCAGATCAGATGTTCAATCTTCTTGGAGAATTCTCCACAGTTCTTTTATCTATTTCAGATGTCTCAATGTCTTCTGTCTCTTCATGTAATCCCAGACTGACATGATGATATTGAGATTCAGGCACTGTGAGGGCCATTACATCTGTTGTAGGACTCCTCTTTCTTCTTCTGTTCATTTCTATTTGCAAAGGGAATCTAAAATTAATATTTCTTACTGATTCACTAAAAGCAGAATATATAAAATTAAGTTTCATTGACAAGTTTCGGCAGGAGCAAATTCATTTAATCTGACCAATCACACTGCCAGACTAAGCGGATATAAACAGTTACTTACCTCAATGTGGCATCAAGTGTTTCTGGCATTTGGCCCGGCCCGGCCCGGCCCATTGCCCACGAACAGACCTGTGCGACAGACTCAGATCGTCAGAAGCAACTTCGCTGTAAAGCATTTGCCTTCATCAGAACAGATCTTCCATCTAAATCATCTCGTTTTTCAACAGCATCTGCCGCAGCAGCTCATTTGTTTTTACAGCAGTGACCGCTACCACTTTAAGTGCTACTTTTTCTCTGTCTATCTTCTTAATCTATACGTGCCAAGGTAGATCATTGCTTGAAGCTGCTTCCGCAACTGCCTGCTTCTGTGCCGTATACATGTGAAACAGCTCCCAACGAGCATTCATATGTTTTCTCTTCTAAACTTTCCATCCAGAGTAGTGCATTCACGAATGGGCACCGCTCCGGCTTCATACCACTTGAGCTCTATTACAGCTTTAATTGAATGCAAGGAAAACAAAGATGAACTATTTCATCCAATCCTCATTCCAACACTCCCCAGTGTTTCAGTCTAGTTCTCCCGCACAGGAGATTCCGTTTGAAGTCATCTTCCAACATCACGATTGTTCTCCCTTCGGAGTGTGATTTATTCCATTTGGAAAACGGGCAATCATGCAACAAGTGAACTCCTTCCAAAATTTGCTACTCTAATGACAGTATCTTTTCAAAAGAACGCAGACATTTTAGCGTGAGCTCGTGGCCACAGCAGCACCTGCTCTGACCATTCTGCAGACCATTCTGCAACCGAACAGACATGGGCTGAATTTGGTTCCGCAATAGGCGGATTGTGTGCCGTATTCAACTCATTGATAATCATTCCGCAAATGTGCCTCGCCTCCCCGCCATATTCAAGCTTGCCTCACCGCGCAGCCCTGATAACTATGAAGCAAACTTTCTCACCTCCCGCCCAGGACAAATCTTTCACGCAGGTAAAATCAATCCATCATTTTTATTTTACAGATATGTCCTCTGTACTTTCGCCCGAATCATTTGATTACAAACTCCTAACAAGCTAGACCATAAAACCAAATTGCTGCATGACTTTAAAAATGTTAAACAATCTGTCATGTTGGTAAACAATCTACAAAGATCCAAACCATATGCTTAAGTTAAATAAGACTATGGTATTTATCTGGGTATTTAGTTTCAGGTGCATTCTAATTTCTTGGCAAACCAACTTTAAATAATGTTTTACGTATACACACGCAAGCATATTCCTGACATCACTTCACATTTGTTCCCGACATTAAATCAAGCAAACAACTAAGTTTAAGGCATCCACAGGTGTTACGTTTACCACGTTACCTTGTTTACTATTGCCCGAGTACAACCCTAAGCAGCCAAACATGTTGTCCAAGTGCCTCAACTGTGGCGTCATTCGGGCCATGTGACAAACTCCCTCTAAACTGCAAATAGTCTATGCATCGTTTATTTGCCATAACCGGGGCTGGTCTTTCAGACCAAGTGTCTAAGCTTCCAGGGCTCCATACCCATATTATGCCATTCATACCAAACAAACCATTACCCACCTAGTGATTGACAAAAATCAGGCCGTCTAAGGTCTCCCCTATACAGTTCACCACAGGCCTGCATCTTGCCATGCCAACCCAAGCCTGTGGACTCAGCCACTCACAGCTCCCAGCGAGCTCAGTACACTAAATACAGCTAAAACATTCCCATGAAAAATATGCGCCCATTGAATGCAGTGCAGTCCATCACACGAGGATTCTGCCCATTAATATCGCAAAGGCACACACAAGGATGTATCCCCTCATTGCTTCACATATATTTCAGACATTTAACCTTGCAAACAATTAAGTTTAAGGCATCTGCAGATGCCACGTCTACTATGTCTCTCTCAACAAGCGTTCGTTCAAGCGCGTTCGCAGGTGTCTTGCAATTCGTAATCGTAGGGAAATTCGAAAACACATCTCCCTACATGCAGTCAGCTCACAATCCGTCCTCAGAATATTTCACCACTCAAATGCCTCTGTTTTCCACGCAACCTATTCTTTCTGCCAAACATCATCCCTGCTCCCTCTCCTATTCATGGAACACTGGAGCAGATTCCTGCGTCAGGCTGCCTCCGCTGTAGAATACCATTCCAGAACTGTTCCCCTCTTCACTTTTTCCCCCTCCTTTCTACTATCTTAATCTCCCCTTCTCTGGAAACATTCCCAGCACGAGGCTGCCTCCGCAAGCGAACCTGGTCCCAAATCCCTTCTCAGCTAATGCCGTTTGGGCACATGCTCGTAGATTCAGCAGCTCGCAGTACTGAGCGAGCTAAGTAAACACAGCATAAACCATTCTCACATGAACCATATGTCCCCCATTGAACGCCGTGGAGTCCCGCGCTCGAGGATCCAGCCCGTTCAAATCGCAAAGAAGGGAGGGCTCTCATTTTAAAGCAATCTAATCACTTCATTCGAATGCAGCACAAGCTCTTCCATTCAAATGCCAGGCTATGGGCTCTCCCATTCAAATGCAGAATGGCTCTCCAATACACTCAAGGGCGCTCCCGTTCGAATCGCAGCAGGGGGTTCTCCGTCTCGAAAGTGTGTGAGCAAACTCATGTTTATTTGTATTGTGGGCTCCCCATTCAAAGTGCAGCGAGGACTCCCCCGTTATAATACTGTGAGGGCCCCTCCATTTTGTTTGGAGGGGTCCAAGTCTGGTGTCGAGTGGCTAGGATTCACGCCTCCACTCCACGCCAATCCTGCCAGACCACAGGGGAGGCCCCTTGAACTATTTGTATCATTTAATTTATTTGTATCGTGGACTCTACCGATGGCAGTGCGGGACATCTCCCCCGTCGAATACAGTGAGGAACCCTCCCATTTGAACACAGTTTGGGCTTGCTTGCTTGAGCGGCTGCCTTGTCTCCTTCCACAGGCTTGCACTGTTCACGGGCCCATCCGTCAAAACAACAAAGCCTGAAGGAAGGCTTAAGGTCGATCCGGGCACATCTTAGTGGCCACCGCGTTCAGGTGTAATGATCCCTTCAGCACACAACAGCTCTCACAGTGCTCATTTCCATGTGGCCATTACTGCCACTGTCCCTTCTTTATTTCAATTTACATTTACTCTCCAATCTCTACCTTTCCTACACCTCCCAGTTTCCTATCCCCTGACGCAGACCCGAGGCTGCCTCAGCAAGCGGTCTCTATCTTCTTTGGCCCACCTCACACAAGGGTAAGCAAGCTACTCAACCCATCCACCGTGGGTGAAGTTAACGGTAGTTTGAATCTTAGGAAAACACGTCCCTAGATCCCTGCTTTTGGAAGGATGAGGGTGCAGGAACACATCCTCATCTTGTGCTGTCTGCTGTGGGTAAGTTTAGTTTGTTCTCTGTACAGCTGTGCGTTGCCTATACAGCTGGAGTTTCACTTACTGCCCCCTGCTGAAAACATGTGCTTATTCAATCTTTCACACTGAATTAATGCATTAAACTAATTTTTATACACGCAAAGCTTTGCTAAATCAAGGCATAACAGTCGAAGTTTTTTCAGTCAATACCTCCTGCAGGATCATCGAGCGGAGAACCGCTGATTTTAATAATGGTGGAGTAGTCTCTGTGGAAGTTTGTCCCGAAACCACTGAAGAAAATTGTTTCTTGTTTTTTTTGTCAATAACCACCTTAAATATAGTACAATTATATCAATATTGAATTCTTGAATATAAAAAAAAAGAAATCTAGTGAACCTGGATCACACTCGCCACCAATGATCAAACAAATAAACTAGAAGCTTGCAGCTAATGCATGGATGCTGTTTCATTCGCTCACTAATGTCGAGACAAGCCCAGTAAAAACACTCCGCTATTAATCTCTCATGATTGTTAGTCTGTCTGTGAGTTTTGTTTGTGTGTTTAAGAGAGTATGTCAGTCACGTTAATGAATTGAGATGAGTGTCCTTTGTACACAGGTACAAGCACAAACAAACAAGGCTTTTTGCTTCCTTTTATAGATAGCCCTGTCTGCTCTTAAATATTTTGTTTTCTGAGAAAGCCAACAAATAAGTGGAGCTGTATACATGTATGTTAGATGTGACTTTTGGTCCCTCATCACTTCATTAGTGGTAAAAGGCAGATGTACGGCTGTGTTTTATTTGCTATATTGATGGAGAGGGTGAAAAACAGCAACGAGGATATTGCTTCATATTATCAATGTCCAAGACGACAGATTGGGAAAATGACAAACGTGCTCTCATGGACCTGTGTATGTACCAAAAGAGCCTGTCAAGAACATGTCCACGTCATATTTCCCCCCAAAATCAAAAAAAATAAAGCTGAAATATTTTTGGATATCATTAAGAATTTTGTGACCAAACAGTTCGGCACATGTCTGCACATTTACCCTCTATTTCTCATTACCTTGAGGCAGAACATGTAAAGTACATGTTTCATTGCTACGGATTCATGAGTATGGGTATTCCACACAGCCACAATTTTGTACTTGTCATTTTGAGTTGGTAATACTCGAAGCCAAAGTTTAAAGAACATATATTTGAGTTATGATTCCAAAATGTGACATTTCTAGTACTGTTTAATTAGGACCTCTTGATTGTTTTATTACTGACAACTTTAGGGTTTAGAGAGTAAAGGTAACTTAATTACAACTAGTGAGAATAGTAAAAAATAAAGCTTAACTTGAGTCAACAATTTTTAACTATTAATACAACAAATACTTACTGTCTTACATTTCCACGACTGCAGCGCTTTTGCTTGACATCATTGGAATATGCTCTGTAGCAGTCATGAGAATCTAATATCAATCATCATGGACAATAATGATGGTTACAAACAACTGCAAAAGTACACCATCTGCATACATTACGAAAATGATTATTGGGCTTAACTCTTACATGCATGGGTGTTTCGTCAAACATTATTACATACCTCATGTCTTTAGCAATCTATCACAAATAGATCTGCAAAAAAAAACAGATTCACTATTATAATTTAACCTATAATTTCACTATTCATAATAAAAGGTTTGGGGAATACCAAATAGATGGTGGCAGATATGGTTAAGATAAATGGGGTGTTATCAGGTCCTGGATCACTAAAGTCCCAATGTATGCATTTAAGGGTTAACTGGCATGAAATAATGTCACAGTGGAAAAAATCATGATGGTTAAATGAACAAATTGTTAAAATATCCTTCATTTTCTATATGCTAATTATTTGTATATAAAATATACACAGTAAATGCACAATATGTCCACTATTCGGCAAAAAAATCTAGCTAATCTGTAATAAATGAAAGGTAATGCGTGAGACGGTCACCAAGCCAAATTGCAAATATAATGTTTTCAAACTAGTTTATCAAATACTCCTTATCTTACATATATACTGTATAATGTACTGTAAAGGGAAACATGTCGTATTCCAGTAAAACTTTGACTTAATTTCCTGTTCAGATAAATGTCAAATTTAAAAATAGATCAACATTTAAATCAATGTTCAGTTTAAAATGTAAGAGATTAAAAACACACTCCATGTCGTTTGGCTCTGCTAGGGCAGCGGTTTTGTGCATTAGTGCCGTTGTGATTAGATTACTTGGTGATATGTCATTAGTGGTGTCACAACACAACACAACATACAGTGAAATCAGATTCCAGTATTAAAATATCCGGCTCTGATTGCACAGGGATAGAACATACTGCTGCTCCAGGAACACACAATAACTGAATTAACTCTCATTCTTTCCTTTCATTCCTTTATTCCATTATATCACACAGTAGATTACAGAGGTCGTTCTTTACAAGAACACAATCTGTTTAAACACTCTGAGCAATGAGAGATGTGTTCTGAGAATGAAAAAACATTTTACAGCTGCTGATTAAGCAAACAAGGTTTAGTGTGCTAATGATAAAGAGTATGAGAGGTGTGAGAGAAGTGTAAAGACTGTAAACGGTTTGAGATATGTAAAGTAGTATGTACGGTAGAATATAGTGTACGAGAGTATTTACTGGGAACTTATATATGGATATTTCTTCAACTTCATACACTTTTACCTCTGTGGACGTCTAGAAAGTAAAGTCACGATAAAAGATTTTTCACACTAATTTATTTCATTTATCTACTAACATTGTCCATCAGTGTGTGTTCATGCATCACAGGAGATTTATGTCATTCAAGTCATGAAAATTCATTTCCAGCACATCTCCAATTCTGTATTGTGTTCATAGAATTCTGTGCTGGAAATGACATTTTTAACACTTTTCAAATAAAATGACTCCTTTGACTTGCTAAGACCAATTTCTATCCTAAAACTATGTTTCCTAAATACACACAATTAAATCATATATTCACACTTTTGCATAATTCTTTTTAATTTCAGCTTAATTGGAAATGACGGACAATAAAAAGTGATATTTCCCTTCATTTTTCTTTGTTTTGTCTCATATTTCATCTCAAGTATGCTCTTCACTGACACTTGTGTCCACTTGATTAACAAGTACACTAACTTCTGAACTTTATTAGGGGAAAAATATTTTGGTTTGCTGGAACTGATGTCACAAGATGTCAAAACAATAAAAAATAATTTTCAAATGTGTGTGTTTGTGTGTGTTTGTGTGTGTGTTTGTGTGTGTTTGTGTGTGTGTGTGTGTGTGTGTCAGAGAGTTTGAGAGTAAGTGAGTGAGTGAGTGCATGTATGTGTGTGTGACTTTTAACAAATATATTTACAATCATTTACCACTAGTTTAATCAAATATTACACAAGAGTATGCGATAAATATACAGTATTATGTATTTGTAATTTAAAACTTGATTGGTTAACGGTGGTAAATATTTTATTAATAATAAATAACATGCATGAGTGCCATGTTGTTTTTCTATATCCATTAATATATAATAACAATAATTATGGCACAAATTTTCATTATAACTTTTCCAAAGTGCAAGGAAATGACTACATATTTAAGCACATGTTCTGTCTTTTAGTATTTCAAGCGCTAATCATTTTTCATACATGCATTTCTGAATATTTAGGAAAAAAACAACAGGTGTGTGTGTGATCACCGCGTTAGTTCATCTGGACTGCTTAATTAGCTGAAACAAATAGAGTTCAGGAGCCATCTGTGGTGTGAACGTGTGTGTGTGTGTGTGTGTGTGTGTGTGTGTGTGTGTGTGTGTGTGTGTGTGTGCCTCCATTTGATCGCCCCAGTGCTAAACAGCTTGAGCTGTCAGTCCGTCTGGTGGACGGTCTCGCAGCTTTACACACTTAACAACTGATCAAAAAAATGAATATGATGCTGATTAGAGAATTATCAGATGAAATGTCTCTGCTAGTGAGGACCTTTCAAAGTTCAACACTTTTCTTATTGTGAAGGATTCATCAGGGCAAGTTATTCTAAAGAAACAAAATACTTGTCCTAATAATCCTTCAAATATAATACGCCTCTGAAACCGTACATAACTGTTATGTAAGCGTAAGTACATCACATTACGGAAGTAAAATAATTCGATTTGTGTTGAATGCCGTTTCATGTCACCATGTTTTTCAGGATATCTTGTACTGACACTTGTATCCATTGCTGAGATCCTTGTTTTGAAGTTGAAGGGCTCTTCTACGCTGCAAAGCGCTTTCTCCATCTTGGATGATTTATTCATAGTCACAGAGTCATCAACCATTTTTTACTTTGCTGTCCAAACTCAAAGAGCAATCCCCCACATGTGAAGATGTGAAAATAGCCCCAAAGGGATTTGTATAGTCCCAAAAAGCAGTAGATGTGTAGAAAGTGTAGACGGCATAATGCTTTCAGATTTGTTCCTTCCTTCGGCCCTAGCCAAATGTATCCTTACTAAATACAGCCATCTGTATTGTGTGGTGTGGTGTAATAGTGCCATTATCTGTGGAGATGTATTGTTGCAGTATCTTGTCTCTCTCTATATATATCTAAACTGCGGAAATGACTCATTCTGAAATAAACGACGTGTTGCTACTCATTTCAAATACAGAAGTTATAGGCCATATACACATGTAAACATCTTAAAGGTACAGTAGCAAAAACAGCCTTTGCATTTTTTAAGGTTTAGAGAGAGGTTGTAAAATGGTTGTGAAAAACTAAATTATGACCAACAAAACCCAAAGAACTGTAAAAAGAATGAAAAGAAACAAAAGGATTGAATTGTTCCCTTACAAATGTTCAGTATGCTACAAAATGATGTCTTCTTTGAATATGTGTACATTTCACTATATACAGTCAAGTAGATTTGGATTGTTCGTGCTATAAGGTCATGTAGCATTCACACAAAACTCGGTCGTTCTTCAGCCTTATCTCTTGAGCATTACGTAACCATGGCAACATTTTTGCAAAACGATATTGTGTGCCTCATTACATGTTTCGCTGCAGTTTCCTGGTGAAATGTCCAGCGGGGTACACCAAAAGTGAATGAAATGATGTTGTAATCAGACAAAGTTTTTAAGGTGAATAGTAGATGTAGGTTTTAATGTGTAGGACGTACCTCCCTAACCTAAATCTTACATCTACTAACCTGATCCTAACCAATAGTCTTAAAGAGGAGATCAAAACAGACATCTTTACCCTAAACCAACACCTAAACCTAACCGATAGTGTCCTAAAGTCAAATGTGAAATGGAAAGCACATTTTCTGAAACAACCACGTTATTTTGTGTCGCTTCAGTGACACTTTTGTCTCATTGTCATCTTGTGTGCTGGGTTGGTGAGCTACCATGCACGCTAATCGTGTTGGAATAAGTGTGTAAATATAGGTGGGTCTGTTGTAAGGAAATACAGTTATACCCAGTAAATAGACCAGTATGAACAATAAAGACCAGGAGTCAAAGTTGAAGTTCAATCAAGAGAGAGAGTTTACTGAAGACAGTTTCCAACATTTCCAAAGGCAAAAGACAGAAAGAGAAAATGAGTTGAGGATCTAACCTCAAACTAACTTAGATTACAGAGACATAATTAATTATAGGCTTATGCAAATGAATTGACAATCTCTTATGAGTATGGAAATCTGGTAGGTGAACAGTACAGACAATTCTAGAAATCTTAAATCCACGGTGTTCTGTTTAACAACGTGATGCAATCATTCAAAGATTCTATTTTCAAGACTCTAAATGAAGTTGGTAAGCAGAAAGGGGACAGGGGTGAGTCTTCTCTTTAGACTTTATACTGGCATCCAGTTCTTTGAGTAACACAATTCTCAAAACTACAAACAATCTCGAGGTCACGTGACGCCATGCGAGGAGCAGACGTGTGAGCAACGAGCTCTGCGCTCTTTGATCATTTTTTAATTATTTTCATGTTATAATCCATTGAGATTCGATACACCTAGTTACATTTTTGTTCTTTGAGGTAAACATGGCAAAGAAGTCAAAATCCTCAGGTGTTTTGGCCCTGGAGAAGTTTTGACATGCCTTGACATTTGTGCTTTTTTCATTTGCTTAAAAACATGTTAATGGCTAAAGTCTGATAACACTGTATTCAGCACGAACTGGGCTACAATAATATGTGAGCAACATGTGTGTACAGGTTTGTATTTGAGAAAATAACGTCTATGCGTGGTTTTTGAAAAAACTCAAATTTTAAGTCACTGAAATAAGGCCATATAACACATACTAAACATTTGTCAACAAGCTTTTTGAGAACTGGCTCTTGTAGCCTAGAATTTTTGCTAAAAAATGATGTGAAAACCATCCTGATCACTCATTCATACAAAACAATATAGTAATTTAACTTTTGTAAGACACTTTTAGTGTTGAAAGGTAATATGCGAGGAGGTATGAACTATCATGAATATGGATGTGATTCACACCTGAGGAGACAAAAGACCCCTCCCCTGGGCCTATCACTGAGGAATGTGACAGAAAGAGAATGAATATGAGGAAACTTAATGATCCAAATCAAGTTTTAAGTTAAAAGAAGTAATATGACTACACATTTTCTTTACATAAATACAGTAAAAACAGTGATATTTGAACTCTTTTTACAATTTAAAAGAACAGTTTTCTATTTAAATATATTGTAAAATGCTGTGTTTGTGATCAAAGCATAATTTTAAGCATCATTACTGCAGTCTTCAGTGTCACATGATCCTTCAGAAATCATTATAAACACTAGATAAAATATAATCTAAACATTCATATTATTTTTATATCATATTACATATCATATTTATATTATACAACATACAATTTAAATACCTGCTTTAGCTGAAACATCATTTAAATGTAACTAAAACTTGCTTATTAGGACATATTTCAAATGTCAATGCTCTGAATCCTGGCTGGCAAGTCTGGAAACAGTCCCACTAGTAAAATATGTACATGTTTATACAAAATAGCATGTCAACTAATATAAGTATAACTAAATAACTTACTCATCTGAAATTGTATCCTCGGCTGGATCAAATCTCTCTTTAAAATACAAACGTTCATCGGAGTCCCGCTCTTCTTCTGAGGAAAATGTTTAACTCTTCCTTGCAATCCTGGAGCTTTCTCGCCTATGTATCGTGCTGTCTTTCAAACACACAGAAAAGTGAATGAAGTTGATGTTTTTAAGACACAGTTGGGGGCGTTCACCATTTGCATTGGTCGTCTCAGCACATTACCATATTAATGGCGCCCTCTGCCCGTGGGTGTGAGCCAGTAGAAACTGTACGCCGCTTTGTTTCATACAGATTACCGGTGACCGGCCGGTCAGTCTCACGTCTTTCCGATTCTGAGCCGGTCCGTTTTGTTGCCAGCAGCGCAGGCAATAACGTCACATCCGCATGGAAACATGACATTGGCGTGGAAGATCTTCACTGTGAGTGAAAAATACATAAAGTTCGCAATTTGTAATATTTGTAAGGCTAAAGTCCAAATCCGGGAGCTGAAGGGGGGTGCTGGATGACAGAGACAGGCTAAATACATATAAATTGTGCCGTTGTGATTTAATGTGCTGAGTAACGTCATTTTTCACACCATGTCCGATATTCAAATCAGTGCGACACACTTTGCAAAAGGCATGGGTATTGTTGATATGGCTTCGGTTATGAAATTAAATGCTTTCGTCCAGCTGTTAAATTTACGTGTGTGTGTATATTTATTTATTTTTTTCGCTGGAGCACCAGCTGAGTCTCCTCCCATCTACCGGTGATGCTTGATTCAACTTCTCACGTCTACTGCCTGCGCAGATTTCAACAGCGCAAATGGGTTTTGGTTGAGGTCACAAATTATTAGAAATGTGTATGGTGCATCGATTGTGTGAGTAGGATGTGTTTCATACAAGATCTGGCAACTGGACAACCTTGGAATAATATATTGATGTGAGTATTCATATAAAGTGGTTTGGGCCATACAAATTACGGGAGTTTCCCGGGAGAAATAACAAAACGGGAGGGGGGCGGGAGATGGGTGTGAAATACGGGAGACTTCCGGGAAAAACGGGGGTGAGTGACGACAGGTATGGTTACAAGCTGATCCCAAAGCAGCAATCAGTTTTACCTCTGATATTTGGTATCTAACGTACGCTTAATGTCAATGTTGAGTGTATTGGACACTTCAGTTTTGTTCATAGGCTTGTAATATTTGGAATTGTTTTGTTGGACGAGTAAAAATAGAAAAATGTCCATTTATAAAAATATGTTTTGTTATATAAAGCAACTCATTTGCAGTTAATTGTTATTTCTACCTCTTTCCAGTCACAGAGCACTTTATATATCAGAAGTCAGAGAACATCCTGTAACTTTGTTTGGGGGAAATTGTAATGTTTAATCATTTATTTTATTATGAAAATTACATTTTGCATTGAAGAAAGGTAGATTTTGTTTGTATATGCGGTCAATAGTTCTTAGAAAGAAAATCGTTATCGCAGGTCACGTTTGGAAAAAAATCAGAAATCGGAATCGGCCAAGAAAATTGCAATCGGTGCATCTCTAGTTAATGCCCTGCCTACTGGCAAGGCTCCGGGGCCAGATGGCTTTGTCGCTGAATTTTTTAGATCTTATGCTACAGAACTGGTTCCACATTTGTTAGAAGTTTATATGGAATAATTAATGAATGGAAGCTTCCTCCAACCATGACACAAGCCCGGAAAAGTCTGATTCTTAAAAAGGATAAAGATCCAAGCAAGTGTAAAAGTTAGTGTCCAATTTCCCTGATCCAGCTAGATGTAAAAATGTTGTCATAAATTCTGGCTAACCGATTTAGTTATGACATCTACTATACATATAGATCATTTGGGGTTTATTCGGGGCCACAGCTCTTCTGATAATATTAGGCATATCATCAATATCAATTGATCAGTGGCGAATGATCAGACTCCGGTCGCATCTCACTTGACGCTGAAAAGGCATTTGATGTGGTAGAATAGGATTATCTTTTTAAGATTTTGGAAATATATACGGGTTCGGTAATACTTTTATTGGATGGATTAAGTTACTTTATAGACACCCAGTAGCGGTGGTACAAACAAATGTATTAATTTCAAATAATTTTACTCTGAATGGGGCACTCGGCAGGGTTGCCCTCTTTCCCCATTATTGTTCCGTCTTGCCTTGGAACCATTAGCAGCTGATTTTCCAGGGGTGATGTCAGGAGGTGTGATGGATAAGGTTTTATTTTACCCAGATTATATTTTATTATTTGTCTGATGCAATTTAAGATTTTGCCTCTGTTCTACTGGATCCTCTCTAGTTTGTATAGGTTGGGTCTAAAAGACACACCCACCTACTGGCAGTGCCAATCAGAAGACGGGGACACAATACATGTATTCTGGGGATGTGTTAAGATCCAATCATTTTGGTTGAGGGCACACTTTATGTGTGAGGTGTTGAACACTGGTCTTTAATTTAGCCCCAGACTCTGTATCCTGGGCGATGGGTTGACACTTACCATAGAGGACAAATATTTAAAAAAGTCTCAGACGGAGTTATGAATGGTCGGAAAATTATCCTCAGGGGATGGAAGTAAGCTGGGGCACCCTCATTTAGGGAATGGTGTGGTTTGAGGAGATGTTCTTTCGAAGGCTGGCGAAATGGGATTTGTTCATCAGAAATTGGGGGGGGGGGGGGGGGGGGGGGGAGTGTAATCTGTTTTAATAATTTTGTTTGAATGTACTGTATATCTTGTTTTTTTATGTATTTTTGGTATTTATATTATTTTGATGATCTAGTTGTTGATGACCACAGTAGTGTGTGTGTGTGTGTGTGTAACTCATCATTAGGCCAAAGAGACAGTGATAAACCTGCCCCCTTCACTGCAATACAAGCGTTAAAATGTATTGTTTTCCAAAAATGTGTTTGTATAATATAGTAGTAGTTTGTATAGAATAAAAACACAGTTGTTGTAGAGCCTCCTGTGTTCATTTTACTAGTAAACTGCAGCCATACATAGAATGAGACGTGATAAACTCAATTTGCAAAAATGTAGTTGTAGTAACATTCATTCTGTGACACTAGGTTGCCTTTCTTTCTGATACAGGATTTGTTTATAGACTTCTCATTCTTCCTCCAGAGCCACCGAGACCCATCGCCCCACCCCAGCTGCTGGCCGTCGGCCCGACATACCTGCTAATCCAGCTGAACGCTAACTCTATATTTGGGGATGGGCCCATTATACTGAAGGAGGTAGAGTACAGGATGACATCTGGAAGCTGGACGGAGACCCATGCTGTCAACTCGCCCAATTACAAGCTCTGGCACTTGGACCCGGACACTGAGTATGAGATCCGAGTGCTGCTGACCCGGCCAGGCGAGGGGGGAACTGGACAACCCGGGCCTGCTCTCATCACCAGAACCAAGTGTGCGGGTTAGTGAGAACATTAAACTCTTTGCTGCTTGGGCTTCCCTGCTGTAGCATTCATTTTCTAATTATTGTCCTTTGCGAGTCATGATGATTTAACAAGTACATGTGATTTCTAATATGTGTATCGCTCTGCATACCGGTGCGTTCACACTTTCTTATCACTGGATGTTGGCAAGTCATTTGTGTTTGGTTGCTAGTAAGCGTTCTTTCTAGAGATGAGTCAGGATGAGTTGACTAATCGTCCAACAACCAAATAATGAAGTCGTCAAGCTCTGTTGTCAAGAAAGTCTTTCTTCTTCTTCATGTGATGTTTATTGGTGGTTGGCAATCCAGCTTATGGTGCATTACCACCACCTACTGAGCTGGAATGTGGAGCATCACAAGAAAGTCTTTCAGTGGAGTCAAACGTCTGCTGAAGACAATGAAATTGGTTATATTTTATCAAGAAGAGATCACGCACCTTATGTAAGATTAAATCCTAAACTGAGTATATTTCTATATTTTCCATCCTGATTAATGGTACTTTTGATCTGGAAGTTTTTAATTCTGGGTGACAGAACATGTGCTTCAGAGGAAGATATTAGATGAGCTCTCAGTAGGAAGAAAATGCTGTATTTTTGTGAGGTTCATCAATTACATCTGTTTATATGAGGTATCTGCATATTTGCTGACCATATATGATAGAACTAGAAATGTTATTGATATTTGCATTTTTATCATTAGACAAGACAGTTAAAGTTCCAGGGAACTGTTGAGGAGAGAGATGGAGAGTGAAACTGGCGAGCACTTTAAAAATAAGTTCAAATGCATCTGTCATGGCTTTTATGCGACTGTTTAAATGAGACTGTGGTCTATTATTGTTGTAACGCGATGGCACGTAACAACAAAATGAACCGTAACTAGTTGTTTACATGTCTCAGTCGCTTCACATGCAAGCAGCCGATTCTCCGCGCCCTCATGAAACAAATCAGCCAAATGGGAAAATGTATCGGCCGATGCCAATAATTAAATAGTCCGAATATAGGCAGATTTATCGGCTTCTGCGATATATCGGATGACCACAAGTGTTAGAGTCCTCGACTACAAAATGACTCCAAAAGCCCATCCCTAATTTAAAATGTTATGTGCTGATATTGGTCCACTGGTTGGTCCAGTTAGGAGGGAATTATTACGTCAGAGGACTTGTTGAGGCAAAGCCACGTACATTTTTTTTGATGAGCATCTGGAAATGTATTCTGTAAATGTGTTTTTAGCGTAGTTTATGTATATGTTGTCTTACAGAATTAAAAATATTATGTTCCTCAAACTAGCATATACATTTTTAAGCACATTTTAATGGTTTTAGTTGCTTCTTAGTTGCTTTTTTTTATGTGATTTACCAAAATTTGCATTAAAGTACATGGATGGAAACCCAGCTAGTGGTACTCTGTAAATCTCATTACTGCACATTTGTACAATGTTAAACTCTGTTCAGCTTTGTCACATCGCCAACGGTCTCTGTCACTCATGCCATGTCAAATCAGCAACTCTCATTTGATATACTGTAAATAACTTGTGGTTGCTTTATTGCTGCAAATCATTGTCAATGTGAATGCACTTTCAAGTGTGAATCCGGGAACACTTTGTTTTATCATTTTTTCAAAGTTTGGGGTTTCTTTTTTGAATACACTCCTACTTATAACTTACACACACATGAACACACAGTGAAGGGACAAAACACAGCCTTCGGGCTCCCCTGGAGCTGATGGAGGTTCGGTTCAACTGCAATCTCGTATAAAAAGCATCGAATGGCATTGAAACGAGAGTCCTCCTGTTCCTACTGCAGCACACCTTCAATGAAAAGTGTTTTTTCTCGGTGTGTTGTATTTGCGCATTATATAATTGCCTGGAGCTTCTTCAGAAACAGAATTTGAAGATAAAGCAAACAAGCAAGTGTGCAGGGCAGCAATCGTATGTGCCACTCACCAATATTGAGTGTGTGTGTGTGTGTGTGTGTGTGTGTGTTTAAATGTTGGGTATTCTATGTGTATAAGTTAATCATACCGTGTGGTCCACTGCCCTTATAGAATTGCAAACACATGAGAGCAAACACTCTGTGTAGAAGGGCCCTGTTCCTTCATTTGAGCACCACTGCTGTGATGCGATTCTCTCCGCGGGTTGCCATGGTGAGACTCTGTGAGGACATATAGATAGCTTGTATGGGAAGGCACGGAGTGACCACTGTCTTCCGGTAGAGAGAGGAACAAGGAGAAAAAGAAGAGTAGGGCAGGTTATATGACCAAAATCATGTTTATATACAGTATATATCACAATATAGATAATTTTGAGAGAAAATTCATTAATATAATATAATTATAACCACATGGTAATGCGTGCTTTGGATATTTTCAATCGAGTGTTTGAAATACTGTATAAATAAGGGCTAGGTAAAAATAGTGCTTTTCTATGAATTACGATCTTCATTTCAACTCTCGATATCAATGATTAAATCCCAAGGTGGATCTTTCTCTCTATACTCTCTTCAATGTGAGATAATCACTTGCATATGCAACTAAAAATGATCCTCCGCTGTCTGGTAAATGTTGAGATTTCACTCAGCTGATTGCGTTGTTTAATCGTGAATTATTCAACAGCGAGATCCTTTCACTGTGTTGAGAAAATCTTTAGACTCATTCTGTGTCCAAAGACAAGATCCACACAATCCATTTGTCATTAAATAATGTCTCTTTTAATATCTTTCTGTTTTTTACAATCAGCTGTTTTCTTTGATATTTTTCTCACACAAACACAACTGCTTGAATCTGCTACTACAAGTCTCAAACACTTTTTCACCACATGTCTGTGTAAAATATGGAGCAAAAGTGATTTGTGCATCTGTAGAGGCAGCAGGCGGGCACTGATCATAGATCAGAGAATTTTGGCCAATCAGAAGAGCTAGTTTGGGCGCCTCGCCATTGGCGGAACATGACGCCCGAACAGGAAAAAAAAACAAACTTCCGAGAGCATCTTCCCGAGCTGGCAATGGCAAATACCAATAAAGGTATTTTTTTTCTTTCTTTGTCTGAAATCACTCAGCGTTATACATTTGTTTATAGTTTATATATTCACGCTGGTCACTGCGGTCAAGCCAGCCACAATTAAAATCCATATAACAGAAAGACATGTTTTCTGACTCCTGTTGACTGCAGAAGATAGCCAGTCTTACTATATTGACAAAAACGTGTTTATTAATTATTTGTGATGTGCTGGTGTTTATTAATATGTTTGATTCAGCCTATGTGAAATCTGACAAGTTAAGACTTTTGGATAGGGCAGGTAAACATTTATTTTACAGAGGTCTGAGCTAAGCCCTGAATGTCCACTGATCCTAGCATCGCCCCTGATCGTCATGATAACAAAGTTGTAAAATTGGCTCTAACTTTACACAGATGAGGTCAGTAAGTGATTTTATCACTGTAAAATCATGTTAACACACATATTGTTTATGTCTTGTATGTATACTTTTCAAACAGTGAGTATTTTAATGTTTACAGATTATTGCCCCCATTGACTTCCATTGGAAGTGTCTCACTGGACTCACATCTTTGCTTTTTTGAAAGAAAAGGAGGGACGAGGCAAAATGTATTTTTTGGTAATCAATATTATGCCGTAAATGCTGTCGATTGACCTTAACTTGTACTGAACCCGGAATATTCCTTTAATAAAATTTTTTTCCTTGTCTTAATGGACACATCCTGCTCTGTATTTTTCATTACTCGATGTTTGTTCTCACGCTCACATGTAACTGACAGAATGCAGTCCTGCCCACTGATATCCACACAGATAGATCTACCATAGTATGAACAGTATAGAAAAATCTCTACTGACTGACACATTTCTATCCACTTTCAATCTAATCCTAAAGAGAAGTAGCTGCAGCGTTTCATTACAGAGAGCCGCTCCGTGTCCCAGTGATGGCACAATGCCACAGCCTCTCGCTCGCTCTCTGACTGACATTCAAACAGGAACTCCTCTCCCCCATCAATCGCATTTGAAGTTTCATTATTTTGTAGTTTTTTATTTATTTTTTGGGCAAAAGCCGTTTTTCCAGGTCTGCTTTAGACGTGGATTTAGATGGAACGCTCGCTGGCTTTTTTCATTTGCCTCTAGCCAATCACACGCTTATCTCACCTCGGACAGGGAGAACTGAGTGGAACCGGTGAATTTACACAATTACATTTAGACTGGTGCCAGTCTGCCCAAGTGCTCTGTTTAAATTCACATTTCTCTCTCTCTCTGTCTGCCGCTTAGCTTCCGGCTAAAGTTTATTGTCTAGCTCTTGCATGGCATATGCATATTTATCAATTTGTATTATGTTTGGCAGCATAGTTTATCTTTGTTGTGGATATACATATTGAAAAAGGAAGAAGAACATCCTGAGCAAACATCATGTCATGTATCTCTGAGCACAAGCTAAGCGCTCTCATTCTTCCCATTTAAAGATGGCACGAGAATCGACTCACCAAAGTGGCCAAGCCTTTATTTGATTAATGTGTTTGTGTGTGTGTGTGTGTGTGTGTGTGTGTGAGTGTTTGTGTTTGTGTGTGAGTGTGTGTTTGTGTGTGTAAGTGTGTGTGTGTGAGTGAGTGTGTGAGAGTATGTGTGTGTGTGTGTGAGAGTGTGTGAGAGTGTGTGAGAATGTGTGAGAGTGTGTGCGTGCATGTGTGCACGTGAGTGTGTGCACGTGAGTGTGTGTGTGTGTGTGCGTGCGTGAGTGTGTGCGCGTGTGTGAGTGTGTGCGCATGAGTGTATATGTTTACGTGTTAGTGTGTGTGCGTGTGCGTGTGTGCGCGTGTGTGTGTGTGTGTGTGTGTGTGTGTTTATGTTTATGACAATTTTTTAGATTACAAATTGGTAATTTCAAGGGTATTATGCTGTATATGTGGTTTATGAGGACATTCACACTAAGAAAACACACTATGTCGATGTTCCAGGCATCATTGCCTCAATTGTTTTAGATTTTGTGCAAATGTCAAGCCATGTCCCTAAAATAACTAATTAATCATACTTCCATAATTCCCTGTTAAATAAATGAGAAGTCAAATACACCCTCTATCCCCATTCCACAAGTCAGAACAATGTCTATAATGATGTCTGGAGAAAAAGCATAAACAAGAGGTAAAATTGAATCACTGGCCTTTACTCCAGTCCACACCATTCAGACGGAACACATCTATATGTGAAAACGTCTCGGTTACGTATGTAACCTCCATTCCCTGATGGAGGGAACGAGACGTCGTGTCGAAGAAGCGACACTAGGGGTCTCTCTTGAGCGCCGAAAGATGCCTCTGATCTATGAAAAAAGGCCAATGAGAGTTGGTGAACAGTATTTGCATACCCCGCCTCCGGATACGGATATAAAGGCGAGGGAAATACGCTCGTTCGTTCAGGATTTTTCTGAGGAGCCGGGAGTGTTCCGGGCACCTCAGCGGCTCGGCTCAGCGACGTGGCCGGGAAGACACGACGTCTCGTTCCCTCCATCAGGGAACAGAGGTTACATATGTAACCGAGACGTTCCACGTCTGTCGCTCACTTCGACGTCGTGTCGAAGAAGCGACACTAGGGGTCCACTTCAAAACTCGCCATGCACTGAGCCGTGAACGTGTACTGCTGACACAGAAGCGGGCAGGTATTTCTACGTGCACAAGCGACCAACTGTGTTCAGGCTGCACGTACTCTTCCCCAATGCCCCGAAAAAGCGTCAGAATCCTTTTGGTTACCCTAGGGGGGAACAAGGTGACGCTCCCAACTAGGGAACGGGCCAAGCCTGGCTGGGCCTCTTTTCTATCTATGTTTTCTCGGCATAGAGCAAGAGCAGCCGGGGCCCTTACCGCATCGAGGGAAGGGGGTCTTATCCCGAATTCCTATTCTTTTAGGGGGGAAAAGACCCTGCGGAGGCCACACCCACCCGAAAGGGGAGGTAGAGGTGGCGAAATACATCACATGGCCTCTTGGTCACATGTGGGAAGAATGGCGTGGTGGTAGATCCAACCTCGAGGAGGGGGGAGTTGCTAAAACACGGCGACCGGAGGGCAGCAAAGGACTGCCTAAGGGAGACGCGGGTCAGCTCGTAACGTGACCGTACCGCGGAAGTACACACAGAAGGAGTCCCGTAGGAGGCCTGATCTGTGGAGCACTTATTCCAGTAGGGGTAGCCTGGGGTACCCGTAGTGGACTGGACCAGCACGTTCCTCCGCTGAACTGCTGCGGGCCCAAAGAGCTAGGGAGGAATCAACCAGGGACCTAGGTCCTCTGGGACAGAAGCGCACTGTTTTGCCTTGGCAGAGGGAAACGGCGCTGGAACAAGCGATTCACCCGGTCAGATCGTCGACGTGTACCGAGTTCTACAGGCTCGAACCTGAGAAAACACGGGACGAGACTGACTCAACCCTGAGATTGTAGAATCTCGTAAAGGTGTTAGGTGTTGCCCTGCCCGCAGCTCTGCAAATGTCTGCTAGGGAGGCGCCCCTAGCCAGTGCCCATGAGGATGCCACGCTCCTAGTGGAGTGGGCTCGGACCCGCTTTTAGGGGGGGCACGGCCTGGGTGTGATAGGCCAACAGAATGGCGTCCACTACCCAGTGGGACAGCCTCTGTTTGGAGACAGCGTTCCCTTTCTGCTGTCGCCCAAAGCAGGCAAAGAGCTGCTCAGAGCGTCTGAAGCTCTGGATACGTTCCAGGTAGGCACGCAAAGCACGTACCGGACACAGCAGTGAGGGGGCTGGGTCTGCCTCCTCCCGGGGCAGTGCTTGCAGGTTCACTACCTGATCTTCTGGAGGGCGTGGTAGGAACCTTGGGCACATAGCCTGGTCGAGGTCTTAGGATCACATGTGTGTCTGCCGGACCGGACTCCAGGCAAGTGTCGTTAGTAGAGAACGCTTGCAGGTCCCCGACCCTCTTGATGGAAGCGAGCGCAATCAGCAGGGCCGTCTTTTGAAGAGAGGGCCCTGAGCCAACTGATTCTAACGGCTCGGCGAGGGATCTCTGAAGACCGGTGAGGGCCACCGAGAGATCCCAGGAGGGGAACAGGTTTGGCCGGGAGGGATTTAGCCTCCGGGCACCTCTTAGGAACCTGACGATTAAGTCGTGCTTACCCAGGGACTTGCTGTCTACTGGGTCGTGGTGAGCTGCGCCAGCGGCGACATACACCTTCAAGGTGGACGGGGACAGCCTCCCCTCCAACCCCTCCTGTAGGAACAGGAGCACTGACCTAACTGCGCACCTCTGTGGGTCTTCTACCCAGGTAGATCACCAATTCACGAACAGACGCCATTTCAGGGCGTAGAGTTGCCTGGTAGAAGGGGCTCTGGCTTGTTTGATCATGGCTACGACCGTTGGTGGTAGACCAGCTAGATCTTCCGGTTCCAAAGCTCTGGGTGCGGATGCCAGAGCGTGCCCCGTCCCTGAGAAAGAAGGTCCTTCCTCAGGGGAATTCGCCAGGGAGGGGCTGTCGCGAGGAGTACAAGGTCCGAGAACCAGGCCCGGGTGGGCCAGTAAGGAGCCACGAGAGTGACTTGCTCCTTGTCCTCCCTGACCTTGCACAGCACCTGTGCAAGAAGGCTCACTGGGGGAATGCGTACTTGCGCAGCCCCACCGGCCAGCTGTGTGCCAGTGCATCTGCCCCGAGGGGATCCTCTGAGTGGGCGTACCAGAGCGGGCAGTGGGAGGTCTCTCGGGAGGCAGAGGGGTCTACCTGGGCCTTGCCGAACCGTTCCCAAATCAGCTGAACCGAGTGGGGGTGAAGCCTCCACTCTCCACCAGGCAAGCGTTGTCGTGACAGCGCGTCCGCTATCACATTGAGGTTGCCGGGGATGTGAGTGGCCCGCAGCAACTTGAGTCGGTGCTGGCTCCAAAGGAGGAGACGACGGGCGAGTTGTGACATGTGGCGGGAGCGTACGCCACCTTGGCGATTTATGTACGCGACCACAGTGGTGCTGTCCGACCTGACTAGGATATGTTCGTCCCGAGTTAACGGGAGAAACTTCTGCAGGGCCAAAGGGACGGTCAACAACTCGAGACAGTTGATGTGCCAACGCAGCTGGGCCCCTTTCCAACGGCCTGAGGCTGCGTGCCCATTGCAAACGGCGCCCCAACCCAATCTGGAGGCGTCGGTCGTAACCAGGACGCGTCTGGACACCTGCTGTAGGGGTACTCCAGTCCGTAAGAAACAGAGGTCTGTCCAGGGGTTGAATGTTTGACGGCAGGCGGGGGTTACTGTTACCCAGTGCGTGCCATGGCGCCATGCTCGTCTCGGGACTCGGGTCTGGAGCCAGTGTTGGTGCGGTCTCATATGCATCAACCCCAGCGGCGCGACCACCGCGGAGGACACCATATGCCCCAGGAGCCTCTGGAAAAGTTTTAAGGGGACCGCTGTGCCTGGCCTGAAGGCGGCGAGGCAGTTCAACACTGACTGGGCACGCTCGTTGGTGAGACGTGCGGACATTGAGTCCGAGTCTAACTCCATCCCGAGAAAAGAGATGCTCTGAACTGGAGTGAGCTTGCTCTTTTCCCAGTTGACCTGAAGCCCCAGACGCCTGAGGTGCCTGAGCACCTGGCGGAGCGGGGCAAGAGGTCTATCGCTGCGAACCAATCTAGATGCCGGACGCAGGTTAAGCGTGAGCATTTTGAACGGGAGTTTGTGCAACACATGAAAACTCGCAAGTCCAAGATTGGTCGTAAGCCGCCGCCTTTCTTGGGTACGATGAGGTAAGGGCTGTAGAAACCCTCCTTCATCTCGGTTGGAGGGACAGGCCCTATCGCGTCTTTGGCCAGAAGAGTCGCGATTTCCGCGCGCAGGGACTGGGCATGTTCGCCGTATACTGCGGAAAAGCGGACACCCATGAATGGGGGCGGGGGCCTGGCAAACTGAATTGCGTAACCGAGTCGGATGGTCCGGGCCAGCCAGCGAGACGGGTTGGGAAGTGAAAGCCATGCGTCCAACCTCTGCGCTAGGGGCACCAAGGGGACGATTCATTTTGACGTACCCGGCAGGGCTTCACAGCGGGGCGGAGCAGGTAGGGCAGCGTTGGGCGGCGACAGGGCGACCCGCAGCTGGGGTGCTGAGAAAAGACTCAAAGCACTTACCTTGCTCCGCACACCCGGCAGGGGGCGGGTTAGCGACTGAGGAGGAGGTCCCGGGTAGGCGTCCTCTAGACTCGTCGGAACCGGCCGGCTGGGGGGGCAGTCGTGGTGCTGGAGACAGGTGGTCTGTGTCCAGGAAGCCGGGACTGCTGAGATCTGGTGGCAGAGTGCCGTGAGAACGGCATTTGCGGGCCAGGTGACCCAGAGACAAAAGGAAATAGCTTGTTACAGAGAATATGAGAATGTGAAAACTAATTCGACAAAAAATTCTCCTCCCGGCCCTCCACCGGGGACGGAGCGGTCTTACCACCTCCGGAACTAACATCTTGGTCCCTGGGTTGAGCGTCTACGGACAGCCTGGGAGCCTTCCGGGTCCTCGAGGGGGTCCGTGCTCGACGCTGGGGCTGAGAGCTGGGCCCGGGTTGAGGCGGAGCAGGGTGTTTCATAGCCGCAGGAGGACGCCCTCGGCGAGCAGACGGGGCATGGCCCACGGTGGCAGGCTTGCGGCGGGGCAGGATGTGCAGTGGCCTCCGTCTGCTTCACCGCTGAGGACTGCTGGGCAGAGTCGTCAACGGTGGCGCCGAATGGACGGAGCTGGGAGACGGGGGTGTGGGAGAAGGTGTGCCATGTCTGCCTCCCGCATTTCGACCAGGTCCAGGCCACAGGTGCGTTTCTGGACCACAAGGGGTGGCCATCGCCTGTTCGAGTGCCGGCGCTTCTGACCTCCGTGGCCCGGGGGCGCGGTTGGTCATCCAGCGCAGTTCCTGCAGCACATCAAGAACAGAACTACCCAAGGTGAAAGTTTTGAAGTGCCTTGGCCTGGCGTTGTTTGCAGGAAGGGCCGTGGCGTGCAGACCGTTCCACCGCGAGGGTAGTGAGAGCGGAGGAGCGAAGAAGCCTTGGCTTTGCTCAACTCGTCATGCACGTCCGAGAAGAAAGGAACCGGGGGGGGGGGGGGGGGGCTGTGAGCGGCGCATAGCGGATCTCCGTTCGTCAGGCTCAGGCTGGGCAGCAGACCCGAAGGTGGCGGCCCAGGTGAGTGATCAGCATCCGATGCCGCTGTAACGCTCTCCGATGCAGCGGTGATGTCATCCAATTCTGAAGCAAGCAAGCGTGCCGGGGAGGCGGGCGGTTCGAGGGGGTTTACCCGGCGAACAGAGCCCGTCATATTCCCCAAATCGCCTTCATCGCCCGCGGCGCCTGCGCCGATCCCGTAGGAAGAAGGCGGGGGGCGGCTGAAGTGGCTTTCTCTCATTACAAAAGAAAGCCGAGCGACCGCAATGCTATAACGGCCATGTTCTCACACTGAGAAGATGAACCATTGGAGAGAATGCTCATCCCGGGCTCAGACGGAAGCAAACAAGCCTGCCGGGGAGGTGGGAGGTTCAAGGGGGTTTACCCGGCGAACAGAGCCCGTCATTGTCCCCAAATCGTGTTCATCGCCCGCGGCGCCTGCGTCAATCCCGTAGGAAGGAGGCGAGGCGCGGGGGGGCGGCTGAAGTGGCTTTCTCTCATTACAAAAGAAAGCCGCACGACCGCAATGTTGCCATGGCCATGTTCTCGCACTGAGAACATGAACCATTCATAAAACGCTGCCTGCGTGTGATCGCAGCCCAGGCATGCAAGACAGCTTTTTATGACCGAGAGAGGTGGGGAGAAATCACCGCATCCAGAAACTACACAGGGGCGGAAATGACATCTTTATAAAGACGCATCCTGAAAAGGACGTTCAACGCCGCTGTGTAATGCTCTTTCAGAGAAAATCACTCTTTCAACTCTTTTAACTCTGCGCTGTCGAAGCGCCCAGGGCCAAACTGCACGCCGGCAGTGAAGAGAAAAGCCGCTGAAGTGCGCCGTAAATACAACAGCAAAGCAACGCGTCAGAGGATCAGAAGCAGGATTAGTTGTGTCATTCGCAGCTGGCTGCATACACACGACCATCGGCTCCGAAGAAAATTACTGAATGAACGAGCGTATTTCCCTCGCCTTTATATCCGTATCCGGAGGCGGGATATGCAAATACTGTTCGCCAACTCTCATTGGCCTTTTTTCATAGATCAGAGGCATCTTTCGGCGCTCAAGAGAGACCCCTAGTGTTGCTTCTTCGACACGACGTCGAAGTGAGCGACAGACGGGGATCCAGGGATTTCAATACAGAAAACCAGGGATTTATTTAACACTGTTTTTGATAGGGGTGTAAATCGGACAGTTCATCACGATACGATTCGATATCGATTCTCTCAGCCAGCGATACGATATTTGCCGATCCTTCAAAAAATTATTCGATACGATTACGATTCGATTCGATTCATTGCTATATCGAACGATTAATCGATATTTAGATATTATGCGCCACTTTACACAACCAGTTTCATTTCTATTAACTCACAAATGCAACCAAAAGATATATAACATGAATGTTTAATTAAACACTTTGAAAATTGCACCCTCTTTCCCAATTGGGACATTTACAACAACACAAAAATAAAATAAATAAAAATAAATAATGGAGGGGAGATTGATCAAATCAATCAAGCTTATAATGGTCAATAAAGTCAATAAAGCCTTCCAGTCTTTTGTGCCAACATGTGCAATAGTGCAAATAACTGAGATACTCTAGTTAAATAAATAAATGAAATAAAACAAACTAATATAAAAAATACAAACATAAAACTGTTAAACTTATCTGACATTTGATCTTTCACACAACATAAGATCTATGAATCAAACAAGTGCTACAGTGCAGTGGTCTCTTTTGAGAGGTTTTTCTTTAAAAAAAAATCAACTGATCAACGTGACAGAGGCTGTTTTTCTTCAGCCAAATTAACGTTACTCTCCTCGATTCCATGTTTTCTTTTCAGATGCACTGACAAGTTTGTGGTGTTTCCCGAATATTTTAGCTTGTACTGGCAACGTGTACACAGAACATGGGTTTTATTTACCTGACCATCTTTTTTGGAAAATACAAAATGTTTCCAAACCCACGATTTGCGCCCGACAACAGCATCAAAATGTTCAGTGTCTGTCTTTTCCATGGTATTTTCGCAGCTACAGCCGCTTTGTTGCTGCATCTCATTCGCAATCCGACACACAAGTGGCAGGCAGGCAGTATGGTGAGAAAAACAAAACGCGCGCTTTGGCGGAAATGCGTAAACGGATGTTACGTGAGGACGTGGAGACTGTCAAAATAAAGGTATCTCATAATCGATATTTTGTGTGTGACATCGATGCATCGTATCGTTAGACGTTTGATCGATGCATCGATCCATATCGATGTATCGTTACACCCCTAGTTTTTGAGGATTACAGTGCAGTAATCATAGCACACCCTGTTAAACATGAGAGCTGCTGTTTTAGTGTGATTTTACATTTTTTCTTTTTCTTTTATTGTTATTTTGGCCTAGATATTTAAGCAGCAATATGAGATGTTAAATGTTTATTATGTTGCTCTTCAACTCACAATTGTGATATTTGCCAAAAAAGGCAGACTATTGTTTTTTCATCATATCGTACAGCCCTGTTGTGAGACGCTTGTAAAATTGTAAGCTCGATCACTTAATTGTAGCAGTCTGTCTGCTTTAGTTTGCTTTTAAATTGGTGTTGTGAAAAACCTCATTGTGTCCTTCACATGTTGGTTTGAAAGTGGTATTCCCATGTGTGCGATAGCCAGAGGGTAGGATATAACGGCACATCTGATGCTGCTGTCTCCAGTTCGCTCTGCATCACTCTCTGTCTGTATGTCTGTGGCTTTAGAAGAGATCAGCACCACAGGCTGACTTTCTGACTACAGAGAGCACAGGTGGTCTTTCTCCTCTTCACCTCAGACTGAAATCCCTCAGTGCCTGTTGAGAGACGTGTCTCTATGTGACACGGCGGTGTGAAGGGTGAAACTACCTCTGGCTGTAATGACTGCAGGAGTCACACCAGCCCACAAAATCTGTAGACATTTGATAATGACTGTGAAGGAAGAGATGCTTATTCGGGAGTATCAACAGTTGCATTAAAGCTTTTGAGGTCCAGAATTTGTAACAGGAAATTCTAATGCAGCCACAAACCCCAAACACCCAAAATACCTGGACACCTTACCAATGAACAAAATAAGTACTTATGGCCAAATCAAACAAACAAAAAAATAAATAAATTTTATATATATATATATATATATATATATATATATATATATATATATATATATATATATATATATATATATATATTTAACTGTTTACTCTTTCTTTGACATGAAAATGATCAAAAAACAGCATATAATTTATTCAAACAATAACATCAACTAGGGCTGCACCATTTGGACAAAAAGTAATTTGAAGTATTTTGAATTTTTAGTCATATCAAGTATTTTGACAAATATGGTGATTGTGATTTGAACTACGATGTGATAAACAAAAACCTAGTAAGTAATTCCTTTTGACCAAAATTTGATAATGTTTTGCCCATGTTCTTAGACTTAGGCTACTCTTTGAGGGTTCACATTTAAGAATTTGCATGCCCCACCCCGGACATACGGGTATAAAGGGAAGCGGGGCAGCGAGTGCCAGTCAGGATTTTGCACTGAGGAGCCAAAAATAAGGTACAGCCATTTGCACTAAATGACTAGCATGGGAGCAAGCCCGGCAGCCGCTGCCTTTTCTCTCACTATGTCTCTCATATAGGACGTGAAGAGGATGGCGCTATCTAAAAGCTATGAAACGCATCTGGGAAGGCGGTCTTTCCCGGTCCTATTCTTTCAGGGGGAAAAGACCCTGCGGAGGCCAAATCCTGCCTAGTCTAGGGGGAGGTAACATGTGGCAAATAAACCACGAGGGTTGTGAAGCCATACGTGGGAAATGGCGTGGTGGTAGGTCCAGCCTAATGAGGGGGGACTCTACAAGCATGGCAACCAGGGCAGCGGGGCTGCTCAAGGGAAACGCGGGTCCACCGACAGGGGGACCATACCGCGGGAAATACATCACGAGGAGTTTGCCTGAAAACTGAAAACCCGTGGAGCCCGACCCCAGTACAGAGTACCTGTGACTCGTAGTGGGTCTGGCCGCAAATTGCTAGGGAGGAGACATCCAGGGAGCGACGCTTAGTGGCTAACCTGGGATAGAAGGCGCAATGGATCAACTTTGTGAAGGGCGCTGTGTGCAAGCGGAACACCCGGTCGGATGTGCTGCATTACCGAGTTCTACTGGCTCGGACCTGACAAAACACGGGACGAGACTGACTCAACCCTGAGATTGTAAAATCTTGCAAAGGTATTGGGTGTTGCCCAGCCCACTGCTATGCAGATGTCTGCTAAGGAGGTCCCATGGACCAGTGCCCATAAGGATGCCACACTTCTCTTAGGGTGTGCTCGAACCCGCAAGGGGGCGATAAGCTAAGGAAATAGCATCAACGACCCAGTGAGCTAACCTCTGCGATCAGGAGGGCCATCTTCAGGGAGAGGGCCTTGAGCTGAATCAAGCGGCTCGAAGGGGGGTCTCTGAAGGCCCGAGAGGACCACAGAGCGATCCCAGGAGGGGAACAGGCTAGGCCGGGGAGGGTTCAGTCTCCGGGCGCCTTTCAGGAACCTGATAATCAAGTTGTGCTTACCTTGGGACTTGCCATCTACTGCATCGTGGTTGGGTGCGATAGCAGCTGCATACACCTTAAAGGTGGAGGGGGACAGCCTCCCCTCCAGCCTCTCCTGCAGGAATGAAAGCACTGACCGAACTGCGCACCTCTGCGGGTCTTCGGCTCAAGAAGAACACCAATTCACGAACAAGCGCCACTTTAGGGTGTAAAATTGCCAGGTGGAGGGAGCTCTGGCTTGGTTGATCGTGTCTACGACTGCAGGTGGTAGATCCACTAGATCTTCCGCATCCCGTCCAGGGGCCAGACATGGAGGTTCCAGAGGTCTGTGTGCGGGTGCCAGAGGGTGCCCCGTCCCTGAGAAAGAAGGTCCTTCCTCAGGGGAATTTTCCTGGGAGGTGCTGTCGCGAGGAGTGTAAGATCTGAGAAACAGGCCCGGGTGGGCCAGTAAGGGGCCACCAGGATAACCTGTTCCTCGCCCTCCCTGATCTTGCACAGCACCAGTGCACTGAAGGAAATGCGTACTTGCGCAGCACGTCTCTCCCAAGAGGAGCTCCTGTCAGGGAGTGTCAAGGAGTTGTCTTAGGAGGCAAAGAGATCTATCTGTGCCTTGCCGAATTGGTCCCATATCAGCTGGACAACCTGGGGGTGGAGCCTCCACTCTCCGTTGGGCGAAACCTGCCGCGACAGCACGTCCGCTATTGTGTTGCGTTTGCCAGGGATGTGAGTGGCACGCAGCGACCTGAGTCACGGCTAACTCCAAAGGAGGAGATGGCGGGCGAGTTGTAACATATGACGAGAGCGCACATCGCCTTGGCGATTTATGTACGATTATCTACGGTTGTAGAAACCCTTCTCCATCTCGGCTGGAGGGACGGGCTCTATCGCATCCTTGAGGAGCAGGGTCATGACCTCTGCTTGTAAGGCGCTGGCTTTCTCGCCACGCACGGAAGTGGAACGAACACCGCTGAAATGAGGCGCGTACACTGAATCGCGTAGCTGAGTCGGAGGGTCCTGGCCAGCCAGTGCGAGTTCCTAGAGAGGCATCTTCGAAACGTGGTGGCCTACCGGGGCTGAGCAGTCGTGGGGCCGGGATGCTGTGAGAATGGCGTGCACCGGCTGGATGACCCAGGGAGTGAGGAAATCACCCTTAATTGAGAATGTGGGTGCCGCAGCCCGAAGGCGGTGCGGCAAATGAAACAAGGACTCTCCTCCAGGCCCTCCACCGGGGAACGGAGCTGGGCCCGGGTTGAAGGCCCGGGTTTAAGCGCTCTCCGATGCAGCGGCGATGTCGTCATCCAATTCCGGGGGCTCAAGGGAGAATGCCGGCTGCCCGTCATTATCCCCAAATCGCCTTCATCACCAGTCGGGTCATCCTCAAGCCCGTGGGAAGAAGGAACGATGCAGGGGGTGGCTGAAGTGGCTTTCTCTCGTGAGAAACACTCTTTCAGGCAATGAAAGTGCTGTCGAAGCGCCCAGGGGCGTAGACTGCACAGCATGCAGAGAGAGAGAACGCCAGCTAGAAACGTTAGATCCAACAGCAGTGCTTATCGCCAGTAGAGGTGAGTGAAACAGTGGTGAACTCAACTTGCTGTTGCACAACCGTTCGACTCCGAAGAAAAATTCTGACTGGGACTCGCTGCTCCACTTCCCTTTATACCCGTATGTCTGGTGCTGGGCATGCAAATTCAACTTGACATTGGCCTTTTCTCAGGTTCAGAGCTACGTTTGGCGTCCCAGGAAGACCCCTTGTGTCACTTCAATTGACACAACGTCGAGTGAGTGACAGAAAGGGAACAACATCAAGTCATGCAGTGCCGTTTTTAAATCCGCCATGAAGTGCTATAGGAAACCGAAAACACAACAGTGCCCCTTTTTTCTCACCCAAAGCATTTGCAAGGAAAGTATGGTTTGACATTCCGCTGTTTTGCACAGAATGGGAGAGAAGTTAACTTGGACCCATCAAATGTGTCTTTTGCTGTCTGGAAAGACGATTTATGTTGAAAAACATTATCTAAAATTGCTGCACTGCTCAACATGTACCCTAGAGGGTGCCTGAGATCACACATCGCTGACTGAAGCTCTGAAAGAATAGAGAATATTTCATAAGTAATCTAGTAATCCTGCAAGACCACATCACTATATCTGCATCCACATCGTGCATTAAAATAGTTTAACGCACACCTAGCTGTGGATTATCCCTAATTTATACAATAGTAATACATTTCTGTAATACAATCTTGACTTGTGCGGGGCTTTACTATGCGATCCAGTTAAACCATTGAGTTCTAAACCGTCAAGCTTTTATTTTGGCGGACAATAGTATGTGTTTCTATAAAGCTGAATTTACAACAGCTGTAAATGTGCTCCTTATTTTATCGCCTTCACCTCCTCTGTCCACAAGTACCTGGTGCCAATAGGGTTATTATTTGTATTTGTATATGAACTTGTAGTGGGCAGACATGTTTGGAATTATGCAAAAGTTAAATTAAAGTGAAAGTGGAGCACTTACACGCTCAGTACATGTAAGCAAACATTACCCTATGACCATGCTGTACACGGATGCATTTCGCTGTTGCACCGTCTCCATGTTTACATCGGCTTTAATTTTTTACTTGCATGGGCCCCCTAGTGGCCTGGCCTCTCCACATGCCCATAAAACCCATTGGATGATCCGCCCCTGGTCTTTTGGCTATACTCTGAACAAACCGAATCAATAAATTGAATTGAACTTCAATGTGTCATGTAACAAAGCAGTTCATTATGCTCACAGATGTTGTTAACACATCTGTGAAAGGTTCACATTTCAGGACATTTTGCATTCTGTAATGAATAATGAATGAACAAAATGAGAAAATCCCAGAGGTGTGGCAACCCTAGAAACAGTAGTCAGTGTGAGCTGAGGAAAGTGAGTCTTCTTCATTGGACATTATTATGTTATCCAAGTTGGATGTAAATCAGGGAATCGCTGACCCGCAAAAAAATTAGCATGAGGATAGTCTGGTGTGCTTGAGTGCTGTGTTTACTGCAAGGAAAGCACTTTCGGTGGAGTGACCACATTTGAAGTCAAATTTCAGTTGAGATCTCATGAAAAGCAAATTGCTGTAGAGACCACAAGTTGCCTCTTCAGCCCAGTGACTAAGTGTTTCATGTAATCAGACAATTTAAGTATATTGAAAGTATATTGAAAGGATTATGAATATATTTTTATTTTTAGGTTTTTAATGATTCTATATGAAATTATAAGAAGTCTGTTAGTTTAAGATTTGCAGCTTTCCCGGTCCCGTATTAGGCTGATCAAGCCGTCAAGAGGGATAAAGGCCACTCGCGGACGGCAGTGTGGGAGAGAGAGATCGTTCATGGACATGTCCGTTGTCTTATGTGTTTGTCTTTTGAGTTCCTCATTAAACCTATTATTTTATATGTCAAGCCGGTTTCTCGCCTCTTCCTTGCCCGTGAAAATGAACTGTTTTACAGCATGCTTTTCTTAGTCTTAGTCTTAGTATTTTTTGTGCATATGTATTTATTTATTTATTTATTTATTTTAAATCACCCAATGATCCTCAAATCATCCCAAACCAGATTGGACTCTTTGTCTTTGACAATGCGTATGCATTTTTTGTGTACATGTGAGTGTTTGTGTTGCAGTAAACAGTATGTTTTTTGTGCTCTTTAACTTTGTGTGTAGGTATAAATGTGTTTGGTAGCTTAGGGTGAGGAAAGTGAGAAAAAGACAGTATTATAATTAACATGAACTAAATGAGTGTGTGCCCTAATTATGCTGATGGTGCTGAACACAGGCCCTCCAAAGGCCCACGCGCAGTCGATGCTCGATTTAGCAGGCCAATTTTCAATTAAACTACATCACAAATGAACATCGCCTATTTCAGGAAACATCGGCTTCCCCTTGATTCTGCGGATGTGGCAGAATGTGAGATTGGATGAATGTCGCTAGTTGTCATTGTCCGTCAAGGCGAAAGCCAGTACACACTATACTTTCCTCACGCAGCACACTTTACGTTCTCTCTGCCTCTTTGCATTTCATTTTCAAAGATAATCAATATGTGTGGGAGGCATTGATGACAGCAGACTATGGGTAAAATGTGCTGTTTATATGCTTCTGTGATTGACTTTAAAATACTGTGATGTTCAAGAGCAGCACGTCTGTTCAGTGGCCATTCTACATCAGAGGTTATAGATTGTAATTGATTGACTGCCCTAAATCTAAAATGTTGAATAAACTTAATTACACTAATGAATTAATCAAATTAATTGTAGTTAATCCCATATCAATATTTGTGGCAATAAGACCTCCAAATAAAGATAATTCAATATAAATAATACATCGTAATTTCTACAATTATATATAATATATTATATAATATAATACATTTTTCACAGAAACTTTTGTCTTAAAACAGTTATTTTATATATTCTGCTTTTAGTGAATCAGTAAGAAATATTAATTTTAGATTCCCTTTGCAAATAGAAATGAATGGAAGAAGAACGAGGAGTCCTACAACAGATGCTTTAATTAGTCTGGGATTACATGAAGAGACAGAATAAATAGATAAAAGAACTGTGGAGAATTCTCCAAGAAGATTGAACATCTGATCTGCCAACAACCAAGAATAACTGTGTCCAGATGTATCTAGGAGAATCGGGGCTGTTTTAAAGGCAAATGTGGTCACACCGAATATTGATTTAGATTGTTTATGTTTACTGGACTTTGTATGACATTAAGTGATAAATAAAAACTATTTATGACATTATTTTAGAAGACTTCCTCACTATGCAACATTTTTCACAAGTGCCGATAACATTTGATGCTGATTGTTTCTCCATCCAGCTCATTAATAGCGGCATCTGCCTTTAATTACCAGCTCCTATATATTCTCTCCTTTGTTGTTCGGTATTTGTTGGATTGTTTTGCTGTGTTCTCTGTCAGCATGTTCTGGTCTGTTTCTTTTTGCCAGTTTCAGTCAATCTAGTTTCTGTTTTGTTTTTGGTTGCTTATACTCCCTCGTGAGAGTTTTGATTTGTATTTAATATTTTATTTGGTTATTTAAATAAAAACCCTAAATTCTGTTTCCCTGCATTTGGGTCCTTCTCTCAGCATCACATACTGTGACGTATATGTGTCAGACAGACGATTTGGTGCATCTGAATGGTATTGAGCTTATTCAAGTTACTGTGTCAAGTTTAAAGTAGTTGAAGCTTTGAAAATGGCATCTAGAGATCTCCTGCATTCTGTTGTTTCATCCAGCTGTCAAGAACGTGTCCTGTGTGAACGGCTCTCATTCTGTGTCTGTGCTGCTTGTGAGTTTTTTTAGGTGCGCTGACTGCCCCCTGCTGACACGGCAAAAAAAACAAAAAACACAATGTTACGTGTACTTCAAGCTTGAGTTGCTCCGATGGTAGGAAAATACTTATTAATTATGGAACTTACATACGGGTCAGGAAGCTTGACCAATTGCTTAATTTTTCATATATGATGTTTTATGATTAATCACACTATATTAACATGTTAAATCAACAGCCCTAGTTACAGTTGAAGTTAGAAGTTTACATACACTTAGGTTGAAGTCATTAAAACATGTTTTAACCACTCCACAGATATCATATTTAAGTCATTTAAGACATCTACTTTGTGCATGATATGAGTCATTTTTACAAAAAGAGATGATTGTTTCACTTTTATTTGACTATATCACAATTCCAGTGGTTCAGAAGTTTACATACACTAAGTTTACTGTGCCTTTAAGCAGCTTGGAAAATTCCAGAAAATGATGTCAAGCCTTTAGGCAATTATCCAGTTAGCTTCTGATAGGAGGTGTTCTGAATTGGAGGTGTATCTGTGGGTGTTTTTTAAGGCCTACCTTCAAACTCTGTGCCTCTTTACTTGGCATCATGGGAAAATCAAAAGAAATAAACCAAGACCTCAGAAAAAAATTGTGGACCTCCACAAGTCTAGTTCATCCTTATGAGTAATTACCAAACACCTGAGGGCACCACATTCATCTGTACAAACAACAGTATGCAAGTATAAACGCTATGAGACCACGCAGCCATCATACCGCTCAGGAAGGAGACGCATTCTGTCTCCTAGAAATAGGAAACATTGTTTTGTGCAAAAAGTGTAAATCAATCCCAGAACAACCGCAAAGGACCTTGTGAAGATGCTGGAGGAAACAGGTAGACAAGTATCTATATCCACAGTAAAACAAGTCCTATATCCACATAACCTGAAAGGATGCTCAGCGAGGAAGAAGCCACTGCTCCAAAACCGACATAAAAATCCAGACTACAGTTTGCAAGTGCACATGGGGACAAAGATCTTACTTTTTGGAGAAATGTCCTCTGGTCTGATGAACTAAAATGTAACTGTTTGGCCATAATTGTTGTTTGGAGGAAAAAGAGTGAGAATGGCATGCCAAAGAACACCATCCCAACAGTGAAGCATGGGGGTGACAGCATCATGTTGTGGGGGTGTTTTGCTGCAGGAGGGACTGGTGCACTACACCAGTTCTGTCTGGAGGAATGGGACAAAATTCCAGCAACTGACTGTGAGAAGCTTGTGGAAGGAGACCCAAAAGTTTTGACCCAAGTTAAACAATTTAAAAGCAATGCTACTAAATACTAACAACATGTATGTAAACTTCTGACCCACTGAGAATGTGATGAAGGAAATAAAATCTGAAATAAATCATTCTCTCGACTATTATTCTGACATTTCACATTCTTAAAATAAAGTAGTGATCCTAACTGACCTAAGACAGGGAATGTTTTCTACGATTAAATGTCAGGAATGGTGAAAAACTGAGTTTAAATGTATTTGGCAGAAGTGTATGTAAATTCTGACTTCAACTGTACATTTAAAACTGGCCTTTAATGTTACAGTCTTAGCATAGAGATTATAAGCTTTGGTTAGATATGCTAGAGCGATTATTTTTCAGGGGTGAATTCACTGAAGATTTGCGTCACTTTTACTAATGAAATTTTAGTGAAGAAACCTGAATATGACCACAAACCACCTGCAATCCAGTTTAACCAGCTGCTATTTCCTCTCAGTTTTTCAAAGATAAAGTAACATATGTTTTAAGAGTTGACATACAAAATTTTATTACTGAATTGATGGTAATTGTAAATGTAAAAGCTAGAAACTGTCTACAGCTCTAATGGTAGACTTTAGCACATCAGTTTGCATGATTAATGCTTTAAAGGTGCTATATATATACCTTGAAACCAAAGCCCTCACATTTACAGTTGGATATCTTGAGTTTTCCTGGTAAACTGAACTACGTGTTGGTAGAACCCAATGCTTTTCTGTGTTTATTAAGCCTCAGAGGGGAAAATGACCTGGGAAATTAGAGGTTCTCGGATGTAAAGACATATCGTGGAATAGAGTTCTTGTTATTGTGCTTTTTTTCTAGAATTACTTTAGGAGAATGAACAGAAGAAATGTTGGTGGTGTGTTATTATCATTATATTACATTGTGTCGATCCCTAATTACTTGTATTTAGAGGGATGTTACGTTTTTATAACTTACCAACCCAAGACAAATCATTGCTCATTATTCAAGGAAGAGTTTGTTCTCACTGAAAAAATTAATAAATGTAATGGAAAAGATTAAGTACTTTGCACATTGCATAAGTTAGTTTAAATGGTAAATGGTCTGCACTTATATAGCGCCTTTTTAACCTTAGCTGTATTCAAAGCACTTTACACTGCGTCTCATTCACCCATTTACACACCAGTGACGGTAAAGCTGCCATGCAAGGTGCTAGCCTGCCATTGGGAGCAACTTGGGGTTCAGTGTCTTGTCGTATGGGCCGAGAATCAAACCATCAACCCTGCGATTAGACACGCTCTACCAACTGAGGAGTTGATTTACACAGTTTTTATTGTTAAACTTCTTGTTTAAAGTCTTAAGTTAATTTTTGTACTCAAAATTACTTGTTCATGATAAAAAAAAATATCTGTTGATTTTTGCAAAGTGTTGAAGTCTGTATGTGCAGCTCTATATTTTGTTTCTATTGCCAGTAATGCAAAGTGATGTTGTGTAATAGAATACATATCATGCATTATACTTCTGTATGTCATGTGGTGTCTGTCTGTCTGTCTGTCTGTCTGTCTGTCTGTCTGTCTGTCTGCGTCTCGCCAGTTTGTCTGATGGTTGCTTGTTTGTTGGTTTCCCGAGCCAAAATCATTGCATTTGGTGATTTTAAACTCATACCCGCCAGTGCTAATGACTAAATAAGCCTGACCTTTCCAACCGTGTCAGCTGCGTTTTCTCCCCACCAGTTTCCACACCCTTTTTCCCGTAGGACTAGTTAATCATGCCATTGTGTGGTGCTCTGTTTTGATTGTCATTGTCTACCCAAGGCAGTTCAGAGTGCTCCACTAATGATTTTTGAGACGATTTTAAGGCAACTGTAATAACCTTCATTTTAATGTTCAATCCATACAAGATTTTAAGAGGTCATTAAGCCCATTAGCCTGTGGTTTAGGATGATTGATCACATCTTGAAATACATTGATCAGGTTCCTTGAGTGTTTGTTGTGGAGGGTCTGTCACACACTCGTTTGTTTCTTTTCTCTCATTAGATGAGTTGTGTGTGTGTGTGTATCTGCTGTAAAAGGCTCCTACACGTACCGGCACCAGTTTTTCCACTATTGCTGGACAAAAGATTATTTTTTCACTATATATTTGTGATGATTTTGAGAGTGTTAAAACCTAAATGTTTCAGTTGTTTCTCTGATTCAAGCTTCAGTTGCAAGCATGATGTCACAGTTGTCCCGTATTTACTAAATTTTCCCACAGTCCCTCATAAAGAGCACTGAGTGAGCTCAGGACTGCAGGTCCAACATACAAACATCATAAAGCCTGGATATTATCCGTTTATTTCCAGAGAAATGGATATTTAATATGGAAATTAAATATTTAAATGGAAACGACTTCCTGTCCTTCCACACACATTTTATTGAAACATTTTGCGTTGAGTATTAATGTTAAAGATGTTTGTGTATTTTCAACTCAATGATTTTCTCCACTTTTAATATATTCTCAGTGTTTATTGGTCATTTAATGGCTTCTTATGGGGAAAAGATGTTCTGGTTGAAACATGCTGTTGTTGTCCATTTATTTGATCATTTGTTTACACATCATGAATCAAAATGGGAACTTTGATGCAAAGAGTAATCTTATATGGATAGTTCACCCAAGAATTCAAACAAAAGTTCTTGTGAATGTGTAATGTGAACATGTTTTGAGAACCAGGGTAGGAATACAAATGTAAAATATAGCACATAAGTTATTTGGGCTTGGGTTGTGGTAGTTTTTCTTTTTTCCTCTTTAGATCTTGAGAGCTGTAGTCACTGGTGGTCCACCAATATACATTTTTTGGAAATACAGATGTAGATATCTACAGTGAAGTGTGACCAATGGCCAATATAATATGATGTATTATAAATATGTCATTTATAATTACATTTAATGATAGAAAATGGGACGCACACAAAAATTGCTGAAATGAAATAGTCTTTATTTCACTCAGAGGCCACTCCGTTTTCAGTTTCTTTAGATCTGTATGCAGTTATGGAGAGCGTTTTTTAAAGTCTCCATTTTTGGTGGAGGAAAATGCTGTTCTATTGTGGATCAGATTCGTAATCGTACCAAAATGTGTTTTCAAAGGACAATCTGAATGCCTGGATGTACTCACAGTTTGCTTATAACAGATTTAGCAGATCAGACATTCTGCTAAATGTCTCTCTTTGTTCTATTGAAAAATGCCATTTTTTGATTGATTTCTAATGCTGATGATTTTATTGTTGATTGAGCTATCCTTTTAAATCACCCACCCCCACCTCACCCTTGACCTCTTGCCCCCTGTATTTTGCTCACTTTTGGCATGCTGTGGTGGGTTTGTGCATACATAATGCTATTTATTCGATACCCTTATTACCCATAATCCTGAGCAAGTGTAGTGGTTAAGGTGTGTGTTGACTCTGTGTGCTTATCAGGTCCTCAGCAGACCTCATTTGAATTTCAAAAAAGCCAATTGGATGAACATGCTGCTGGAGTGCAGGTACCCGGTCCGTTTTACCTTTTACTGCGCTTTCATCTACCTTTTCTCTCTCACTGCCTTTCCTCAGGCAACGAAAAACACATAAACCACAGCCTATTTTCAAATGCTGAATCTCAATTCAACATTTTCAATCTCTCCGCACAATAAATTCCCAATGTTTAACAGCAGCCTAACCCCCCGCACCCCGATCCGAAAACCAATGAATAAAACATGACATGGAAAATGGGCCCCAACCAAATATTACCCCATCAGAGCAAAGGTAATCTACTGTACATACTATTCTTACTGCTTCAAAAGATCACAGTGCCAGCTATGTGTATGGAAACATGTGAATTATGACTCGTGCATGAGTTTGTGTGTGCGTAGGAGAGCATGAATGTCGGTTTACAGATGGGATAGCTCATATACAGTTGAAGTCAGAAGTTTACATACACTTAGGTTGAAGTCATTAAAACTTATTTTTTAATTAATCCACAGATTTCATATTAGCAAACTATAGTAAATCGTTCAGGACATTTACTTTGTGCATGACAAATAATTTTTCCAACAATTGTTCACAGACAGATTGTTTCACTTTTATTTGACTATATCACAATTCCAGTGGTTCAGAAGTTTACATACACTAAGTTTACTGTGCCTTTAAGCAGCTTGGAAAATTCCAGAAAATTAAGTAAAGACTTTGAGTCAATTGGAGGTGTACCTCTTTGTGCCTCTTTGCTTAACATCATGAGAAAATCTAAAGAAATCAGCCAAGAAATCAACAATTTTGGACCTCCACAAATCTGGTTCATCCTTGGGCATGATTTCCAAATGCCTGAAGGTACCACGTTCATCTGTACAAACAATAATACACAAGTATAAAGGCCACTGCTCCAAAACAGCCATAAAAAAGCCAGACTACAGTTTGCAAGTGCACATGGGGACAAAGGACTTACTTTTTGTAGAAATGTCATCTGGACTGATGAAACAAAAATGTAACTGTTTGGCCATAATAACAATTGTTATGTTTGAAGATAAAGGTGAGGCTTGCAAGCCGAAGAACACCATTCTAAACGTGAAGCATGAGGGTGGCAGCATCATGTTGTGGGAGTGCTTTGCTGCAGGAGGGACTGGTGCACTTAGATTGATGGCACAAAATAGATGGCATCATTAGGAAGGAAAATTATTTATATATATATTGAAGCAACATCTCAAGACATAAGCCAGAAAGCTCGGTCACAAATGGGTCTTATAAATGGACAATGACCCCAAGCATACCTCCAAAGTTGTGGCAAAATGGCTTAAGGACAATGAAGTCAAGGTATTGGAGAGGCAATCACAAAGCCCTGACTTCAATCTGAGAGGAAATTTGTGGGCATAACTGAAAAAGCGTGTGAGAAAGGAGGCTTCCAAACCTGACTCAGTTACACACAGTTACCACAAAATTCCAGCAACTTATCGTGAGAAGCTTGTGGAAGGATACCCAAAATATTTGACCCAAGTTAAACAATTTAAAAGGAATGCTACCAAATACTTACAAATTGTAAGTAAACGTCTGACCCACTAGGAATGTGATGAAAGAAATAAAAGCTGAAATAAATAATTCGACCTAAGACAGGGAATTTGTTCTACTATTAAATGTAAGGAATTGCAAAACATTTAGTTGAAATGTATTTGGCTAAGGTGTATTTAAACATCTGACATCAACTGTATAATAGCTAACAGGGGACCAGACGGACCGTAGCATGGTTAAAGTACCCCATTACCTCTGTGTACTAGCGTACAAGCACAGGGTGGTTAATATACTCCCAGTCCAGTGAGTGCACTAGTACATAAACAAGAACTTCTGTCCTTTAATGCTGTTATTAGTTCATTATGATAAGACTTAATGTCTCAAAGCTGCTATATCAGGCCTGTCGACATCCATCATGACATTGCAAGTTAAAGTTAGGAGCAAATGCCATAAATGGCTATTTTCACATGCAGTATACTTTAAGCTCTGTTCTAAAATCTAGTGAGCTGCTTTGCTGTCTACTGACTAAAGAGGCCACAACCACACGTTTTTGTTTGAAAACATATTGATTTCTTTACGTTTATGCATCTCATCCACACTGGAATGCTCTTTTGACCATCAAGGTGGTGAGTGGCGTAGTGGCTAGAGCACAGGGCTGCTAATCAGAAGGTCGCTGGTTCGAACCTCACAGCCACCACCATTGTGCCCTTGAGCAAGGCACTTAACTCCAGGTTGCTCTGGGGGATTGTCCCTGTATTAAGTCCCTGTAATAAGGGCTCTGTAAGTCGCTTTGGATAAAAGCGTCTGCCAAATGCATAAATGTAAATCTTTTTGGCTGTTTGTGCAAAGAATGAAGAAGCACTTTGCCGTGAGTGCGCTGGGTTAAGTTATGCTAGGTTTACGCATCTCATCAACACTAGAATGTCTTGTTCCTCTGCCAAAAATTGAGAGTTTCAAAAACATGCTTCATTGCCGCATACGTTGGACAACAATGACGTTTGTAAACACGCAAATAACGCTCCTCGTAGGAAATTCAACTCACGATTGATTTCAATGGAGTTTGATGTTAGCATGTTGCTAAGCTAAAATTGCTATACCAAAATCCCTTGAAGACAAGTGACTTTGATCTTGACAACAGACTGGGCAGCTACTTTTGAAGACAATAGGCATCCAAGACTTGAAGGGGGGAAAACGTCTAGGTTACTGTTGTAACCTCCATTCCCTGATGGATGGAACGAGACGTCGTGTCGAAGAAGTGACACTAGGGGTCTCTCTTGAGAGCCTTATGCATATCTGCGTAGATATGGTGTAAACCACCCAGTGGGAAAGCCTCTGTTTGGAGACAGCGTTCCCTTTTCCGCTGTCCACCAAAGCAGACAAAGAGCTGCTCAGAATGTCTAAAGCTCTGCCTGCAGTCCAAATAGATACGCAAAGCATGTACCGGACACAGCAGTGAAGGGGCTGGGTCTGCCTCCTTCCGGGGCAGCGCTTGCAGGTTCACTACCTGGTCTCTGAAGGGAGTCGTAGGAACCTTGAGCACGTAGCCCGGTCGTGGTCTTAGGATCACATGAGTGTCTGCCGGACCCAACTCCAGGCAAGTGTCGCTGACAGAGAACGTTTGCAGGTCCCCGACCCTCTTGATGGATGTGAGTGCGATCAGGAGGGCTGTCTTCAGGGAGAGCGCCTTGAGTTCGAATGATTCTAGCGGCTCAAATGGGGGGGGGTCTCTGAAGGCCTGAGAGGACCACTGAGAGATCCCAGGAGGGGAAAAAGCTTGGCCGGAAGGGATTCAATCTCCGGGCACCTCTTAGGAACCTGATAACTAAGTCGTGCTTACCCAAAGACTTGCCGTCTACTGCGTCATGGTGGGCCACGATAGCGGCTACATACACCTCCAAGGTGGAGGGGGACAGCCTCCGCTCCAACCTCTCCTGCAGGAATGAGAGCTCTAACCCGACTGCGCACCTCTGTGGGTCTTCACCCCGGGAAGAACACCAATTCGCGAACAAGCGCCACTTCAGGGCGTAAAGTTGCCTGGTAGAAGGAGCTCTGGCTTGGTTGATCATGGTGGCTAGCTAGATCTTCCGCATCCCGTCCAGGGGCCAGACATGGAGGTTCCAGAGGTCTGGGAATGGATGCCAGAGAGTGCCCCATCCTTGAGAAAGAAGGTCCTTCCTCAGTAGAATTCGCCAGGTAGGGAACCAAGTCCGAGAGGGCCAAATAGGGGCCACCAGAGTGACTTGCTCCTCGTCCTCCCTGACCTTGCATAGCACCTGTGCAAGAAGGCTCACTGGGGAAATGCGTACACGTGGGCCAGCTGTGTGCCAGTGCGTCTGTCCAGAGGGGAGCCTCTGTTCGGGTATACCACAGCGGGCAGTGGGAGGTCTCTCGGGAGGCGAGTAGGCCTACATGTGCCTTGCCAAAACCGTTCCCAAATCAGCTGGACCGACTGGGGTGAAGCCTCCAATCTCTGCTGGGTGAACGCTGTCACGATAGCGCGTCCGCTACCACGTTTATCCCGGTTGCACAGATTGTGAGTGGCACGCAGCGAATTGAGTTGCTGCTGGCTCCAAAGGGGGAGACGACGGGCGAGTTGTGACATGTGACGGGAGCGTACGCCGCCTTGGCGATTTATGTATGCTACCATGGTGTTGCTGTCTGATCGGATTAAGATGTGCTTCCCACGAACTAGGGGGGAGAAACCTCTGCAGGGAAAGAAATACAGTCAACAACTCTAGGCAATTGATGTGCCAGCACAGCAGGGGCCCTTTCCAATGGCCGGGGCTGCGTGCCTATTGCCCACGTGCCCCAACCCTGTTTGGAAGCCGTCGGGACACTTGCTGTAAAGGGACTCCTGCCCGTAAAAAACAGTGGTCTGTCCAGGGTTTGAAAGTTTGGTGGCAGGCGGGGTTGATAAACACATGATGCGTGCCACGGCGCCATGCTCATCTCGGGACTCGAGTCTGGAGCCAGTGCTGGAGTGGTCTCATATGCATCAACCCCATTGGCGCGACCGCCGTGGAGGATGTCATATGCCCCAGGAGCTTTTGGAAATGTTTTAGGGCGACCTACGTGCCTGGCCTGAACCAGGTGAGGCATTTCAGCATTGACTGCATGCACTTGGTGGTGAGGCGTGCTGACATTGAGACCGAGTCTAACTCCATGCCAAGAAAAGAGATGCTCTGAACTGGGGCGCGCTTGCTCTTTTCCCAGTTGACTTGAAGCCCTAAATGGCTGAGGTGCCTGAGCACCTGGTCCCTGTGAGTGCATAGTAACTCTCTGGAGTGGGCCAGGATGAGCCAGTCGTCGAGGTAGTTGAGTGTGCGAACGCCTTCTTCTCAAAGCAGGGCAAGTGCTGCCTCTGCGACCTTCGTAAAGACTTGAGGTGGACAGGGACATGCCGAAGGGGAGAACTTTGTTCTGACACACCTGGCCGTCGAACGCGAACCATAGAAAGGGTCGATTTCGAGGCAATATTGAGACGTGGAAGTACGTGTCCTTCAGGTCTACTGCTGCGAACCAATCTAGATGCCGGATGCAAGTTAGGATGTGTCTTTGCGGGAGCATTTTGAACGGGAGTTTGTGCAAGGCCCGGTTGAAAGCTCACAAGTCCAAGATCAGTCGTAAGCCACCGCCCTTTTTGGGTACATGAAGTAAGGACTATAGAAACCCTTCTTCATCTCGGCTGGAGGGATGGGCTCTATCGCGTCTTTGAGTAAGAGAGTCGCGATTTCCGTGCGCAGGGATTTGGTGTCTTCGCCGTGCACTGCGGTAAAGCGGACACCCCCGAAGGGGGGAGGAGGCCTGGCAAACTGAATTGCGTAACAGAGTCGGATGGTCCTGGCCAGCCAGCGTGACGATTTGGGAAGTGAAAGCCATGCGTCCAAACTCCATGCTAGGGGCACTAAGGGGACAAATATTTTTGACGTACCCGGCAGGGCTTCGCAGCGGGGCGGAGCAGGTAGTACGGCGTCGGAAGGCAAAAGCGCGTCCTGAGGCTCTGGTGCTGAGAGAAGACTCGAAGCACTTACCTTGCTCCGCACACCCGGCAGGGAGCGGGTTAGTGACTGAGGAGGAGGTCCCACGGAGGCATCCTCTAGACTCGTCAGAACCGGCCTGCCAGGGGACAACAGTCTTGGGGCTGGAGGCGAATGGTCTGCGTCCAATGTGCTGGGACCGTTGAGGTGTGGCACCTGTGTGCTGTGAGAACGGCATTTGTGGGCCAGGTGACCCAGAGACAGAGGAAATTGATCTGTTATTGAGAATGTAGGTACCGCAGCCCAAAGGGGGTGCGGCAAAGTAAATAAACTTAACAGAGGATTCTCCTCCCGGCCCTCCACCGGGGGACGGAGTGGTCTGCTTACCAGCTCCAGAGCAAACGTCCCAGTCTCTCGGTCTGTGCGACGGGGCATGATGTGAGAGATGGTCTCCATCTGCTTCTTTACCACTGAGAACTGCTGGGCGAAGTCCTCGAAAGTTTCGCCGAAAAGGCTGAACTGGGAGACGGGCGCGTTGAGAAAGCGTGCTTTGTCTACTTCGCGCATCTCGACCAGGTTCAGCCACAGATATCGTTCCTGAACCACGAGGTTGGCCATCGCCTGCCTGAGGATTCCAGTCTAACCCCGCGCTGGCGGCGGCCCGAGCATGCATGTCGGCCATCTGGGCTTCAGCCTCTAACTGGGCGTGCTGACCCGAAGGTGGATTCCGACGCCGGAATACTTTCCGATGCAGCGGCAAGCTCATCATCCAGCTCAGGGTGATCAAGAGGATAGGCAGACTGGCCGTGAGGCGAGCCACTGTCACCCCCAGACCGGGCGGAAGTCAACGAGCGTGTCGGGGTGGGTGGTTTGTGGGGACGTACCCGGCGAAAACCGAGCCCGCTGCCATCCCCATATCGCCTCCAACAACAGCCGGGTCGTCCTCAATCCCATGGGAAGAAGGAGCGACGTGGTGGGCGGCTGGAGTGTCGTTCCTTTTTAGGAAGGAAATCCGCGACCGCAACTTTGCCATGGTAAGGTTCTCGCAGTGAGAAAACAAACCATCCACAAACGCTGCCTCGGTGTGTTCGCGGCCCAGACACACGAGGCAGCGCCTGTGACCGTCAGAAGTGGAGAGAACTCGACTGCATCCAGGAACTACACAGGGGCGGAAAGACATCTTTATAAAGACGCATTCCTGTAAAGGACTTTCAACGCCGCTGTGTATTGCTCTTTTAGAGAAAATACTCTTTTAGGGAAAATTTATCTTTTAATAGCGCTGTCGAAGTGCCCAGGGGCACAGCTGCACTGCCATGCAGAGAAAGAGAAAGTCGCTGATATGCACCGTAGATCCAACAGCATACGCCAGAGATGGGAGGAAACAGACTGTGACTCACAGCTCGATGCTCACACAACCGGTTGGCTCTGAAGAAAATTTCTGAATGAACAGATGCATTTCCCTCCCTATATACCCGTATGTCCGGGGGCGGGACATGCAAATTCTGTCTGCCAATTTCTCATTAGCCTTTTCTCAAAGTTCAGAGATGCATAAGGCTCTCAAGAGAGACCCCTAGTGTCGGTTCTTCGACACAACGTCGAAGTGAGCGACAGACGGGGAACTGAAATCTCCCAAACAGTTCGTCAACATTACAATCAATAGCAAATTTGTGAAATCAGCAATACAGTTTGGCAACAGTAGTGTCATTCATTTTGCTTCTTTAGCTCAAATCAAGGTCAGAAATTAAGGGATGCTCAGGGCAAAAAATGCTGCTTGAATGTAACTAAAATGCCACAATAAGTTAAATGCTGGGGTGAATAATGGCCTCTTAATGAATTCTTCTGTTTGTTTGTTTGTTTGTTTTTTATCATTATTATTATTATTTGCAATATCTTCAAGCCTTGTTATGCATTTTAACTTTGTGCTAATGAATTGGATAAATTGAAGTATTTAACCTGAAATGATGACACACAGTATATTTCTGTATGGTTAGAAAAAAATCGCCCTCATAAAGGTAAAACATTCCCCTTAGAATTAAAATGCAGGAGGCAGATATTGACCCTTAAAGGTAAAGTTATCTTCTGACAGAGGGTCAAATCGCTTAAAAAAAAAAAAAAAAAATGTCAGGCTGGTCCAGCTATGCATCTATATAAAAACTCAAAAATAGGCTATATAATGCACCCAAATATTGGATAAAATAGTACATTTATAATTAGATTAATCTTTGTATTTATGATTTGGGAATTTAATAAACGATTCAGTGCTTTATATAATCCACAATACTGGTCATAATACTTTTTTATTACTCAATACTTCAATAGATAATTCAGTACTACAAAAAAGTAAATTCGCAATTCTTTTCACAATTCGTTCTGCAATGCCTCATCCGTGAACTATACATGCAATGCTGTCATAGAATTAGGTCGAAACAAGGTAACTTAGAAGTCAGCATAATTTTGCTACCTACCTTTTGCAACAGCCTTCATATTGAAAGCGCATCTACTGTATGATGACTTAAAATGGAACAGAGCTATTGAGTTTATATGGTAATGTAGACTGTAATGTAACAATAATGGCACAGCAAAAAGGGACGTGCTTTTGCTCGCTGACACTATCTTACACACAAATCACCGATGACTCATATCCAAGCAATACACAAAATTAATCACACAATATGGAAACAGTGCCCACATGACAGCTCAATGATGGGCAAAACATTTTGTAATGAATTTATCACTCTGTCTCTGAACAATATCTCCATCTGTTGCCCAATACCTTGTTTCCCGCTGATAGTAATAGAGCTCTGTGTGTGTGTGCGTGTGTGTGTGCGTGTGTGTGTGTGTGTGTGCGCAGTGAGGTGATGTTAGTCTATGCATCAGGATAAGTGCTTTCAATTGCACCCAACTCAGAAGCTAAAAGTTACACAGATAGTAGTGCACACATTCAGTGAGCGGTATGGAAGCACTCTACACGAGTCGCCTAATTGAATTTTTTATGTGTTGCCGATAGTTATGGGGGGGGGGGGTGCGTGTTTGCCCCATTGGTTTATGGGTAATTGATATGATGCTGCCCTGACATGCTCTGTGTTTCATTTTCCCTGTGGGAATAGTGTGAATTAGTTTTTTCCCTCTTTTCTTTCTATCCGCTCCCATGGGGAGAGGCAGGGGAAGGCAAAACACTCGTTCTTTTATGATTATCTTCCCCCCACCCATTCTCTCTGCTGTCCTCCACGACTGAAGAAGTGATTTATTAGCGCTTGTCATAGGAGGATAAAAGGTGAAACATAATCAAGTGTGTGATGCACTGAGACCTGTGTGTGTGTGTGTGTGTTTGTTTGATGCACTCTCACACCTTGAAAGAATGGTGTGTCTTTTGAAATCACTCGTCTTCCTCTCTGCAAAAGCAGTGAATTGAATATTTAATGCCCCTTTAGTGCACGTTCAGTTGTAATGATTAGATCAACATCATTAAGTGAGCCGAAACAAACTAGGCCCTTCTGATCAGTCTGACATTGTGTCCTGGGGAAATTAATTACTAGGTTTAATGAACATTTGCTCATAACTTTTAGATTAACCAAAGCAGTGGTTAAACTAATGCAAAAGCAATGACTTCATGACTTTCATGTAAACATACAATTAGATTTGACGAGACAAAAAGCTCATTATAACATAAACACACTCATGAATGTCTTGACAACAAATTACGCCAATTGACAAATTGTTTTCAAAGAAGTCATAATATCAAGTAAAAGACCTCTGTGAAATCAGAAACAGTAGGTTGAGTTTTCTATTGCCGAAATTGGTCTTTGCTTACCGAAATGCGAAACAGTGCCGCAATATCCAAAGCCGTAAGTGTTGTTGGACGTACAGTCACATGTGAGCTCCATATTCCTGGTGAAATGTCCGCAGAGGGGCACAAAAAGCGAGTTGTTAAGTGAGTTGTTTTCAACTGTACAGGCTGCAATACAGTGAAGAGGAATTCATATTTTATAAACTGAACCTCTTAACTCAAACCTAAACCATCAGTGGAGTAAAAATGTAAAAATGCAAAACTGTCTAATGAAAACTTGTCAGTGAGTCAGCAGAATATGGTCGATCCTAGGGTACCTGGACTCTCAGAAACAAAATGCCGACTACCTGTGTAGAAAAAATCTGGAATTCAGTGCTCCAGACTGCAGCATTCATATTTTGCGACCATTTTTCACGCTGGTGCGACTGAATTTTGTCATTCATGGAGGTGGCACAGGTGCAACTAAAATTTGGCCAATGCTCTTTGATTATGTGCTGTTGTTTGCGGTTGCGTTCGAGAAACATCAAGCTCTCCAAATAAGGAACGAAACAGTGCCATCCACTACAAGACCAATTATTAGGACGGCTTAATGGACAGAGCAGCACGAGCACAGAGCAGGTGCGTTTACTCGAGGACTGGACCAGCCAAGCGGGTTGCGGATCCCATTTCAATTCGGCACTGAATATTTTGATGGTGAAACTAATAAAAAACAAAATAGCCCAACATTCTAAACAGTATTTTCAGCACAGTTATTTTAGGGTTTTAGAGTTTGTTGACATTACATCGTCATGGTAACGAAGTTGTAAAATTGGCTCTAAATTTACACAGATGCGGTTAGTAAGTGATTTTATTGTTTTATTTATTTTATTGTTTATGTCTTGTATATATACTTTTGAAACAGTGAGTATTTTAACGTTTACAGATTGAGCCCCATTAACTTCCATTGTAAGTGCCTCACTGGAACACAGTGAGTTTTTAAAGAAAAGAGATTATTATGCCACAAACGCTGTAAACTGAACTTAATTTGTTTTGAACCCAAATATTCCTTTAACTGTCAAATGACTGTGCATTGCAATGTATTTGATGTAATGGTAAAAAAAGGTATTTAAATATATAAATAAAGGGACTGGGGTAGCTCAGTGTGTATTGATGTTGACTAACACACCTGGAGTCGTGAGTTCAAATCCAGGGCGCTAAGTGACTCCAGCCATGTCTCCTAAGCAACCAAATTGGCCCGGTTACTAGGGAGGGTAGAGTAACATGGGGTAACCTCCTCGTGGTCACTATAATATGGTTCTCACTCTCGGTGGGGTGCGTGATGAGTTGTGCATGGATGCTGTGGAGAATAGCATGGGCCTCCACACACGCTATGTCTCCGCGGTAACGCGTGTTTTCACTGTGTTTGCGACAGTATTTGCTCTGCACGAAGGCACAGTTACACATGCATTCTCACAGCAAAATTCAGCGGGCGAAGATGGCGTGGGCAGACCTTGAACGTGCATGAAACCAGCAAAAATCTAATTAACAAACAGCCTTTTTTAATGCTGCACTTTATACTCACTGAGGCTTAAGTTAAAAAGAGTTCATTTAAAATGATATCCTTGTCCATTGTGAATATGCAGTGTAGCTGTTTATGAAGCACCGCCCACACAGAGGTCACTGCCAAACCAGGCAGCTTCCTATTGGTAAACACGGCAATTTCGCCTGTCAAAGTTCACCAAACTTGAACTCGAGGCAAAATCAGCGCAAGTAAATTCTTTGCCACAGGAAGTCCATTGCGTGAAATTCCCGATCCCACAGATCACCATTGAGATGACTGTATTTTGCAATTTCTCTGTGCAAGGGTATAAAAGCTCACAGAAATTGCAAAAAAACAGCTAATCATATTTGGAGCTTGCCGTATTGAGAAAGTTCTCGCCAAAGCACAGACTAATCTGGAGCTAGAGTGGATGGGGTCATGCGGGCAAGTTCTTGAATGATTTGTTCTTTTAACTACCAAAAAACAGATGTGCTGTACAAAGCTGAAGTTTAACCGTCATAAAAGACACAGGTATGAGACGTAGAGATGAATTGCATCTTAGACAGCACAGCACAAAGACATCTCACAAACCACCCACCATCCTGAACGCCATAAACTCACTCTTTTTCTGGTTTATTTATGAAAACAAAGATTATGGGCTGTCCCTGGTTGCCTAGTAACACATAAGGGCCCTCTATGCTCCCTAGCGGGAGAGAGATTTGAGGCCTGACAGTAGAAAACATATGATGATGGAAAAAGCTTAAAGTAATCCAGCTCTTCACACTCTAATAGTCCAGCAGACAAGAGATAGACAGATGGAGGAAAGCCAGAGAGACACGCGAGACAAACACAGAGAAATGATATTCAGGAGGAGGAAAACATTACAGAGCTTTGGCGTCATTAGGATTTTCAAATGTGGAGATGTGAATTCGGTTTCTCTCTTTCTCTCCCAATCCTCGACCCTCTCATCCCCTCCAAGAGGAAAATATTATTGAGCTTTAATAGCTTAGAAGACACAAAAGCGTTTATGCACGTCTTCTTACCAAAGATGTATTCACCTCACACGAGCAAATACGTTTTTTATGCGCATTTTAGAAACTTTATTTGCATCTTAGTGTTTCTATCCAGCACGTTATCCAGAATTTGCATAAACATACACTGATGGAAACCCTGCTATTGTTCAGAGCTCATCTGAAATGTCAGATGACTAGTGTCGTTTTGTCATGAGAAACATCTTAGATGAATGAGGCTTCAGCAAAGTCTCCAAGGAGAAACCATTGAAACGTTGAGGAGATTTGCTCTCCAACAGTAGGCAAAATGGACACTTTTGGAAGAATGCTTCTAGCAGCGGTGTAATGAATAGACCTGTGGTTGTGCTCCGTAAGAGGAGCTGATGTGATGATTGGACTCTAGTAATCAACAGACGGTGAAGGTTCGTTAGGGTTTCATCCCCCGTGTCAGTGTCGTTTGGACGCTGCAAGCTCTTGTTTACACGCCGATCCAGCCATTACCCAGCAGATGATGAGAGGATGAGTGCCGTGACAGTCGAGGGGGTGTTATGCTTAACTTTGTGCTCTTCTGGTAAATAAATGCAGAATATGTACAGGGAAAAAGAGAGTTTGTCTTTGATAAGATGTCAGTGTCAAGGCTGACGATGAAAGCTGCTTTAAGCTTGTTTCGGAGACTGATTTAAGTGGAACGTTGGTGTGCTATTAAAAGGTTATCAGGCGAGATCAGACTCTGACGCTACAGCTGAATGGTTCCTCACACGTTCTGCAAGGTTCTAGAAGTCAGCCGTTGCCACGGCAGCGTAAGCGAGACAGGTGTGAGGTTTGAGATGATTCATTTTTCTTTCGTAGTCACAAACATGAACGCTTCAAATGTTTTCATATGGAAAACAGCATTTTTGTCGGAAAATGAAGTGAGCTGGATTCGAACACACATTGCCCACTTGAACGGCACCACTAAACAGGCCTCATTCCTGAAACACAAGCAGAAGAATTTTTCTGTGTAGTACATTTATAATTCCATTCTTACTTAAATTGTTGCCATTGAATTGTACAATTTACAGAAGAATGGTTTATATGCAGAAGTGTGTTTTTGAATGTATGTGAGCTTGTGCACTGATGCTGCTAAAGTCAGGACTGTGGGACTTGTAGTGTTCTCTTGTGCAATGCTTGGAAGATGATTTTTAAAGAACAAAATGGCAATGCAAGCATTTTCTGCAGGCTAAAGATATTTAAATAATATTGAAACTTTGACTTCATTATGCAATTTGTAAGGGATAATGTAACCGTACAATTGCGTCTGGGTTTATTTTGCGATTACAACCGTCTGACTGTACATTATCCAGCTTCATTACAAAACTACTCGCCAAATAAATAAATAAATGCACATGAGGGGCCTGGTTAGCTCAGTGAGTATTGATACTGACTACCGCACCTGGAGTCACGAGTTCGAATCCAGGGTGTCTGATCACGCCTGATAACCTTTTAATAGCACACCAACGTTCCACTTATTATCCAATAGCCCACATGGCCTAAGTGTCATCAATGGAAATGGAAAGTAATTTCAGAGGAAGTGCAAGGTATTGCATTTGATCAAATAATTTGTTCACAATAAGACCAGTTACATACATTGAGAAGGTAAATAGTGTCAATTTTGATGACATTCGGCACACTCTTCTGTTTGTTTGTCACGCATCATATTCTGGAGGAAGCAGAATGGTGTTTTTAAAAACAAAAAACTGCCTGTGATGAATGCAATAGAGCAGTTTTTATCTATTAAGCATATGACTCACGATGGCCCATGTTTACAGTCCAAACACGAGCCGTCTCTGAAGATGTAGACCAGCCAAATTGGAGATGATAATAAATGACTGATAGTGTAATATTTTTAAGGGTATACACGCTGTCGATGGGAGTGTATCTGCAGCGTGTGCGTGTGAGTGTTTGTTTCTTAGCTAATGTACATGCCATTAGCTGGCTGCAGCATTGATTCCCCTTAAATGTATGAACCACAGCCCATTACAGTACAACCCTCACTCTCTCTCGCCCGTTTCCTGTTTCCCTCCTGCCCACAGGGAGTCTCACTCGAGGTTTAAAAGGGTAATTAAGGCTAACCAGTATTGGATCTTTACCCGTGATTACACCGAGTACCACCCCGGTGGAGGTGTGGAACCCCGGTCCTTTGAGGGCAACTGACCAGTGCGGCTCCTTTAGAAATGGAATTATGGGAAGTGTGTGGGCAGACAGTCTTTGTGTTGGCAAAATGTGTTTGAGAAGTCAAGTCTGCATATAGATAAGCTGCATATAATTGAGGGTCAAAGCCAATGGATTGTATCATGAATAATTAAAATATAAGAGCTTGATCTACTATGAACAAAAGTTAAATGTTCTCCCAAACAGATGAGGTTTTTATTGTTAATGCTCTATCGAGTTTTAAATCAACAAAACCGACCTCTCGACCTTAAACCTAAACCTAATCGATAGTGTCAGAAAAAGCAAATGTGAGATAAAACATTTGGGATTCTATGACACTTTAGGTTCATGTGTGGACTCGTGTGCTCTTCAGGACTCCTTTACATCACAAGTGCAATACTCTATCAGTCGAGCTACAGCACAGTTCAATCACACTCAAACAAGCTTGTAAATGTAGTTGATTATATAATGCAAATGTTAAAATGAGTCATGTGCTATAGTAAATGTGTTTAGATGTCATAAGATTGCATTGTGTGAGGAACAGGACAGAAAGTAAGTGTTTATGAACTGATAATCTGCCATTTTACTTGTGATTTGTGTTGAATAAAAGTGATTGTTGTTGTAGCACCTCTAGTGTTCATACCACCAGGAAACTGCTGTGATATGTACAACAAGCCACGGAAAAGTCATTTAGCAAAAAATAGGTATAGTAATGAGATTCTATGGGACCAGGTTAGATAAAAATGTATTATATGACCTCGTAGGTAAAATCTCACCATTTTGAAAGTCTCTTTTTGAGGAATGCTGTTCAGCTCATGCGTTAAGGTCTACTGGTCTGAAAAACTGCACTTCAAAATTGCATTCACATCTCCTAACCCTTCAGTTTATACTAATTAAATGAAATGCTCTCTCTCTCTCTCTCTCTTCATTTTCTCTTTCATTGCTCAATTATGTTGATAGGAGGATAAATTGGTTTTGTGGTCAAGTGTTTTCTGTGTAAATCGCTCATTTAAACATATCTAAACACACACTCGCACTCATCGGCAGCAATTCAGAAGTGGATGGAGGATGTTTTGGCCGGTCACTCTGTCGCTCGGCAGTCTGTGGAGAGCTGAAAGCTAAACAACAGAAGGAACAAAACAAAAAAATAACAGGCAAACATTGCTTCATTAATCTGATTTTGTCTTTGATTATTTTTGAATGATTTTATTGACAGAGACAGTAGTGACATACACTACTGTCTCACAGCACGGAGCACCACAGTTCAGCATGTCTGGAACACATGTGCTAACCTCTTGACCAGTGACTCTCAACTGGTTTTGCTTCTGGAGATTTTACATCGGACAAATGGCGACAAAACACAGAACCAATTTATTTATACAAAAGTTAGCAAAAATTAGAATGTATCAATATTTAGGCTGTCAATCAATACAAATTTGAAAAGGTATTAACTCGATTCATTTTCAGCATCAATAACGCTGCATTTTAGGCGTGCTGACTGCCCCCTTCTGACGCACCTCATCAGAAGACAACTTACATGTACTTTGAGCTTGCTCTGATGGCGGGAAAACACATACTTTAATTACAAACTATCTGCGCGGGTCAGGTGGCATGATTAATTGCGTAGATTAATGCATGATTGGTGATTACTGTTTCTTGCTCTCAATGGGGCGTGTTGTGAGTTGTGCGTGGATCGTGGAGAGTAGCATGAGTCTCCACATGCTGTGAGTCTCCGCGGTGTCATGCACAACGAGTCACGTGATAAATTGCGCGGATTGACAGTCTCAGAAGAGGAGGCAACTGAGACTCGTCCTCCGTCACCCGGATTGAGGCAAGTAATAAATAAAAATATGTATTAGACAGACGTGAGTAGATTACAGGTCTAACAAAGCCTTTGTTGTGCATCAATTGGATTAACTGCAATTTTCTTTCAGGGAGAGAATGGAATAAATCTAAGAGCCTTTTGCAAACACATGGGAATATCTTTGGTCATACACACAATTTCGTTGCAATTAACAATCTAATCTCTTTTCTCTTAAACATTGGAAGACATATTGAGTGTCTGGATTCCGTCATCTGTTTGGGAGTCTCTGGAACTCTAAGCTGTCGTTAGCAGCAGACAGCAACATTTGTATGATGGAGAGAAGTATAAGCATGCTGGCATGATCTTGCAAAAATGTGACCATGTTTGCTGTGTTCATTAGTTTAGTTTGGAAATCTCTCTATTTGTTGTCATTTTTTGCCAGTGTCTTGCATGTGGAAGCTGTTTTATATAAATGTAAAATTGATAGTTGCAGCTGTAAGATCTGAACCATGTTTGAAGTCATTGTAAAATAGCTGATATTTGCTCACATTAGTTGTCGGTCATTTGTTTATAGAATGAGCTTTGAGCGTTGCGTGTCATCCAAAGTTTGGGGAGTAACATACATTACCATAATGAAAACATTGTAATGTATTGGTCCTCATGACATATTGCTTTAATATTCTTTGTGGGAGTCTATGTATATATATATATATTGAGATCGGGTTGTTTGCTTTTAACGTCAAAATGTAAACAGTTATGTTCTTAACTATATAAAGTATATACTATAAATATTCAATCTTATGGTGCTTTATTCTGTGCCAGCTCAATTTGTAGAGACTTGCAAGCCATTTGTAAGTTGATTCCCCCCATAAAGGGTAACCACTGTTTGTACTGTTGTTTGAGCATCCCATCCAACCCAACAGACAGTGGCAACATTGGCTTAACCAGTGGTGTTAGAGACACAGAAATGATAAAGATTTTTATTTTCAAGATGTATTGAACACAGTAGTAAAAGCGACATCTAAACCAACATTACACTCCACATTGCGAATAATTTTCCTCCCATACAAACTAATTCAAAAAGAGACGGTCTGTTTTCACTTGCGTCGAGTGGCAGAACAACAGCAAATCGATGAGCCTATTCATCAGGTAGCTGTGCCACTGAGAAGTCATTGTGAATGAGATTACCATTGATTTGTGCTCTTGGACTGGGGTGAGGCTACAGATGCCATTCTGTTACAAACACAACCTGTGTGTGTGTGCGCACGCACGCTTGTCCGTGTCTGTGTGTGTGTGTGAGAGAGAGTGAGACATTCTGTGCAGTATTTTGGAAAGCAAATTAAAAGTCATTTCTTATGGGAATACTTTTCCATAAAGTAATCATTAAAGTCAGTAATCTGGTTATAGATTTACAGTAATTAGTCATTTGTAGTAAATTGCTTTTTTAAAGTAACTTACCCAACACTGTTTACACTTTAATCATCTACAATTTAAATTTTATTTTAAATTATCATTTTTTTTTGTGCAAATTCTTAAGATAAAATGGATCATTTTAAATATTATATTTTTAAACATTTATAGGCCTTAATGGAATTCTGTTTTTGTTTATCTTTATTTATAACAATTACAGAACATCTATCAATGTTTTAACAAAGTGTACAGACAACAAACGTCTCATTATAATAAATGAGTGTTTATGAGAAGCGTGAAACATTTTAATGTTCATGTTAAATAAATACAAATGTAACTGTGAGGATCAGTCCTCTCAATGCTACGTCAGTATTGGAGGTATTTAGGCTTCAGGATCGATCTTTCTATCTGTACTTTATTAGCTCCATAAAAGCATGTAGTGTGCTCTGCATAAAAATCAGTGACGTTTAGGCCAATCCAACCCACTTAAAATGCGTTTGACACCTCTGATGTAGTATGTAGTCAGGAAGCTGTGCAGGAAACAGTGATGTACACAAAGTGTTTGAGATTGGGCCCAAGGGAAGGTACTTCCTATTCATTGAAGATATCCCGCTTGATTTGGATCATGCCGTTTTAAACGTGTACAGCCGTAGGTCGTGTGAGGTGTAGATGGGGCTGAGGGAAGTGTGCTTGGATTTGATCGTGGAGTTGCTGATCAATAAAGCTTTATTACAGAGGAGTAATGCTTTAATCTAGCAACTTAATGCAGCTCTCCACTTGTATTGATTCACACTCAGAGAGACACAGACAGGAAGAGGGAGGCCCGTAATTGTTGACGGGACAAATGTTATCTGTGTTTGTGTGTGTGTGTGTGTGTGGTTCTGGTTTTGATGGGTTGTGCCAAATCAGAGCACTTCATTGCTGTTCATCACTACGTTTTATTACTTGCTTGACATTTAAACTGATGGACGGTGTCAGAGATATATCAGACTTCAGCTAGGCACTTCAATTCTCCCTCTCATACTTTCATTTGTTTTTGTTTTTGTTTGACTGAATTAAAGATGGGTCGTGGCTGTGAATTGGATGCATATAAATTTCCTCTCTCCTGGGTTTTACTCAATTGTGAGTGAGATCTCCTTATCGCCACGGTGACATTCGAGCTGTCCCGCCCCCTTCTTATTAAGAGACAATTTCAAGAGGCGATTCACAATTATTTGATCATTACAGAGAGCTTTCTGAGAATCTAAGACATTACCCTTTTCTCAGTGAAGTGACTCCAGGTTTATTCTGGAACGCAGGTGACACATTTGTGCATGTGTGCGCCAGACACATTTTGAAACTCCCTAATGGCAGAATGATACATATAAAATTTATATAGTGTAATTATTAATAAATGTAATAGTTTAGGCATCATTTTGCTGCTATAAACATTTTAAAATATCTAAAAAGCCTCTCAAGACTGCATTTGAGTGATTTTACTACAGTAAAGGGACATTCAGGTATTCTGCCTCATGTCTTTTACCTCTAGTGGCTTTTTGATTAATTAGGATTCTGTACGTGTAGGATTCAGTATATGACTGTAATGAAAATCTGATATAAAAAAATCTCATTTCGTAAAATAAACACCAGGATTGGTTCTGGCTGGGCTGGCGATCGATTTGAAGCTCCATCTAATGCAATGAAAGCTTTCAGATGTAAATGTTGAATCAGTGGCGTCAAACATTTGTTTTATTTTTTATTTGTATGTAAAATAAAACAAATTTAAAAAACAGGTCAGAAATCCAGGTGAAAAACATACAAGTCAGCATAAGATTTAATAACCGTCTGCTGGTTTTAATGAATGCTGTTTGAAATATCTTTGTTGTATTCTCTGTCTCTCTGTTTTCTATTATAAACATCAGTTCAGTCTTTAACCCGCAGAGACAAAAAAACAATCAAATTGATGATGTGTTTTCCACACTTTAACATACTAGTTATAAAAACCATAATCTTTATGCTTTATTATGGGGTGAATTTTTGGAATAGTTATGCCATGCCAGCAAGATCATAAGGCTACACTGAGTGAGTTGTCTATGATTTTTTGATTAAATGGGCTCAGTTGTGTGAATAAGGGGGTGTTCACACTTGGCAGGTTTGGTTAGATTAAAACAAACTCTGGTGCGATTGCTCTGTCAGTGCGGTTCATTTGAACAAGTGTGAACGCTAAGCGAACCAGGACTAAATGTATTATTTTCTTTTTTGGTCCGGACCAAGAGAACCGATCTACAAATGTGAACACAGCCTAACCTACTCTGACCTATTGTTGCATTTCTGCAACATTCAGAGAAATTGTCTAATTATAGAAGTTTGTGTATATATATATATATATATATATATATATATATATATATATATATATATATATATAGACAGACAGACAGATAGCTAGAACAGATAGATAGATAGACAGACAGACAGACAGACAGATATAGATAGATAGATAGATAGATAGATAGATAGATAGATAGACAGACAGACAGACAGACAGACAGACAGACAGATGATAGACAGACAGACAGAGGAATAGAAAGAGCTGTTGAATATTGCGGTTTTTACAGGTTCACAGGATCAGGGAATACCTGGAAATGGAAATGTCAATAGTAAATATATGTTTTATTTTCTATTTATTTCTTTTCTTTATTTTTTATTTCTCTGCTCTAAAATATTTAATAATAAATATTGCTGTTCTGAATTCAAGAACAGTGAACATCCCTTTAGAAAAGCATCTGATTAGTCTATTATAACCCAAGGTTATTACACCGTTATTAACACTACTATAACAACAGAATAGAAATCACTTGTGCTGACTTCCTGATGTCACGCTAAATTGTTGATTTCCTTCAGTTTCCTGTAGATTAATAGCAATCATGAGTCGAGAGAGAGACACAGAGAGAGATTATCACCCAACAGGATGATGGGAAAGGCTTTGTGCTTAATAAGCTCTGAGCAAACAGCCAATCACTGCTCTGTTTTAACAAGATCCTCATCTTTATTCAAAACTTCTCATTTTAATTAGAGTACACGGAAAGGACCCTCCTGAGTTGTGTGTGTGTATATCACCATGAGTGCTGTTTAACTGTCTGCCGATGACTGTCACTGTACTTCCTCTCTCTGTTTAATATTCTGCTCTGCCCGACGGATGGAGACAGTTCATTGTGTTTTTCGTTTCTTGCATCTTGTTTCTTTCCTAGCAGTGCAACGCCCCGCACCTCTGGCTTTCATTTCACTTCTTTAAAAAGAGGATGTTTCTGACCTAGTCCTTTAACGTGATCATGACGCCCATTAATCTGGTGTCAAAGGTTATGTAAGGCTAGGAGTAGCCTTAGCGTCAGGTTAATGGTAAGTAAAGTGTGATGTTTAGGCCAGTTCTTGAGAGTTTTTCTGATGTATGACGGGGGTCAGAAGTCAGTGTTAGGGTAATGGACATCTGGGTCAGAGGTTAATGTTAGGGTCAAACCAACCAGCTGCTTAAATTGGAATAACACCTATTGAACCTCTCCATCCTGAGAGAGAAACCCGGCATATATGTTGACTGCTCAATGATGCCTCATCCGTGTTGCATGATGCAGTATGTATACAGTAATGATACAGATGTGCGTGCGTGTGTGTGTTTCATGGGTGTCGTGGCAAACGTAAGGAAGGGAAGATGTTATATGAACTTACTCTTCTGTATTGGCTAATTTAGAGACTCTTAAAGTGTGTGTGTGTGTGTGTGCGCGCGTGTGTGTGTGAAGGATCCTTTATATGGTCCACAGGTGTCTCATTTGCTTTCACTACACTCCTCGTCTCTCTCGCGTGCTGTTTTAGCAGTTTACACACTCTCTCTCGCTCTCTCTCTCTCTCTCTCTCTCTCTCTCTCTCTTGTAGAGTCACGATGATAGCACTTATTTTTGAACTTTTGATTTTTATCATGCAAATGATGTTGTTTATGTAAGTTTATAACATTTGCCCACTTTGCTCTGTTGTTTGTCAATGCAGTGGTAAAGATCTAGTGTCTTTTAAAGGCATATTTGGCACTAAAAGATAAAAGCTAAACATCAAATCCATATGAATCCCCATAAAATAATATTGTGGGTTCAATCCAAGTTAAGCTCAGACAACAATATTTGTGGCATAATATTGATTGCACAAAAACGAAAACCCTTGATTATTAAAAAAATCTGTTACAGTGAGGCACTTACAATGGATGTGAATGAGGCCATTCCATAAACACTAAAATGCATATATATATATATATATATATATATATATATATATATATATATATATATATATATAACAAAAATTATAGATACAAGACAAACACTACACATGTTCATATGATTGTAGAGTGAAAACATTGCTTAGTGGATTTACCTTCTATTGTGCCTCTCTGGAACACAGATTTTTTAAGAGATAGAGGGACGAGTCAAAATTGTGGACCATATTTCTCCAATATTGACCTCGCTTCAGTGGCTGTGGGTTGAGTTCAGGATAATATATACGGTCCTGTTGTATGTGCATGGAATGACTCCTGCTCATGTTTCTGACTTCATCACTTTTCACCAGTCTTCTAGATCATTAAGATCAACAAACAAGTTACTTCTTACTATTCTGTGGTCGAACTTAAAACTCAAAGGGGATCAAGCCTTTTCTGTTGCAGGTCCGAGGCTGTGGAATAGTTTGCCACGTGAAATGAGCCGCCACCGCTACACTATTAAAGCTTTGGCTTTAAGTAGCAGGATCTGGTGTGCTGTGTTTTGAGTGCTGTTTTAATTGTATTTTGCTTTATGTTTTGTCGTGTTATGTTATTTAATGCTGATTTTATGCACTGTGGTGTAAAAGTGTAGTATTTTTGTGGTAATCAACATTATGCCATAAATGCTTGATTGTCTTGTACTGAACACTGAACATTCCTTTCATTTTATAAATCATGCATATTCATCTGAATTGTTTTCAGCAGAAAGGTCAAATAAATATATTATTTGGCCACTGATAAATCCATCGCCCAATGAGATATCTGCTTTTGGTTCCCGTAACAAGCATGGTACAGTCACACTAGGCTTTGAGCTTGTGAAATTATTCCAAACACCCCCCAAACCCCCACTCACCTTCATGTTGTTCCAAATCCGTATGGCTTTCTTCTGTTGAGCGCAAGGAGAAATTTTGAAGAATGTGACGCAGCCCATACAATGAAAGTGAATGTGTGTGTGTGTGTGTGTGTGTGTGTGTGTGTGTGTGTGTGCGTGTGTGTGTGTGTGTGCGTGTGTGAATGTGCTTGCGTGTGTGTGTGCGTGTGTGTGAATGTGCTTGCGTGCGTGTGTGTGTGTGTGTGTGTGCGTGCGTGCGTGCGTGCGTGCGTGTGTGTGAATGAGTGTCCATGCGAGTGGGCGTGTGAGTGCGTGTGAATGTGCCTGAGTGTGCGTGTGTGTGTGCGTGTGTGTGTGTGTGTGTGTGTGTGTGTGTAGTCTAATCCATTCATTTGTAATGGCCACAACAGGTGTAATAAAGTGAAATAAAACAACAAAACATTTTAAGAAAATGGTAAAAAATGTTGCTGTGTTGTCAGATACCATATGTGAACAAACTCAAGGAATTTTATTTCAGTTGGATTAAGTAAAAAAAAAAATTGTAAGAAAGAAAACATAGCGCAATTAATGCGTTTTCAGATGAAAACTTATAATAATATTGTGGTCCTGGCCTCGCATTCTGCCTAAAATATCCTTTAGTGTTCCACAGAAGAAAGATCAATTTCAGAAAATTTTGGGATAACAGAATGTATATTTTTTCAGTGAACTATCCTTTTCGAGTATGTCCGAGTACTTTTTGTTTTCATTCAGATATGCAAACTTTTTCATCGGAGGATGATGAAAATTAGTTAAAAAAAATCTAATAAAATTGTAACCTGTCTCTCTATGTATCTTTTTTCGTAGAGCCCATGCGGACCCCCAAGAACCTGAAGATCGCTGAGACTCAAGCGCGCTTTATTGCCGTGGACTGGGAGTCGCTGGGCTACAACATCACCCGCTGCCACACCTTCAATGTGACCATCTGTTATCACTACCACAAAGCCAACCAGAGCAAAGCTGACTGCCTGGAGATGGACCCCAAAGCCCCCCGACACGTGGTGGGCAACTTGCCTCCCAACACCAACGTCAGCCTAAAAATGATCCTCACCAACCCGGAGGGACGAAAAGAGAGTGACGAGACCGTTATACAGACAGAGGAAGATGGTAAGAGTGCACCTTCACATGCATTACAAATGTAACTTTCATCCAGACTGACAGTTCACTCATTACAGGTTCAAAGGATGCGGAGTAACAGATCATAACTCTGTTCCAAACAGTGTGAAATTACTGACAGAATGTTCATTGGCTATGGTGATAACGAAGACAAGACCTGAAAAAAAGTGTCATGGCGATAATTTATTTAAACTAAATTACGAGAAAAATACTGCAAGATATTAACAGTGAACTAATACTTTTTTTCCCATTTGTTTTTTATAAGAAAGAAAAATCTAGAAAGAACTGCTGTTAATAATCCAGTCATAGTTGTGGATTTTCCTGCATAACGGGCTAATTATCTCACTCAAACACATCCTATATATGTGACATTAATCACTATATTGACAACATGAATATCATATTGCAACTTCAATGAAGCGAATGAACAGGTGATCTTGAACTAAGTGACGCGTTAGTCAGAATGTGTAACTTGAGTTGTGAATACAGCGTTTCCTTAAAAACACTCTACACGTAACACAATATCCTAAACTGTCTAAATGTGAGGAATTCACAACAAAGTCACTTCAATATATTCTTTATATGATAATATTTCAGCTGAAGTTTTCACATGTTCTCATGTTTAAAGTTACATATCAAAGATGATTAAGTTTAATATGTTTATTGCACGGCTCTCTGTAATACTGGATTCTGATTGGTCAATGGTGCCATCTAGTGGTGTGATATTTCTCAGTAACAACCGCACATCCACGTATCAGACCGCTCATCAGAGTATTGCGAGTCATCTTTCCTGCTTCTCGGATCAATGTGCGATCTCTTTTTACAAGATATAAAATCATTTGAACTCAAATCAATGTTTCATGTGTATTTATTTAATTATATGGCAAGTAGTCTTGTAATAAGCTGGATAACGAGGAGACGGACGTGCATTAATTACAGAATATACACCAACAGAACTCTGATGCAAACTAGTAAATTGAAGCAAAATAGTAAATCTAAGTGTGGCAGGGCGGAGGGCTGGGCCGGGCCGTGATTCTGCACACCTGGCCCCTAATCAGGATAATTAGCATTGAGAGGGATAAGGGCCGTCCGAAGATGGCAGTGTGACAGAGAGAGAGATTTACGGACAGCTGTCCGACACATGTATGTCTTTTTTGTTGCGTTTTATATTAAACTATTATTTATATCGTCAAGCCGGTTCTAATCTCCTCCTTACCTTTAACCCCTTTACACTGGTGCCGAAGGAGAAGGAGGGAAGGAGGAGGGATGCGCCTTAGTAGAGCCCTGCCACAATAAGTATTTATAATAAGGACTCTCAAAAATGCTGCCTTAGATTATGGCCAAAATCAGGTCCCTTTTTAGGACAGCATAGCTGTACTCACCATTTAATTGTGCAAAGAAAAGATAGGCTGAACAATTTTTATACACTGATCAGCCACAGCATTAAAACCAGTGACAGGTGATGTGAATAACATTTATTTTCTCGTTACAATGGCACATGTCAAGGGGTGGGATATATTACACAGCAAGTGAACAGTCATTTCTTGAATTTCATGTGTTGGAAGCAGGAAAAATGGACAAGCTTATGGATCTGAACGACTTTGATATGGGCCAAATTGTGATGGCTAGACGACTGAGTCAGAGCATCCCCAAAATGGCAGGTCTTGTGGGTTGTTCCCAGTCTGCAGTGGTTAATACCCACCAAAAGTGGTCCAAGGAAGGACAACCATTGAACCGGCAACTGGGTCATTGCCCAAGGCTCATTGATATGCATGTGGAGTTAAGGCTAGCCCGTCTCCTCCAATCTCACAGAAAAGCTACTTAACACAAATTGCTGAAAAACGTAATGCTGGCCATGACAGAAAGGTGTCAGAACACTCAGTGAATCGCAGCTTGCTGCGTAACCTCAGACAGGTCAGAGTGCCCATGCTGGTCCCTGTCCACCGCCGAAAGCACCTACAATGGGCACATGAGCGTCAGAACTGGACCATGGAGCAATGGAAGAAGGTGGGCTGGTCTGATGAATCATGTTTTCTTTAAGATCATGTGGATGGTGGGTGCGTCGTTTACCTGGGGAAGAGAAGGCATCAGGATGCACTATGGGAAGAAGGCAGGCCTGCGGAGGCAGCGTGATGCTCTGGGTAATGTTCTGTTGGGAAAGCTTGGGTCCTGACATTCATGTGGATGTTACTTTGACACGTACCACCTACCTAAAGATTGTTGCAGACCACATACACCCCTTCATGGCAATGGTATTCCCTGATGGCAGTGGCCTCTTTCAGCAGGATAATGTGCCCTGCCACACTGAAAACATTGTTCAGGAATGGTTTGAGGAACATGACAAAGAGTTCAAGGTGTTGACTTGGCCTTCAGATTCCCCAGAGAGCAATCCGATTGAGCATTTATGGGATTTGCTGGACCAACAAGTCTGATCCATGGAGGATCCACCTCGCAACTTACAGGACTTAAAGGATCTGCTGCTAACGTCTTGGTGCCAGATACCACAGGACATCTTGAGAGGTCTTGTGGAGTCCATGCCTTGACAGGTCAGAGCTGTTTTGGGGGCACGAGTGGGACCTACAGTCAGGCAGGTCGTTTTAATATTGTAGCTGATTGTGTAGAAATAAGGAGAAAACTCTTCCATTATCTTTTGTTATTGACATAAAAGACCATCCATCCAATCAAACTCTACAATACTGTATATTGGCACAAATTCATCTGTCACTTGATAGCAGCTTATCACATTAGACAGATGCCAACATGGAGAGGTTGTGAAATGCTCTCATCCAGAAAAACCATGAACAAAACTACCACCCAGACTACATTAAATACAGATTCAAATACATATGAGAAATATGGTTTGTGCTGTGTTTTATTGGCTGCTGAGAGCATGAAACCTCACCAAACTTATGTAAAATCTAAGCAAAACCAGTTAAGAACCATTGTGCTAGACTAGTCCACCACACAATGATAAAGCTGGAGGTTTTCTGCGTGCCATGTGTGATTGTGCTGTAGCTGAACCACTGGTCCTTGTGTGCTGATGTGCTCCTTTCTGTATAATGCTAATACATCATATCTCCACATTCAGTTGCCTTTCCTCTGTGCAGGTGTGTTATCAGATGATTAGTCGATCAGTATGTGTGTGCATGCTGATTCTCTCTGAAACATTTCCCCTGTCTGATAACAGATGATCATCTAACCCAACACGACACTTAAACACACACATACAACACACAAGGCTGACTTAAATGATGTCCTCTTCTGCAATCTTGTCCTCCCCTTCCTGAAAGCTAAAAGTGAGCAATCAAGAGCTTTGATTCGAGTGTCAGTGTAAGAGTGCGCTCACTCGTGAAACCAAACATGTAGCTGTCTCCGCAGAAATTGCCTTCTGCCAGTATCTCACATTCTTGCCATCTCTTGCGATCCATCCATGGTAGGCAGACACAAATGCCAGTCTGTTTCAAGGTTCAGAACCAAATAATGCAGTGGTAAATGTTAGAAGTCAACAGTCCTGGCTTTCAAACAACTAATTAATTGGGCTTCTTAGACTTATTATAGGGATTGTTCACCCCAAAATTACAGTTCTTTCATAATTTATTCACCCTCATGCCATCCCAGATACAGAACACAAATGAACATTTACAAAACATTTATAGAAGAATATTTCAGATCTGTAGGTCCATACAAAGCAAGTGAATGGTGACCAGACATTTGTAGCTCCAAAAATCACATAAAGGCAGCATAAAAGTAATCCATACGACTCCATACCAAGTGATATGATGAGGTGTGTGTGAGAAACAGATCAATATTTAATATTTAAAATGTGAAAGCGAAATGAAACAGGCACCACATGTGACTTTCAGAAGTGAAATTGAAGATACAGAGTAAAAATGTACTTTAATATTGATCTGATTGATTTACTTCTAATGTTTCTCTCTCACACCTATCATATCTCTTCTGAAGACATGGATTAAACCACTGGAGTATTATGGATTCATTTTATGTTTCCTTTACATGATTTTTGGAACTACAAAATGTCTGGTCACCATTCACTTGCATTGTATGGACCTGCAGAGCTGAAATATTCTTCTACAAATCTTCATTTGGGTTCTGCAGAAGAAAGAAAGTCATACACGTCTGGGATGACATGAGGGAGAGTAAATGATGAGAGAATTTTCATTTTTTGGTAAACTATCCCTTTAACTGCACACTGAGTAATGAACTCTTCAAAGAACACCTCAACAAACTCTTTGAACCAGTGCTCGAATTGAATGGGGGGTCCCCACCATAAGACTTTTTTATTTGGTGGTGGTGTGTGTGTGTGTGTGTCTCCTTGACATGGAGTGGATAGATACAGTAGAAAGATAGAGCGCGAGAGAGAAAATTACCACTCAAAAAAGTCAGTAAGAAGCTTTCTCTTCCCGACTGCGGGTGGAGGTTTTATTATTCTCCATTATTTAGCTAAAGTTAGCTTCACCGGAGCGGTGCCAAGCAAGCAGTCATTCAACGATGTCATGCGCATAGCAGTCTTTAGATATGGGGTGGGGCGTTTACATTTTAAAGAGACATGACAACTAGCCTATAAACAAAGTTAATATAAATTATTGTTAATAATTAATTCACAAAATTTTTCGTATCCACTGCATGAGTTTAATCAGATTTGTCATTATTATTTTTACAAAAATATAAATATCTTGGGGACCCCCATAAGTCTGTTTTTTGCAAAATGAATAGTACCCGGTGTATCTGTGTGTGTGTCAGTGTGTGTTTGTGTTTGTGTTTGTGTATCTGTGTGTGTGTCAGTGTGTGGAAGTGCTTGGTAGGACACACAGCATGCACTGGCACCCTGCTTTAATAGAGGGCGTGTGTGTGTGTGTGTGTGTGTGTGTGTGTGTGTGTGTGTGTGTGTGTGTGTGTGTGTGCGTGTGTGTGCGTGTATGTGATTAGCTATAGTTTGGGGACATCCAATATTGATTAATAAATGTAAGTAAATACTGTTTTTCTGCAAAAAGGTTTTGTTTTAGGGTCCTGTTGTGGGTTACGATTAGGCCATGTCCACAATACATTTCTGTCTCTCATTATCACTGGAACGGTGATTTCCTCCAACAGTGTTCTTCATAACTCACTTATTTGCACTGTGTGATTTCTCTAATATACACCTCATTTTTGTGTTTTAATCATACCGCCTACATTTTTTTATTTACTTTGTCAAGAGTCGGTTTCATTTAATGTGAATGTTTCTTTTTTTATTTTTTTGTTTAGGCTTTGTGAAGTGTACTTGGGTCCTTGAAAGTCACTATATTAATAATAATTATTATTATTATTGTTGTTATATTTATTATATATTATTGTTATTACCACATACTAATGACAATGATGATGTTAGGAAAACAGATTAATCTGGATGTGACTTCAACTTTAAAGCATGATTGGATTGAAACAGTTTTATATATATATATATAAATATTTGCTTGTTACTTGTAAAGCGACCTTGAGTTTGTAGAAAGACTCTATATAAAATAAACATATTATTATTATTATTATTATTACTATTAAAATATATCTGTAATTTTAACGATAAAAGAATATAATATTATCATATATCATAGTAAAGTATCATTTTATTATTATAAAAGTATTATTTGACCATATAATTAATGATAAAAATGTAAGTTATATTTAACTAGAGAATACATAATTTTACGGTAAGCTGCTGTTAAAATGAAAGGGAAAAAATACAATAATTGGGCGTTCCCAGAAGTCCCTGCGTGACCCATCACACATTTCAGCATATTTTATGGAAATAGTTATGTTTCTTCTTATTTTTCATATGAGTTATGTACATTGGGCTGTTCTGTGTTTATGTAGATTGTTCATGTTTATTGCAATATTTTACTGTCATGTGTTACCCTGATGGTAACATGTGTATTAATTATTACTCCTGGAAAAGTCACTCTTGATAATGAGTGATATACAATACATTATAAAGTGAAAAGAAGACATATATAGTTCCAGAAGGTCAGTAAATCAAGTTTATATCATTTAATAATCTAAACGATAGTGAACCATAAAACAAACAGGCATCAAAATGACGTCCTGTACAGCCTGAAACACGGACACCAAATGTTTCAAGGTCATTTTCTGGCAACCACAGCTGCCTGTATTTTACCGTCAATGGAACTTTTTTTTAATGTATTTATTGATTTATTTGTATAGTGTAATCTCTAAAAAAATACTGGAATAATAACTAGCGCAACGTTAATTCATGTTTGACCTGCGTCGATATAGGTGCCGCTTACTTCAGATCAGATCACTCAACTCTCAAATCTCAAATGTTGCAAGAAAATATTCCCAAATGATCAAGTTAAAGCGTTGGCCCATTTTTTAAATGTTTACATAATTATGTGCATCTGTTGACAGTTGATCAAGCCTCTTCATGTTCCGTCTCCCACTGAGAAATCTAGAAACTGAAAACATAAAAAATGTATAAAAATAACCTTTTCTTTTTTATTCAAAAGATGAGCAAAATAGGAATGAGAAATAAGGATTAGCCAGGAATATATTGCACAATTTTACAAACACACACCTGACAGTGAGAAGTGGGTTAGATGCTGATGTGATATCGTGACACATTTGGGACATGCTCATCACTTCCTGAACTTTCTGTCAGACAGCTTCACGCAAACAGGTTTACAGTGAAATAAAGGCCACTGTCAGCAGCTCCGTGCGCTGAATGAAGTCAAAACAGTATGTTTTCATCGCATGTGTGCAAATGACTTATGTAGCTTTCATTTTCCTGTTTTGATAAATTGACACTTTGAAACCAGTGTATCATTACCACCGCTTTCCCTTTTTTGTTGTTGTTTCTCCTTTTTTGCCTGCAGAATGATTTAGGGAGCGTTATCTTGTGATGTGTGCAGACTCCAAACCAGGTTACAAAATTAACTTCATGCTAACATTTTTTTTTTTTTTTTTTTAATGACATAAGAGTTATTTTTCATTTCGGTTCGTTCTGAGGAAAATCTTTATTTTTAATTTGTCTCCAAATGGTTACCAGTTTGAACAAAATAAAAGAACGTTTTTTTTTAATGTGACAGTACTCTGTGCTAAGTATGGAAGCCTAGTAGTGCCATTTAAAAATGAATGAAGGAATAAATGATAAATCTATTCATTTGAAAATAAAAATGTGAATAAATAAAACAAAGAAAAGATAAAGAAGAGCAATTTAAAAGGTACATTTAGAAATGAATTATTAATGTGCTATTTTATTGCTAAATATAAGTACATTTTAAAATGAGAATGAACACATTTAAATGTGTCTATTTATTTGTCCATTTCAAATGAGTTTATTCACATTTTTATTTTCAAATTAAAAGATTGATAATTTACTCCTCTATTCTTTTGTAAATGGCACTCCAGGGCTTCCATACTAATGGATGTGTGAAATACCAGTTGCAGTGTTGCCAGATCTCACAAGAGTAACAAGCAACCTGGTCTGGAAAAACAAGCCTAAAATGGTGCTTGGTGTAGTTAGGCAACTTATTTCCTTTTTTTTTTTTTCACAAAATGGTCCATTTTGATTTGATTCAACAACATTAAAAGTGTCTGACATTTTACCCCCAAAAGCAGCTACATATGTTGCCAACTCACACAAAAAATGAATGAAACTTACTGAATGAAAATAAAATACCAAAAATACAGAACTTTCTATTTACTGTTTTATTTATAACATATTCATTTGCTGATAGATTCATCTGCCTTAGATTCCTGTTGTAGCACTGCTTCATTGGGCTTGTACTCCGATGGACATAATCATGCAGATAACATCGCGCAAATGTTGTATGCTGTTGCACAATTTTACCTTTAATATTGAACTGGTATAATAATTATCTGAAATATTGAGAGGTTATGTGCAATTTGATAAACATGTAATTGTGCAATTTTAATGAAAGTTTATCCATCCTTCCCGTGTTGTCTTAAAGCAGTCTGAAGCACGTTTCGTTTGTTCAGGCAACATGAAGTGGTGTAAATCCAAAGACTGACTGTGAACCGTTTGGTCTTTGGTTTCATTAACAAATTACTGGAACTATCTGAACCATTATAACCGGTTACCAGCGGTTTAAAAATACTGTTTTCACTCCAGAACAATTGAAAATGACTTTGTTCCAATTTTCGCTTATATACTGCTTTAGTTTTTCTTCCTACAACCGTTTTGAGACCCTGGTTAAAAGTCATTTTAACAGAAGGATGTTTTGATTAAAATCCTTTTTGAGGGGGTCCTTTTACCCCACAGCTGGGGTTACTGTGATATACAGTAGTGTTTATATAGGGGCAATAGTTATATGACCAAACATATGCAAACACGTTTGAGACAGCAAGAAGCTTTTTTGAGTAACATATTAAGATGTTTATTCAAAATAAGCACTTCAGAAAAGGGTGCACCATTTCCTGTTCATTTCAATCACATTTGACATTCAGTCAGTGAGAGCCCACTTTGAACATGCTTCAAAACAAATCCATTCACCGCACTTAAGAACTAAAGTTTTTAATCGCCCCTTTAACCCTAAATTCTTTCACTTATTGCAGTTATTGAAAAACTTTTGATTTAATCATCTTGAGCAATGTCAAGTATTTCATGTCCAAATAAAAGTGATCATTTCAGGGATTCTCAATAGCTTCATAAATTTGCAACATTTGAAATGTTATTAAAGATCAAATGACCTCAAAGGCAGTGTTTAGTGACATACAGGTGTTTAGGAAACCGCTTTGCTATCTTTGAATTTTACTGCACACATTACCAGTCAAACACTACTCTCATTCTTTATCTGGACCGCGTCTTTCGTTTAGTTTTTTTGCATTTTACAATTATATTACGCTCATCCAACCTTTGAAATAACAAATGGATGTGTGGGGATTATGTATTGACCATAACATTTGGAATGAAAACTATTAATCTTCTATTTGAGCATCTTAAAAGTGGCCACCCTTTGTCTAGATGACAGCTGTGGACATTCACTTCTCACCGAAGCCCATTTGTGTGAGTGTTAATGTCTCTCTTCATCTTCTCTCTGTCTGTACTGTAGTGCCTGGTTCAGTTCCCAGAGAGTTTGTGAGAGCGACTCCATCTGAGGATAAGATCTCACTGCAGTGGAAAGAGCCCCTGGAGCCCAACGGCATTATAACCCAGTATGAGGTAATGCTGTGTGTGTGTGTGTCTTTTATATGTCAGTGTGTCACCCAAATACTTATGCAAACTAAACTTGCAAGTCTCCATTTATATGCAATTAAATTCTTTACAATGTTTTAAGAACTTGATAAATGATGGCTCATGTAAAAATAATGTTAAAGGTGTAGTATGTAAGATTCAGAAACCCTTGTTATTAGTGACACCTGTGGCCGTTAAATGAACTGCAGCAGCTACCTGTTGCTCGTGCACACACTCCATAGAGACGCGAGCGAGCATCAGCCAAAACAATGACGTAACGTACAAAGAGACTGAACATGATCCACCGGCATCATGTTGACAGATGAGGTAACATGATTAAAATTACACAGTTATGATTGTTTTACTACAAACTTTGAGACTAAACTAAAACTACTTATCAGCTAGCATAGCACACTGATACACATGTACAGCTACATACTACTGAACTACACCAGACAGTTTACTGTTGCACTATTGTATGTTTTGTATGTCATATGTTGTACTACGATCAAGAAACCAGCATATTTGCTTAAATGTATCCTGTATACCCGACTTTTAGTATAAAGAGAAGATCGTTGAAATAATTTGAAAGGTATGAAGGTAGCTTGCAATTCGTCAGCATTAGCAGGCAAGATCAAGTTAGCTAAAATGACAGATCAAAAACAGGCTCATTTTTTAAGTTGCGTTACAAGCCGTTCACACATTGGCAAAAAAAAAGGTGAATATTACATGAAACTCTTTTTTTACATTTGATATTTTTTGAATAATTTAGAATAATATTTTTTAATAATGGAATAATAATTTTAATATATATATACTTTTAATATATATATATATTTTTTTTTTTATTATTATTAATCATTAACATTAGTTAACATTAACAATGAACAACACTTACAGCATTTATTAATGTTGGTTAACGTTCATTTCTATATATATGATCACATTGATCAACGATCACATTAAACACAATTAATGCTAATTTATTAAAATACTATATTTCATTTTTACATTAGAAGTTGTATATATTAACATTAGTTAATGCATTATGAAATAACATGAAAAAATAAAAAATAGTATTTTTATTAAATTAGCATTAATTGTGTTTAATGTGATCATTGTTACTTTTTTTACTCATTGTTATTTCATGAGACATAATGCATTTAATAGAGTTAACCAATTTTATTGTAATTTTATTGTATGTATTGTATTGTTATGGCTGATAACGATATGATGGCTGATATTATACAGTAAATCTCTATATTTTTTAAGCCTCAGTTGTCAAATGTACTGTAATATTTCAAGTGAAATCAAAACAATAAAGAGACTATTCAGTATGTTTTATAATGTGGCAGAGAAAAGAGACTATCATATTTCAAATGTAACAAAAGCTCCTGATATAGTCTGCTTCTTATGTTATGTGAGCTCTGTTCATGTATTTAGACTCTGTTTTTGTTTGTTTGTTGTTCTTCAGATCAGCTACAGTAGCGTGCATTCATTCGATCCGTCAGTGCCGTTACTGCGGCCGCCCGTGCTCGCGTCTTTACCATGGAACACCTCTCGACACAACTTCACACAGCTGCACCCTGGAACCACCTACCAGTTCCTGATCCGGGCCAGCACCAGCAAGGGTTACGGACCCCCCACCACACTCAATGTCACCACCAACATATCAGGTATTTGAAAATTGTGGTTTGCAGGTCTGGAATGTCATGTCCAAAGAAAGGGTGGGAACCCTGATATTAGTAATGGAGGAGACATCGCTGCAACACCTGAACATTGCTTAGCATTGAATGCACGTAGCATCCAGGATGACACATACAACTTGAAATAGATTTACATTTATGAATTTGACAGATGATTTTACAGTGCATTCATGATAAACCTTTTATCAGGATGTGTGTTCCCTGGGAATCGGATCTATGACATGGTGTTGCTAGCAGAAATCTTATATTAATATAGTTATTTCAAAGTACATATGTGTGGTATGTGGCTTTGATCAAATTGCATGTGTTGCTTTGTGTTTAAGACTACTCAAAATGTATTTGAGTCAGATATGCCTAAAAAAATCTGATTTGGGCTGCCAGTGTTTTTCCAAATTCACACCCGCTTTTGAATCGACCTTAAACTACGGTCAATTTACAGCAGCTAAAAATGTTTGAAGTGATTTTCTATTGACCAATGAGAACAAGCACAAAAACCTCAATGATTGAGAGACTCTCTCTCTCGCTTTCTCTCTCTCTCTCTCTCTCTCTCTCTCTCTCTCTCTCTCTCTCTCTCTCTCTCTCTCTCTCGCTTTCTCTCTCGCTCTCTCTCTCGCTCTCTCTCTCTCTCGCTCTCTCTCTCGCTCTCCTCAGGCTCTCTGCCAGTCTTGCTTATGTCACCGCTCTGAGATGTAATACAGCCATAATCACGGGAAATATGATTTTCCACATTTCACAAATCCATCACTCTTGATTTGTTGAGAGCGAGATAAGTGTAGGTGGAGCCTAAAAAACAGACCAGGAGACCTGGAAAGCTGTTTAGCTTGTTTTTAAAAAGGAAACAATCTATAGATTTGTACATTCAAGTGTTTTGTTTTTTTTGTTAACGATTATGCAATTCAATTTGATTGATCCTATTTTTAGGATTTACGGATTTAAATTCCATTACAAAATTCTATCAAATTGAATTGTGAATTTGTTCTATTAATTTAATGTTTTATTTATTAATGTATTTTATTGCTATTAACATTTGTATTGATTCTTGTGTTAATTATGAAATAAACAGGACATAAAAACACAGAATCAACTTAACTCCCATTATATCCCCCTCCCCAACTCCTCAACAAGTATCCCTGAGGTCAAAGCCTAAATTACACCATGCAATACAATAAGCAAACAAACAAACAAAAGAAAATATTTGAGAACATAAAAAAATCTAAAAACCAACAAAGAGAAAAGAAAGAATTCTACAAAGAATAGAGTTTCCAGTTACCACCACAATTCTGTTCTATTCACATGTTCCTCACTGAGAGCCCTCCAGAAATACCAAATGTCTGTCCCATTTCAGACCATACGTGTCTATTTTGCTGTTTATATGACATCTTTTCAAATGCCCAATTCGGTGAACCATTCTTGAAATGAGGGAGCGCCAGTTGATTTCCATCCCCTAAGAATTATCTGTCTTCCAATCATTACGCTAGTTTAAACCCATCTTTTTGTATAATTGTCACCTAGTTTAATAACCGCCCCATCACCCAATATACATAGTCAGGGGCAGAATGCTGTGGCAGGGCAGTATGTGTCAGAGCAAGAGCTAATAAACGGTTGTTTATAAAGTAAACATAAAGTTCATTTTGTTAGCTTTTAGCATATACAGGGCTTCCAATCTAACAGACATGAACAAAAATCCACAAAAGTTTATTTTGAGTTCATAGGATCTTAAAAAAGAGATTTCACCCTTAAACAGTGTAGTTACTGGAGCTTTTTATTTTTCTAAAAAACATTTTTTTCCAACTGATCTGCTTTAAACGTTGAGTATCTATCTGTGGTTTGATAAGATGCGATTTCAGCGTAACCTCCTCGACACAGCCATGATTTTACTAATGGATAATTGTGACTCTGTTTCTCTCTGTAGCACCTACTCTAGAAGAGTACGACGGGTCAGAGGCGTCCCTGAACGAGACGGCCACAACCATCACCGTCCTCCTGAAACCTGCCCAGGCTAAAGGAGCTCCTATCAGGTGTGTCTGTTTGTGCTTTTGCATTCCCGGTCTCTGTTGCTCTCATATCCTCCAGCTCTTCCTGCCTGCTGCAGACTCTGTCACTCTTCCTCTCTGTGCTGTAATGAGCCACTGCTGCTGGGGACAATACCACTTCCTGTGTTTCTCAGCTCTCTCTCTCGTTCAGCTGTTCGATATTCAGCACGCCACTTGCACAAAGATCCCTATTTGATCAGAGCTGTGCCATTTCATTCTCCTCATCCTTTTCCTCATCTCTGTCTCTCTCCATCTCTTCTCTCTGTTTTGCTGGATTTGAGGTTCTGTCATAATATTTGAAAACTACTATATCAGTAAATCAGCCATTGTTGTGTGATAAACTTATTTCTAGAAATACACTCAAATTGTAAGAAGGCCTTTTTATTTTTTTGGTCAATGTGTTTTATTTCTGAAGCCCTCTATTGTATTTTCTTCTACTCATCATTCTTGTGTATACCTGAAAGTTGACAAAATGAACCTTTAACAGATATAAGCATTAGAGATCGACCGAGAGTGGATTTTGCTGATACCGTTAACAAAGGTGATGGAAATAACTGATTAATCAAGCGTTTAAAATGCATTTATCGAGTATTAATTTTATTTCTATAAAGGCTTCAAGAGTCCAAAATAAATAAAATCCCAGATCGAGTTTATTGTGCAACCAAAATCTCAATAATGACCAGGAAGAAAAAGAAGATTTGGTGCATAATACAGGTCTTTGAACTTTAAACAAGCCAGAAATACACAGGGGACTCTTATTTTGTAGTGACGGAGACTTGGCTCAATGCTCTATATTATGTATTAACCAAATGAAGCTTCTTATTGCCTATATATTCACGAGATGAGGTTTAATGAGGAATTTATTATTATTCAAAAGAGATAATGTTGCTGATGTTTCCATATGGTCACATTTATTTTGGACACCCTCGTGTTTAATTTAGAACACTTTATGAGCTAATCAAAATAACAAAATATGCATTGAAGTGAAGATAAAAATATGGATGAAATTTGTCAGTGGTTGTTTTTTATTTCACCTCTAAAGGCCGCTGTAATACTGTATAGCAGGGGTCGGGAACGTATGGGTCGCGAGCCACAAGTGGCTCTTTGTTAAAGATCAAGTGGCTCGCTGAGTCGATAGTTTAAATCTTTTAGAGATAATTTCAAAGCTTGAAGTCAATGACACTGTTTTGATTTCCTTTCTTCCGAATTTGTCGTACAGCCTACTACTGGTGAACAAGGTTTGAAATGGACATCCAGCAAATACAGATTTGTCATGCAGATTATTTTGCTGATGTACCAGCCACTGTGGACGGTGACCTGTAAGACCTCTCGGATTGATATATTACAAGAAATTAGACACAAAGACACACATTTGATCAAATGTGTTTTTATATTTTGAAGAACAGATGAAAGAAAAGCTGCTGATGCGTGTCTGATTTGATATATGTGCAGTGAGCTCTGCTGTTCACAAGTGCAATGAAAGCACTTTTCCAAAACACGCACATTCATGGAGCGATTTTATGAGCATTCATTATTTTTTATGTGCACCCAGGGTGTGATATAGCACCCGCCATACTCCAAATGTGAAGAGGCTCAATCCAGTTCACGAGCTCCTCTTCCAAATGTATTTCATCGCGAGTAATTTTGCTCATCTAACCGCAACAGGTGGGTGACCCGTAAGACGTGACAAGAAATGCTGTTAGTAAAAAAGACACACTTGAAGAAATACACTTTATTATATTTTTAAGAACGGACAGTAAAAAAGCCATCAGTGCTTGTGTCTGATTCGCTGTTTGTTCAGAGGCGTGCAGCGGGACCCTGTCTCGTGAAACAAGCACATGTAGAGTTATCACTCCTTTTTCACTGTTTCATTCATCTGAAAACTGTTTGGAAGAATAATGTAGTCTATGAGAATTCTGCACATGATCTCCGATCATCTCGTGAGGTGCTGTGAGTGCAGTTCGCTCTTACACATTGTGAACGCAACTCTGCAGGTTCAGTAATATATATCTTTGTATTAAAGAAACAAAGACAAAAGTGATTAAATCATAAAGTAATTCAAGACAAGTTCGCCTTCTATTTACTTTCTTTAGGCAGAAAGTCAAGTCAAATGGTTTTTATTGTCGTTTCAACCATATACAGTTAATACAGCACACAGACTAAAAACATACCTATATAAAAGTACGGGACAGTACAATAAATTACTAACAATGAACAGGACAATAGGCACAGGGATAGACAGTGCAGCGCTGACCAGTACACAGTAGTGCAAAAAGATGACAGTTTCTAAAAATGCCAAATGTAAACATAACATACTATGAGATAGTGTTCTATGGACATAGCAGTTATTGAGGTAGCAGCCAGTAATAAAGTGAAAAAAATTAAAGTGCAACTCAGGACACGTGTCTCTGAGTATTGAGGAGTCTGATGGCTTGGGGGAAGAAGCTGTTACACAGCCTGGCCGCGAGGGCCCGAATGCTTCGGTACCTCTTGCCAGACGGCAGGAGGGTGAAGAGTTTGTGTGAGGGGTGTGTGGGGTCATCCACAATGCTGGTTGTTTTGCGGATGCAGTGTTTTTTGTAAATGTCTTTGATGGAGGGAAGGTAATAGAGCTGGTATTGAGGGGCAAGGTGAGGTTCTCCACCAGGTGAACACCAAGGAATTTGGTGCTCTTGATGATCTCCACAGAGGAGCCGTCGATGTTCAGAGGAGAGCGTTCACTCTGTGCTCGCCTAAAGTCAACAACCATCTCTTTTGTTTTGTCGACATTCAGAGACAGGTTGTTGACTCTACACTAGTCCGTTAGCCGCTGCACCTCCTCTCTGTACGCTGACTCGTCGTTCTTGCTGATGAGACCCACCACGGTCGTGTCATCTGCGAACTTGATGATGTGGTTCGAGCTGTGCATTGCTGCACAGTCGTGAGTCAGCAGAGTGAACAGCATGGACTGAGCACACAGCCCTGGGGGGGGCCCCAGTGCTCAGTGTGGTGTTGGTGGAGATGCTGTTCCCGATCTGGACTGACTGAGGTCTCCCAGTCAGGAAGTCCAGGATCCAGTTGCAGAGGGAGGTGTCCAGGCCCAGCAGGTTCAGCCTTCCAGTCAGGTGCTGAGGAATTATTGTGTTGAATGCTGAGCTGAAGTCTATAAACAGCATTCGAACGTATGAGTCCTTTTTATCTAGGAGGGTGAGGGCCAGATGGAGGGTGGTGGCGATGGCGTCGTCTGTTGAACGGTTTGGATGATACGCAAACTGCAGTGGGTCTAGTGAGTGGGGCAGCTGGGTCTTAATGTGACTCATGACGAGCCTCTCGAAGCACTTCATGATGACGGGTGTGAGTGCGACGGGATAGTAGTCATTGAGGCAGGACACTGAAGAATTCTTTGGCATGGGGACGATGGTGGTGGCCTTGAAGCACGTTGGAATGATGGCGCTGCTCAGAGAGATGTTTAAGATGTCGGTAAGAACATCTGACAGCTGGTCTGCACATCCTCTGAGCACACTGCCAGGAATGTTGTCTGGTCCAGCAGCCTTCCGTGGGTTGACTCTATATAGAGTTTTCCTCACATCCACCGTGTTAAGACAGAGCACCTGGTCATTGGGAGGAGGGGTGGTCTTCCTCGCCACCACATCGTTCTGCACTTCAAACCGAGCGTAGAAGTCATTCAGCGCATCTGGAAGGGAGGCATCTTTGTCACAGGCAACTGATGTTGTCCTGTAGTTGGTGATGGCCAGGATGCCCTGCCACATGTGCTTATTTAAATTATATATTTAAATGCAATTATCATATTTGTTTGTTTTTGAGTAGTCTATGGGCAATATAAACATTTTATTTGATTGAAAACTTTGTTTGAAAATGTAAATATTGACAGGTTCCTGACCCCTGCTGTATAAAATATATAATAATAATAATAATAATATGAATGTTTTCCTCTCTCTGATCCTTACAATTAAACAGCCTGTTTTTGTAACTTCTTGTTTTCTTGTTATTTTCGACATGCCTTACATTGCGATAGCTGTTTGTTGTAACAATTCGAATGGAATTGGCACCGCTGATCATAAGTTGTGTAGTTCTAGTCATCTGATTGACTGCATTCTTCTGCCCGCCATCAACAGTGCCTACCAGATCGTGGTGACAGAGATCAATCCACACCGTGCGCGACGGGAGTCAGGCAGTGGGGAGTGTTATCGCGAGCCGGTGTCCTATCAGAACGCCGCGAGTGCCGGGTTGCCGTATTATTTCGCAGCAGAACTCCCACCAAGGAATCTTCCTGAACCATTGCCATTTACGGTGGGAGACAACAAGACGTATCAGGGCTACTGGAACGCTCCCCTAGCACCTCGTAAAAACTACAACATCTACTTCCAGGCCGTCAGCAGCGTGGAGAAGGTTAGCAGATAACACAAATAAGTATGCTATGTTCTCCAATGTAAGGGTGATTTTTCAATTTGGGGCAGTTTTAACTAGTTCAGAACATAACATACAGGCTACATTCAAACATACATCTTTTGTTTTTGCTCGTTTCTATATTGTGCTGTTCTGGTAATAATGGAGTTTTGAGAATGAACTGTCAATTGTTTTTCTTTACAGGAAAGTAAGACGCAGTGTTTGAAACTGGCATTTAAAGGTAAGCCCTTTCATACTGAGAACATGCATATGTGCACATGTGTGTATGTTGAATTGTCCAATAGACAGTCCAGTGATTTTTTTGAAAGATGCTGTTCGTCATATTGTCGCCTTTTTATGCTTTGACTTTATAATATGTGCACATGTAACCCTTTTTAACATATTACTGTTGCGAAACATCCACAGCACGGTGTTTGTTGGACTTTTGCTTGTTGTTCTGCATAACATGATACACATGTGTATATACAGTATCGTCAGCTGTTGTGGTACTGACAAAAGCGAAAGCACCTTCAAACGTGTCTCGCCGGAGTTATTGCACATTATGTCTTCCTCTGGGTCTTCATTAATTGTTTTTCAGCAGGAAATCGAATGATAAAACTGTGCCCGAGGCTCAGCGCACTCCCCGAGCTGATTAGATATAGCCCACGTCATGTGTTGTTTAGCAACAAAAATACATTTTAGTTTTTAAGCATATCATTTTATCTCCAAAATGGATGTAATCCAATTTCTATTGAATCGCTTCCAGTGGTTTCCTCTCAAATCACACTTATAAGACCTGACAGAAACACAAATGTTCAGGTGGGGGGGGCAAATTTGATGTCTGAACCAATACAGGCTAGCATCTGAAACTACACCACACCTCAGATTAATCATCTTTTAACCCAAGAGTCGAAACGGATTGGCAGACCGCTCGTAACGGCAAAAACGAATGTGCTATTGAACACATTCAATACACATCATATAAAGGTAAGTACTCATTTAAATATTAACAATGACATGTAGCCTTCAGGTATTTCTTGATGAAGTAAATATTGCTTGGAAGAAAAAAAAAACAGCCAATTAACCTCATGAGACCCCCGCGTGACTGCTGTGTGCATTTTACATTTCCCTTTTTGATTTATAACTAGTAGCACCTAATAAACAAGAAAATACAATTCTAGAACAAATAGTTTTCCTAAAAATCGATGTCGACATATGTGAAAAGCGGGGCTAAGTTTAAGTCATTTTAGGTAATACCAATCAATAGAAAGTCAGATTTTTTTCATCAAATATTTTATTATGTGTCCAGGAGTGTTGATAATTCATGTTTATGAGATGTGACAAACATTGCAGATGATTTTCTGTAAAGCTGAATAATTCATTCAGATTGAAAGTAATGTTCAGCATCATCCAATCGCTGTCAACCATGTTCAAATAAAATGATTCATTATAAATGGTGAATCTATGTACTGATGATCATTGTCCCATGATCCAAACATCATCTGCAGTCTGAAACTGAACTTTTGATCAGATTTTATGAGTGAACGCACTTAACTGCATATAGAGCTATAGGATGCTCCCTTGCTCCCTTTTTAGTGAATGACTTAACCTCCAGTGTGCTGTCTGTCTGCACTGATCTCAGAACAGTTATAGGAGAGCTATAGGATGCTCCCTTGCTCCCTTTTTAGTGAATGACTTAACCTCCAGTGTGCTGTCTGTCTGCACTGGTCTCAGAACAGTTATAGGAGAGCTACAGGATGCTCCCTTGCTCCCTATTTAGTGAATGACTTAACCTCCAGTGTGCTGTCTGTCTGCACTGATCTCAGAACAGTTATAGGAGAGCTATAGGATGCTCCCTTGCTCCCTATTTATGCATGACTTAAGCTCCAGTGTGCTGTCTGTCTGCACTGGTCTCAGAACAATTATAGGAGAGCTATAGGATGCTCCCTTGCTCCCTATTTAGTGAATGACTTAACCTCCAGTGTGCTGTCTGTCTGCACTGGTCTCAGAACAGTTATAGGAGAGCTATAGGATGCTCCCTTGCTCCCTATTTTAGTGAATGACTTAACCTCCAGTGTGCTATCTATCTGCACTGGTCTCTGAACAGTTTGATATGCATCTTATTTTCATCCTAACTCCATATAAAGCCTCTGAAAGACACATTTTTCAGCTTTTGCATGAATACATTAATTCTCAATGAGATAATACAGTAAATATATATGAATGCATTTACTAATCTTAATGAATAGAATCATATTGCACAGTGATAAAATAAATATATTTACGTCACTCCCCGTTCAAGTAGATAGAAGTTATACTGTCATGCCGCTTGTTAACATACCCAGGACTGTTCCAAACATGGCCATCGAGTGGACTGACTTGCCTTGAAGGGACTTTGTCACAATTTCGACTAGTCATTGCATGCAGTAAATGAGTTGCAGTTTGCACACTACTAAATATGGTAATACTTTAAAATAAGGCTCCATTTGTTAACATTAATTAATGCATTAGATATTATGGACTAACAATGAACAATAAAAATTTACTTCATTTATGAATCTTTGTCAGTTAATAAAAATACAATCGTTCATTGTTAGCTCATGTTAGTTTATTGTGTATAACATGTCATGTTAACATGTACAACTTTTGGTTTTAAAAGTCTATTAGTACATGGTGAAATTAACATTAATCAAGATGAATAAATGCATTGTTAGTTCATGTTAACTTATGTAAACAAATTGAACCTCATTGGAAAGTGTCACATTAAATATTTCAGCGATGCACCATTAAACATTAGTGAAATGAATCATAACCTTACTTAGAAAATAAATATTTACGGAAGCCTTGGACAAGAAGTAAGAAATATATGTTAATAACTCTTCTGCTCATATTATGCAGTACACATTACAGAGACATTAAGACTAGCTTAGTCTTGCGTTAAGAACAGTTGGCGCTGACTGACTAGTAGTTACTAAGCTGTTAGTTTGAACTTTACAGTACGTCCCAACTTAAGAGATACTTCAAACACAGCTGGTGCAACCCTTCCCAGGTCAAAGTGTGCTCTTTTGGGACAGTTAGCAACAGGCCAGAACACACCAGCAACCAAATAGCAATGCCCTGTACACCATGTGGCCATTTGTTATTGAATATCAAAAATAAGTATTGTGTTTTTGAGATTTATTTAATGGAGTAATTGTACTATTGACTCCACGGTTATCTGAAGCTAATGTAGCACTCATGTGTGCTCAGTTCTTAAAGTGAAGAGGAGGAGAGTGGTATGATGATGGTCCATTAGGGCAGCAGTGCCATTTTGCCCTGGGCTGCTCACTCGGCCAAATGAGGTTTAAAGGATAGAAAAGCCACGTGCAAGGCAGTGACAGGGGCCTTCGTTTTGTTTGAGCTGCCCCACAGATCCAGAGGCAGAGAGTGCAGCTGATGGCTTTATTTAAGAGGCCCATGTCAGTGGGTCATTGCCTTATCATTCTTAAAAGCTTATAGTACAGCTTCAGGACATAGTGAAGATCCATTTACGTTTGCCACACAGACAGCTTGCACAATGCAGCCTTTACGGACAAACACATAAGTGGAGTCAGCACAGAGACTGTCGTAAATGTCTCATGCACCCAGCTTGAGTTCAGGAGAAGTTTCGATCAATAGCCGTAGATGCTGTAATGATAGTTTGGCTGTGTAAGAAGCATTTCAGTCATTGGTGATGTATTCCTGACAGTGTTATAGACCCAAAGCGCTACTGTAGAATGAAGACTTGGGTGCTTACACGTTAAGGAAAGCTCTTCCGGAGCATTTTATGATTAGGAATACGTAAAATGTGTGTTTTTACTTGGGCTGTCGATTTTACACTTCAGTTGAATGCAATTCATTATATTTGTATTATGATTATGCCTCCTGATGCATGGGTAAACTCTGTAATAAAAGTTTTTTTTTTTTTTTTATACCGCCGGAGCAATTCAAGCTTAAAGAACATGATTGTTTTTTTTTACGAGCCGTGTCAGCAGGGGGCAGTCAGTACTGCACTTTTTGTTTCGTCTAATCAATGCTTTACTCATCTGCCACCATAATGTAATGGCTTTGATTTATCTGAATTATTATATTTATAATTATTTGAATTAGTATGTATTATTTATATAGAATTATCTTTATTCTTGGGCCAAATATTTATATACGATTAATACAATTTATTAAAGGTCATGTAATTAACACGATCAAAAATGTTAATCGATTGACAGCCCAAGTTTTTACGATAATTGTATTTTAGCTAATTTCAGATAAATAATTTAGACGTTGATAGTTTTGCTCTGGTCACAAAACTTGAATTATACAATAATGGAATATTTGGGTATATATGGTTGCTCAGTGAGTAATGACGCGGAGTATCACACCTGGAGTCGTGAGTTTGAATTCAGGGTGTGCTGAGTGACTCCAGTCAGGTCTCCTAAGTAACCAAATTGGCCCGGTTGCTAGGGAGAGTAGAGTCACATGGGGTAACCTCCTCGTGGTCATGATTAGTGGTTCTCTCAATGGGGCGTGTGGTGAGTTGTGTGTGGATCGTGGAGAGTAGCATGAGTCTCCACATGCTGTGAGTCTCCGCGGTGTCATGCACAATGAGTCACGTGATAAAATGCGCGGATTGACGGTCTCAGAAGTGGAGGCAACTGAGACTCGTCCTCCACCACCCGGATTGAGGCGAGTAACTGCACCACCGCGAGGTCCTACTAAATAGTGGGAATTGAGCATTCCTAAATGGGAGAAAAGGGGATAAAAAATTATGGAATTTTCCAGGTTCAATACAAGTTAAGAACAGTCGACATCATTTGTGGCATATTATATTATTACCACAAAGATTTCTTTTGACTCGTCCCTACTTTTCTTGCAAAAATCAAGGTTGTCAGTGATGCTCTTACAATGGAAGTTAATGGGGCCAATTTGTAAACTTTAAAATACTCACTGTTTAAAAAGTATAGAGACAAGACATGAACAATATGTGTGTAAATATGATTTTATTGTGATAAAATCACTTACTAACCACATCTGTGTAAAGCTAGAAGCAATTTTACAACTTTGATTCCATGATGATGTAATGTCAAAGAATTCTGTTCTTTAGGCTCCGCTCACAGGCAGCGTCTTTTCTTTTAACTGTTTCATACTTCTATTTCTAGAGCATTCAAATAATTTTTGTGTTTTGTATAATGTATTCGGGCAAGCAGAGTAATAATATTAGTGTTCAACAATGGAACGAGACTGTGGTTGTCTGCCAATGTTTGTAGAAACATATCCGACAGTTATTTTGATTCCATTCTGTTATTTTTTGGCAGTGAAGAAAGATATTACACAGCAAACATGTTTGTAAAACATCAATGCGCTTTAATGGACCTGTGAGGTAGTGCAATGCAGTAATAAATAAAACCCTTATGGTCTTAAAGGAACAGTTGTAACAGGCACATTGATGACTGTAACACGTTAATGGCATCATTTAAATTATTTTGGTGACAGTAAATAAATGAATCATTAAGTAATCGTCAAATGAGTCCCTGAAGAGATAGTCCCTGACATGTTAACTAAGGCAAATAGTTGGCCTGTATTAGTGATGTGCAGTAATAAACACAATAGCTGGTGAAGTAATGCTGTATTAACCCTCTGGGGTCTGAGGGTATTTTGGGCCCTGGAGAAGTTTTGAAATGCCTTGACATTTGTGCTTTTTTCATTTGCTTAAAAACATGTTAATGGCTAAAGTCTGATAACACTGTATTCAGCACGAACTGGGCTACAATAAAATGTGAGCAACATGTGTGTACATGTTTGTATTTTTGAGAAAATAACATTTATGCATGGTTTTTGAAAAAATTAAAAAGACAGTATAACACATACTAAACATTTGTCCACAAGCCTTTTGAGAACTGGATCTTGTAGCCTAGAGTTTTTGCTACAAAATGATGTGAAAACCATCCTGATCACTCATTCATTCAAAACAATATAGTCATTTAACTTTTGTAAGACACTTTTAGTGTTGAAATGTAATATGCGAGGAGGTATGAACTATCATGAATATGGATGCGTTTCACACCTGAGGAGACAAAAGACCCCTCCCCTGGGCCTATCACTGAGGAATGTGACAGAAAGAGAATGAATATGAGGAAACTTAATGATCCAAATCAAGTTTTAAGTTAAAAGAAGTAATCTGACTATACATTTTCTTTACATAAAGATTTTACTGAATTTTAATTTTAGAACTACACTACCATATAAAAGTTTTAGAAGAAGTCTCTTCTGCTCACCAAGAATGCATTTATTTGATCAAAATACAGTAAAAACAGTGATATTTGAACTCTTTTTACAATTTAAAAGAACAGTTTTCTATCTAAATATATTGTAAAATGCTGTGTTTGTTATCAAAGCATAATTTTCAGCATCATTACTGCAGTCTTCAGTGTCACATGATCCTTCAGAAATCATTATAATATGCTGATTTTCTAATATGGGCATATTTAAAGTGCATTTTACTCATTTAACCTGAACACATATTTGCAAGCACAAGCTTTGTTGATGATAATGAGGCAGCATAACCTCTAGATAAAATATAATCTAAACATTTATATAATTTTATATCATATTACATATCATATTTATATTATACAGCATACAATTTAAATACCTGCTTTAGCTGAAACAGCATTTAAATGTAACTAAAACTTGCTTATTAGGACATATTTCAAATGTCAATGCTCTGAATCCTGGCTGGCAAGTGGCATGTTTATATAAAATAGCATGTCAGCTAATAAAAACGAATTGACTTACTCGTCCGAAATTGTATCCTCGGCTGGATCAAATCTCTCTTTAAAATACAAACATTCATCGGAGTCCCGCTCTTCTTCTGAGGAAAAAGTTAACTCTTCCTTAATATCCAGGAGTTTCCTGCCTGTGTATCGTTACAAACGTGCAGAAAAATGAATTAAATGTGTATACAACCTCACAGTCGGGGGCGTGTACATTTGCACTGATCGTCTCAGCACATTAGCGTATGAATGGCGCGCTCTGCTGGTGGGTGGGATCACATTACAGATAATTAGATGAACCAGTAAAAATTGAACATCGCTTTGTTTCAAACAGATTACATTTGTTTTAAATTTGAATTGTTTTTATTTAAAAGTGGACATTTAAAGCTTTCTTTAGACATATGTTTCATGTTTGTGTGATAAGTATTCACAGAGTTTCAGTTCATTTTTGAGACGTGTTTCTGAAATATGCTCGTGAACACCCAAAAATGCCGGAGTATTTTAAGTTGTTTCTGCTGTAATGACGAAAATATCCAGCAGGACGCGCTGGTGCGTGTGTCGACCCCAGAGGGTTAACCAATCCGCATTCAGGATCACATATATTTGTTTTATAAAATGCATGTGAATGTTATTTTTAAAGCTGCCATTTCTGCACCAGTAGCGTCACCTAATGGAATGAAAAATACTGTTTCAAAAAGAGTCCTAAAAGCATTGATTGAGTCGATGTTTCTGTGTCAATGTGCCAATGTTACACTTTTCTGTGAAATAAACCTACAAATGGCTTAGAGTTAACTCCAGACTGATCTCACAGTGAAATCGACAGTAGGTTGAGTTTCTTTAGCTGATATTGGTCTGTGCTTACTGAAATGTGAAACACTGTCCCCAGTGGTCAAAGCGGTAAGTGTTGATGGACGTATGGGCAAGTTTGTGCCCCATTTTCTGATTGAAATGTCCACAGAGGGGCGCCAAAAGCAAGTTTTTTTCAGCTGTACAGGCTGTAATACAGTGAAGTGGAATGAATATTGTATAAGCTGAACCCCTAAACCTAACCATTAGTGGAGTAAAAATATAATGTTAGAGGGGGAAACTGCAACAGCTGAATCTCACTCGTCACTGATTATGCAATCGAGATTACTTTCAAAGCGGGATTCGAACCGGGGGCTCCTATGCTGCTGATACATCAGTCCGGTCTTCCAGTCACGGCAGTAAGAATTTTAACATTGAAAACATTATACACATCAGCTTTAAATTTCCATTCTTCTCTTTAGGGGCCACTGAGGAGCCAGAAGTGATTCCAGACCCTGCCAAACAGACCGACCAAGTGGTAAAAATCGCCGGCATCAGTGCTGCCGTCCTGGTCTTCATACTCCTGGTGCTTGTGGCCATCCTGCTGGTGAAGAAAAGGTACGTTGAATTCCGTTGGCTCTTCAAATGTTTACTGCCATTACAGTAAGTGCGTGTTCACTCTTGAAATGGCCACGAGAACACCAGCATCCTCCTTCCACTGTCATCTCATTACATCATCAGCACACCGGGAGCAGCCGTAAGGCGCCGCATCAGGACCGCTGTCAGCAACTATTATAAAAACTACTAGTGGTTCAATTGTTCAGACAGGTCCTGCTTTCCAGCTCAACCAGGCAAAAACTCAATTAAAGCAAATCAGAAAGAAAATCAGACACACTATAGACTTGAACACCCGCAATTGTTTACAGTATAAAAAACATTATGCATAATTGTAAAGGTATAAACAGCATAGCAGAATCTCTACCGTTTCATTGCATGATATATGGTCAAAGCACCCAGCCCTACACATAAGGTTTTGAGAATTTTACTTTCTTGGTTTCTGAATTTCAGTAAAGAGAAACACACATCCAAACACATTTCTATCCCAGATCATGAAACAAAAGCTGTGATTTAGGACAGTGTTAAAGATTGTGTGGGGTTTGCACTATAGTTGAGACTGTTGTCTTCCAAATGCTGCAAACATTCAGTGGTGACAAATATACAGTAGAAAAAAAAAATTAGGTGTGTGTGATAAAGTAAAATAAAGGGGCGAAAAATGTGTATGAAGTGTCACAAAGATGACCCGTTTTTTGCTCCATGGCCATGTGTGTCTAAAGATGAACTTTTTTTTGCACTGGCCAGAGGAGTGTTGTAAAGAGAGTCTCCTGCCCACTGAAGAACAGGTTGTGTTGAAGGAGGACAAAAATCTATTTCTATATCCATGTGCAATTGCATCCACACCCACCTCCTCGTAATAATCAGCCGACCTGAGCTGTCATGCCATTTTCACATTCACGCTCTCTTGCTGCTTCTGTCTAATGGCACCATCATGCGGCTGTTTCTTGAATCACATGCTGTTAACAGTGAAAGATCTAGTCTGTATACCTCATAAAGATGCTTTTGTCAGTAATTATTAATAAATATAATCATATACATACATGATTGAAACTTAAGGAATGTGAACTCTTATAATTGGTTTGGTAGAAATGTTTTGGTTAATGTTTTTATTGTTAGGATATGCCGTCTTATAATACTTACATGTGGAATCAATCTGTTGAACCGGCTGTAAGAAAATAAGAAATTAAAAAAGAAATTATGAAGTTTATGCTTAACCTAAGGGGGGGATATATGAGATAAATTAGCCAAAACAAGACAAAATAAACATAACAATGGAATATTTTTCCCGTTAGATTTTCTGAAATAAAATAACGCTACACAGATCAGCCACAACATTAAAAGCACCTGCCTAATATTGTGTAGGTCCCCCTCATGCCGCCAAAACAGCAACAACTCGCAGCTCTACAATAGCATTCAGAGATGATATTCTTCTCACCACAATTATACAGAGCAGTTATCTGAATAACTGTAGACTTTGTCAGTTTGAACCAGTCTGAACATTCTCTGTTGACTTCTCTCATCAACAAGTGCTTCCATACACAGAACTGCCGCTCACTGGATGCTTTGGCACTATTCGGAGTAAATTCTAGAGACTGTTGTGTGTAAAAATCCCAGAAATACTCTTCAACAATCATGCATGCGGTTATCTAATCAGCCAATCGTGTGGTTGCAGTGCATAAAATCATGCAGATACGGGTCAGGAGCTTCAGTTAATGTTCACATCAACCATCAGAATGGGGAAAAAATGTGATCTCAGTGATTTTGACCGTTGCATGATTGTTGGTGCCAGACGGATGTATTTATACACTTGGACCTCACACAAACTAAAACTGAGTGAATCTTTATTATGCGGTCTTCAATATTGTCCATTATTTTCACTGTCACTAAATCCTACCATACTGTTGTCAATCAGAAGAGAGCACTGTGCACTCTTCTTGCCCTTTCCATTGAACATTGCCATGTATATTATGTTATTTCTGCTTTAATTCAGTTGTATTATAGTAGACATTTCCAAATAATTGAATAAATGTAATCATGTTATAGATGCCACTATCTATAAATGTTCCCAATGGGAAAATGCATTAGTGCAATTCATGAGTTGCTGCAACATTCACATTTTCTCAGTTTTCTGTAAAACTATAATAGGTGAAGTTGATCAATTAACAACAACATCTAATTAACTTATTTTTAACATAAAATAAAATATAAAATCGAGAAAAACATACCAAAAACATACCAAAATTTGTTCGTCTTAGAGAATAAATCAAATGTCATGTGACTTAAAAGCAGTATATTATTGGTTACTTTAAAAATTGCCCTCTCTATTTTGTTAATAATGCGTTATGTTTAGCTTTTTCTGAAAAAGAAGAAATGAAAGAAAATAAATGGTTGCCATATGGATACATCGTACCATACAGGCTAAGATCCATTCTCTGAAAACAAGTCCTGTTCCTCGGGGGAATTTATGTTTGTTTGAAGGATGTTTAAGTACTGTATTTTTAATGAGAAATGGAGTTCATAAATGTTTAGTTCCCTTTAGTTCCCGAAGAAGCGACACTAGGGGTCTTTCTTGAGCGCTGAATATGCCTCTGTTCTATGAAAAAAAGGCCAATGAGAAGTTGGCAGACAGTATTTGCATACCCCGCCCCCGGACATACGGGTATAAAAGCGGGGAAGTACGTCGAGTTCATTCAGAAATTTTCTTCAGAACCGTTGGTCGTGTATGCAGTCAGCTGCGAGTCACACACCAGATTCCTGCTTCTGTTCCTCTGACGCTCTACCTGCTATTGGATCTATGGCACACTTCACCGGCTTTTCTCCTTCTCTGCACGGCAGTTCAGCTTGCCCCTGGGCACTTCGACAGTACAGAAAGCTTAAAAGAGTTTATTTAAAAGAATGATTTTCTCTATAAAAGAGTATTTTCCTCTAAAAGAGCTTTACACAGCGGCGTTGAATGTCCTTTTCAGGACACGTCTTTATAAAGATGCCATTCTGTCCCTGTGTAGTTCCTGGATGCGGAAGAGTGCTCTCCGCTTCAGACGGCCACAGGCGTTGTCTCGTGTATCTGAGCAGCGATCACACCAAGCCAGCGTTTGTGGATGGTTCATGCTCTTACTGCAAGGCCATGACCATGGCAATGTTGCGGTCGCGGCTCGCTTTTAACAGAAAGCACGCCACTCCGCGCTGGAGACAATCTGGGGATGGCAGCGGGTGCAGCTCCGCCGGGTACGCCCCCTCGGACCACCCACCCCCCCCCCCCAGCACACTCGTTGACTCCCGTCTCTGCTCAAGGCAACAGCGGCTTGCCTCATGGCAAGCCTGCATATCCTCTAGAGCTCGAGGTGGATGAGCTCGCCGCTGCATTGGAGAGTGCGGCGTCTGACGCTGATTACTCCCCTGGACTGCCACCTTTGGGCCAGCACGCTCAGGCTGAGGCTGATGCGCAGATGACCGACATGCTTTCCGGGGCCGCCGCCAGCGTGGGGCTGGACTGGAACCCTCCATCCTCCCTACAGCCATCGCGGTTGGATAACTGGTTCCTGGTGTCTGCGCACCGCTCACAGCCTTGCCCACACACACCCCCCCACCCCCCACCCTCGTCCCGTCACGTTTTTCCCGGAAGTGCATGATAAACTGACATCTTCGTAAAGGGCACCCCTCTCCACTCGTCACAAAGCCTTTCGCTCATCCGCTCTCGCTACCCTCAACGGTGTAGCGGCCCATGGATAGGGCTGTTGCACTCCACCTATGCCCCGTAAACCCTACCACCTGGCGGGGTCGCCCTGTGCTCCCCTATAAGGCCTGTAGGACAACATCATCATTCACTGCCAAAGCCTACAGTGCCGCCGGAAATGCCGCTTCCGCCCTGCACGCCATGACCCTCCTGCAGGTCCACCAGGCCAAGGCACTTAAAGATCTACACGGGGGTAGCCCTGATCCTGATGTGTTGCAGGAACTGCGCTCAGCAACTGACCTCACCCTCAGAGCCACGAAGGTCACAGTGCAGTCACTCGGGCAGGTGATGGCCACGCTCGTGGTCCAGGAATGTCATCTGTGGCTGAACTTGGTCGAGATGCGTGAGACCTACAAGGTCTGCTTTCTCAACGCTGCTGTCTTCCAGTTCGGCCTCTTCGGCGACACCGTCGAGGACTTCGCCCAGCAGTTCTCCGTGGTGAAGAAGCAGAAGGAGGCCATCTCACACATTCTGCCCCGCCGCAAGCCTGCCACCATGGACCATGCCCCGTCTGCCCGCTGTGGGTGTCCTCCTGTGGCTAAGAAACACCCTGCTCTGCCTCAACCCGGGCCCAGCTCTCAGCCCCAGCATCGAGCACACGGCAGGAAGCAGACGCCCCCCTTCTCACGGACCCCTTTGAGAACCCAAAAGGCTCCCAGGCGCTCCTGAGACGTTCGACCCAGGGACCAAGACATTAGCTCCGGAGGTGGTGAGCAGACCACACCGTCCCCCGGTGAAGGGCCGGGAGGAGAATCTTTTGTTGAATTTATTTCATTTGCCGCACCCCCTCGGGGCTGAGGTACCCACTTTCACAGTAAAAGAGCTATTTCCTTTGTCTCTGGGTCACCTGGCCTGCAAATGCCGTTCTCACGGCACTCTGCCACCAGATCTCAACAATCCCAGCATGCTGGATACGGAACCCCCACTTTCAGCCCCACGACTGTTCCCCGGCCGACCGGTCCTGACGAGCCTAGAGGACGCCTCCACCGGACCTCCTCCTCAGTCACTAACCCGCCCCCTGCCGGGTGTGCAGAGCAAGGTAAGTGCTTTGAGTCTTTTCTCAGCACCAGAGCCTCGGGACTTGTCTTCACCTCCCGACGCCGTATTACCTGCTCCGCCACACATCACTGGCAACCTCAATGTGGTAGCGGACGCACTGTCACGACAACACTTGCCCAGTGGTGCCTCCCGAGAGACCTCCCACTGCCTGCTCTGGTATGGTCGATCAGAGGCTCCCCTCAGGGCAGACGCACTGGCACACAGCTGGCCTGTGGGGCTGTGCAAGTACGCATTCCCCACAGTGAGCCTTCTTGCACAGGTGTTGTGCAAGTTCAGGGAGGACGAGGAACAAGTCACACTAGTGGCTCCCTATTGGCCCACCCGGGCCTGGTTCTCGAACCTCGTACTCCTCGCGACAGCCCCTCCCTGGTGAATTCCTCTGAGGAAAGACGGGGTACACTCTGGCATCCTACACCCAGAACTTTGGAACCTCTACGTCTGGCACCTGGATGGGCAGTGGAAGATCTAGCTGGTCTACCACCTGCTGCGGTAGCCACGATCAACCAAGCCAGAGCCCCTTCTACCAGGCAACTTTACGTCCTGAAATGGCGCTTGTTCGCGAATTGCTGTTCTTCCCGGGCTGAAGATCCACAGAGGTACGCAGTTAGGTCAGTGCTCTTATTTCTTCAAGAGAGGCTGGAGAGGCCCTCTCTTTGAAGACGGCCCTGATGATCACGCTCGCCTCCATCAAGAGGGTCGGGGGACCTGCAAGCGTTCTCTGTTAGCGACACCTGCCTGTAGTTCGGTCCGGCAGACACATACGTGATCCTAAGACCACGACCGGGCTACATGCCCAAGGTTCCTACCACACCCTTCAGAGACCAGGTAGTGAACCTTCAAGCGCTGCCCCGGGAGGAGGCAGACCCTGCCCCTTCGTTGCTGTGTCCGGTACGTGCTTTGCATACCTTCTTGTACCGCACACAGAGCTTCAGATGCTCTGAGCAGCTCTTTGTCTGCTTTGGTGGACAGCGGAAAGGGAATGCTGTCTCCAAACAGAGGCTTTCTCACTGGGTGGTGGATGCCATTTCATTGGCCTATCACACCCAGGCCGTGCCCCCCCCCCCCCCCCTTGCAGGTTGGAGCGTACTCAACAAGGAGTGTTGCATCCTCGTGGGCACTGGCCAGAGGTACCTGCCTAGCAGGCATATGTAGAGCGGCGTGTTGGGCAACACCTAATACCTTTGCGAGATTTTACAATCTCAGGGTTGAGTCAGTATCGTCCCGTGTTTTCTCAGGTCCGAGCTGGTAGAACTCGGTAACACGCTGACGGACTGGCCGGGTGGATCGCTTGCACCTGGCGCCCTTTCCCTCGGCCGAGGTATAACTGTGCGCTTTCTCTCCCAGGAGATCCCACCCATCCGGATCCCTGGATGATTCCTCCCTAGCCCTTTGGTCCGCAGTTTAGCGGAGGAAATCGCTGACCCAGTCCAATGAAGGTACTCAATCTACCCTGTACTGGATTAGGTCAGGACTCCTACATGAACTCCCCCTGTGTGTATATTCCACAGTACAGTCCACTCACGAAGTGGACCCGCATCTCCCTTAGGCAGTCCCAGCTGCCCTCCAGTCGCTATGTTGTAGCAACTCCCTGCTCCTTGAGGCTGGATCTACCACTGCACCATGTTCCACATGTTGCCTAAAAACCTATGTGATATATTTGCCACCTCTACCTCCCTTTTGGGCAGGTGTGGCCTTCACAGGGTCTTTTCCCCCTGAAAGAATAGGAAACTGGGTAAGACCCCCTTCCCTCGATGCGTGTAAGGGCCCCGGACGTTCTTGCTTTATGCAGAGAAACATAGAGAGAAAAGAGGCCCAGCCAGGCTTGGCCAGTTCCCAGGTTGGCAAGCGTCACCTTGTTCCCCTGTCTAGGGTAACCAGAAGGATTCCGACGACTTTTTTGGGGCATTGGGGAATGGTACGCGCAGTCTGACACAGCTGGTCGCCTTTGCACGTAAATACCTGCCCGCTCCGGTGTCAGCAGTACACGTACACGGCTCAGCGCATGTCGTGATTTAAATTGGACCCCTAGTGTCGCTTCTTCGACTCAACATCGAAGTGAGCAACAGACGGGGAATGTCTAGGTTACGTATGTAACCTCCATTCCCTGATGGAGGGAACGAGACGTTTTGTCCTCCCGGTCACTTAGCTGAGCCGAGCCACTGTTGTAGCCGGACCATTTCTGGCTCCTCAGAAAAATCCTGAATGAACTCGATGTATTTCCCCGTTTTATACCCGTTTGTCCGGGGGCGGGGTATGCAAATACTGTCTGCCAACTTCTCATTGGCCTTTTTTCATAGATCAGAGGCATATTCGGCGCTCAAGAGAGACCCCTAGTGTCGCTTCTTGAACACAACGTCTCGTTCCCTCTATCAAGGAACAGAGGTTACATACGTAACCTAGACGATGAGAGTTTAGAAATTATTTACACATGGCTGAGAAGAGGAAGCGTGACTAGATAGTAATTGACTAATGGGGGGATGCTCCATGAATTGTAATTGGCTGAGTGGTGCAGTTAAGTAGAATCTAATTGTCTGCAGGGAGAGTTGTAATTGACTTTAATTAGCTGAAAGGAGAGTCCACATGAACAGGAAGTGTTCAGTGTGTACACCATTGTGTCTGCTGTACAAACATTGTCTCCCTGATCTTCACGAATCATTAATAAATGTTGTTTTACCTCAGCCAGGATAGTATTTGTTGTGGAATTCAAAAGATGGAAAAATTCAGAATATTACATTTTGTTTTTCTGTCTGATTCAGTGTTTGTAATCCTGTTTCTTGCAAGAATGAGAGCATTAATTATATTTATAAATGCTAATTATGTTGCTAATAAAATTATTAATAATTAGGCACAGTGTGCAATAAAACAACAATCATTATATAGAAAGATATTTTAAACATACATGCATATAGATGGATAAAGTTGCCTTGCACAAGAGTTTGCCACTCTGCATAATGTGGACTAGTCAAACATGTTTCTGTTTAAAGCAGGGATTTTGGGAGTCTTCAACACAATCAACTGATTTGAGCAGACTGAATTACTGAATTCTGAGATCTGACTAATATACCAGACAAATTGTAGAAAACTACAGTTTTGGGGGTAAAAAGAGAAGATGTGGTCAAACTACACTAGAATATGGTGTTGCATTTTGAATGGTCTAGTTTTCAAAAATTATCCTCATTTAGATTGAAATAGATTTTTCAATGTTCTTAGTTAATTTGTGTTATTGTAAACTAGGTTTTGGTATAAAGGCTTCAGATCCTGGACGAGCCCCCAATTCATACCCTTACACTAGACAGAAATCAGCAGCTTAATTTGTATTGAGGAATAAAGGCTTCCCCCCCTTTGATTCTTCTATATTATCATATTCAGTTGAGTTACATAAATAGTTTATATGTTTCATAAATATGTGATTTAGGATCAGACATCCCTGTGTTCAAGCTGGTTTTATTTATTATGTTAAGTGAGGTTTAACCAATCTAGAATCAGGTCTCCAAACAGGAGGCAAACTAATGCGTCATACCCTTCCAAACTTCATTCATTCATTAGTACTGACCTTTAAATCGATTGCTTTTATCAGCAGCCCTCACTTCTCCATTATGAGACCTTGATTTTATATTAGCTGCTTTTTTTCTCTTTTTTGGGTGGGTGTGTAAGATGATTGTATAATTTGAATTTGTATATGTCTAAACACTTAATGTAGGGTATTGAGTGTGAATATGTGCATACTGTATATTGATGATGAACCTCGGTACACAGAGATAAATGGCTCTTTTCCAACTGAGCTATGGATAATCAATGTTTTTCGGTCAAATACTGAAGATACTGCATCTTTAAAATGGTGATCATTTACATTGCTTGTTTTGCAGGAAGTCAGCAGCTTACTAATTTATTTAGGTGCATTTTTAATTCATTTCTGTTTTTTGGGTTTTGCTTCACATATGTGCTTTTTTCTATCCTCAAAGGTTAATAGCAGGGATTTATCAATTCAGAGACCCCGTGATGCATGATAAAATCGTATACCCAAAGTTTTGCATGATCTGATTAGAACTTTTTTCCCCTTTTAACAGCCAGTTGTCAAATAAATAGGGTTTTAGATTGCACCCATGTGCAATACAAATCATGAAATGCGTATTTTAATGAATGCCATCAGTGAGTGCGAAAGAGATCAGGCTAAAACTGCTGTTAAAGAGGTTATTTGTTGCTTGAAGATTTATTCCCACACTGCACTCACCAATATCTCTTCATCTGTTTGTGCTGTTTCTCATTCGCTCGCCAGGAGGAGCTACTATTCGTACTCATATTACCTGTAAGTAACAGAGACGCTCAGACCAAAGCAAAAGCAAAGCATATAAATACATCCAGGGCTCTCTGCTCTCTGTCTATGGTTAGTCCTGTTAGTCTTTTAAAGATGCAGTATCCTTTTTTCAAGCGAAAACACTTATCGCTTTGACCAGTCACGTTCCTTTGCATTTGATCATTTCTTGAACATGCTCGGCGGCGGTCGCACGGAAGCGGTGTTATTTGAAAAAAGAATGCTGCACTTGTGTCTGTTATTTTTATTTTTGGTTACTTTTTCTTTTTTGTATTTTATTGTGGGCGTGTGCATGTGTGTGCGTGGGAAAGTTACTCACCCTGTCTCCATTCATCTGTAATTTTGACATACTGATCCATATGTTTGTTTGGCGAAGAGGGCGAACTTTCGCTTTTAATGTCAGGTTTCCCCATTTCCCCCTTACTCTGCTGCTTAGATCGGATTAGAAAGAGCCCGTCCATTTCAAAGAGTTACTATTATGCCAAGATCAAAATGTACCGGTAGATATTTTATTTCTGTTGTCAAAAGCATCTACATTTTTCATTTAAAAATACAACAAACTAAAAATTCACAAAAATCGTCATCTTTCTAACACAGCCCCATGTTGCATTTCACCCCATGACATCTACATTTTTTCAAAAGTAAAACCATGATAAATGTATTTAATTTTCAATTGAATTACATCCAGATATTGTGTCTGATCTGTTTTATATTTGCTTAATCAAGTACACTAACAAGCTTACACACCATGTTGATATTGGATGATAAAAAACTGAAAAGCTTTCTTCCTCTTGATTTGTTACCAGTATTAGTCAATAAAATTAATCCACTACATGTTACTAATTCCGTCTCTAAAATTGTAATCACATTAATAATTACTTTACTTTGAAGTTACTTTCTGAATCACTTTTTACAGATTTTCATCTGTGCTAATGAAATTCAGAAGAACATTTCTTTCTTGTCAATTGCAGAAACAAGAAACGCAATTCATTTGTTCAATATATTATAGAAATAATATTATTTTAGAAATATGTGTAACCCATGTAATGTATTTAAAAGTCAATTCCATTATTGAGGAAGTAACCTCCTTCCTTGCAAGAATTTCAATTTTTTTACATAATTCATTTGACTTATTAGAGTAACTAATTACCAGATTACACTCAATACTGTTTGTTACTCACAAATGTGAAACAGCAATATAATTCGGCTATGCGTACAAATTTACAGTTGTTAAACATCATATGGATTATCTGCTACGAGACAAAATACGATTGTAACTTTTTGACTTTTTGAAAGCAAACATATCATTTGCAGACAAAACGTTTGCAGTATTGCAGTTTGGACAAGCATGGTTTTATTTTGCAGACATTGACACTAGGTTGGAAGTCATTGAACTTATATTTCTTACAACTTTCCTTAAGGTTGTCCTTTATGATGGAACTAAGCTTTCTTACTGGATCATCCCTTTATCTCTCCTGTGTCTTGTTTTCCTATGTGTTGGTGGTTGGGGTGAAGGGTGGAATGAAGTGTTTTCTGGACTAAAAGATCCCTAAAAACGATCTCTTTAATTGGCTTATCAGGAAGCTTGCCAAGAAGCGCAAGGATGCCATCGGAAACACCCGTCAGGAGATGACGCACATGGTGAACTCCATGGATCGCAGTTACGCAGACCAAAGCACTCTGCACGCTGAGGAGCCCATGTCCGTCACATTCATGGACTCCCACAACTTCAGTAACCGCTGTGAGTATTCTCATATCTCAGTATCAAGAGTTGCAAACCAAGCTCCTGCCATCGAGTATTCACAGTGCTGTGCAGACTTTGAGAATTGAAGCATCTGGTAAAACAAAGCAATGAAATTAGACAGACATCAAAAAGGTTTGTAAAGGAATAGTTTTAGGCCAGAAACGTACTTTACACAATCGTGTAAACGTAGAGCAAGCATGCAGTCCTTCTGAACATACTTGCCTCGTGTTCCTGTGGTGGTAACAAACAAACCAAGGTACTCCACTTTGAAGTAGTTGACCTGACTGTAGAAGAAGACAGTTTCCAATAATGGCAGCTATAGCACCTCATGGCAACGCTGAGAATGACACATTCTAAAACTCAATAGCATGTGAAATCAAGCTTGCATCGCTAAAACTGTAGCGAACACTTTTTCTGAAGCCAATATGAATATTTGTAAAGGGAATATAAATGCATTCAAATTCATTCATAATGTCTCATAATACACCTTGGAATGTTATAACTTCTTATTAATAACTCTAACTACAGTTATAATACATTATAGAGTAATACCTAATTATATTCTTTGTAATAATATAATACACAATACATTGCAACACAATTGTCATCTAATGTTATCTGCAGAATTTGTGATGATATATATTTATATACATGGTGCAGGCAGGCAGATAGATATTGTATAATTGCTATTATGCAAAAGCAGCATTGTTTAAAAAGTCTTGATCATATACCATTACAAAATAAATAATAGATAATAAATATATACTAAATAATAGTTACAAAATCAGTCTTATAAACAGCTAAAACATAAACGTGTAACATACAATGCATTACGTCAAGCTAATATAATGTAAGTTGTATAAAAATGTTCATATTGCAAAGAAAAACACATTCACAGTGTATATTTTGAGATTTTAGGACATTTTCCATGTAATTTTGCCCAACAGGGTGTAATTTTAGTGAAACATATGCCATAAGCCTAATCAAATATATTTTGAATTTTCCTCAAAATTCTGGATTGATGTCTTTTTTGGACCTACAGCACCATACATTTATTTACTTTATTTTATTTTTTATTCTAATGTATTTAAACGCTTTTGTGCATATTAGGTCATCTGTAGTTTTATGTACAAGATCCACAATCACAATAAAAAGAGTTTATTGAGAATAGTCTTGTATAGATTCAATGTTAGAAGTAACAATGTTTTGGCTACATGTGTGATCAGCATGCATATTTGCTACATAACCTTGTAGCTTTAACATTTCTTAACCCATGTGCGACCTTCAGGACATTTTTGTCTTTTTCATTTTTTTGATCATTTTGGCTGTGTTAATGCCAACGGCATACATTTTGCCAAAGGTGTGTATTTTTTAGGGAATTTTGATATTCCAACCTCAGTTCCTATAATATATCTATAATACACTGTGTACACAAAATTGTTACACTCAGGACCTTCAGGACTTAAATGTCCCCACTTAAACCCATTATAACTGTAATATTTGATCCCAGCGCCATTAATTCATAAAATCTTGAATTCTAAGATATTATGCTTTCAATCCAGATCCCTGGCTTCAAAATGTTTATTTTTTATATTTTCCACCAGATGGCGCCATTTGTTTCTCATGTTTAGCCTATGGGGCAAATACATGCTTTTTTCCTATTGTCTATTTGCTGTATTATAGAGACCTGCAGGACAACTGAATAATGATGCAGCTAAAATTGTGTGGGTGTGTTGGTATGGATGTCAGAGTGTGTTCTGTATGTGTGTTTTGAGAAATTGTTATGTGTGTGTGTGTGTGTGTGTGTGTGTGTGTGTGTGTGTGTGTGACTGTGTGTGAGTGTGACTGTGTGTGTGTGTATGTGTGTGTGTGTGTGTGTGTGAGTGTGACTGTGTGTGTGTGTGCATGTGTGTGGTGTATGTGTGTGTGTGTGAGTGAGACTGTGTGTGTGTGTGTGCATGTGTGTGGTGTATGTGGGTGTGTCATGAATGTGTGTGGTGTATGTGTGTGTGTATGTGTGAGTGTGACTGCGTGTGCGTGTGCGTGTGCGTGTGTGTGTGTGAGTGTGAGTGTGACTGCGCGCGCGCGTGTGTATTATTATGGCAGTTTTTTGACGTGGATATTTTTGTCCTCTAAGGACATCTGACTAACTTTTGTTTTATTGATGCACAACGGTTAATGTCTTAAAATTTACACTGAATGTTCTTTTGGGTTTTGTGCATATAACTTCCATTTTACAAGCTTGACTTGCAATTTCTTATATCCACTTAACATTATATTATGGATGTTTATAAAAACACATTTGCTTTTTTCACTTTATTCAAATATGTAAAATGCATTATAACCTCTGCAAATTGATGTTGGTCATGTTAACATGCATTATACTCCAAATATTACTATGAATAGGTAAGTGTTATAATGTATAACAATTGTGGTAGCAATTATTTATGAGAAGTTATAATATATTAGATGGCGTACAATTATAATGCATTCATAATTCCTTTACAATTCATTGTAAATATGGGCTTTATAAAAAGTGTTATCGAGCAGTGTGTGCATGTGTAGAGTGTGTAGAGTTTTCTAAACTTGTCGGAATGGTTGGAGGATTTTGGCACAGGAGTTGATTTGGTCACTATGCATATGGAGATGTAACACACTTAATACATGTGTGAAAAGATTTGGTCTTATCAACCGGAACAACCAAGAAATCTCAAAAACATACAAAAGCCGCCCACATGAAGAGAGCTGAGAAATGCAGTTGAGAAGTCTTCATCTGGTCCTGATGTGTGTAGGATGATAAAAGTCACAAGATAAGCCCACTTATTTCCAGAGTACTGAGAATATGTTGCTTTTGTTCTACAACACAGCAATGCATGATTAAATTAGCAACAGTCGTCTTGTGTGCAGTTTTAATTTGTATTATGTTAATGTACCTGTTCTATGCACAGACAAATACAAGTGCATTTAATGCAATTTGGTGTTGATTCTACACTATTTTTAACAACTTTTGCAGATATTAAAGCATCAAGGTTCAATTATTAGTAATGACACAGTGCTGAGTGATCATGCAAAAATTGTATGCACCCACATTTTCCACACACTTCTCTTAAATCATGAGTAAAATCTCTAGTTTAGACAGCACAACAGTCAAACTGATGTCAATGTCTGCAAACTGTCAAGTTGTGTTATATTTATGATAACTTTACATATTTTTCTGCAGTGCCTAATGACCCCCTTGTGCCAACTGCTGTATTAGGTGAGGATTAAATGTATTGTGTGCCCACGTCTGTGTCTGGGTCACGGAGCAATTCAGTTCAGCCTGTTTTATAACTTAAAGACAACATGAAACCGAAATGATCCTATGTACTGTCTTTTCATATGTCACTGGTCTCTTTGTGCACGGTACATCAATTAAGTGCATGTTACTGTAAAGACAAAAAAACGATTTTAATGCTGTTTCATCGAGAGGCACCTCTGAAACGACATACCCAAAGTTTATTGGGTGTGGAAAGTGATTTTAACTAATAATATCATGACTTACTATTTATGATCCAATGCCTAGCCCAACAATACTTAAACAATATCTCAACAATCTTTTTCTACTTAATCTAACCCATAACATTTCCTTGCGTTTGCTGCAACTTAAAGGGATAATTCACCAAAACATTATAATTCTCTCATCATTTACTCACTCTCATGCCGTATCAAACTCTTATGATTTTCTTCTTTTTCACAAACAAAGATAGTTTGAAAGATGTATGAGGTGGGGTTTTTTTCATACAATGCAAGTCAGTGAGGTTCCCATTTTCTAAAGCTTCTAAAAGAACATGAAGGGAGCATAAGGGTAATCCATACAATCAATATATTGATTACAGGATTGAATCTATGTCTCGAAGACTGTACTGAGATATAATCGGGCCGGATGTCAAGATTGTTTCTGAATAAGAGCTTCAATTTGGACTGTTTCTCACCCAAAACCAATCGTATCACTTCAGAAAATATCGGTTTATCCACTCAGGTTGTATGGATTACCTTTATGCTGATTGAAAGTTTTGGACCCCATTTATATTGTATGGACAAAAATGTGTCCTGCATCCATCAATATAACTTGTTTTGTGTTTCGCAGAAGAAATAAAGGCGTGATGGTGAGTAAATGATGAGAGAATTTTCTTTTTTGGGTGAACTATCCCTTTAATCTCTCAGGTTAAAGTGACATTTTGTCAGTTTAAAACAACACTTTTGAATGAAATTCAAATTTAGACATTTTTGAAGGATACTCTACATTAAGTAAGTTAAATGCATTGTGAATGCAGTTTCATGTTGTCTTTAGTTTTCCATATTTCCAGCCAAACCTGTCTCCCCAATTATTTCAAGAACGTCATTACTTTGTTTGTATTTTGGCTGTAGTCATGAGGTCATTTTTTAATCAAATTGTTGTGTTTGACCTCGGAAAAGAACTGAATTGAGCTGAGGACTCCTTCAATGCATCAACAACCTCATTACCCAGCATGCATCATTCATGTAGCCCCTCATCAATCCCTAAATCCCTAAACTGCAGAAATGTCTCCTGAGATGACGAGTGAATGAAATCAGAGTCTTTAGTCATCTGAATTAGACAGATATGCTGTCTGGTTGTGCTTCTGCCACTGTCCTAAACTATACCTTAGTGAACCCCCACACACAGTATTTGTGTAGTTGTTAATTGGTGTCTCTCAGGTCTGTTCTGATGCAATGCTAAATGCCAAACGAAATCCTACTTGCCCCCTGCCAGTTTATTTTTCCTATCTAAACGGGGAAAAACTTGAATAGACTGAACAATTTCTAATGTCTGGACTGTATCTGCAGGGTTTTATGATTATACTGTACATACATATTGTTCAATATACTGGCAATGAGTAAGGTTCAATTTCAAGTTTTCACTGTAAATACCATGTCAGTAATGCTGGAATTAGCACTAACAGTAGCCATTTTTAACCTGTCAGCAACTGTGGCAACGGTTCAAACCCATTTGATATCCAACCATTTTATTTCTCTTGATTAATTAAAATAAACCTGTCTTACCTGAATTTAAGTCCTGATGCCAAAATCAACAAAGTTTGTGAATGACGCAGAGGCAGCTTGTTAATATATTAACCCCAGAAGAAATATTAAAACCCCTGCCTTTTATTTTTTTTATCGGATTTACACAATTCGCGTGGGTCATATTATAGGTTGGAAAAATAATTAAACTGAAATTTGGTTGAACCTAGCCAAATAAGGTTTGCCCTCATTCTCAAAAAAACTACAGACAAAATCATGCCAGTAAAAACAAAACCTGTGTTAAATTGACTATATAAAATTTTAGTTGAAACTACAATAAACATGTTCCTCTTCTGTCACTCACTCGAAGTTGTGTCGATGTAGTGAAACTAGGGGTCTCTCTTGAGAGTCTCGGTTACCTCTTATCTTTGAGAAAAGGCCAATGAGAATTGGCGAACAGAATTCGCATGTCCCTCCCCCGGATATACGGGTATAAAAGGAGGGAAGTGTCCATCTGTTCAGACAGATCTTTTTTTCGGAGCCGAGCGGTTGTGTTTCAGCGAAATGAGTAAAACCGACTGCTGTTCCACTTACCTCTAAATAGCATACGCTGTTGGAAATGTGGCGAATTTCAGCTGCTTTTCTCTTTTTCTGCACGCCAGTGCAGACTATGCCCCGGAGCGCTTCGACAGCCCTCTAAAAGATTTTTTATATATATATATATATATATATATATATATTTATCTAAAAGAATAAACACATTGACATTGAATGTCTTTTTAAAGAAGCATCTTTGCCCTTCCGTCTTTGTGTCATTACTTGATGCGGTCTTTACCTCTCCGATTCTGACGGCCATGGGCACTGCCTCATGTGTCGGGGCAGAGATCACACAGAGGCAGCATTTGTGGACAGCTCATGTTCTCATTGCAAGAACATGACCATGGCAACATTGCGATCCCGGCTTTCTTCTTCTAGGGGAAAGCCACTCTAACCTCCCACATCGTGCCCTCTATTCACGGGTATAGGGTCGGCGCGGCTGGTGTTGGAGGCGATTTTAAGAATTTAACGGGCACGGTTTTGCCGGGTAAATCCCTGCGGACCACCTGTTCCCCAGCATGCTCGTTTGCCCACATCCAGTTCCGAGATGAGGTCGGTTCGTCTTGTGCCAGTCTGATGTCTCTTTCGGAGCACCCGAGTTGGATGAGAGTTTCGCCGCTGCATTGGAGAGCATCTTGGCAGACTCCGACGCTGAGGACTCGACTGGGCTAGCGACTTCGGGTGTGCTGGACTAGTCTCAGGCCGACGCCAAGCTGTCCACTATGCTTCCCCGTGCCGCTGCTACTGTCGGGCTGGACTGGGAACCTCCGTCCTTCCCTCAGCCTTCACGGCTAGACAATTGGTTCCTGGGTTTGGGGCACTGCTCACAGCATTCAGCGGCATCCACTTCATCTCGGTGCAGGGCGAAAAACGCCTCCACCCTGCATGCCGAGATCGCAACCCTTCTGCGCAAGCATGCAATAGAGACTGTCCCTCCAGCTGAGATGGAGAAGGGATTCTACAGCCCTTACTTCATCGTACCCAAGAAAGGCAGTGGGTTGCAGCCAATCTTGGACCTGCAAGTTCTGAACCAGGATTTACACAGACTCCCGTTCAAGATGCTGACGCAGAAATGTATTCATGCATCCGGTATCAAAATTGGTTTACGGCAGTAGACCTGAAGGACGTATATTTTCACATCTCAGTATTACCCCGTCTCTGGCCCTTTCTACGGTTCCCTTTTGATGGCCAGGCATATCAGTACCTTTGGTCTGTCCCTGTCCCCTCGCATCTTCACAAAGGTCACAGAGGTAGCTCTTGCCCCGTTAAGGGAAGTGGGTATTCGTATACTTATCTATCACAACAACTAGCTAATCTTAGCGCACTCTCAACAGTTGCTCTATGCCCACAGGGACTCATGAAAATCAGCCGTTTAGGGCTTCGGGTCAACTGGCAATCCTGGATGCAGCCCCGGTTGGGTTGGCACATCAACCTCCTAGAGATGCTGGCTGTATTTCTTGCCCTGTGCATATTTCTTCCATTGATCCACAGTTTTGATTCGCTCAGACAACACAGCGACAGGAGCATATATAAATCGCCAGGGTGGCGTTCGTTCTCGTTGCATGTCACAACTCCTTTGGAGTCAGCAGCGGCTGAGGTCGCTGCATGCCACTCATGTCCTGGGCAACCTAAACACCGCAGCGGAAGCACTGTTGTATGAGAGAAGCACATGGATGACATCTCTCAATTCAGGTATTTAATGCAGAAGAGTGTGAACTACAAAAATACCACTTTTCAATATTAAATCTCAATTTTTAAATGGATAGTTTAAACTTTTGAATCTGTTTGGATGAGCAATGCACAAAACCATTGTAATATATGCATTCTTGTGATCGCAGGTCAAGTCTGATCTAAATTAGGCTAAATTGAAATGTAATGAATTATAAAATATGTAATGAACTTGAAGAACTGTTTGCAATTTTTTACTGCTGTCATGTTTGACAAATTTTTCATGGTAAAATCTTTAAAACGTCCTCAAGTGGCTTATTGCTTTTTATTTATACAACAAATAGTTGCGGCCCTGGATGCTGATCGGCAAAAACAGCATTCCAGTCAGTCTAAAATACACAATATGTTAACAGCAATGCTATGAAACACTTATGTATGTCACTGCAGAGCACCCATAGAGAACAACTGTTAACCTTTAGTATTAACCACAAGTTATGTAGAGATACTGTTTTACAAAAAGAGGGACATACTGCTGGTTAACCCCCTCGCTTCAGTGTCCTGTAGTTGTGTTCTGTACATGTTTAGTCCATACCGCCTCATCAGCTGTAATATCGAGCCTGTATGTTTGAACTGACCCTGAACTAAACCACTCTTTTCTCTCCTGCTGCCTCATCAGTGCCTATAACTGGTAAGTGTGTGTGAGGAATTGTATATGCATTTGTGGGCCTTTGCGTTTATTTGTCGAGTCGATTATGTATGTACTTGCACGTATCGTGTTCCTTTTGTGGTGAAATGTCCACTATATGATGCTATTTTTTAAGGTTAATGCTCTATTGAGTTTTGGGTTCTGGGTATCTCAGCGAGTGTTGACGCTATCACACCTGGAGGTGCGAGTTTGAATCCAGGGTGTGTTGAGTGACTCCAGTCAGGTCTCCTAAACAACCAAATTGGCCCGCTTGCTAGGGAGGGTAGAGTCACATGGGATAACATCCTCGTGGTCATTATAATGTTGTTCTCGCTCTCAGTGGGGTGCGTTGGGAGTTGTACATGGATGCCGTGTAGAATAGCGTGATGCTTCCACATGCACTACGTCTCCATGGTAACGTGCTTAACAAGCCACGTGATAAGATGCACAGATTGATGGTCTTAGACGTGGAGGCAATTCAGATTCATCCTCCACCACCCGGATTGAGGCGAGTCACTACACCACCACGAGGACTTAAGAGTGCATTGGGAATTGGGCATACCAAATTTGGGAGCAAAAGGGGAGAAAATAAAAAATTTATTTGCTCTATCGTGTTTTAAATCAACAAAACCAACCTCCCGACCCTACACATTAAACCTAAACCTAATCGATAGTGTCAGAAAAAGCAAATGTGAGATAAAAAACAGGACCACGTTATTTTTGGTGATTCTATGACACTTTAGGTTCATGTGTGGACTCGTGCAACGCTCTATCGAGTTATCACACAGTTCAGTCACACTCAAACAAGCTTGTAAATGTAGTTGATTATATAATGCAAATGTTAAAATGAGTCATGTGCTATTAGTACAAGTGTTTAGATGTCATAAGATTCCATTGTGTGAAGAACAGGACCAAAAGTAAGTGTTTATGAACTGATAATCTGCCATTTTACTTGTGATTTGTGTGAAAGTGAATAAAAGTGATTGTTGTTGTAGCACCTCTAGTGTTCATACCACCAGGAAACTGCTGTGATATGTACAACGAGCCACGGAAAAATCATTTTGCAAAAATGTTGGTATTGTAACGTGATTCTATGAGACCAGGTTAGATATTTTGACAATCTGATTTTTTTGTCCCGTTTGTGTACATTCACTTAAATTGCTGTAATATCTTACCATTGATGTTCACTTGCCCATTAACATTTCTTTGTACTACCAGTACAGTAGAAAGAAACGGTCCTGTTATGTTTTTATTTGAGTGATGCTACTTTTGACAGCTCTGGCATGTTTATTAAGTCTTTGGTGCAAATTCAGATGAACTGTTCCCAATCCGTTTTCAGACGAGAACCACACCGCTGCAGCTGAGAACAGCAGACTGCTGGACATCCCGCGGTATCACTGCGAGGGCACGGAGTCACCCTACCAGACCGGACAGCTGCATCCTGCCATACGGGTGGCCGACCTGCTGCAGCACATTAATCTCATGAAGACTTCAGACAGTTACGGCTTCAAAGAGGAATATGAGGTTAGATGAGGCTTAGATGAATTTTGTTTAGTCCAACGCAAGTTTTGTGATAAAGAGTATGTTATTGCATCACTAATTTGGACTAAATATACCTTCTTATTATTTTTTCTCAGTGGATTAGACATTTCTCTAAATCAAGTCCAATATTGTCATAACAATGAACAGAAATATGTAAAAAATATTATTGCCATACAGCACCACAGAATGCCCAGCACATTGTTTTCAGATAACTGTATTTATAAAAAAAAAAAAAAAAAAAATAGTGCCATAAAAATGTGAATTTATTAATTATTGGTTTTTAATGATTCATTTATCAGAAATCATCTTTGATTTTCATTCCATTTTATTTCTGCAAATTCAAATCGGATTTACAATTATTCATCCTGTTTGCCGTCTCAATTCAAATGTAATTCTGAGTAGCGCAAAGCCAGTTATTCTGTTTCTGGCATCCAGTACCGTGTCGTAAACGCTGCTGAGTTGTGTGATCTTAACACGAGCTGCACACCCCTCCACGCTGATGTTTTGCACTCAGAAGTTTGCTGGTTGCAGGCAGAAAATGCTGCCGTTGTATTTCTGTTTCTGAGGTTTCATCAAACCACAATCTGATTCCCTCAGTCGAGGTGTTGTGCCAGATGCAGCAAAATTTGTTTCGTTTCATCTGCTGAGACCGCCTCGTGTTTCTGGAACTCTTCAATTATTACATTGGCATATATTTGTATTCAACCTTCTGTGTTGTGCCGACGTTGTCCCAATGTTGAACTGAATGTGTCGAACAGGATGAATATACTGTTCGAGATATTGTTGTAATTCTCTCTCTTCGTATCACTCCTCAGAGCTTCTTTGAGGGGCAGTCTGCTTCATGGGACGCAGCAAAAAAAGAGCAAAACCGAACAAAGAATCGCTATGGGAACATCATTGCATGTAAGAGTCCTCACTGAACGCAGGATATATGGTCTAATACACGTTTGCGCTTGCCTCTTAAAATGAAAGCCTGAGCGTGTTTTACAGTTGAATATCTTAGCAGAAGCTTACGTTTAATTCTCTAGCTCTTCATCCTGTTGCTCAACTGGTACAGCATGGCGCTAGCAATGCACCATGGGAACACACAAACTGATCAAATGTATAGCTTGAATGCACTGCAAGTCACTTTGGATAAAAACGTCTGCCAAATGCATAAATGTAAATGTGCTTCATGAACATGTCCTGCTTATATTTCAGCCCAAATTCAAAAGAAACAAAAAAGATCAACACATATAGTGCTTGTATGTGTGAAGAAAATGTAGCATAATTTTAGGACTGCATTGTGACGTTATTTTCATGTCAATTTCTTTCAAATTGTTCTGAAATATTATTTGTAAATATCGTGGTAGTAGGGTTAGGGTTACGTTTAGAGGTTAGAGTTAATGCTGATAAAATTAAGAAAGAAATAATAAGAAGAAGAAGAATTGTGTCCAGACAAAAAAATGTCTAATGAGAATCATCATTGAGAATAATGGTATCCAAAAGTGAAAGATTCTTTACTGCAGGGAGAATTGGGATAAATGTAGGCCGCATTTTCTTTATGCAAAATAGAATTTCTTATTTCTCCCATTTGATGCTGGGGTGAAATATGACCAGGACGTGTTCTTTGTGAGACCCTTTAAAGAACCCAGAAAACAATGAAGAAATGAAACATTAGGAACTTTTTTAATCTCCAAAGCACCATATATTACAACTCAACTGACGTCGTTTTTCTCCTGAATTTGCTCTGTGTGAACACACGGCTGTGTGTCGCGCTGCAGACGATCATTCTCGAGTGATCCTGCAGCCAATGGAAGACGACCCTTCCTCCGACTACATAAATGCCAACTACATAGATGTAAGTGGCGATGCCGCCTCCTCCTCCATTGGCGAACGTGTGAGAACCGTCTCTCCCTCCCTCGTATGTGAGGTCTTTTATGCATGCCTCAACTATACATAATTTACAGCTTTCTTTTCTTCCTTGTTGGAGGTGCTTGCTGACTCACTGACATTGTTGTGCTCTCTCTCACTCTTATGTGCTTGATTTGGGGGCGGTAGATTTGGCTGTACAGGGATGTAAGTATCACTGTAGGGCATACCCAAACACACCTACACCCCAACCCTCTCTGTCTCACCCAATGATGCCCTAAAACCATCTGCATGAAGACTGCTTGCTGTTGCTTCCTCTCCCCACACAGACACACACGCATGCACGCACACATGCATGTCAAGCTTTATTCTGTTGCTTTTCTTCACGCATGTCACGGTCTCCATGCATGTGAACATCCCTGTTCGGTGGTTTAATTAATACTCGTGATTTTGTTGTCGTTTGTTTCGTTTTTTGTGGAGGTCTGTATTTTTTTAGTTTTTTGTGTGTAAGTGTGTATTTAATCCAAATAAATTGTGCTGTCTGTAGAGTTTGCAAGCTTAGACAATTATCTGACAATAAGAAAAAACAATAATTATTCTTTACAGATATTACATAACCCTAGAGGTTTTACACAGAAAACACAAATATATTAAAGCTTTCAAATGAATTCCAAGCTAACTTAATGTGTATTAAGTACAAAAAAAATTACAAAAGTTGTCTGCCCCCATCGTTATATATATATAATTCATTTTAATAATTGATTTATTTTTACATAATCATGATTTGCTGTCTTGTTTCTCTTGCAGGGATACCAAAGACCCAGCCATTACATTGCAACTCAAGGTAAAGGAGGAATATTTCGATTAAATTAGCTTAAATAAAATATTCTTTTCATTTTTGCAATTAGAAACATTATACATTAGAAACCCTAAATACGTTAGAATACGATGTGAGCATTAGCTCACTGTTGAATTTTAAGTGTTACATTTTTCTACAAGCATTTGAGAAACACCATAAACAGGAAACAACATCCGATCAATCATTCGGCGATCCACACTGAACATTTTAACGTTGTAGTGGCGGTGAGCAAACTCTTTTAAACACACACATCGAAAAGATGTCGAGTCATTTTTGTTTGTAAAGCATTTTTCACAATGCATTGCTTTACAGAAAACATGTAATGACTTAAAGTCCTCAACTGAATAACATGACCCTAGATTATGCCTCAACAAAAATGATTTGTCTTGCTAATGTGTGTGTGCTGTCATGGAAAGCAATTACATTTGCAACAATACAAATGTAATAAATGTAATAAAATAAAGCTGTGAAATAGTACAACACGCATGAAACAATGGTGGACACGAAGAGTAGATTTAGAGGTCTTTTTTTATGTGCCGACAGGCCCTGTCCACGAGACGGTGTACGACTTCTGGAGGATGATCTGGCAAGAGCAATCGGCCTGTATCGTCATGGTAACCAACCTTGTGGAGGTGGGCCGGGTATGTCACTATACTGCCTGCTGAGGGGCCGTTTTGTGTTTGTGTGCTCTGTGATGTGATGTGACGTGAAGGCCCCGTCTGTTCAAACCTTTTGAAGAGTGAGCGAGGACTAGTTATCAGATCTGTGAAACAAACATCTACAAACTGAGCAATTCTGTCCAGGTCACAATCACCCCAATATCACAATTAGAAATAATATTTCATGGAAAGAAAATGAAGCCTTTTAAGGGTCATTAGGAACTTCTGCATTGTGACATTATTTTCAGGACAAATTAAACACATTTCTTAAATCAATTCTCAATTGTTAATTGCCTGCTGTAATGTGAAATAAATCTACTTCTCTTGACAGTAATATGATGTCAGAGTCCACTGTCTCTGAAGCATATTTTATTGGACTGTGCTGTTTGTAATTGTTGAGGATTCAGACCTGAATCAGTTTTTAGTAAAAATAGATCTTAAAAATCTTATATAGGTTTTTAATCACGAAACCTTTTGTTGTATTATAACTTGTTTTTCGCCATGCAAATCACAAATGAACATGTTTATATTATAATACTAATTGTTTGATTCTAACGAAACCTGTTAAGAAAATGTCCTTGCCCTATTTTAGTTCAAAATCAAAAGAAGCAAATATGACATTTTGTTTTGCACAAAGAAAATGAAACCAGCATGTAAGACCATTAAGATTTGTTGCATTATTTTCAGGACAAAATGTGTGTTTCTGTCGTGAAAATAATGTCACAATGCAAAATATAGGCTTTGTTTTCTATATTCAAAACTTAATTTCTTATATTTGTCTCATGATTTTGGCGTCAAAAATGGTCAGGATGTTTTCTTAACATGTTTCATGAGAATCACCGAACAAATTCAATTATAATTGCACTGTTGTACTGCGCTTAATTTATGCTCATTTTAATAATCCAAAAAAATGGGATGATTTTCAGTACAAAATAATAATAATATCACAATGCAATAATTTCATAAAAAATTATAATAAAATACATTTTAAGAATTACCTAAACACTTGGGGCTCTATTTTCACAAGTGCTCAAAGACCGTGATCTACTTCTTATCCAATTTTCATGAGAGCGCTAATTCTAAATGCAATATTCGTGCCAGCACAAAGCGCAAGTGGGCGTGGGTGGGAGTGTTTGCACTATCTGTGGGTGTATGTGCACAAACTGTGAGTTTATTGTATGTTAATGAATTGGCGCAAAGCACAATTTGGTATTTTCCTGAGAAATAGGTCATTACACTGAGATGTTTCAGTAGCACGTCTGTTTTCTGCACAAAGTCTAAAATCAGTTTCTACATTTGCAGTTTGGAGATTCCATTAGCAGGTGGTAATAAAGATCATGTCCAAAGTCTGAAAATATAGTGAAATTATGTCCTTCGCGATCACTGTTGTAGCCGCTAATCATTTATGAGATTTGTGTTGAACTTTCTAGAGAACATGGTTTTATTTTTCAATTACGTGATATTACTGTGGCAGCGGGGGCGTGGTCAAGCGCCCGTCCGGGGAGGGAAAGCGGTAAGGGCGCTTGCACCTGAGTTAAATTATGTCTAACACCTGTCTCTAATTTCAATGTGGCACGGTGGAGGGCGGGACCGGCGCGTGATTACGCACGCCCGGTCCCGTATTAGGCTAATTACGCCGTCAAGAGGGATAAAGGCCACTCGCGGACGGTGATCGGGAGAGAGAGCTCAATTACGGACGTCCGTTATCTTATGTGTTTGTCTTTTGAGTTCTTCATTAAACCTTTAAGTTTATATGTTAAGCCGGTTTCTCTGATACGCCGTAGCTCGTTCCTCAGCCACTTCTCCACCCTCTACAGGACAACAGCCGCGCCTCTCCGGGCAGATCGGGACGCGGAACGCGGCCAGTAGGGAACTCCCCCGCCCCTGGCAGCGGCCCTAACCGCTCCAGGCGGTCGGCCAGGAGCCCCTCCTCCCCTCGCGGTCGGCGGCCGTTCCTCCGCGTCCAGGCGGCTGGGGAGTTCCCTACTGGCCGCTGGAACGCGGCGGGGTTGGGGACTGCCGACCGCGTGCGGGGAGGGGCTCGCCGCCGACCGCCTGGAGCGGGAGAACCGCTGCCAGGGGCGGGGGGAGGCCCCTTCTACACCCTGGGAACGCGGCGGGGCGTTCCGTCTGCCAGGGGCTGAGGACTGCCTCCGATCTGCCCGGAGAGGCGCGGCTGTTGTCCTGTAGAGGGTGGAGAAGTGGCTGAGGAACGAGCTACGGCGTATCAGAGAAACCGGCTTAACATATAAACTTAAAGGTTTAATGAAGAACTCAAAAGACAAACACATAAGATAACGGACGTCCGTAATTGAGCTCTCTCTCCCGATCACCGTCCGCGAGTGGCCTTTATCCCTCTTGACGGCGTAATTAGCCTAATACGGGACCGGGCGTGCGTAATCACGCGCCGGTCCCGCCCTCCACCGTGCCACATTGAAATTAGAGACAGGTGTTAGACATAATTTAACTCAGGTGCAAGCGCCCTTACCGCTTTCCCTCCCCGGACGGGCGCTTGACCACGCCCCCGCTGCCACAATTACATTGTGTACTTATGATCTAATTTGAATGTACATCCAAATCCTAATGAAAATCACATGTTCTATGCGTATTAAAGGAGCGTGTTATAGAAATATTTCTATTCTTCTTATTCATTGCATATACAGTCCATTTACACTGCAGACTTCTAATGAATGTGCTGTCTTTGTTTATATCTCTGGTGTTTGAGGGAATGGACTATATAATAGACACAGACGGTGCAATAACCAGAGAAGAACCTCAGAATTAAATTGCATTTTATCCAGCCCATTAACGCTTTGCACCAGTGATTTCACCAAACCCACTTGCGCCTAGACGTAGACCATGCTTGCACGAAAATACTAAAACTTCATGCCCATGCCCACTGACTTTGCGCTTATGATTAGCACTCTTAAAATAGGGTCCCATGGGTCTATTTGTTGAAATCCTGTGGTGAAATACAAAAGGACACTTCTCAAAGGGTTGAAGCATGCTTTTTGGATGTTTTGCACTTTTATTTTTATTTTGTATTTTTTTTTTTTTTTTTGCATGTTTGTGGACATTTTATTAAATGATGTCATTATGCACAAATGATCACATTTATAATGATTTCACAGCAGTTTTTATAATCACATTGTTCATGGGGCAAATGATCATAGAATTGAACACAGTACTTCAGGTTGACATTGACACTTTGTGTGTTTGTTCTTTAAATTAAACATTTGAAATGTCTGACTGCTGTGAATCAAGGCATCATTGTCAGTCCACAACAATTAATGTACTAAAAATATATTGGCTGTAGAGTGCATGTGATCAGTTGACAGAGTGACTTTCTGCTCTGTATTCTACGTTTGATTGGTCTGATCCTCCTGTAGGTAAAATGCTTTAAGTACTGGCCAGATGATGCTGAAGTTTATGGAGATTTCAAAGTGACGTTTGTGGAGGTGGAGCCTCTCGCGGAGTATGTTGTCAGGACTTTCACTCTTGAGAGGGTGAGATTGTTTTGACATTATTTAAACTTGTGTGCTATGTTCTATCTTACACAACCTGCTTTACAGTAGTTACTAATATTTCCGGGCCCTGGAGAAAATATAGTTCATTCCTTTATGTACGTCAGATAAAACACATTTGTCACTGTTTTGTTGATTGTTTTTGCTGTGTTTACAGAGAGGTTTTAATGAGGTGAGAGAGGTAAAGCAGTTCCATTTCACCGGCTGGCCTGATCATGGAGTACCGTATCACGCCACTGGACTGCTGTCATTTATCCGCCGAGTCAAGATGTCCAACCCTCCCACAGCAGGTCCTATCGTCGTACACTGCAGGTACAGTGATGCGCTTGCGCTTTATATTTAGAGTTCACGGGACAGGGTTGATTGTCGAAATGGGCAGCAATTTGTCGGCATAAGGAATTTGACATAAAAGTTCCAAATTGCTGCTGTGTGTTTAAAAAGCTGTAACAGAGCGCAACAGTCGGGTTCCTGAAGTAAAATCCCATTCATTTTGTCCATAGGTCAATGGATTATTAACAATATCTTATAAAACTTTAACCTAGTGCGACGCCGTGTCCACATGTGTGGACGTTGTATTTGTAACTTAAATGAATTTAAACTGACTGAATACAGTACACAAAATCAGACTTTCTATAGCTTGGTTTTATTTAACATGTCACAACTTAGTCCTGCTGTTCACATATGAGGACAAACATTTTTAAGAAAACTATTTGCTCTAGAAATGTTATTTATTTATTTATGTATTTGCTTGTTTATTAGGTGCTACTAATTACAAATCAAAAAGGGGGGTCTCTGGAGGTTAAAGACAGACATACCGTGAGCTCAGAGGTTGTCAATTGACGTACATGTTTCTGTTGAAGCCATCAGTCTGCGTTATATCAGCTTTTTAGAAACCGTGTTTAATTGCAGAATTCCTGGTGAAGAACTACACTACCCATGAACCTGCAGAGAAAGGTCCACCAATCAAAGGTGTGCAGACAACAATCCGCGGCTAAAGTGCTCTGCAGCGACCACCCACTCCCATGATGCACTGTGAATGATGTAGTTTATATTCATAAATGTCTGAATATTTTGTAATGAAAATAAAATACATTATTTCTATTCCTATAGTCAACAACTTTAAAGAGCACCTATTATGTTTTTCAAATGTTACCTTTCATGTAGTGTGTTCTATCGCTGTTTGTGAATGTAAAAAGTCTGAATGTGACGCGTTATTGACACACAAAGAAAGAACCGATTCTGAACACCTGAAACGAGTCGTTAGTAGACTGACTTCCTGTACTAACCTATGTAATTTGGTAACAAAAAACCCACCTTTAGTCCTCATTGGCTTCTCACGAATAGCTTTGACCCGCCCTTAAACACTACACTAAGCGGTAGACCAATCACAACAGACTGGGACATCTGACCAATCAGAGCAGAGTAGGCTCTGTGAAAGGAGGAGTTTAGAATGAATGCTTTAGAACGGATCTTTGAACAAGTCGTTTTTGACACTGGGGAAAAAGGTAATGCTGCAATTTAAATTATTAAAGAAAATTCAAGTGTTTTTCGACCTTGGATGCATGACAATCTCTTGAATGAGACCTTTTCAAACAAAATTAGGCACTTTAAAAACCATAATAGTTAAATAGTTTAATATTTTCCCATCATTTTTCATTCGATTGCTTCATTCGCAGTTTTAGTTCATTAAAGGCGTTCACAGTTCACAGATTTTTGCTTCAAATCAAAGTTTGTAATGTTGTGATTCATCTCAGAGCTGGTTGCTTTGGATCCTGGTGCACAACTCTTTTTTATTTTAAAGCATTTCATGAAGTCCCTATGAACAAAATGAATGGAAAAAATACTTCCGGAACCAAGATGTCTGAAAAGTCGCACTACAGAGCACTGTTGAGCTTGTGCGAGATTACATGCTGACATTGTGTCTTCAGTTCTAAAGAAATTGGCTGGTGCCATCTTTCCTACTATTGACTGGTTCAAAATCATTTGACTTGCTTGTGTGAATGACTAATCCAGCAAAGTATCCGGTTTAGGGCTGCACGTTTTCAAGTTTTTCATTAACCGTTAACCGAGGCCCTTAACGGTTAATACTCGGTTAACCATAGTGTGCGCCAGGGATGGAAATTAACTTTTTTGTCCACCGGCCACTGTGGATTTCAAAATCTACCAGCCACTCAATGTTTTTACCAGCCACTTTCTTGTTTTTAACCGACAATGTGTAACTGCATGTGAAAATTAATACTACAAGATCTACAATACTTAAGCCGTTTATTTAATCTCAAGTCTCAATGAAATACTGGCATTTTCTCTTTCTCTCTTATAGCCTACACACACAATCCATGAACTGATATTCATTTCAGTTCGCATATGAGGAAAACACAATGTTACGGACGTGAGCGCTCTGAAAGCGGCACTGAAAGATGCTTTAAAACTTCCACAGAGACATCAAACAGAAAGCACAAAACCTTTCTTTAAAGTGAATTTCGTTTTGTATTAATTGTGTCTTAATTTTAATCAATGTTTCATCAACCAATTGCCTGGATTTAATAAATAAGAATTAAATATAGCAGACGATATAATCACAAAGCGGAGGCGCCGGCGCGTGAACTGGAGCTCGTCTCATAAATGAACCGAAACTCAGTGTATAAGGTAGCCTTGCCTCACAAATAATTCAAAACTAAAGAAAACAGACACAGACTGCTCTCTGCTTATGTAATCCGTAAGAAATGTGCATTTCTCTCTGGTGCGTTACTGCGAAGACCGCGAGTCAGCATCGTCAACTTCATCTTTGCAAATGACACGGACAAAGAAAAGACTTGTTTATTAATAAATAATTAAAATATCTCCTTGCTATATTTTACATTTTCATAATCATTACTTTTGCCGGTTCTTTGTGACAGATTTTAGGAGCTTTATTGGCAGCGCCACGCCGCCACCCTTACATGAGCGCGTCACCGCACCCACCAGAATAGCCCTGTTTTTTTGTTAAGGATTTGTTTACTGTGTGTGTGATTCATTTAATGGAAAGCACATTCACTGAGTTGTCTTGCTAATCAGTGTCTCCTCGTTTATTCAAACTAATTTGTCCTTTAACAGACGAACGTCGCATGATGCTATTTTTATTTACCCGCCACGGTGGCCGGTAGGTGAAGCGAGTTTACCCGCCACAACACAAAATCACCCGCATTTGGCTGGTGCTAATTTCCATCCCTGGTGTGCGCGCCGCAACCCCGAGATACAGACACACGAGAAAGAGGTAGTTCATTTTTAACACCTTTAATAACTGGTTGGACCACATTTGAAACGAAATTAATTTATAGAAATAAAACGCAGTGGTAAGGACAGAGCAGTTAAAGTAGGTCACTGACTTTTACGTTCGTGGCCTGTGAACAAGGCCCTAGAATTTAATGCTGCATTGCAATACTTGCATTTTGCCCCGTCATTCTCGATTTTAAAGTGCTCCCACGCCGTGCTTTTCTTTGCCCGCTTCATATTAGAAAACTGGTCAAGACTACTTCTTGTGGACATTATAAATGTCTGGGAGCGCTCTGGCAGTCTCTGGTGGTGCAAAAATGTATTACAACTAAATTCAATGCACGCCATTGACGCCACTTAACCGAGCAAAATGTTTCACTCGGTTACGCAATTTTTAACGGTTAATCGGTTAACCATGGACACCCCTAATCCGGTTACATGAGTGAAAGTTACATGAGTGGTTAATGAAACATAATTAGATTTGAAATATTTAGTAATAACTGGTCTGCAATAGTTTGAAGAATCATATTTTTGTGAACAATACAGCGTTGGAAGAGACGTAGATTTTCTATCCATTTCTTCACTTTTATTAAACAATGTGTTGGTATGATTGACAGTTGTGGAAGTATTTCTCTCTGTTGGGGTTGTAGAATGATTCTTATGTTGCACAACAGAATGCATTGTCATGGGTTAATGACATCACTTCCACTCGGTGTGCAGATGAATGGTCTTGCGGTTGTTGAGTTACTTTATTGTGCTCACACACACATCCAGCAGCATCCACATCTGACAGTACTGGCCGGGGTCGCAGCAGCTCTTATGACCCATTGCTCTGTTTCTGACGGACGTGTAAAACAGGCAGAGAATAATTCAATAATTTCACATCACCACGCCGCCTGACGCTCCTGCCCTGTGAACAGGATGTGGTTTTATCTGCATTGCTGCATGCACAAAGCAATCCTTGATGCAATGCCTTCGAAAGCTACTTTTTGTGTTGTCTAGTCAATGCTTTACTTGTGTGCTACAATAATGCAATTGCATTTTAATCATCTGAAATATTATATTTACATTTATTTAAATATAATTAATTATATATTGAATAATTTTTATTTGGGTGCCTTTCTTAAAGGAATATTCTGGGTTCAGTGCAAGTGAAGTTCAGTCGGCAGTATTTGTGGCATAATGTTGATTACCATAGAAAATAATTTTAACTCTAACTTTTCTTTAAAAATGTGTGTTCCAGTGAGACTCTTCCAATGGAAGTCAATGGGGTCAATAACCTGTCAACATTAAAATACTCACTGTTTAAAATTAATATGTGTGTTAACATGATTGTACTGTCATTAAATCACGCACTGACCACATCTGTGGAAAATTAGAGCCAATTTACAGCTTGGTTGCCATGACGATGTAATGTCAACAAACCATAAAATGACAAAAAATTACGATTAGCACAAGTATTTTTTTTTTCAATTATAATTTTCTGCTTTTAAACCGTCCAAACATTGCCCCCATTGACTTCCATTGGAACACACATTTTTGCTTTTTTTAAAGAAAAGGAGGAATGAGTCGAAATACATTTTTGTGGTAATCAATATTATGCCAGAAATGCTGTCGATTGAACTTATCTTGTTCTGAACCCGGAATATTCCTTTAAACTACTGATTTGAACAGATTATTTCAGTTCATGGTGGTTTGATTCTTTTTTTAAGCAAATTCAAATGAAATACTGCTCTTTATAAAGTAAAGCTTCATTTTCTCATGACAGAATCGTTTTAGGACTTGCTGACATGTTCGAGCAGTTGAGTGTTTCTGTAGCAGTGTGCGGCTCACACATGTACAGACATCTCTCTGCTGTCGTTACACCGAAATGAATTTGAGAGAATGATGTCTTCCCTGCTCTGTCCCTGGCAGTGCTGGAGCCGGCCGGACAGGATGTTACATTGTGATTGACATCATGTTGGACATGGCGGAGAGAGAGGGTGTGGTGGACATCTATAACTGCGTCAAAGCCTTGCGCTCCAGACGAATCAACATGGTGCAGACTGAAGTATGTGTCAGACGTGTTAACCTGTTTTAAACATGATCATCCATCTGATTCATTCAATGAGTTGTCATAAAATTCTTCTAGATTACAACATTCCTTTACATTATTCTTATTCAGAATTATTATTTTTCATATTTTAGAATAGTCGTGTATGTAGTACAGTGACCAAATAATATTAAACAGAACAATCTGATATTTCATTTCCTTTAAAGTAGACTGCAGCTCTGCACATTCTCTGGAGCAGCAATTTATATTTGTTTAAAAAATGAATTTCAAGTTTTTTAAGCACAAGCTTTGAGAGGAAAAGGATTCCCGAGAAACATAAATACAATCAAGTGTGTTCAACCTTTTAATTGATAGGTTGCATGTAGATCACACTCTCAATGACACACCTCGGTTTCCCTCTGACCCTCAGGAACAGTATATTTTCATCCACGATGCCATTCTGGAAGCGTGTTTGTGCGGAGAGACGGCGATTCCCGTTTGCGAGTTCAAAGTTGCTTACTATGACATGATCCGCATCGACTCTCAGAGCAATTCCTCTCACCTCAAAGACGAATTCCAGGTAAACATTGCTATGAAATCATTCCCTGAATCAGTATTTTTGTCTTGTTTTCCAGTAAAAATGTCTAAACATCCTTAAAGGGACAGTTCACCCAAAAATGAAAACTCTCTCATCATTTACTCTCCCTCATGTCATCACAGATGTGTGTGACATTCTTTCTTCTGCAGAACACAACTGAAGATTTTTAGAAGAATATTTCAGCTCTGTTGGTGCATACAATGCAATTGAATGGTGATCAGACATTTGAAAGTCCAAAAAGCACATAAAGGCAGCATAAAAGTATTTTATATGACTCCAGTGGATTCAGTAATGTCTTTGTGTGTAAGAAATGGATCAGAATTAAAAAAAAATGTTTTACAAAAAATTCCAAGATGGTGCTCCAGTTGATGTATCAACCAGCCGAATGAGGCACCTATGGATGATTATCTATGCTCCACTGTTGTAAACTACACTATTTTTTAGTTTTTCAAGCATCAGTTCTTGCGTGAACTTGCCAACACATTTACGTCATGCGTATTTGACCCTCGAGAATTAAATACAAAAAAACATTAAATACTGACCTGTTTCTTACACAAGCCTAGCGTTCCGCTTTAAAAGACAATAATTAATCCACTGGAGTTTTAGGGATTACTTTTAAGCTGCCTTTATGTGCTTATTGGAGCTTCAAAGTTCTGGTCACCATTCAGTTGCATTGTATGGACCCGCAGAGCTGAAATATTCTTCTACAAATCTTCATTTGTGTTCTGCAGAAGAAAGAAAGTCACACACATCTGGGATGGGATGATGGTGAGTAAATGATGAGAGAATTTACATTTTCGGTTGAACTATCCCTTTAAAACAAGATACATTTCATTTAAATGCAAAAGGGCAAGTTTATTACTATTATTATTATTATTTAAAAAATGATTATTAATTTATTATATTAAGTTTTTGTTTTCTTGTTTTAAGCACAAGTCTATACAAATTAGGTAAGAATAATTTTTTTACTCTTATTTTTCCTGCAAAACAACACAAAAAAATGCTGATTCAGACAGGGATTTTTGGACCGCTCAAAATTTCTCCCATTCTCAGCCTATTAGCCCTTATCCTCAGCTGCCATTGTGCTGTCTTTTGACCTTGAATGTCCTGTCCTGTCCAGACGCTGAACTCCGTGACCCCTCAGCCCCAGCCCGAAGACTGCAGCATCGCTCTGCTTCCGCGAAACCACGACAAAAACCGTTTCATGGACAACCTCCCTCCAGACCGCTGCCTGCCTTTCCTCATCACCATCGACGGAGACAGCAGTAACTACATCAACGCAGCGCTCATGGATGTAAGTGTTCCTCCATGTGATCAGAGGTCTCCCTCCCTCTCTATTCCTCTGTCTCCTGTATGTTAGACACAGAAAGCTAGAGACAAATCCAGGTGGCGTGTCCTTGTGATCGTTGGATACCCCGGTGGTAGTTGACATGCCAATCATTGATATGATCTTGAATAAATAAAGAATTGAAATTATTTTGGGATATTCTGTAGCACGTACAACATATAATTCTTCCTGATGGCTGCATGTGGTCCTAAATTGAACTTTCTTTCATTTGGGTGTTCAAAAGTAATTAAAGCTGCAAGCAGCGATGACGGGCCCAAGCCGGTGGCACCGCAACCCTGGTGCCTTTAGTTACCGGGCTCATTTCCACTTGGTGGCTTTCGGAAAACAAAGGATGGTGGACACAGCAACAACTCAAAAATATAGCTGCAAGCAGCAATGCGATTCCTCCTCAAAATGGCAAATCATTTAAAATTGATCAATAGAGGGTTGGGGTTAAACCCTCCCAATGAAAAAATCCAAAAAACATGTCTTTCTGTCTGAATCCTAAACTAAACATTTTCAGTGTACAGGAAAATCCATCATGCCGGACCTTATGGATCCTGGAGGGTTTTTTGTTTACAATGAGAAATGAGGTATGTTCACCAGGTTTCAGAAAAACTAAATAAATGGGGTGGAAATACAATCACTTTGAAAAATTGACATTTGGGCATGGCCTGTAGCGCCCCCTAAGGGCGAATGTGAGCCATTCTTGGTTTGTAGGTTCCTGTTGGCCTGTAGTATTAATGTACCAAATTAGAAAGTATTTGACAAAAAAATGTGCAATTTGGGAATGTCCTTTAGCGCCCCCTAAGGGCAAATGTGAGACATTCTTGGTTTGTGGATTTCTGTTGGCCTGTAGTGTCAATAGACCAAATTAGAAAATTTTTGACCATAAAATGGGAATTTTGGGCATAGCCTGTAGCGCCCCCTAATGGCGAATATGGGCAATTCTTTGTTTGTGGGTTCCTGTTGGCCTGTAGTATCAATGTACCAAATTAGAACATTTTTGACCAGCAAATGGGAATTTAGGGCGTGGCCTGTAGCGCCCCCTAAGGGCGAATGTGGGCCATTCTTGGTTTGTGGATTACTGTTGGCCTGTAGGATCAATATACAAAATTAGAACATTTTTGCCCAGAAAATGGGAATTTTGGGCATGGCCTGTAGCGCCCCCTAAGGGCGAATGTGGGATATTCTTTACGCAGTACTTCAGAGTGATGTCATCTTGAAGTATATATATATAGGTCTGTTTCTAACCCACACCTATAATATCACTTCTGAAGGCATGGATTAAACCAATGGAGTGGTATGGATTACTTTTATGCTGCATTTATGTGATTTTTGTAGCTTCTGAGTTCTGATCACCATTCAAGTCATTGAAAGGTCCAACAGGGTTGAGATAATCTTCTAAAAAGCTTAATTTGTGTTCACTAGAAGAAAGAAAACAATACACATCTGGGATGGAATGAGGGTGAGTATACGATGAGAGAAATTTATTTTGGGGGTGAAAACCATTTGTAGGCCTACTTTTTATTTACTTGGAAAATTGTTACTGTCTCTTTAAGAGGATTTTAAACGCATTTCATTCAAGGCACACTCTGTGCGGCTTGTTTTATTGAGTTTAATCTTTTGAGAACTGTGAAGTCTCATTATTTTCGTGCTGTTACATCTGTATTCATTTCAGAGATTACTTGATTGAGATTGTGAAACTACATACAACCGACAAACCTCCATGAAGATGCGAGTAAAAATGAGATGCCTCGCGCTGTCAGACACAACGCTGATAATCATTCTCGGAAGTGTTGATACTAGATTTAGATTCGCGATTTCTTCATCAACTGTTTATGTTCACTTGGGACAAAACAGACAATATATCATGTAATTTGACATTTTGTAGTATGAAATTGTCCGTTCAAACGCAAGAAGAAGCGAATGCGATCTCTCATCGGGGCTCGTGCGTTAGACGCGACGCATCTCGCGGTTTCACACAAAACTGCTCACAAACATTTATTTGAGTTGTTTTGTCATTTTTTTCCAAAAATAACTAGCAATACTCCTACAAATAAATGCTTCGTAACTAAAACGTTTTGACTTTCTATAGAAAATATAGACAACACGTTCTTACCTTGCAAAAATCGCCTCAGTATTTAATTTGAAGCAGTAAATCCAACACTGGAGTAAATCTCTCGTGATATCACCTTTCCATTGAAATGAAGGAAGACGGTGATGACGATACAGTTATTATTCTTGCCCAGTAACCCCTTAACCAATCACATGTGCCTTTAGCTTGTATTGTCATGAGTATCTGGGCAGACTTCAGAAATAAAATCGGTGATCGGACGACGATGACACTGAGACAGGAACCATGGGAATAATTGTTCCCAAATTTGAACGCTCTGGCTGTAAATGGTTAAAGGTTGTTAAAAATTGTATCCTCCACTCAGTTGATGTATATATTGAGTGGGGACACATTGTTTGCCTTTTTTCTGGGATTCGACTGCAAAAGAGCTCAAGCAACTGTTGAACTCAGTCCCTGCCCATTCTGGACTCAGACCTGTTGTAAATCATTGAACAATGATGCTTGGATGCCATCTATTGGACATTTCTTGTAATTGCCACTCAGAGAATGAACAGACAGTGGATTAAACTTTAGTTTTTTAGGCTTTAGTTCTTTGTTGTATTCACCTGCTACGGCGTGTGTAACATTTTTCTGTCAACTCTGCATACAGGTGAAACTCGAAAAATTAGAATATCGTGCAAAAGTTAATGTAACCCATACTATGTTGAACACAAGAGGGCAGTATAGCCCTATGTATTACTTCACAAGCCCCCCTCCCTTCCTACTCCTCACACACAAAGTCTTAGAGAGTGACTTGCAAAATTCTGACATTTTCTCCACATTCAAACCAAAATATCTGACTTTCTGTTGGTCGGAGCTAATGACTGTAAATTAGAAAGTTGTCCGGCTTGAGGAGAACTATATCAATACCAATTTTTGTACCTGTAGATGAAACTAACCCCCCACTTTTTTGTCAAAAGGTGGCGCTACTGAGCCCCTCACCACACCCATTTCTGAAACTTTGCACATGTCTACTGGCTAATAAATGTGACGTCTCTGTCGAGTTTCATGCAATTTCAAGTAGGTTAAGAGTCTCAAAAGCATCAATAAAGAAAAGTAAAGTTTGAAGCGTTGCCACGGCAACAGTATCTAAGATATCAATAATCCTTTCACAGGTCTAAATCTGCCGTGTGTTTACATTATACACGTAAAGTTTGAAGCAAATCGGGTAAAAACAAGAGGGTGATTTCAAAGCATTTTGAAAGTGACACACTTCCTGCTGCCAGTTGGTGGCGCTATAACTTTGACTCACAATAGTCACATCCATGTGATCGGCCTCTTACAACGAACACACTGCTGAAGTTTCATCAAGATCTGTTAATTTATGCAGAAGTTATAACACACTTCCTGTCTCACTTTTCTCGCCATAAATTTGTTTCCTCGCCACGGCCAAACCGTTCGAGATATCAAAAATCCGCTGGCAATTTTTCATCCTCAATGTCTTGACTTCATGCTGACTGAGATTCGTGCCGATTAAATGATTTCTCTAGGAGGAGTATTTCAAATTCCATTGTATACGTTTTCCAAACAACCCTAAATAGCCGACTTCCTGTTGGGCTGAGGTAAAAAGTAAGAGCATGAAGTATATATGAAACGATGAGATCTATATGTGTACCGACTTTCATATTATTACATGCAAGTGTGTTTGATTTATGGACCAAGGTTTCGGACCCCGTTCCAGGGGGCGCTGCTGAGCCCCCCTGCCACGCCCGGGTACCATCTTCAGCCCAGCCCTGATGGCCGCAGGTTCTGACCCGTGTGCAAAGTTTCAAGAGTTTTAGAGCATGTTAAGGCCCCCAAAAGTGCCCGAATAGTCGATAAAATAATAATAATAATAATAATAATAATAATAATAATAATTAAAGCTGCAAGCAGCGATGACGGGCCCAAGCCGGTGGCACCGCAACCCTGGTGCCTTTAGTTACCGGGCTCATTTCCACTTGGTGGCTTTCGGAAAACAAAGGATGATGGACACAGCAACAACTCAAAAATATAGCTGCAAGCAGCAATGCGATTCCTCCTCAAAATGGCAAATCATTTAAAATTGATCAATAGAGGGTTGGGGTTAAACCCTCCCAATGAAAAAATCCAAAAAACATGTCTTTCTGTCTGAATCCTAAACTAAACATTTTCAGTGTACAGGAAAATCCATCATGCCGGACCTTATGGATCCTGTAGGGTTTTTTGTTTACAATGAGAAATGAGGTATGTTCACCAGGTTTCAGAAAACTAAATAAATGGGGTGGAAATACAATCACTTTAAAAAAATGACATTTGGGCATGGCATGTAGCGCCCCCTAAGGGCGAATGTGAGCCATTCTTGGTTTGTAGGTTCCTGTTGGCCTGTAGTATTAATGTACCAAATTAGAAAGTATTTGACAAAAAAATGTGCAATTTGGGAATGGCCTTTAGCGCCCCCTAAGGGCGAATGTGAGACATTCTTGGTTTGTGGATTTCTGTTGGCCTGTAGTGTCAATATACCAAATTAGAAAATTTTTGACCATAAAATGGGAATTTTGGGCATAGCCTGTAGCGCCCCCTAATGGCGAATATGGGCAATTCTTTGTTTGTGGGTTCCTGTTGGCCTGTAGTATCAATGTACCAAATTAGAACATTTTTGACCAGCAAATGGGAATTTAGGGCGTGGCCTGTAGCGCCCCATAAGGGCGAATGTGGGCCACTCTTGGTTTGTGAATTCCTGTTGGCCTGTAGTATCAATATACAACATTAGAACATTTTTGACCAGAAAATGGGAATTTTGGGCATGGCCTGTAGCGCCCCCTAAGGGCGAATGTGGGATATTCTTTACGCAGTACTTCAGAGTGATGTCATCTTTAAGTATATATATATAGGTCTATTTCTAACCCACACCTATAATATCACTTCTGAAGGCATGGATTTAACCACTGGAGTGGTATGGATTACTTTTATGCTGCATTTATTTGATTTTTGTAGCTTCTGAGTTCTGATCACCATTCAAGTCATTGAAAGGTCCAACAGGGTTGAGATAATCTTCTAAAAAGCTTAATTTGTGTTCACTAGAAGAAAGAAAACAATACACATCTGGGATGCAATGAGGGTGAGTATACGATGAGAGAAATTTATTTTTGGGGTGAAAACCATTTGTAGGCCTACTTTTTATTTACTTGGAAAATTGTTACTGTCTCTTTAAGAGGATTTTAAACGCATTTCATTCAAGGCACACTCTGTGCGGCTTGTTTTATTGAGTTTAATCTTTTGAGAACTGTGAAGTCTCATTATTTTCGTGCTGTTACATCTGTATTCATTTCAGAGATTACTTGATTGAGATTGTGAAACTACATACAACCGACAAACCTCCATGAAGATGCGAGTAAAAATGAGATGCGCTGTCAGGCACAACGCTGATAATCATTCTCGGAAGTGTTGATACTAGATTTCGATTCGCGATTTCTTCATCAACTGTTTATGTTCACTTGGGACAAAACAGACAATATATCATGTAATTTGACATTTTGTAGTATGAAATTGTCCGTTCAAACGCAAGAAGAAGCGAATGCGATCTCTCATCGGGGCTCGTGCGTTAGACGCGACGCATCTCGCGGTTTCACACAAAACTGCTCACAAACATTTATTTGAGTTATTTTGTCATTTTTTTCCAGAAATAACTAGCAATACTCCTACAAATAAATGCTTCGTCACTAAAACGTTTTGACTTTCTATAGAAAATATAGACAACACGTTCTTACCTTGCAAAAATCGCCTCAGTATTTAATTTGAAGCAGTAAATCCAACACTGGAGTAAATCTCTCGTGATATCACCTTTCCATTGAAATGAAGGAAGACGGTGATGACGATACAGTTATTATTCTTGCCCAGTAACCCCTTAACCAATCACATGTGCCTTTAGCTTGTATTGTCATGAGTATCTGGGCAGACTTCAGAAATAAAATCGGTGATCGGACGACGATGACACTGAGACAGGAACCATGGGAATAATTGTTCCCAAATTTGAACGCTCTGGCTGTAAATGGTTAAAGGTTGTTAAAAATTGTATCCTCCACTCAGTTGATGTATATATTGAGTGGGGACACATTGTTTGCCTTTTTTCTGGGATTCGACTGCAAAAGAGCTCAAGCAACTGTTGAACTCAGTCCCTGCCCATTCTGGACTCAGACCTGTTGTAAATCATTGAACAATGAGGCTTGGATGCCATCTATTGGACATTTCTTGTAATTGCCACTCAGAGAATGAACAGACAGTGGATTAAACTTTAGTTTTTTAGGCTTTAGTTCTTTGTTGTATTCACCTGCTACGGCGTGTGTAACATTTTTCTGTCAACTCTGCATACAGGTGAAACTCGAAAAATTAGAATATCGTGCAAAAGTTAATGTAACCCATACTATGTTGAACACAAGAGGGCAGTATAGCCCTATGTATTACTTCACAAGACCCCCTCCCTTCCTACTCCTCACACACAAAGTCTTAGAGAGTGACTTGCAAAATTCTGACATTTTCTCCACATTCAAACCAAAATATCTGACTTTCTGTTGGTCGGAGCTAATGACTGTAAATTAGAAAGTTGTCCGGCTTGAGGAGAACTATATCAATACCAATTTTTGTACCTGTAGATGAAACTAACCCCCCACTTTTTTGTCAAAAGGTGGCGCTACTGAGCCCCTCACCACACCCATTTCTGAAACTTTGCACATGTCTACTGGCTAATAAATGTGACGTCTCTGTCGAGTTTCATGCAATTTCAAGTATGTTAAGAGTCTCAAAAGCATCAATAAAGAAAAGTAAAGTTTGAAGTGTTGCCACGGCAACAGTATCTAAGATATCAATAATCCTTTCACAGGTCTAAATCTGCCGTGTGTTTACATTATACACGTAAAGTTTGAAGCAAATCGGGTAAAAACAAGAGGGTGATTTCAAAGCATTTTGAAAGTGACACACTTCCTGCTGCCAGTTGGTGGCGCTATAACTTTGACTCACAATAGTCACATCCATGTGATCGGCCTCTTACAACGAACACACTGCTGAAGTTTCATCAAGATCTGTTAATTTATGCAGAAGTTATAACACACTTCCTGTCTCACTTTTCTCGCCATAAATTTGTTTCCTCGCCACGGCCAAACCGTTCGAGATATCAAAAATCCGCTGGCAATTTTTCATCCTCAATGTCTTGACTTCATGCTGACTGAGATTCGTGGCGATTAAATGATTTCTCTAGGAGGAGTATTTCAAATTCCATTGTATACGTTTTCCAAACAACCCTAAATAGCCGACTTCCTGTTGGGCTGAGGTAAAAAGTAAGAGCATGAAGTATATATGAAACGATGAGATCTATATGTGTACCGACTTTCATATTATTACATGCAAGTGTGTTTGATTTATGGACCAAGGTTTCGGACCCCGTTCCAGGGGGCGCTGCTGAGCCCCCCTGCCACGCCCGGGTACCATCTTCAGCCCAGCCCTGATGGCCGCAGGTTCTGACCCGTGTGCAAAGTTTCAAGAGTTTTAGAGCATGTTAAGGCCCCCAAAAGTGCCCGAATAGTCGATAAAATAATAATAATAATAATAATAATAATAATAATAATAATAATAATAATAATAATAATCCTAAGGAAAACAATAGGGCCTTCGCCTTTTCAGGCTTGGGCCCTAATAATAATCCTAAGGAAAACAATAGGGCCTTCGCCTTTTCAGGCTTGGGCCCTAATAAAGTCCAAACTATCTTTAGTGATATTATTAGAAAGGGTGAGGTAAGTGCAACTGTGAATCTTTTGCTTTGAACTGTTAATTTTGTCATTTATTAAAGGAAAAGTTCACCCAAAGAGGAACATGTTTTTTCTTTCTTACGTTGAACACTAAAGAAGACGTTAGCCAGAATGTCCAGGCTGCTCTTTTCCATACAATAAAAGTGAATGGGATAGAGGTAGACCGATATATTGATTTTACAGATTAATCGGTGCCGATCGGTTATCTGCAAAAGTCTATGGAGATGGTACATTTTATATTTTCAAAATAAGAGTCCCTGGTGTGTTTCAGGCTTGTTTACACTTAAAAATTCCCACGTTATGCACCAACACTGGGGGATTTTGGTTGAATAATGAACTGAATCTGGGATTTGATTGTTTGAGGACTTTTTGTCAGTGCCCGTCATAGTAAGGGAAGAATAAGACTTTTTTTTTTTTTACATTCTTTTAATACATTTTAAAAACTATTGGCCTTCGGGATCGGTTGACCTCTAGAATGGTAACTGGGGCTGTTTATCATCAGACATGAGAAACAATGACGTGACTGATGCTAAACCTGATACCTCAAGATGTGGCGAAAACAATGCAACATGTTTGAATGATTTTTCCATAGAACAAACAAAGCACAGATATATTTGATAGCTGTGGCAAAGGGGAAGATTTACAGCCAACAGCGACTTTAATTCCGTTCTTTTCATCACAAAGCTATCACTTGGTGCCAGAAACTCTGAATATAGCACACGGGTCATATGGACTACCTTTATTATGCTTTTTGGAGCTTCACAGCCCCTGGTCACTGTATGCTTTAATTGTATGGAAAGAGCAGTGTGAACATTCTTCAGAATTTCTCTTTTTGTGTTCCACGGAAGGAAGACACTAGAGTGAGTAAATTGCGACAGAATTTTCAGTAGCATGATTGTTTTAAAAACTCATTTAAAAATGCAATGCAATTTGTTTAGTATCCAGTTTCATTTGTAGTGTGTCATCGCATCCATCTCCTAGTGGTCTATTTGGCGTGGCTGTTTGTGCGTAATATAGTGAATTAGCTCGTGACAGGATTTGTACATTCTGGATATCTGGGAAATTGTTCATTCAGTAATGTCTTTACGTAGCTTCCACAAACCATATAGGTCACTGACCTTTGACCCTGGGAGATGGTGCTATACTAGCCATAACCAGCTAAAATAACAGCAAATACAAAACGGTTGTGATTTTAGAGGGTGATTCTAAATCGCTTCCTCGAACGCTTCACAAACTCTTGGACTTTTTTTAACCAAGCCGTCAGAAGAATATCAGGTAATTTCTGATTCAGTCCTGCCTCTGTTAGACTGGATTTGTTTCGTGGCTTTAGTGGTATTTCAGCACTTTCCATTCAACCTCTCTTTATTGGGTTTGCTTGAGCATGCAAAGAAAAATGAATGCATTGTATCACATACAGATATAAACATTCATCACGTCCGCACGTTTAAAAAGACACACGTGCACAGACGTGTTTCTATCATTCTGTCATGTCCGAACAGATCACTGTGGTCCTTGCATGATCAATCACACTCACAAGTCATACATGTTCACGTCATCTTGAAAAATGTTGCGTCTTTGTCTTCGTCTTGGTTGTGTGTGTGTGTGTGTGTGTGTGTGTGTGTGTGTGTGGTGTCGCAAATGAAAGTGCTCCCAGGAAATGCATTATTTTGCATTTATTTTGTGTCCCACAGAGCTACAGGCAGCCAGCCGCATTCATCGTGACGCAGCACCCGTTACCCAACACGGTGAAGGACTTCTGGAGGCTGGTGTATGACTACGGCTGCACCTCCATCGTCATGCTGAATGAGATCGATCTGGCTCAGGTTAGATACCTCACCCATTATTGTTGGGAAATAATGAAAAGTAGTGACACTACTAACTTAACAACCTGTTTTTCAGTATGTGACAGCCGTTCCACTGTTTTTAAAAAACTTAGGTCATAATAAGGGCTGTAAATGTAACAATTTACTTTAGTGCTATTAATTATATAAAAAACAACATGTAAATAAAACTGATGCAATCAGTCATGCCTCCTGACCTGTATGTAAATTTCATAATGAAAGAATGCATTTTTCTACCATCGGGGCACATCAATCTTGAAGTACATGTAAGTTTGTGTTTTTCCGAGGCTTGTCAGCAGGGGGCAGTCAGTTCACCTCAACAAACATAAAAACAAAACAGCCACAGAATGAGAGCCGCTCACACAGGACACCAGACACCATTTTCAAACTTTCAACTACTTTTAAGTCAACGCAGCATATTAAATATGTGCCGATTCTAAAGCTGAAAACCAGTGAGATGCTCTAAAAGCATCCGTCTGACACGGACAAATCGGTACATTAACCAACAATTGAAAATAGCACAGATGGATTGCAAGAAAGCGTCCTGTGAGAACAGGACAGATTGATAAACTCAATTGCAAAAAGGATTGCTTTTGACTGTGGGCTTATATTCAATATTATGGGAATAAAAACAAACAAAATATTGACTTCTAAAGCCACTTTTTGCATTGTTTAAAACTATATTTTTTTGCATATAGAAGATATATACTGTATGTATTCTGTATGTATACGTATATACAGTATATATATATGTATTTATACATTTTATATTAACATATCTACAGTTGAAGACAGAAGTTTAAATACACTTAGGCTGAAGTCATTAAAACTCTTTTTTAACCACTTCACAGATTTCATATTAGCAAACTATAGTTTTGGTAAGTCATTTAGAACATATACTTTGTGCATGACACAAGTAATTTTTCCAACAATTATTTACAGACAGATTGTTTCACTTTTATTTGACTATATCACAATTCCAGTGGTTCAGAAGTTTACATACACTAAGTTAACTGTGCCTTTAAGCAGCTTGGAAAATTCCAGAAAATGATGTCAAGCCTTTAGACAAATTGTCAATTAGCTTCTGATAGAGCTGTACCAAATTGGAGGTGTACTTGTGGATGTATTTTAAGGTCTAACTTCAAACTCGGTGCCTCTTTGCTTGACATTGAGAAAATCAAAAGAAATCAGCTAAAAACTCAGAAAAACAAATATGGACCTCCACAAGTCTGGTTCATCCTTGGGACCAATTTCCAAATGCCTGAAGGTACCACGATCCTCTGTACAAACAATAATACACAAGTATAAACAGCATGGGACACATAAACACATCTGTCTCCTAGAGATGAATGTAGTTTGGTGCAAAAAAGTAAATCAATCCCAGAACAACAGCAAAGGACCTTGTGAAGATGCTGGAGGAAACAGGTAGACAAGTATCTATATCCACAGTAAAACAAGTCCTATATCCACATAACCTGAAAGGATGCTCAGCGAGGAAGAAGCCACTGCTCCAAAACCGACATAAAAAGCCAAAATACAGTTTGCAAGTGCACATGGGGACAAAGATCTTACTTTTTGGAGAAATGTCCTCTGGTCTGATGAACTAAAATGTAACTGTTTGACCATAATTGTTGTTTGGAGGAAAAAGAGTGAGAATGGCATGCCAAAGAACACCATCCCAACAGTGAAGCATGGGGGTGACAGCATCATGTTGTGGGGGTGCTTTGCTGCAGGAGGGACTGGTGCACTACACCAGTTCTGTCTGGAGGAATGGGACAAAATTCCAGCAACTGATTGTGAGAAGCTTGTGGAAGGAGACCCAAAAGTTTTGACTCAAGTTAAACAATTTAAAAGCAATGCTACTAAATACTAACAACATGTATGTAAACTTCTGACCCACTGAGAATGTGATGAAGGAAATAAAATCTGAAATAAATCATTCTCTCGACTATTATTCTGACATTTCACATTCTTAAAATAAAGTAGTGATCCTAACTGACCTCAGAAGGGGAATGTTTTATAAGATTAAATGTGAGGACTGAGTTTAAATGAATTTGGCAGAAGTGTATGTAAATGTCTGACTTCAACTGTATATATATACAGTATTTATTTTTTATTTATTTATTTTGGTATATTTATAAAAAAATATATGTTTGTTAAAATGGGGCTGTTTATCACTGTTTTCAATAATGAATAACTAACAGTGGTGTTTTCTAGTTTTATTGGATGTATTTAGTGGAAATTTATCATTTTCCAATATAAGAAAAAAATATATATATGTCATCTTATTGTTTTTGTCTCTTCTTTGATTTTGGGCACCGGCTCCAACACAGTGTCAATGGGAAACGGTGGTCTGTGTGTGTGTGTGTGTGTGTGTGTGTGTGTGTGTGTGTGTGTGTGTGTGTGTGTGTGCACATGTGTGTGAGTGAGTGAGTGAGTGTGTGTTTGATTACTGAATAGTGTAATCTGTGTTTATAGGGTTGTCCTCAGTACTGGCCAGAAGAGGGGATGCTAAGATACGGTCCTGTACAGGTAGACTGCATATCCTGCTCCATGGACTGTGATGTCATTAGTCGTCTTTTCAGGATATGCAACCTGACCAGGGTGAGTTTTTTTCCACAACACTTTGCTATAGGTTATTTTGGCAAAGCAACAACCCACAGAGCATATACATCTCTCGGTGCATTTATATATGTACGTGTGTTGTATTTGTCCAAAGCCTCAGGAAGGCTACCTGATGGTCCGTCAGTTCCAGTACCTGGGATGGGCAGGACATAGGGAAGTCCCCGCCTCCAAGCGCTCCTTCCTCAAACTGATCCTCCAGGTGGACAAATGGCAAGAGGAATGCGAAGAAGGGGACGGACGGACCATTATACACTGCCTGTGAGTGTACACGTGTAATGACCACCAATGATTGTGGTAGGCTAGTGATTAAAGGACTTAAGGGTCCTTCAGACCGAACGCATTGAACCTTTGATAGATATCAGGGTTTTGCTGAGGCAATTCATAACAAGTAAAGAATATCTGAGCACAATTGCATATTCCACTTTATTCGCAAAGTTATATCAGTGAAATCATCAGCGTGTTGATCAGATGACCCCTTCCTGTCTGAACTAGTGATTAAAGACAGATCTTTGTGTGCAATATGCATCAGACAATACCATTGAACAGACTGTGGGCATTCCATATGAGGCTGAGACTACAGAAGTATGTTAAATGAGAAGGAAGTGTATGCACAAACTCTTACAACATCTGTCTCTGTAGGAACGGAGGAGGTCGCAGTGGCATGTTCTGTGCCATCAGTATTGTGTGTGAAATGATAAAGCGACAGAATGTGGTGGACGTCTTTCATGCTGTGAAAAGTCTTCGGAACAGCAAGCCCAATATGGTGGACAGCCCGGTATGAACAGCACCTCTTATACATTAACATCTGCCGATCAATCCGTTATATCAGCTTTAATTGTTTTGCTCAAATTTTGATATTTAATTATTTATGCAAAGGCTCATTTGGGCCATTTAAGAAATGATGTCACCGTTGTCATCAGGCGTAATAATTTAGTTGAATAAAATCTGAAATAAAAACATTATACACAAGTACTTTTAGAGCAAATTCCTTTAACAGTCTTTAAACAGACCTACAGATTACAATATCAAGCACCTTCATTTAAAACAAGACTGTATATTTATAACTTTTAATAAGTCTATCTAAAGTCAATATGAAATGCCATTTTACTTCTGTGTAATGTGACATTTCGGTAACACTTTAACATTATTGTTCCCTTTCTTAAAGATTTATAAAGGGGTTCACAAATAATGCGGTAATAACAACATGAATAAAGAGGTGAACTTTAATGTACAACTTGCCAGATAATAAGCCATTTTACCTCACAGGTTATAAATACTTAATAAATACACATATTCATACTTTCATTCAAATTTGAACAAGAATATCAGTAAAATAATTTATAATGCAGAATATATCTATACTTGTATAATGTAAGTGTGAATTTGTATTTATACAGGACAATACTTTGCAAAAGTTTATGAAAAATGTTGTATAGTGCTGATATTGTTTAGAAAATTGAAAGAAATGTTATATTCATTTACTTGATTATAAGTGAAGTATATATCTTTACATAAATATATATATATATATATATATATACTGATAAGCCACACCATTAAAAGCGCCTGCCTAATATTGTGTAGGTCCCCCTCATGCCGCCAAAACAGCAACAACTCGCAGCTCTACAATAGCATTCAGAGATGATATTCTTCTCACCACAATTATACAGAGCAGTTATCTGAATAACTGTAGACTTTGTCAGTTTGAACCAGTCTGAACATTCTCTGTTGACTTCTCTCATCAACAAGTGCTTCCATACACAGAACTGCCGCTCACTGGATGCTTTGGCACTATTCGGAGTAAATTCTAGAGACTGTTGTGTGTGAAAATAATCATGTGACAACAGTGCATAAAATCATGCAGATATGGGTCAGGAGTTTCAGAATGGGGAAAGATGTGATCTCAGTGGTTTTGACCATTGCATGATTGTTGGTGCCAGACGGGCTGGTTTGAGTAGTTCTGTAACAGCAGATAGTCTACATTTACTGTAGATATAAATTCATAACTGTAATGTTTTGACTCACTCTTGTTGTCACTTTCCTTGTTACATTAATGTCAAAAGAATGATGCTGATCCAACTTAACCAGTCCTAGTTAGCTAAAGTCCTCTGCAAAAAAACGTTTCAGTTTTTCATGCTCATTCACAGCAGATATCATATAATAAATCCTGATGCCCATTAAACCATAAAGAACTTTGTGTACATACATTTCAAACGTTGCTAACTCGTTAATGAATTCTTTAAATGTGTCTACTTGATATTAAGATATATTTTCATAGCTTACTAATGTTGAATAATTTATAAAGCATTTAGCATATCATTTGAGGTAAAATAGTTCAGTACTTGGCAAGTGTTATTATAACACATGCTTTATAATGCATTGTAAATGTATTATTAACGATGAATTAACCCCTTTATAAACTCTTAGCAAACAGAATATTATGGATTAATGAACACACACTGATCACATTCAGCTTTTGATCAGGAACAAGTGTTGTTAAAGTAAATAGGGTAATCTGGGGTAAGTAAATAAATGGTACATAAGAAAGAGACTCGTGCCGAGAGAAACGCTTTGTGTGATGCTTATCAGTGGTTCATATTTTGTGATAAACTGTTGTGGCTTGGAATAGCTCCCCACTTCCTTTGCACAGTGTACACCTGCTCTGAAACAGAAGTCACCTCTTTAAAGACACAGCCACAGTGCTTCTGTGAAAGGTCAGGGTTTCAACAACAGCGCTCTGGATAGTGTTCATCGGTGCCACAGACTGAATTTAGGTTATGTTGTTCGACAGGAAGGCTTATTATTTCTATGTTACTTTGTAGGAGCAGTACCGTTTTTGCTACGATCTGGCCCTGGAGTACCTCGAGACGTCGTAATGCAGATATCATCTCACATGGACACATCTTTGATTGTGTTGAAGCATTATTTCATATTTGGGTGCTGTGTAAATGTCTCCATTTGTAAATTCGCTGTGTCAAGTTTTAAGGGGTTCAAGTGCCGTAAACCTAGTTTAAGATCCTTTACTTTTGTTTTGTTTTTTCTATTTTGTCCGTGCAGCCGTTGTAAACACTAAGGCCGAGCTGTTGCATGCTGGAAACACTCATTTGTGTGTGTGTTTCTGTTAATAAAAAATGTAGATGGACATTGCTTCTTAAAAAAACAAACACATATTTTTAGCCATTGATCGAGTGTTGGCATGTATCTTTGGCTCGGGATGTTTGCATTATGCATTAATGGCTGGCTTACTATGTTTTATTGCGTTTTTTTGTAGCAGATGATGACCATAAGCCAAAGACTTGTGTAAATATGTCTATAGGAATGAAGCACATTGTTTGTATTTATTGTTTACTTGCATTTTTGAAAGCTCAAAACAATCACTGTCATTCCCCATTTAGCATAAATTCACTCTGTAAACACTCTTTGTCGATTTGTATGTATGAGACGGATTTAAGTAGTGTTATTTTTTTGTTGTATTTAAATGGTATTTTCTTTTGTTCATTTGCAATCTTTTATGTGTTAGTGTGGTTTGTTTAACGTAAAGATTGTGAATGATTCTACACTGAAGAGATTTGGAGGAAAAGGAAGAGCACTATTTTTCCTGATGTTTTCACATTTGTATTGTGCATTCAATGAAGTGTACGCATTATTCTAGTGTATTTAGGATCAAAGCCAATTTAAGATGAACGGACATTTTATAGGAAGAAAAAAAAAATCCATCATGTGAAATAAGTTATGTATTTTTTGTCTGTAGTTGTTGGCTTTATGGCTGTAATACAATGTCAAATATTAAAAATACTTTGAATAAAAAACATGTTAAAGAATTCATTTCCAGTTTTTAACTTCTTTAAAATGTGTGTTCATATTGATGGAAAACACACAATAAATCGCACACTTTGTCACAGATACAGACAGTACAAACGTTTAGACGTTCTCCTTCTTTATTATTACTATTTTCTACACCAGGACGTATATTAAATAAGTGAAAGAAACTACATTTGATGATATAAATGTTTTGTACTTCTAGGTTCCAGCTGTGCCCACTCTCTGTGTTCATTCTCTCTACCAGCTTCATGAGAATTCATATTAATATTAAACGGTATTGAAGGAGTTCTAATGCATTCTGGGCACTTAAAAGGTTCCTTTTGTAATGAAATATTTAGGTACATTTTATGTTGGTTTAAAAAACACTTCCAAGCATCCAAGCACAAGCCTTTAGGTCAAAACGTTTTAAAAAAGCAAACATAAATTCAATGAAGCGTGTCCAAAAATATAACTGGTAGTGTTCTGCGATTATTTGATCCCCGTCTGTTTTGGCTTATATTTGGCCTTCAGATATCATGATGTTCAGTCAGGCAGAGGATGTGGGATTTGTACATGTCACTGTAGTTTTGCAGAAAACCTGGTGCAACATCTCTTAACAATGCGTTGAGTTGTGGTCTTTGAGCTTCGGCTTCCTGCCCTCCTCTGCTGTGCTGAGCGCCTCAATCTCATTCTCAGTCGACACTGCTGAGATAAACGCGCATCTGGAGTGGGTGAAGGGCATCCAGGGATTTCCTCTGACATCTAGCCCCCTGATAAACCTCAAATTAGACTCTGCTTTATGGACCCACAAGGTCCGTTACTTCAGCTCTCAGCCTGTCCACAGCTTTAAAAGTGTCCAGTTCACGACAGAGCAGAAGATGGCCATGACACTGCATGAATTCACACTGTCTGTGGATCCTAAAACTCTACCCAGAGTGCTACAGATCCAGTCCGGAGTCTACTATCAAGGTGAGCATCCGTCATTAACTTTTCATAATTCAGTTGCAAGAACCTTCGTGCTATTGCAAGGGAAGAATAAAAGGTATTCCTTTTATATTCATAGTAATGGGCTGTTATTAATAATAATAATAATAATAATAATAATAACACAAAATTAAGCTTAGTATATTTATACCGCACATTGACTTGTATGATCAGAACATTAGTAAACATTTTGAGGTGAAATTCATGTTGAAAAGTGCAGTTGATATTATCTGTTATTCTGTCTTTTTTCAAATCATATCTTTTTTTTTTTCATTAAATATAAAAATTGCAATGAAATCCAAGCAACGCTGTTTGTTCTGTATTTTGCCCCACATGCTCCAATTTGAACTTAAATGAAATCTCATCAAATATTCATTCTTGAACCTAACTTTTTGGATACATGACCTTTAATGTGTTTAACAGCATTATCATACCAAATATCATGTTTCATAAAAAATGTATATCTATCATTTTTAAGTGCTGAAATTATCACTTGAAGAAACAACGTTAAGTTTTTTTTTTTCTAATCAATGTCTGGTTGTTTTTTTGAAGTATTACCTGTAATTTCATCTCATCGCTGCTACAATATTCATTCCAGTTCTGAACTCAACAGAATGAAGTTTATTTATACTTCAATTATTTGTATTGCTATTTTCACTTGAATTAACATAATTTAGTTGCAAAGTGGATTGTAAATAAGAACTACTGCTCTCTGTTTGTAATGATGTTAGATGTGATGACACTGTAATGATTTGTTTCAGGCTGTGTTTATGAGATGTTTGGAAGAGAGTGTTCTCTTTCAACAGGAGATCTGCTGAAAATCTTTGAAACCACCATCACTAGATTCACTGCACAAAGCTCCAACAACACGGAGATCGAAATACCATTAGAATATCCAGGTATCATTTCTTTTTTGAGAAACAGAGAATTGATTTTGCCTGAAGGCAGTTTTAGTGAACAGTTAACTGGGACATGTCAATATCACAAACCATCCCATTTATTTATTTTGGAGACCAACAAAAAGCTGTAAAAAAAAAAAAAAAAAAACTTTTAATGCAATTCACAGGATGTACTTTTATGCATATTCGATGAGTGAAGAGGTAAAAAAAAAAAAAAAACAATTCATGTGAATTTATGTTATGTTCTAAGAAATAAAAAAAAAAAATCATTATTACTGAGTGCACATTTACCTAAAAAATGCAAACATGCAATAAAAAGCCAGACATGTTCCGTATAATTACATGCAAAAAAAAACACCGGAAGGGTGGGATACGTGTTTAGTATTGAAATGTATCTTAGTCAGGGGTAAAGTGTGTCATTTTTAAGCCTTTAGTAGCACAAAATGGAATTGCAAAAATAATTGCAATTGTCTTTTCTTGCCTTTGGTAGTGTCGTGGTTGCTGTGTTAAACGAACATTGCTTTGAAAACACCACTGAGCCACAGCGTTACACTTTCAGGGGTAAACCAGTTTATATTTATATTTATGTAGCTTTCTTTGCATAGTAAGCGGGATATGAGAAATGTAGTTTCTGTTCTCAGAAGAAGTTACTGATGCCATTGTAAAAATGTGCAATTTTCAGTCAGCCATGAATGAAATTTTGTAAGTAAAAACAGGTGGTTTTTGAGGTATATTCATCTGGTCATGTCATCTCAACATGTCAGCGCTCATGAATATGCATCCAACACCGTATGGCTGAAATAAGACTTCATCTCGTGTCATCATTTTCAACAATACTGTTCATTTCCTGCAGTTTAACTTCCTGAGACCCCCGCGTGACTGCTGTGTGCATTTTACATTTCCCTTTTTGATTTATAACTAGTAGCACCTAATAAACAAGAAAATACAATTCTAGAACAAATAGTTTTCCTAAAAATTCATGTCCACATATGCGAGCGGGACTGTGAGTTGTGAGATTTTAACTAATACCAATCTATAGAAAGTCTGATTTTTTCATCAAATGGTTTATAATGTGTCCAGGAGTGTTGATAATTCACATTTTTGAGACATTACATCACAAATTAGCATAATTAATTCAGATTGAAAGTAACGTCCAACATCATCCAATCAATGTCAACCATGTTCAAATAAAATGATCCATTATAAATGGTGAATCTATGTACTGATGATCATTGTCCCATGATCCAAACATCATCTGCAGTCTGAAACTGAACTTTTGATCAGATTTTACGAGTGAACGCACTTAACTGCATAGAGAGCTATAGGATGCTCCCTTGCTCCCTATTTAGTGAATGACTTAACCTCCAGTGTACTGTCTGTCTACACTGGTCTCAGAACAGTTTGAAATGCACCTTATTTTCATTCTAACACCATATAAAGCCTCTGAAAGACTCATTTATCAGCTTTTGGATGAACCCATTGATTCTAAATTTGATAATATGCAGTAAATATGGGAATGTATTTATTAATGTTAATTAATAGAACCATATTTGACTGTGATAAGAAAATAAAGTGTAACAAGATTTATATTAAAATGAAGAGAAATGTGTTAGACAGATGTGTAATAGCAAACATGTTTTTTTAACTTTTGAGGGAATGAGGTCCCATTTTCCACATATGTGGACATCATGTTTATCAGCGCTGATGCACAAAAAAATTAATTTTTTAAAGCGGCATATCAAAAGAAACTAGAGACAATCCTCTTTACAACCAAACTGGTTTCAATCAAGAAACTTCAAGAGGTTTCTTACCAGAGGCACTTCTGTTTGCGCTGCGCCCGTAGGAGCGCTTCATGGAAATCAACGTCATGCTGTTGTGTCACATGATGCGGTGCGGCAGAAGTTTAACCCTTAAATAACAGTCCGGAGTCTTGTTTCCAGAATTCAGTCGGTTTAAATTCAATTAAAATATGCGTTGTGTATAGCAAAGCCAAAATACAATGTCCACACATGTGGACGCGGGGTCACACAAGGGGAACATTTCTTTATTTCTGTTCAATAAAATCACTGAGTGATCCTTTAAATATTTAGGGTATTTTGCATTTTTATTACTCCCCACATTCTGCATGTCATCATAAATTTTTGTCCCCATAACTTAATTTGACTCAACTTTTGCGATGCACTGTGTGTGACAGGTTTGTTCAAATTAGTGGCTGACAGTCAGCCATATCGAAGCGTACAAGAAGTGGCTGACTCACTGAAGATCAGCTCTCACAGGCTGGGCCAGCCCGTGTTCCTCGCCTGTTCAGAGATCCAGCTCACGCAGGGAGTCTTACGAAAGGGAGAGAGCTTCAGAATCACTGATGTCACCCATGAGCTCAACAACGGACGTGTGGACTGTGAGCTGTTACACAGAGAGACAAAGTTCTGCTTTAGCTTGAGCTTCTCACAGGACGGCCACTTCAGGGAGTGTGAGGACGACCAGTTTTACACTCTGAAAGAGATAGCAGAATGGAAAATCTCCAGAGGCAGGAAAAGGACGGTTACTGAAGTCAAAGCTCTGCTTAAGAAAGACTTCTTATTATCGAGTTTGTTGGAGAATGTGTTCGGAGAGTTGACGCTGACACCCATGTATGAGCTGAAGGCGGTTTCAAAGCGTAAGTGTGACACTAGCCTCATGTCATGTCAAGTCATTTCTATTTGTATAGAAGTTTTCAAGGTGCTTTACACAAAATTATGCTGAATGATTGTGCTATTTACACAAACAACACTGCACTGTACTCAAATTTGGTTAATAACATGATACACTGCAAAACAATCTGCACAAAAATGGTTTTGTATTGTTTTCCAGTAAAAAGATTGAAACATCTTTAAAAGCAAGATGTATATACTTCAGAAGGTCAAACGTGTAAAATAGTTAGACTTGTATTAACAGAATATATCTTGAAGTTAGTTTATTTTTATTATCCCTTTGGCATTTTAATTCTCCAAGCATTTAATCAGCAACATTTTGCTTCTCAGGTAAATGCCTCTTGTTTTAAAGATGTTTCGATAACTAGAAAAAATGACTGAAATGCTGATTAACAATTGCAGTGAAGGCAGGGTTGTGCAAAATTCAGAACTAACTTTGTTTTGTGAAAAATTGAATCGGCCACACTCCACGGGAAGTTGGAATTGTAATTGTAATTAAATGATAGGAAGTGGAATTTACTGAATTGCAAATTCAAATAAATTCAGCACATTTACACTACACAGTTTCATTAGTCCAAGACACATTCTGTGATTAACAATTATGTTATTATTTTTTCATCAAGTATGTCTATTTATTCCCTAATAGATAGAATTACATTTATAGACAGAACATTTATCTCTCTAAAATAAATCAATCAAATAAAATGAACAGCCATCAAAAGATTTTGTTTTTGCTGTACAGCACCAGAAATGGTCTACCACATTATTTTTAGATAACTTTATAAAAGTTGATTAAAAATCTGAAACTAAGGTAGAATTTTATCTTGTACAATTTTTGAAGTGAAAATCTCATGGTTTTTTTTGTTACCAAAAATGTATATATTTACAAAGAGTTACCATTGTTTGCAACATTTAAAATTAACTAAACATTTTACAAACGTTAATTGTAAAAAAAAACAAACAAAAAAAAAACATTTTAAGCATTGTTGCATTTTATTATTGATCATTAATACATTAAAAAGTGATTTATTTGTAAAAACTTAAAATGAAGTAGATTAATTCAACTTAAAAAGCAATGCTGATCTTAAAATGTCAACCTGCCATGTCTTGTACATATTCATAACTCATAACTGCACAGTACATATTCATTTTTCAGTTACATTTTTATTGGTAACACTTTACACTACGGGTGCATTAATATGCATTAATTCATGCTTAACTAATGCACAGATAATACTTAATTAAGAGTAAATGTGTGACTCATGATTAACTAAGCCATTCATTAATGATTGCCACTCCAGCAACTAATAAAGAGTCTGTCTGATTAATATATTAAGTCATATATTAATTGCTATTAATTAAATGTGTCATTTTGGATTAATTTCCTAACAAAAATTAACGTGTTAATTACCACAATGAGCCGAAGCCATGTATTTGAACTTCCACCAATACTGGTGCATTAATATGCATTAATACGTGCTTAATTACTGCATTATTACTGCAAATTAATGTTTTAATTACAACAATTACTTAATGATGAGGTTAATAGTCATGTGTATCAACAAGTTAAGTCATAAAATAATGATATCTTTGCAAACCATTAGTTAATGGTTCATTAAAACAAATGTTGATACAGCCAAATTACTGCCTTAAAAGTAATGATCTGAGAACTCATTTTTCATTAATGACCATCGTTACATTATAAAAGCTGTTTATTTAACATCGGTTTCCAAAAACATTGCCTCACTAAAGAAAAAAAAAACAGAGGGATGCAGTTTTATCTCTGCTTTTGTTACTTACTAGGCAGTAATTTGGCTTTATAAGCATTTTTTTTAATGAATCATTAACTAATGGTTTGTAAAGATATCATTATGTTATGACACTAATAGTTCATATAATATAAGTTTTTGGGGAATTAATCCACGATGACACATTTAATTAATAGCAATTAATATATGACTTAATATATTAATCAGACAGACTCTTTATTAGTTGCTGATGGTGCAATCATTAATTAATGGCTTATTTAATCATGAGTCACACATTAACTCAATATCATCTGTGCATTAGTTAAGCATGAATTAATGCATATTAATGCACCCATATTGTAAAGTGTTACCTTTTTATTTTATTAAAAAATGTTCTCGTCTTTTCTCCCCAAATTTTAATGCCCAATTCCTAATGCGCTCTAAGTCCTCTGGGTGGCAGAGGACGAATCTCAGTTGCCTCCGTGTCTGAGACCATTAATCCATGCATCTTATCGCAGAGACATAGCGCGTTTGGAGGCTTCACGTTATTCTCTGCGGCATCCACGCACAACTCACCACGCACCCCACCGAGATCGATCCATATTATAGCAACCACGAGGAGGTTACCCCATGTGACTCTACCCTCCCTAGCAACCGGGACAATTTGTTTGCTTAGGAGACCTGGCTGTTGTCACTCAGCACACCCTGGATTCGAACTCGTGACTCCAGGGTGGAAGTCAGCGTCAATACTCGCTGAGATACCCAGGCCACCCTTACAATAACATATTTAAACTCAGTTAACTTTAAGTCTGTCAACTTGGTCCTGTGACAACTTTTATTTATTTACATGGAATTTATATTCTGAGCATCTCATGCACATTTCTACAAACATACTGTGTATTTCATGGAGTGCCATCTGTTTGCTGTCTTAAACCAAAAATGTTACATTTTTACTCAAAACAATACAGTAAGTATTTTAAAATGACACCATAGACCTCGACACTTGGTACATAAAACACGACAACGTTAACAATCCACAAATGTATCTTTTTTTTTAGAAACAAACTCATCCTGTCTTCACAAAACAAGTCATCTATCATGACAACAAAATCAACAACAACGATGTAAATAAAGCCAAACAATGCAACCACATTATTCATGCCCAATTGTATGCTGGGTAGAGGGTACATTTTGACGGAACCACATAATGATTAGTCATTTCATGTAATACTGAAAAATCTGATGTCTTACACAAAAATGAGAGTTTCTCTGAATTTCATTCCATTTCATTCTACATCCTTTTTGCTTCCCAAATTCAATCCAAATGCAGGAATTGAATTGGCATTCTTCATTAGTTTTTAATGGTGCACAACCCTGCAGTGAAGTGGTGGAACTGTTCTCTTCATTGTCTAATAAATGAAATGTCACTTTAACCAATGAGACTGAGAACGGGCTAATTAGTGATCATTAACTTATTGATGTTGTGCCTCTGCACTGTGCTCAAATGGTATTTTAATGCATTGTGTCATTTATTGACAAGATGTAGGAGAGTGCTGTGTTTAAAGTTGAAATTAACAAGCCTTGCACTTGTCTAGTAATGGAAGATTAATGACTTAAAAGACTTGCTGGTTAAAATTATTGGCCATTTTTCATGAAACATGAGCAGAACAAATTTCTGTATAAAATACTCATAAAAAACATTATATAAACTGCAAAACTGTCACATTTAACTCAACAGGACAGAGATTTGCGCAATTAGTTTACCCAGAAATTCACTCTGCTCACGTTTCACGAAAGTGGACCATTGTATATGTCCTCCATTCTTGACCTCTTTTTACATTTTTTCCCACAGTTAGCGAGAAGGTTTTGCTGATCCCGTCAAATTTAGACGTGGAGGTGGTGGATGTCACAGAAAACTTTGATTGCGACTCTTTTTCGCAGCCTCTCTCTCTTTCAGATGTTTTTAAGAGGTCTGCAGATTTTTTTCCTGTGGTGGCCGAGTTGTCATGCGAAAGCTCTTTCAAACTTTCCCCAGACCTGGAGTCCTTTATCCATTCGAAACAGGTGATCATCCATCATGCTTATTGTGCAAAACGAATACTGGCCTCAGAAATGTGTCGCGAAGCTCCGAGACACTTTCTCATTCCAGAGTCCTACAATGGACGCCTCAAGCGTCGGCCACGGCAGTTCCCCACCGCCTACGATTTGGAACGGGCACGCAGTGAGACAGAGGAGTTACACGTGGTGGCCACCAGGGACTTTGACTCAACATATAACGGGCTTGCCTCTGTTCACGCTGGAGATCAGTTTTTAGTGACAAAAGGCAAAAGCTGTGTGGTTTCACACAATGGGACAGAGAAGGCAGCAGATGCTTTCGACTGTCTGAAGGTAACGGGCGTGAAGGAGTCTGTGCGTCTCCCTTTGTGTCTGGAGGGTGGATTCATGGAGCTTGTGAGTGACAAGCGTCAATACACCATTGCTGAGATATGCCGATGGTTCCCGCTGCCCTTCAACGTCAAGGTGTCTGTTCGTGACCTCTCTTTGAAGGTGGACATTTTGGCCGGAGTGCCTGGCTTGCACATCGAGGAGGAGATTTCTGACCCCTGCCTCCTCATTTCAACCTTTGATCTCTCAGAGTCGAGGGAGGTGCCAGTGAATCGTACGGACTTGATCCTTAACATCAAAGAGCACTGGACGGGCGAGAGTCCAGCATGTAGTGGAATTTCGGCTCTAGAGGAGATCTCCGAGGACTGTTACTACACTCTGAGGAGATATGCTGTTGCTACGGTAACACCCCCTCCAAGACCTCCAAAAAAACCCAAAGATCCTCCACCACGGCCCCCCAAGATGATGCCATCCAGATCTCAGAGTGAAAACTCCAGCTGCTCTCCAAAGGTAAACTCTATGTTCATTTCATTTTCTTACAGGTTACAGATTCAATGTCCATACTACTGTAGCATCTGTAGTTTAGCGTTGTAGGGTTGGTTGTGTACGCTTAGTGTTGGTGGGATGGGGGGTTGCGTTCACTTACCGGTCTTGTGACATAGGGGGTGTTCACATTTGTACTTGTCATTATTGTCTTTACTCAAATGAAAATATCTTATGGGGGTGGGGGATCCCCAGTCCCGCTTCAATTGGGGTTTAAGCAAGTTCTTGCCTTAGTTCCATGCAAAATCTGACCTATAACTGCTACAGTGGTTGAACCAGCAAGTGTACACATCTATTTAAACTAACATAAGTTACAATGTCAACAAAACTTTTTGACCATCTTTGTATATAGACCAATCCTCTTGTTTACAAAAATGTCTATTATTTAATCATGACTCATACATTAACTCAATATTATCTGTGCATTAGTTAAGCATGAATTAATGCATATTAATGCACCCATATTGTAAAGTGTTACCTTTTTATTTTATTAAAATGTTAAAATTTTACAGTACAATAGTGCATGTACTGTAATTGGTGGCAGAAACCTGTATACAAATAATAACAAACATGTAATTATGTTCAAAATTGTGTTGAAATGATCTCCTCATATCAGTCAGCACTGTTGATGGCTTGAATCCAGAGATGTATACTAAATGCACGGTCTCTGCTTACGTTAAACACAGAAGTTTTTGGATGTCGACAAAAGATTGAACTTGAGAGTGATTGACTGCCTTGCACATGCTCAGTGAGGTTCTCACTTGAAGCCAGGGCAGAGATTAGAATTGTTTGAGTCACAGATACTAGGAAATGTGAAATTAAGCTTGGGAACCGAGCCATTCTTTGAAAAACACAAGAATCATATAATCTTCATGACTTTCGGTTCCGTTAATGGTTCTCGTGCATACAATTGTCTGCCGATGCGGCTGGAAGACCGTCCTGAAATACTCTGACAGTGTTTCCAGCAGCGGATCTTGGCCCTATACTGACAGTATATATCAAATTATAAGTTATCAATATTTAAGTCCTTGGCTTTTTTACTATAAATCTCCACTTTCACATTCAGATGTGAAAGTGACACTAAACTGGGTTAGACCAGGCCCACCCTTGGCAACACCACTGGATGATGAAATCATAGCACGGGCCACAAAAGTTCACTCGAGGGCTGTATGCAACCTGCGGGCCATGTGTTGAGTAGCGCTGCTCTACAGTGTAAAAGCACACAGTTCTACCAGTGTGTTTAATTCCCAGTTGAATGAGTCTCGAGCCGACTCTTTTGAATCTGCTGCGTGAAACATATAAAAGTAATCTTATACTGATGTGCAAGTTATAAATGTCCAGCTCACAATTAAATAAGAACTGTTGAAGTCTCTCAAGCCTGAAATACAACATTATGCTACAAATCACAGTCTAAACTGTCTCTGGAACTGTTACTGTTTATGTATTGATGACTGTGGCAGGGCGAGTGCGGGTCATGATGATACACACCCGGTCCTTTATCAGGCTAATCAAGCCTACGAGAGGGATAAAGGCCGACTGCGGGCGGTGGTGGGAGAGAGAGAGATCATTTACGGACATGTCCATCATGTGTGTGTGTTTTGTCTTTTGTTTAAGTTTTTAATTAAAATATTATTTATATTGTCAAGCTGGTTCTCGCCTCCTCCTTTCCATTGAACTGCGTTACAGTTACCTGCTGTGTCTCGATGAAATCAAGCAGTGCAGCTACTGACTGATTGCTCATATGACAATGTTTCATGTTGGTTTAGATTTGTTTAGGATCTATTATTGGATTGTATTTATGTCTCTAAAAATTCTGTATCAAATGTATTTCTGATTTATTATATCCGCTCTGTACAAATCTGAAATGATCTCATTATTTGGTAACATACAGCAGAGGGTAGTAAATACAATAAGAATTGCATTTCTCATTTCAAAATAATTCTTTTTTTAAAAAAAAGGTTCTAAAATAATTACTGGAATCGTTCAATTCCTTTCTGTTCCCAGCCCTGTGTGAAATACAAATACATGTCCCACCAAACTAGCCAAGAGTTATTTTGACAATACTTTCATGTTGAACATTGTTGCAGATTTGATAAGAGTTTGTGAGTTCCCAGCATGCATTGCATCATGAATAATTATAGTTACTGTTATTGAGTGTCTATGAATATCAAATGTTAGAATAGCCCCAACAGAGCGATTAGTGAAACACTCAGACTTAGGGAGGGATGAACAATTTAGACAAAGAATCTAATTGGGGTCATTTTGAGAAATATTGAGATTTGAATGTATATGATTATAAACATTTCGTGTTTCTTAATTTGACCCAAATTAAGTCATTGGCAAACATGCTCTACTGCCAATAAAAAAATGCCAGATTATTATAAAACAGAACCATATTTACGAAATATTTAATTAACCTGTACGCAGCATGACTGTGCAGTCGGAGTAAACCCTTAAGCCTTTATTTTGGCGGGAGATGTTTCTGTTTGTAATAGAGTTTACAATGCCTTTTAATGCAGAGAAATGCTCTCATTCACTCTTCTGTCCACAAAAACCCAGAGTTATGGGGTTCCTTTAGATATGGACAGTAACTTTTAGCAGCCAAGAATATTTGAAATTACACAAATGTGCAATTAATGAATCTAGATTGCTTTAAATATGATGCACACAGCTCATTAGCCTTCTGCGTGCTTTGAGAATGAGTAAATACATTACAGATAACAGTGCTGCACACATACAGTAAGGGCAGCGAGCAGTGTGTGCAGACTGATTATTCGATTCAATCGCAGCCTTTGCGGTTTGATAATCATAAAAATGACATTTACTCACTTTCATGCCGTCCCAGATGTGTATGACTTCAGTGGTTTAATCCATGTCTTCAGAAGTGATATGATAGGTGTGGGTGAAAAACACATCAATATTTAAGTCCTTTTTTTTGTAGAAATTCTTCTCCCTGCCCAGTAGGGGGTGATATGTATGAAGAATGTAAATCACCAAAAACATAAGAAGAAAGTGAAAGTGAAAGTGGAGATTTACTGAGCAGGGAGGAGAATTTATAGTAAAAATTGACTTAAATGTTGATCTGTTTCCCACCCACACCTATCAATTGTCTTCTGGAGACATGGATTAAACCACTGGAGTCTTATGGATTACTTTTATGCTGACTTGTGTGATTTTAGGAGTTTCAACATTTTGGCACCCATTCACTTGCATTGTATGGTTTTTCTCATTCTATTATACAGACAGTGATGTTTGGAACATCAAATCATTTATTTTTATTTACTATTGGGTCTTGGGTACAACATACATTTTTGACATTTCTTTTCAAATTGTTTCCTTTTATTTATAGTACTTTTAATAGTCCTAATTGTGAAACTGAACGCGTTAAGGAAATGAGAATTTAACCAGACAATTCTTCAAAAATCTCAATTAATACATGACATGACATCCTTTGTCATCTTTATGTCCAAGACAGAGTTCAAAAATAGTGTTTTGTATAATGTTTTAAAGTACAGTACATAGTGTTAAAGATGAAGTTTGAATTTTCTAGCTAGACAAGCACCACTGAACATAATAGCAATAGTTGTTGTGTCTGTATATCAAGCTGTGAAATGTAGTGTATTTTAACACTGAAAAAGTGACACACTTCACTCAAGGAAGCTGGAAACTTCTGTCACCAAGACAAAGTCCTTGTATGTGTAAGTGTACATGGCAATAAAGCTCATTCTGATTCTGATTTTGAACTTTTGATCTTTGAGCCTATTTGAGCCTGAGACCAAAGTTCAAGGTTCAACTTTGTACCCGTTGATGCAGAGTTTTGAAGTGTCACCTAATGACAGTGTTGGGTGTAATGCATAACAAAGTAATAAATTACTGTAATTAAAGTAAGGGATTACTCTGAATTTTTCAGTCATTTAATTACAGTTACTTCTGATGTAATTGTGTTAGATACTTTATGGACTATAGAACAATTCTACATAAAAAAATTGTGAATTTAAAATAAAAATGTTAAAATATACACTTTTTAATTACAGCTGCCCCTTTAAATTCTATGGCCAGTTCATGAATCATTTATTTGATTTATTTGAAAGAATAAAAAGAACAATTTCACATCTGTCCTTGTATTTTTCATCTGGTCGAGGTTGATAAAGGTTTTAGAAAGAAATTAATAATCAGTAATGCAATTCATTTTCAGACAGAGTAATTAATATAGTAATCTACTAGCATTGTAGAAGATGTAATTAGTAGATAATAATCAATTACTTTTTTAAGAGTAACTTACACTGGCTAATGATCACCAGACAGTTCAGATTAATGATCTTTATATTGGAAGTGCTAGCGCTAAAAGCAGAACAAGACATGCTTTTCATATGGAGTTCAACGCAGCGCTGGATCCCCTGACCATAACTTAACACCAACCTAACTTAACCCTAACCTAACCCTAACCTAACCTAACCTAACTTAACATAACCCTAACCCTAACCTAACTTAACTTAACCCTAAACCTAACTTAACTTAACCCTAACCTAACCCTAACCTAACTTAACCCTAACCTAACCCTAACCTAACTTAACTTAACCCTAACCTAACCCTAACCTAACTTAACTTAACCCTAACCTAACCCTAACTTAACCTAACCTAACTTAACTTAACCCTAACATAACCCTAACCCTAACTTAACTTAACCCTAACCTAACTTAACCCTGACATAAGCCTAACCTAACTTAACCCTGACATAACCCTAACCTAACTTAACTTAACCCTAACCTAACCCTAAACCTAACCTAACTTAATCTAACTTAACCTAACCTAACCCTAACCTAACTTAACTTAACCCTAACCTAACTTAACCCTAACCTAACCCTAACCTAACTTAACCCTGACATAAGCCTAACCTAACTTAAACCTGACATAACCCTAACATAACCCTAACCTGTATCTGGGACAAATTACTTCCCTAGAAATGTGTCCTATTGGAATCGGAATGAGTGAATCTGAAAGGGAGGGAGAAATGAGAAACAAAAGAGATAAGTGGAGGCTGGTACACACACACACACACACACACACACACATATATATATATATATATGTAGGTATATATATAGATATGCATACACAGATGATGAATTGCATGATGATTTTGTCTTTGGGAATTGTTTTCATTGGTATTTATCCACTTTTTTTTGTTTGAGGGGTGGGGTGTAAAATAATATTCTTTAATTAAGGCACTTTTTGAAGGTCTTCGTCCTTTTTCTATATTTATATATTCATTTAATAGCACTTAATAAGTTTGTGTATGCGCATTTATGTTAAAAAAAACCTTTATATTTAATATATTAAATGTACGTATATTCTATATGATATTGGAGAAGGAGGATTGGTCTGCGTCTCTGTTTATATTCCCATTCTTATTTTTATATATCTTTAATAATATTAACTTTATTTATTTGTCTATTTATCATACTGTATTTATAATTTTTATTAATGAAGTGATTTGGGATTTTATATCTTCTCTGGTCTTTTTTAGAAAAATAACCCCTACCTCTACCACTACCCTAACCTTAACCTTAACCTTAAGACCCCTAATTGTATCTTTTTAGAATTTCAACAAAAAACTTAACCCCCCCAAATAATGTTTTTTGTTTGTTTGTTTATATATATATATATATATATATATATATATATATATAGAAAAACAAACAAACAAAAAACATTATTATATATATATACAGAGAGAGAGAGAGAGAGAGAGAGAGAGAGAGAGAGAAATATATATATTTTTAATATATATATATATATATTCTCTGGGAAAGGGTTTAAAAATGTAAACCTGTGCCCGAGCAAACCTCTCACCTTGGTGATGGGCCGTTCCCCTAACCTAACCCTAATGAATGTGCATTCCATATCTAAAGTGAAAAGACAGTCTTCCAACTGATTAATATTAAATGAGGGTTTAATGCGTATTACAATGAATACTAGTTCTTTCAATCAGTCAACATCCACTTAGACTTTGAGAAATGTTTAATGTTACTCATCTGTATACTGTGGAGTTTGAAAAATGATAATAAAGCACTTTTGTTACATACTGCTTTGATTTGTTCTATCGTGTTGTTCTTTCCAAAGAACAAATAAATGCATTATGTAAGGAAATAAGTATACATGGAGTCAAATTTCACTACTTTAAATATCTGAGAAAAATTATTTGATTAATCATGATTAAAAATTGTAATCTACTGACAGCCCTACAATAAATGTTATGTTTTCTTCACAAAAAAACAGCTTTGATAGAAAATTATGGAATACAATGAAAAATATTACTGATTGGTTTATAATTTCCTCTCATTCTAACTAACGCTTCTAAGACTATGACATATAATTTGGACTAAACCTCTTAGACAATGTTAAAGTCTGTCAGCAGAAGTTGCAACGACGATGCACAATACATCACAGAAATCCATATGTTTAAGTTTGCAAGGCATAAAAAACACATTTACAGGACCTAGGAATGTAACATTTACATTTTTTTTTTTTTTTTTTTATGCATTTTGCAGACACTTTTATCCAAAGCGACTTACAGAGCCCTTATTACAGGGACAATCCCCCCGGAGCAACCTGGAGTTAAGTGTCTTGCTCAAGGGCACAATGGTGGTGGTCATGGGGTTCGAACCAGCGACCTTCTGATTAGCAGCCCTGTGCTCTAGCCACTACGCCACCACCACCTCATGCAGGTATATATAAAGGTCGGAAGGATCGGGTTACATCCGCAACAGAGACGGAGAGTGAACCATCATCTGTAGTATCGGCCGTGAGTACTCTCTCCGCGAGGGTGGTGTTGTTGACCTCGAAACGAGCATAAAATATATTAAACTCGTCCGGGAGAGAGGCAGTGATGTTCACGGCAGAGTTTTTATTCCGTTTGTAGTCCGTGATGGTGTTAATTCCCTGCCACTTCAATTTTGTGCCTGTACTGGTGTTTGGCTGCATAACTGTCTTGTTTACGCTCCTCCGCGTTCCCGGAATTGAAAGCGGAGGTCCGCGGAGTAAGTGCCCACAAACATCGCCATTAAACCATGGTTTCTGGTTGGGGTAGATCCGTATTGTTTTGGTCGGAACAACGTCCTCTACGCACTTCCTGATGAAACACGTTACGCTATCAGCGGAAACCTCGATGTCGTCATCAGAGGCGGACCGGAACATCTCCCAGTCTGGTCCGACCAGCACTGGATCGTTCTGAGGGTGGGTGCTTCCCGTTTTAGTTTCTGCCTGTAAGCGGGCAGAAGCAGAACGGAGGAGTGGTCTGATTTGCCAAATGGTGGGCGGGGGAGGGATTTGTAGCCATCCCAGAAAGGAGAATAGCAATGGTCCAAAACCCGGTCCCCTCGTGTGTTGAAGCTGATGTGTTGGTGGTATTTTGGTGCTATTGTTTTAAAGTTGGCTTTGTTGAAGTCCCCAGTAACAATGAACGCGGCCTCAGGGTGCGCGGTTTCCTGCTCACTTATACTCCCATACAGTTCCTTGAGTGCCCGGTCTGTGTCGGCTTGTGGGGGGATGTACACAGCAGTGATAATGACCACTGTGAATTCCCTCGGTAGCCAGAATGGTCGATACAGAAGCATGAGATATTCCAGATCAGGAGAGCAGAAAGACCTGATAAAATGTACATTCCTCTGATCACACCATGATTTGTTGATCATAAAACATACACCACCACCTCAGCCTTTACCTGAGAGGTCTTTCGGTCTGTCCGCTCGGTGCACGGAGAAACCCGTGGGTTCGATGGCCGAGTCTGGAATCTCCACAGACATCCAGGTTTCCGTAAGACAGATAACACAGCAATCTCTCGTCTCTCGTTGGAAAGAGATCCGCACTCTCAGCTCGCAGAGCTTGTTGTCTAGAGACTGAACATTTGCCAGTAGTATACTGGGTAGCGGGGGACGATTTGCGCGACGTCTTACTCTGATGAGAACGCCGGCTCTTTTTCCCCTTTTCCTTCTGCGTTTCTGAGGCCGGGCAGCCCAGACAAAGGGCTCCGCTGGCATGTTTGTAAACCGCGGGTCGGCATTGAGGAATTTGAAGTCCGGTTTTCGGTGTGTGATTGCCGAACCAATGTCCAAAAGCGTTTGTCTGTCGTACACAATAAGGCAGACAACATCCAAGACAAAAAAACACAAAACTGTAAACAAAACAAACAATAAACTGCAGTGTTTTGACGGAGCCCGCGACGCAGCAGTCATACTCGGCGCCATCTTGAGCATTTCTGCTCAAGACTTTATCTCCAGTGTGCTGTCTGTCTGCACTGGTCTCAGAACAGTTATAGGAGAGCTATAGCATGCTCCCTTGCTCCCTATTTAGTGCATTACTTAACCTCCAGTGTGCTGTCTGTCTGCACTGGTCTCAGAACAGTTATAGGAGAGCTATAGGATGCTCCCTTGCTCCCTATTTAGTGCATTACTTAACCTCCAGTGTGCTGTCTGTCTGCACTGGTCTCAGAACAGTTATAGGAGAGGTATGGGATGCTCCCTTGCTCCCTATTTAGTGCATTACTTAACCTCCAGTGTGCTGTCTGTCTGCACTGGTGTCAGAACAGTTATAGGAGAGCTATAGGATGCTCCCTTGCTCCCTATTTAGTGCATTACTTAACCTCCAGTGTGCTGTCTGTCTGCACTGGTCTCAGATCAGTTATAGGAGAGGTATAGGATGCTCCCTTGCTCCCTATTTAGTGCATTACTTAACCTCCAGTGTGCTGTCTGTCTGCACTGGTCTCAGAACAGTTATAGGAGAGGTATAGGATGCTCCCTTGCTCCCTATTTAGTGCATTACTTAACCTCCAGTGTGCTGTCTGTCTGCACTGGTGTCAGAACAGTTATAGGAGAGCTATAGGATGCTCCCTTGCTCCCTATTTAGTGCATTACTTAACCTCCAGTGTGCTGTCTGTCTGCACTGGTCTCAGATCAGTTATAGGAGAGGTATAGGATGCTCCCTTGCTCCCTATTTAGTGCATTACTTAACCTCCAGTGTGCTGTCTGTCTGCACTGGTCTTAGAACAGTCTGAAATGCACCTTATTTTCATTCTAACCCCATATAAAATATCTGAAAGACACATTTATCAGCTTTTGGATGAACCCATTGATTCTCAATGTGATAATATGCAGTAAATGTAAGATTTGTATGGAAAGTTAGTCCTATTGTTCACGTACATGGACATTGTGTTTAACAGTATGCTATTTTGCGATAAATCGATGGCATTTTTAAAATGGTATTTCGGATAAAACTAGAGACTCTAATCTTTTGACTCCAACAGGTTTTAATGTGAAAACTTGAGTTGGTTTCTTACCACATGTAGTTTTGCTGCCATTTCTCCAAAAGAAACTCGGCTTAGATTGGCACCATATTGTTTTGTCACATGACTTGGTGCACTGAAATTTTAACCCTTTAATAACAGTCTTAAAATTGGTTTAAAAAATTGTAATTAAGCATAGCCTATAGCGAAGCCAAAACGCAATGTTCACACATGTGGACTTGGGGTCTCACAAGGTTAAACTTTTGTTATAAAGTGTATTCTATTCCAATATTTAATCAAAGAATGTCTGCATATGTATCCATAGAGATCTGGGCTAGGACCCAAATATCAACTGACCTTAGAACCGCCCCTATAAGAAATTATGGATAATATTTGAAAACATTGCATCTTATCTTGTCTTATGATCTTAATAAGATATAAGATAATAAGCTTATCTTAATTATTCCTGATCTCACATTAATTATTTTAAACATCCACAGTGATGAACCAAACATATCACATGTGTGTTTACAGGAATAGTTGCCCATAAACAAAAATCATGTCATATTTACTCATCGTCACTCTAAACCTCTATGACTTTCTTTCTTACATTGATCAAAAGAAAGAAGTTCATCAACATCACGCTAGCATATGGCTGAAACCGCATAAGAAACACTTGTACTTTGTTGTACATTTCAACAGATTAGGTACATTATGAGTTCCAAGCAAAGTCGGTGTCAGTCATCAGTTCAACACTGTCTTTCTTTATATCTCATGTAAACCAGAGAGGCCAAGCACATGTCAGATTGTAATTTTCTGTGAGATTAAATGACTCAAGGATTATCTCTTAATAGAGCAATACAGGCTTTCAGGCTAATTAGGCTACTTAGATTAATTCCAATATCTTCTATGTATTGCTGTTCAATTTAAAGGTATCTAAAATATATGTATAGTTGACAGTGAAAACAGGATAATTACTGACCAAATCTGATTTCAATTAAAGGAATATTCTTGGTTCAATGCAAGTTCATCTGAAATGACAGCATTTATTGCATAATGTTGAGTACCACAAAAAAATGTTTTGCCATGACAATGTAATGCTGTAAACCCTAAAACGACCATAAATATTATGATTGTAAAAACTTTACAGCTCAAATAATGCATATGTTTTTACAGAAGAATTAATGTAAGTGCTTTTATAAAATTATAAGCTTCACATTTCTGCATTTAAACCCTCCAAAAATGGACCCCATTGTAAGTGTCTCACAGTAACCTCCATTAGTGCTTTTTTTAAGAAGAGAGACGAGTCAAAATTAATTTCTGTGGTCATTAACATTATGCCACAAATGCTGTTGACTGAGCTTCACTTGTATTGAACACAGAATATTCTTTAGAATTGTATTTTTATAATTTTTGCACAGTAAGTACTGTATTTTAGTACAGTGTGTTGCAGTTTTTTTTTTATTTTATTATTATTATTGAGATCTTTCAGAATATTTACTAGAATGCTTGTCATATAGAACAAAAATGAAAGAGCTGAGAATAAGAAAGTTGAGGAGAACCTGCTGTAGTCAGCCAGAGATTTACATTTACAAGTCAAAGATTTGTTTTCCAGCAGTAACTCAAAGCACAGACTAGACCAGACTAGACTAGAATAGAATAGAATGCAGTGTTCTGGAATGGCACAGCCAGAACCCATAAACTGAATTAAATATAATGTTTGGTGTGATCTGGAATTAAGAGTAGACTGTCACTCCTTATTTAATCTGATGGATTTGGAGCACAGTTGTACTAAAACATGGGCAATCTAAATGTTAATTATCAATGGTTCATCATCCTAATATTTATCTTAATAAGCAAAGGTCATACAGAGCAAAACTCGTAACTGTTTAACTTTTGTAAATGAGAAATGTAAGTCTTTCATTCTGTACAATATTTCAGTATCGTGTTAAAATATAAATAATCTGAAGTTACTAATATCTAATTCTAAATCTGGAGTTAATTGTAAAATATGAGAATATCCCCAAACCCCTTTGGCTCTTTAAATATGAAAAACAAGAGCATCTGTCTATGAATATGCATAATCCGTCATTTCATCATGTTCTGTCATCTTTTGCACAGAGTCTCCATGTTGAACCTTTTAAGCGTGATGTCTCCATAAATTGCAGTGACTTAAAAAGTGGAAAAGGCAAAAAGACTCCCATCAGTCCAGTCACCTTACCTAAACCTGTCCTGCAGAAAGGTAAGAATCTTCTCCAACATTCCTCTTTTAACAGTTATCTGCATGCACTTTGTCAGAGTTTGTCAGCGTATTATCCAAGTAAAATAAAGATGTAAATACCGAAATAGTTGTAGTGTTGCATTTCCACCGTGTATTTCTAGCCACCGTGCTTACAGTCCTTGGGGGGAATAAGCCTACAAATGGCTTCCTTCTAGTTGTCGCTTCATTTTAAGCCAGGATAGAAGAAAGTATTTTAACATTGAGAAAATCAGGTGTGTTCCTGAGTGTAAAATGATATGTGGGTGTGTTTGAATCCTCCTCAGCTCTTGGCCGAAGTCTGGACAACGTATCCACAGAGACAAATGATGATGATGATGATGTGCATGATTATGAATACATAGATGAAGTTCAGCTTGACAACATAAGGAGGACATCCCAAGAGAAGCCAATTACCACAGGTGTGAAGGGAAAACCAAGCAACACAATATAAGTACACTATGGAGACAGAAACACACTCTCCGGTACATGGTGCAATGAGTTCACTGGATTTGTTTTGTAACCAGACACCTGACTTTGGATGAAAAATGTGTAGTTACTGTTTTTTGCCTTGGTTGGACAGTATAAACTTGATAGAATTTGATTTATTTATCATAAGGACTTCCACATCTACTCCTATGGCAGAAAGTCTTCAGGTTTCCTGTTAGCACTGTAAGAAAGCTGACTGAATGTTCCGTGCTTTCAGGAAATGTCGGCTGAACTGAGATGAAGTAGTCAATTTATATTAGTTCACAATCATCTGATGACCCAGTAGTTCTGAGTTCATGTTCATAATTAAGTTCAAAACTCTGTTTTCATGCTCTTCTATGATTATATATATATATATATATATATACACATTTTATTCAGATAATAAAAAACAACAACATTAAAGAACCCATTTAGATGTGAGGTACTGATCAAATCTTACAGAAAAATGAGAAAATATGTTCTTGGTTCTGCAAAGTTCTCAATCAAATAACTGTTCTTCAGTTTTCCACACATCCCTTCTGTATGTTGTCTTTTTTTTCTTAAGTAATGATGACATGGTGGAATCAGTTTTATGTTACATACAGTAAAGTTAGACTTATCTCAGGCCTGATAACAACAGGACTTTTTTGTAATGTCCTCACAAAAATCGAGAGTTCTGGCAAACCCCTGTGACATATTTGCTGCCCATATGTTCACATGCAAATTAGTTTGCCACAGAAGTTTTGCCTGTAGCGGCAAATTGTCCATTATTGCCAAAAGGTTTGCTGCAGGTTCACCACGACCAGTGAAGAGCTGCAAACTTCTGGCAAATATTTGCTGCATATCGCAATGTCATGTACATGTGAAAATAATGAGTGACAAATGTTCGGCAAATCTGTCAGAACTCTAGATTTATTTGTTATTTAAAGACATAGAATTAAAAGTGTGTATATATATTTACACTGGCAGCCAGAAGTTTGGAATATTGTACAGATTTTGCTCTTATGGAAATAAATTGGTACTTTTATTCATCAAAGTGGCATTCAACTGATCACAATGTATATTCAGAACATTAATAATGTGAAAAATTACCATTACAATTTGAAAAAAATGATTTCAGAACTTCTTAAACTACTTCAAAGTGTTCTCATAAAAAATCCTCCACGTGCAGCAATGACAGCTTTACAGATCCTTGACATTCTGGCTGTCAGTTTGTCCAGATACTCAGGTAACCTTTCACCCCACACTTCCTGTAGTCTTGTCGGGCACTTTTCACGCACCTTACAGTCTAGCTGATCCCACAAAAGCTCAATGGGGTTAAGATCGTTCCTCAAAACAATGATTGACTGAGTTTCTAGAGAAAGATGTTTCTTTTTTGCCATTTTTGACCTAATATTGACCTGAAGACATGTCAGTCTATTGCATACTGTGACAACTCAAAAACAAACACAAAGACAACGTTCAGCTTCATTTAATGAACCAAATATCTTTCAACTGTGTTTGATGTAATGGCAAGAGATTTTCTAGTATCAAATGATCAATTTATCATGATTACTCAAGGATGAGGTGTTGGAGTGATGCTGCTGTCTAGATTTGATCAAAAATGCCTTTTTTTTAAATAGTGATGGTGTTGTTTTTTACATCAGTACTGTCCTGACTATACATTGTGATCAGTTGAATGCCACTTTGGTGAATTAAAGTACCTTTAAATTTCCTTCCGAAACAGCAAAATCTGTACATTATTTATTTTTAATGGGAATGACAACGAGACTGTGTGGGATAGACTTACAGTCTCTTCAATGGGCTGTTCTGCAGTTTAAAGAGTTTTTGGATGGTTCTGTGGACATAACAACAAAATATCTGTCCAAAAGAACATTCATTTTACAAAGAAATCCAGACAACATGAGTTGTGTAAAATCAGATGTGATCTGGGAGCTTTATATCATTCGTGCCAGTAAATAGACAGTAAGTCTATCCCTCACAGTCTCGTTGTCATTCCCATTAAAAATCAATGATTGTTGTGGGGGGTTTTTCCATTTATAAAATAAATGAGACAGTAAGGAACCATGTTTGATTTGTCAGTTTTTATTTAGTTAATGATGTAGTTACACTGGTTGTCATGGTAACATCTGGAATAGTATTGTTGCAGGCACAGCAATCACCAGCAGTTTCATATGAGCTGTTCGCTGTTAAATATCCAGTAAAGAATGAACTTTTTACAAACTGGTGTTTATTGCATGCAATGTTTAAATCCGTTGGGGATTGTAAACTATTTTAGCAGATACTGTGTCCTCAGTTAGTGGCCATCTCGGTCAGGATGGACATCAGACTGGAACCAGGGAACTTTGGGTCAAGTACAAGGTCGTGGAGGAGGGCTTGGTCTTACTCACGGACCTGGGGTGAACACATAGCACTATCCCAGAGAGTCACATGAGAACCACCTGTTTCACAAAAAATTATTTAGACTCGTCCCTTCTTTTCTTTAACCCTAACACATTTTGTGTTCCCGGTCAAAAATGACCATCCCAATAAGATTGTTTATAAATCTCTCATATTGCATATATTATCACAAAATGATTCATAGGCCATACAACTCCTTGCAATTTCGTATTGTGGGTTAAAATTAACTTATGTATTACATTATACGTGGCCCAAACACAACAGAATATGACGACTCTTAAAATATTCCTCAGTGTACATGGAAAGACGAAAGGGTGCTCAACACATTGTGTGTGTGTATTTATATGTGTGTGTGTGTGTGTGTGTGTGTGTGCGTGTGTGTGTGTGTGTTACACAACATAAGGGTTAAAAAAATGTATGTTATTGTAACACACTTACAAAGTAAGTCAATGGGGTCAATCTATAAATGTTAAAATACTCACTGTTTTTTGAACATTACAGCTCAAATAATACATGAGTTTTAACAGAACAGTTAATGTAAGTGCTTTTATAAAATTATAAGCTTCATATTTCTGCCTTTAAACCCTCCAAAAATTGACCCCATTGACTTCCAGTGTAAGTGCCTCACTGGAACAGTTTTATGCTTCTCTTACAGAAAAGGAGGGACGAGTTCAAATACATTTTTGTGGTAATCAACATTATGCCACAAATGCTGTTGATTGAGCTTCGCTTGTATTGAACCCGGAATATTCCTTTAAATGATCTGGACTGAGATAGGTATACTGTATGTGTTTATTATGTATGTGTTATGTTGCATTGGTTAATATTTGCAAATAATGTTTGCCTGCTAATTATTCTCCTTATTTTCGAAATCAGTATTTTTGTTTTGTTTTCCAGCAAAAATATCTAATCATCCTTAAAACAAGATAAAAACAAGAAGCAAAACTGCATATGATGAGACTTTTTTCTAAATCTAACAAAATTGGCTTAAAAAGAGAAAAATGTAATTGCTATTGTTCCTAGCATCATATGTTTAGATATTTTCTTGGAAAACAAGGCAAAAATACTGATGAAGAAAATGTTCAGGTTTTCTTGCAGAAAAGTCATTTTTATTTGTACAGCATTTTCACAACTGACACAGTTTATGCATCTGTACAGAACATTGAAAATAAAACTGTAATGTCTTCTTCATCATTGTTCTATGATCAAAAATGTCATGTACTGTAGATGAAAATGTAAGGATGAAAACTGTAGATGTGTGCAAAGAATTACCCCGTTTTTATTCACAAGTAAAATGTTGCAAAACACAAAATGTCTTCCTTACATATGCCTTGATCACTTCTTTCCTTCTCTCCAGTTATCCATTAATCCATTACACACATAACCTCTCTCCATCCCCCGTTTCCTCTCATATTCTCAACCAGAAGTCGGTTCACAGGGGTGGGGGTGGCCTTAATTTGTTACTGAAAATCTTGCTGACCTAAAGGTATTTGCATTATTTTACACATTTTGCCCTGTAATTATTATCCCTATATCTTCTTGATATCATTATTATCCCACTGTGGGCCTTTTACCCCAAGTGTGCTCCTGAAGTTCTTCTCCCTGCCCAGTAGGTGGCAATATGCACAATGAATGGGAGTTGCCAAAAACAAAAGAAGAACAATGTGAAAGTGACAGTGGAGATTTATACAAAAAAAAAAAAAAAAAGACTTAAATATTGCTCTGTTTATCACCTACACCTATCATTTCAGAAGACATGGATTAAACCACTGGAGTCTTGTGGATTACTTTTTATTAATTTTATGCTTTTTATTACTTGATGTGCTTTTTGAAGCTTCAAATTTCTGGTCATAATTCACTTTGTATGGACCTACAGAGCTGAAATATTCTTCTAAAAACCTTCATTTATGTTCTGCAGAAGAAAGAATATCATACACGTGAGAAGAAGTGAGCGTGAGTAAATGATGAGAGAGTTTTCATTTTTGGGTGATCCATCCCTTCAAGCTGTGTCTTTAACCCCGTTGTACACTATTGTAAATGCTGCGTGTTTTTAAAAGGTTATGTTTATCTCTTTAAGGTAAAAACAAATATTGCACTGGGATGCACAAGATATTTTCAGTCATGTTATGCAAATGTTTGATGGTCTCAATCATTTTTATCTTTAATTTCAAATACATTGTGTGCAGAAGGTAACAACTGTATTAAGGCATCTTTTGTGCAATATTGTGTAAGATAGAACAACAGTAATGTGAGGATGAGAAATTACAGGAAGGACTGTAGATACGGTAGCTTTTGCTTTACCTCCCTCTAGTGGTGCATATGTATAACAGCACTACATGCATACCAGCTTCAGGGAGACATGCAAACAAGTGCTGCTACAGTCAACCTGCCTGTGACACAGACTGGAAGTTAGGCATGGCAGGTAAACATTCTTTTATTTTATTAGTGTACCAATATTTACTAAGCCTCATTTCAGTTACATGCACATATGCAAGACATTTTTTCTGCTCTACTTATAGAGGCAGTTATTTGTTCAAGTCTATGTCATTCAAAAATGTGTCAGATGTGATATAAATGAGGACTCTTGAAAAAAAAAACTAGTTTAAAACTCGTGTCAAGTTTGTAGAAATGTTATTATGCATGTATGGTTGTTGGGGGTTGGTTATTCATGTATTTGAGACATAATCGGCATTACAGCTGATTTTCTATAAAGCTGAATAAATTATTCTTATTAAAAGTAATGTCTAGCATCATCAAATGTTAAAATAAAATTATTCATTATATATTCTAAATCTATGTACTGATTATCATTGTGCCATGTCTGCCAAACATTTTGAGTGGTCCAAACATCATCTGCAGCCTGAAACTGAACCTTTGGTCGGATTTTAGTAGTGAATGCACTTAACTGCATAGTATGGAAGCCCTGAACCGCAAGGTGAAAAAAAAAAAACGGTGAAAAAAATAGTGTCTCAGTTCCTTTATTAGCCTAAGTCTTACATTTTATTCTCTCTTCAAAAAAAAAAAAAAAAAAAAAAAAAAAAAAAAAATGCATGCAGTACCAACCTTGGCCACCAGGTGCCACTATCAGTAAACAACTCTCTGTTGCTATACAGTTGAATAATACATTTATTATTTATTTAAAGCTTTGAAACCCTTAATCAAGACAAATCAAGAAACCTGATTTTCCTTAATCAAGAAAATCAGGTTAAATATGTTTGATATGTCATTCGTTGTCGTGTAACATCTGGAGTTATTTTTTCGTTTGAAATTGTTGGTCTTTCTGAACACTCATATGTAGTTTGCTCAGTGTTACATGGTGGAAGTGAAGGAATGTGTTGAGTAAAACTGAAAACATGGGGAAATGATTATTATGTCTGTCCTTTTGAAGTGTTAGGGGTACATCTGGTAATATTAATATTGTTGTAAGTAATCTAATTTTAAACGAAAAGATCATTTATAAATTAAATCCTCGCGAATGAACCGGGAATCGTCTTTCTAGGTGGAACACTTCAAAAGGACAGACATAATAATCATTTCCCCATGTTTTCAGTTTTACTCAACACATTCCTATGGCATACGAGTGTTTAGAAAGACCATCAATTTCAAACTAATAAATAACTCCAGATGCTACACGGCAACGAATGCCATATCTAGCAATATCACAATGGAAAATGTATTTGACCTGATCTGAGTTTCCACCACAGCTGCAGAGGAAGACTCCATATTGGGTTCTCTGTTGATCCAGGGCCCATAGAGCTCATGTAAGGGTTAGTGGAGTTGATCGTCACCTTGTATAAGGCCATCCTCTGCAGGTAGACCCATGGGTTAACCTGGCTCTACTGACTGGTAGATCATTAGCTGTGGGAAGCTCAAATGGCTGGTTTGGGACTTTAGGCAGTAATAAGTTTACTAATAGGCAGGCCATTCTCAGTCACTACAGCTGCCTGGCAGAGCACAGCTGACAATACTACAGAGACGACTATCATAATCAAATGCATTTTGGAAGATGTGGGTGGACTGCTGAAGTGTTGTGGGCAGGAGGGGAGCTTTTATCCACGGTGAATCAAAGGACTTTGATCAGACTGATCTCAAATGGAGGCAGGATCATAAAGGGGTAGGGATGGAGATGGAGATGGAGGCAAATAGAGACAATATCCCAATTTTGATGAACATAGGTAGCATAACTAGACCTTCAAATGAGATCTCAAGTTAAATACTGTCATATAATATAATGTAAGTTAGTTTATAGAGAAAAAATATATACAAGACCCCAAAAAGTAGGCTATTTGGACACTTGAGTCATACTAAAAAATGTCTGAATCAATTTTAAAAACATTTCACAAAATGACGTTTATTAGTTTTGAGAATTTTTTTTAATGGGTATACTGTTCAAAATCAAGTCAAAAAGTATTGTGACACTTTGTGTTTGTGTCTAATATTGATAAGAATGTGCTGAACTCCACCTGTGTTTACTCTGTTTGGACACCTGTGATCTGAATTAATGCATCCACTAAAAATCCCCAGAACACCAGTTGATTAAAAGTCAATGCAATATTCTGAGAAAAGCTCTAGCATCATTTGTTAGCAGGTGAAATTTTTGCTTTGATATTTCATTATTTAATGAAAATGACATTCACACATTCTAAAGTTTGGCTTCAGTGTCTGACACTTCTTTTAAAGCCACTGTATGCAACATGTGCAACCATTCAAATTAAATGGCCATAGGGTTATGGCGGCCAAAAGTTTGGAATAATGTACAGATTTTGCTCTTATGGAAAGAAATTGGTACTTTTATTCATCAAAGTGGCATTCAACTGATCACAATGTATATTCAGGACATTAATAATGTGAAAAATTACCATTACAATTTGAAAAAAATGATTTCAGAACTTCTTAAACTACTTCAAAGAGTTCTCACAAAGAAATTCTCCACATGCAGCAATGACAGCTTTACAGATCCTTGTTATTCTAGCTGTCAGTTTGTCCAGATACTCAGGTGACCTTCCACCCCACACTTCCTGTAGTCTTGTCGGGCACTTTTCACGCACCTTACAGTCTAGCTGATCCCACAAAAGCTCAATGGGGTTAAGATCCATAACACTCTTTTCCAATGATCTGTTCTCCAATATCTCTGTTTCTTTGTCCACTGAAACATTTTCTTTCTGTTTTTCTGTTTCAAAAGTGACTTTTTCTTTGCAGTTCTTCCCATAAGTCCTGCACCCCTGAGTCTTCTCTTTACTGTTGTACATGAAACTGGTGTTGAGCGGGTAGAATTCAATGAAGCTGTCATCTGAGGACATGTGAGGCGTCTATTTCTCAAACTAGAGACTCTGATGTACTTATCCTCTTGTTTAGTTGTACATCTTCAACATCTCTTTCTGTCCTTGTTAGAGCCAGTTGTCCTTTCTCTTTGAAGACTGTAGTGTATTTTTGTATGAAATCTTTCAAACACTGAATAGCCTTCATTCCTCAACATGTTCTGCATGATTATCCATCCCTTTCCCTTCATACTTGTTCTACATCTCCCTCTTCATCCATACGCAGGCCTGTACAATGTGTGTGTGTGCATTCAAGATAGCAGGATAGCATCAGTTGAATGATTAGGTTTGCTTTTTTGATCATTGTGATTCTTTGATTGTCCCTTTATCTATCTGACGGTGGGCCAGTGTGAAGGCATGGACTACTTTGTCTTTTTGATGGTCAAGCCATTTGGGCAATGCAGTTATATTAAATTGAATTAAGTTTGGGGTGGACTCCTTGCATACTATCCCCTTTGATTTTTTTTTTTTTTTTTTGATTGTACCATTAAAAAAAGAGGATTTCAACCTTTGTGCAAATGCAAATCAATAATTTGTCGAGCACTTACTGGGCCTTAGTCATGAAAGACAAGCAGAACAAACACAGCCTGGTGTCGTGAAATGTACATGAGCATTGCAACATTTTTGCAAAACTGAAATTACATGCTTCATTACACATGCAGTTTTAAAGTATGAGACCAGGTTGAACAAATATGTGTGTGAATCATTCATTAAAAAAGATTAATATAATTCAATGGAAAAAATGTATGTAAGAATGGCCTTTCCCCTTCTGTCACTCACTCGACTTTGTGTCGAATGAAATGACACAAGGGGTCTTCCAAGGATGCCAAACGTACCTCTGAACCTGAGAAAAGGCCAATGTCAAGTTGGCAGACAGAATTTGCCTGCCCCGCCCCGGACATACGGGTATAAAGGGAAGCGGGGCAGCGAGTGTCAGTCAGAATTTTTCTTCGAAGCCGAATGGTTGTGCGTTCACCACTCACATCTGTTGGCAAGAAGCACTGCTGTTGGATCTACGGCGCTTTTCCAGCTGGAGTTCTTTCTCTCTGCACGCTGTGCAGTCCACGCCCCTGGGCGTTTCAACAGCGCTTTCATTGCCTGAAAGTATGTTTCTCTTCCAATAAGAGTTTATTTCCTCTAAAAGAGTTTGAGTTCCCACTCATAAAAGAGCAATACACAGCAGGCGTTGAACGTCCTTTTCAGGACACATCTTTTTAAAGATGTCCTTCCGCCTCTGTGTAGTTCCTGGATGCGGTTGATTTCTCTCCACTTCTGACAGTCATAAAATCTGCCTTGTGTGCATGGACTGCAATTACACGCAGGCAGCATTTTATGAATGGTTCATGTTCTCAGTGCCAGAACATAACCATGGCAATATTGCGGTCGCGGCTTTCTTTTCTCAAGAGAGAAAGCCACTTCAGCCGCCCCCCGCGTCGTTCCTTTTTCCCATGGGACTGAGGACGACCTGGGTGGCGATGAAGGCGATTTGGTGATGACGACGGGCTCGGTTTCGCCGGGTAAATCCCACGAACCACCCGCCCCCCGGCACGCTTGCTTGCTTCCGTCCGAGCTTGGGATAAGTGCAGCAAGCCTCGCAGCCAGCCGGCATTCTCCCTTGAGCCCCCAGAATTGGATGACGACATCATTGGAGGCTTACGCGCAGATGTCCGCTATGCTTTCCCAGGCTGCCGCGAGCACGAGGCTGGACTGGAACCCCCCACCCCCCCACCCCCCCCTCACGGCTAGTCGATCGGATCTCGAGTCAGAGCGCTGCTCATAGCCACGCCGGTTCCTTTCTTCCCGGAAGTGCATGATGAGCTGACGCGGTCGTGGAGGACGCCTTTTATTGCCCAGAACTGACCCCTCTCACTACCCTGGGTGGCTGGACGGCCCACGGGTACGCAGAGGTCCCCCAGGTGGACAGAGCGGTTGCAATCAACTTGTGGGAGGAGAATCCTTGTTTCATTTGCCACACCGCCTTCAGGCTGCGGCACCCACATTCTCAATAAAGAGCGATTTCCTCACACCCTGTGTAATCCAGCCGCTGCACGCTGTTCTCACGGCACCCTGGCCCCAAAACTCTACAGTCCCGGCTCCCCGGACGCAGGTCTCTCGCCTCCGACAAAAGCGATCGTCCTGTTAGTGCCCCTCACGTGGAGTTTGGATGCATGGCTTTCGCTGCCCAACCTGTCGCGCTGGTTGGACAGGACCATCCGACTCAGTTCACCCGGGTCCCGCTTCAATTCGGCGGTATTCGCTCCACCTCCGTAAGCGGTGAAAAAGCCAGCGCTCTACGGGCAGATATCATGACTCTGCTTCTCAAGGATGCGATAGAGCCCATCCCACCAGCTGAGATGAAGAAGGGTCTCTACAGCCCTCACTTCATCTTACCCAAACAGGTGCCGGAACCAGCAAGTTCTCAACCAGGCTTTGCACAGACTCCCGTTTAAAATGCTTACGCAGAAACACGTTTGAATCAAACCAATCTAGCGTTCGACAGCTAGATTGGTTTGCGGCAGTAGAACTGAAGGACGTGTACTTCCACGCCTCCATCTTGCCTTGACACTGACCCTCCCTACGGTTCACGTTCGACGGCCAGGCGTATCAGTACAAGGTCCTTCGCTTCGGCCTGTCCCTGCCCCCCTCGCATTTTCATGAAGGTCAAAGAGGCTCTTGCCCCGCTAAAGGAAGTGGGCATCTGCATACTCAACTACCTCGATGACTAGCTCATCCTGGCTCACTCTCGAGATTTTCTATGCGCTCACAGAGACCAGGTGCTCAGGAACACCAGCCGTCTAGGGCTTCAGGTCAACTGGGATCAGAGCATCTCTTTTCTCAAAATAGAGTTACACTCAGTCTCAATGACAGCACGCCTCACCAACGAGTGCCCTCAGTCAGTACTCAGGTGCCTGGCTCTCTTTGATCATGGCATAGCAGTTCCTCTATAACAATTCCAGAGGCTCCTGAGGTATATGGCATCCTCAACTGTGGCTGTGCCACTCGGGTTGATGCATTTGAGACCGCTTCAGTACTGGCTACAGACTAGAGTCCCGAGATGGGCATGGCACCACGGCAAATACAGGATCTACCACCTTCTTGCCATCAGACTTTCAACCCTTGGACAGACCTCTGCTTCCTGCGGACCGGAGTCCCCTTGCAGCAGGTGTCCAGATGGGTCATGGTCACCACAGACGCCTCTCAACAGGGTTGGGGCACCATGTGCAATGGGCACATTGCCGCTGGCCCCTGGACAGGACCCCGACTGCGTTGGCACATCAACTGCCTAGAGTTGCTGGCTGTATCTCTTGCCCTACGGAGGTTTCTCCCACTAATCCGGGGTAAGCACATCTTGATCTGTTCAGACAGTACCGTGATGGTAGTGTACATAAATCGCCACGGCAGCATGCATCATAAGTCACAACACAGCCACCATCTCCTTCTTTGGAATCAGCCGCAACTCAGGTTGCTGCGTGCAACTCACATCCCTGGCAACCGCAACATGACGGCAGATGCGCTGTAGCGATATGTTTCACAGAGTGGAGAGTGGAGGCTCCAGCTGATCTAGGACCGATTCGGCATGGCACAGATAGATCTCTTTGCCTCCCAGGACAACTCTCACTACCACCTGCAGTCATAGAAATGATCAACCAAGCCAGAGCTCCCTCCACAAGGCAACTTTACGCCAAAAAGTGGCGCTTGTTCATGAATTGGTGTTCTTCTCAAGCCGAAGACCCGCAGAGGTGTGCAGTTCGGTCAGTGCTTTCATTCCTGCAGGAGAGGCTGGAGGGGAGGCTGTCCCCCTCCACCTTGAAGGTGTATGTAGCTGCTATCACAGCCCACTATGACGCAGTATAGCTCCCCGGGAAGAGGCAGACCCAGCCTTCTCGTTCCTGTGTCCGGTACATGCTTTGCGGATCTATTTGGACCGCATGCAGAGCTCTAGATGTTCTGACCAGCTCTTTGTCTGCTTCGGCAGACAGCGAAAAATGAACGCCGTCTCTAAACAGAGGTTAGTTCACAGGGTCATTGATGCTATTTCCTTAGCTTATCACACCCAGGCCGTGCCTTGCCCCCTTCTCTACGAGAAGTGTGGCATCCTTGTGGGCACTGGCCAAGGCACCTCCTTAGCAGACATCTGCAGAGCAGCGGGCTGGGCAACACCCAATACCTTTGCCAGATTTTACAATCTCAGGTTTGAGTCGGTCTCGTCCCGTGTTTTGTCAGGTCCGAGCTGGTAGAACTCGATAATGCGGCACAACCGACCAGGTGTTCCGCTTGCACACAGTGCCCTTCACCAAGTTGATCCAGTGCGCCTTCTATCCCAGGTTAGCCACTAAGCGTCGCTCCCTGGATGTTCCAGACCCACTATTAGTTACAGGTGCTCTGTACTAGGGTCGGCTCCACAGGCTTAGTTCCCTTCTCAGGCAAACACCCAGTGATGTATTTCCCACGGTATTGTCCCCCTGACGGTGGACCTGCGTTTCCCTTGGGCAGCCCCGCTGCCCCGGTCGCCGTGCTGTTGAGTCCCCCCTCATTAGGTTGGACCTACCACCACACCATTTTGCATGTATGGCTTCACAACCCTCGTGGTGTATTTGCCACATGTTTCCTCCCACTTCACTGGGCAGGATGTGGCCTATGCAGGGTCTTTTCCCCCTGAAAGAATAGGACCAGGAAAGACCACCTTCCCCTACGCATTTAATAGCATTAAGATAGCCCCTTTGTCTCACTTCATTCAACACAACATCTCGTTCCTTCCCTCGGGGAACGGAGGTTACTACAGTAACCATGACGTACACGTTACACAATTTTTTCTGGTTATGTTTCATGGATAAGTCCAAATGAATATAAATCTACAAACAACTTATAGAATTTCTGCTGTGTACTGAATTTGACAGCAACATAACAGTCATGTCATGTGATAAAGTTCTTATTGTTTACTTCCACATTGATACTTCATCACATGACAAACTTCCATCCTGAGCAACACTTAATAGCTACTAACATTCAGCATGTTTGTGCAGAAAATAAATATATTCATGTGGCCAACTAGTAAAAACAAGAACGCAAAGGGTAATAAAGCAATAGTCATATGCTGTAATAAAAAGCTTGCAATAATACAAAATTATTATACAAATAAAATGGTAACACATTTTATACATTTTACACAAACTCATGAGGGGTGAAAAAAGTGCGACGATCACAGGTCCACAAACGTGTTTTCTGGGAACATTTTTAAAAGTTAAAAGCACCCATTTCAAGTTATGTTTAATGATTTAAGTATAGCAAATTAACGGCACAATTTTGCAGAATTAGCAGCAGAAATAATGAGCATCCTGGTGTTTGCTTCTGTATCACACATGAAATAGAAACATTTCATCAATGAAAATAGTGTACAATTGTATTTTTTCTATCTGCATGTGCATACAGTATGTTATTTCCCTATGTTAGGGAATTTGATTTATGCATTGTTCACCACATTTTTATCAGTTATTAAGCTGTCTTCTATAAATTTTTTTCTTTAATAAAATGAAACTTTATTTTTGTATAAATATTATTCTGGTTTTAGAGTGCAACACAGCACAGAGACTGCTCTTCTCAAAGTATCAAATGACTTGTTGTCTGTTGATGGGAATTGTGCTGTTGTAATTCTGCTGGATCTTAGTGCAGCCTTTGATCAATCCTTCTGGAGCACCAATAGCAGTGGGTTGGGATTCAGGGCACTGCTCTTGGCTGGTTCTCGTCCTACCTCAAGGATAGAGCATTATCTGTTGAGATTGGGAATTTCTCTTCTTCCTCTGCACCTATCACCCAGGGGTTCCTTGAGGCTTAATTTTGGACCCTGTACTGTTTTCTTTGTACATGCTGCCTTTGGGTACAATTATCATATCATTGTTATGCTGATGACACACAGCATGAACTTCCTTTCAAATAAAATAACAATTCTGCCATACAATCTCTGTTTGACTGCCATAGGGACATTGAAGTTGGATGGCTGAATGAATCTAAGACAGAATTGTTTAGTCCTTCCAGAAATATTCCGATAACCTTGGTTCCTTATCCTCTAATATACACACACAAGCAAGAAATCTTGAGGTTATTTTTGATTCAGGACTAAAATGTGATCAATTATTTCTGGCTTCTTCCAGCTCAGGATCATTGACAAACTGAAGCCAGTTCTGTCAGTCAAGGATTTGGAAACTGTTGTACATACTTTTATTTCTTCCAGACTTGATTACTGCAATGCACTATATAGGAATCCCTGTCTTCTTTGTCTCGCCTTCAGTTGGTACAAAATGCTGATGCTAGGCTCTTGACTGGAAAAAAAGACCATATTTTTCCTGTGTTGGTCTCTATTCACTGGCTTTCAATTAAGTATAGAATCCAGTTTAAAGCATTATTATCTGTTTACAAGGAACTACATGGTTTTGCTCCTCATTATATATGGGGCGGCTGTGGCTCAGGTGGTAGAGTGGGTCTGCCGCTAATCGCAGGTTTGGCGGTTCAATTCCCGGGCCACACAACTCCACATGCCGAAGTGTCCTTGGGCAAGACGCTGAACCCCAAGATGCTCCCAATGGCAGGCTAGCACCTTGCATGGCAGCTCTGGTGTATGAGTATGAGTATGAGTATGAGTATGAGTATGAGTATGAGTATGAGTATGAGTGTGAGTATGAGTATGAGTGTGAGTATGAGTGTGAGTGTGAGTGTGTGTGAGTGAATGGGACACAGTGTAAAGCGCTTTGGTAACCTCTAAGGTTAAAAAAGATACTATAGAAGTGCAGACCATTTACCATTATATCTCTGATCTCCTATTTCTGCATCAAGATTCCAGGCCAAGAATACAGCATGCCATTGTCTGTCCCTAGATCACATTTAACGTGATTTAATGTGTGGACGTTTTATTTTGGCTTCGCTGTACACAACACATAATTTAAATGAATTAAAACTCACAAGAATCTAGAGTGTTATTTAAGGGTTAAACTTCTGCCGCACAACAGCATGATATCAATTTGCATGAAGCCAACAAAAGTATCTCTGGTAAGAAACCTTTTTTTTCATTGAAACCGGTTTGGATGTAAAGAGTATTGTCTCTAGTTTTGTTTGATATGCTGCTTTAAAAAATCTATTCATTCAGCGCACTGATAAACATGAAGTCCACATATGGGCAATGGGACCTTATTACCTCAAAAGTTGAAAAAGCTTTTGTGCAGAAGTTATTTTGAATAGTTTTCTGCTATAAAACATCTGTGGGTCATTTAGCTTGAATTTAATATAAATTGTGTTTTTGATATGTTTTTGATGAAATGATTTTGTTATCACTGTTCAATATTGCCCCACGACCCTGTACACAGGATAAGCGGTTGACGATGGATGGATGGATGGATGGATGGATGTTCAATATTGATCTATTCATAAATGCATTCATATATTTACTGTGTATTTTCACATTGAGAATAAATGTATTCATGCAAAAGCTTTATATGGAGTTGGGATGAAAATAAGTTGCATTTCTAAATGTTCTGAGACCAGTGCAGACAGACAGCACTCTGGAGGTGAAGTCATTCACTAAACAGGGAGCCAGGGTGCATACTACACTCTAAATTTGGCTGGGTTAAAAATAAACCAATTGGCAACCTAAGCGCTGGGTAAATATTGGACAGAACACAATCTGAGTTAAACTAAACCAGCGAAGTTGGGTTACATATTTTAACCCAGCAGGATGGGTTGTACATTTAACCCAATATGTCTGCTCATATTGGCAATATGCTGGGCTAATTTTACCTCAATTATGGTTATTGTTTCATCTCCATATACAGATTTTGCTGTAAGATAAAAAATAACAATAAACAAAATGTGTGTATATATATATAGATATATATACCCAGCATATATATATTTACACACCGGTCAGCCACAACATTAAAACCACCTGCCTAATATTGGGTAGAAAAATGGCTTGTTTACCAAGGCAGGCATGGGCATCGGTTGTCTGGGTTCACGCCATAACCCAGAGTGTAAGGGGAGAATGTGACCTCCGTGGTTGTTGCCACTGACTGCAGCGGGGAATCGACCACCGGAGCTTGGAGAGGGTTAGCCCCCCCAAAATAATTTATTTAGGTGGAATGTTGGGAGAGGAGTTACTTTGGGGTTCATGGCAATGGGAGTGACCTCCTCTGTCTTGTGTCAATAATGGCAAGGGGTAATGTATGGCTCTCCACCTCCAAGAGCTGTACGTCGGTGGAAGTTCAGTCCCATTCCATAAATGGATTAGAAGTAGGAGTTACATATTTTGGTTGAGGTAGTGAGTTGACAAAACTTTGTTGTATAGATAATTTGATTGGAAGATGTTGTCTGAATAGCTCCAGAAATACACCAGTCAGCGCCATGATCCTAATGATTGTGCTCGTCAGTATTGGTGGACTATTGGAAGCCCCCGCTGAGTCCTCATTGGTAGTCTGTTCTTCTGTCACGGAGACACTCACGGAGGCAGGGATATGGACTCAGTCGTGGGGTTTATTGAACAGGTGAAAGAAGCAGTGATGAAAACAACAGGTGAGTCAATCCAGATACAGTATAAAGGTACAAACAGCAGGTAAGTAATATCCAGAAAGGGAAATAATGCGATGTATAGAAGAATGGTTAACTCTAATGGTGAACAGCCTTTGACATTTGGAGGATGTTAATTAACGGATGATGCAGTCCAGGTTTTGTCATAAAGTAAGAGTGAAACAACAGAGTTTAAAACTAAGATAGACTTTTTTCTATTCTATCGGAATCCGCAACTGCAGGCATGTTATAAACAAACCACAAACGTGGAGATACTCCTACAGGAGATAATAGGGACTCTACAATTACTCGCCCTGTGTTCAAATCAAAATCATCATTTAGGCCTCCCAAACAGAATTCTGCAATTAACACTTTTGCCAAAAAGGTTAACTATGATGTTGATCTGCTGTTTAAAAAGGGTTGCACGCCAGTGAAGAGAGAAGAGCATGATGTGTTGAATTCTCTTGCAAAAAATAAAGATCTGGTGATCAAGCCTGCAGACATGGGTGGAGCTGTAGTAATATGGAGTGGAGATATGTATACAGAAGAGGCTTAAAAACAGCTTAAAGTTAAGAAATTCTATCAGCCTTTATGGTGTGATCCAACTGAAATGATAAAAAAAGAATTGTCGTCTTAATTTACTGAAGCAAGAGAAAATATGTGGATTATGGACAATGAATTAAAATTCTTGTATGTAACAAATCTTAATTTGAACTGTTTCTATATGCATCCTAAAACACATAAAAATGTGAACAAGCCTCCTGAAGTCTTTTGGAACTTTTTCATTAAACCTTTGGTACCTACTCTTCTGGCATCAAAATCAAACAATTAGGAACTATTGATTCTGCATCTTACTTGGTAGTTATGGATGTGAAGGCATTGTATATCACTATTATCCATGTTGAAGGTCTTAGAGCATTGAGACAGTATGTAAGATCAAGGACAATAGAAGAGAGTCCTCCCACAGACTTCATTCTATTTGATAATAGAATGAATCAATATTGATATTGTAATTCATTGTCTTATATACTCAGTATTTTATTGGTAAAGCTGCGGTAATTAATAAGGTGTTATCCCTTTGAGATTTTGGAATTCCTCAGCCCCATTGACTGGTTGATTGTATTTACACCAGTGACCCATTTGTGCCTGACACTCTGAGGAAGGACGTTTGCTGAAATGCATCAGTGTGCCGTTACCGTTAGCCAATTGACAATAGAGGCTTTTTCAATTTTAGACCAGAATAAGTGCCTTATACTATTTCCCTGAATTCCTATGACTGAAACCCAACCCAAGAGCATCTACACCTTCTACCCAATGAGGTCCTTGCAGCAAGCAGCACTCCAAAATGTATTTCTTCTGATATACTAATACATGTTTAAAATTAAAACTTTTAAACTTTTATATTAGTTAATGCAAAATGAACTAACAATTAACAATTCTATTATTTATAAACTAGCATCAGCCAAGAAAAATAAATGCTTTTAAAATATATTGTTCATTGTTATTTCACGATACCTAATGAATTAACTAATGTTAACAAATGGAACCTTATTGTACAATGTTATCATTTATTTTCTATGGTACCAGTAAGTGACTAGTATCTTTTTAATTTTACTAGTAACTATTCAGTAGATACTAGTACTTATTTGAATATCAACGAGTATCTATTCCAGTTTTACTAGTACTTATTTACAAGTTATACTAGTACGTATTTATTAGACATTGTCTATGCCAATTGTTCTAACATTTTTCATTTTACTAATATAACTAGTAAGATTAGGTACTGTATAGTAAATTATGAATTGAACTACTGAATAGTTCTGTACTAGTACTTATATTTCTTAAACTAATACAATTTAACTAAAAACTTGTCCCAACTGGAATAGTAACTCGATACAATAAATACTAGAATCTATTGAATAAGTACTAGTGACTATTGAATAAAAACTAGTGTCGATTGGAATAAGTACTCGTAAATATTAATTTCTAGTAAAATTAATAATGATACTAGTCACCAGGGGCAGACTGGGAAGGGAAATCGACCATGGATTTTACATAGAAACTGGGGTGTCGCTGGCTGTTCGGCCCCGTTTTGCAGCCAGCTCACTGGGAAAAGTCTCAGTTCTTCCTATGGCCAGTCCAAATATTAAAAACAATTCATATTTAGAAGAAATGGACAATAGCACCAAAGTCACCCATATGGACTAATTCTATTGTGTTTTTTGGAGCTTTTTGGAGTTTGATGGCCGTGGTCAACTATGAACATTTGTTGTGTGGAAAGAGCAGCATAAAGAGGAAAAAAATAACATCCAACAGAATACAAGTTGGGCACGACATGAGGGTGAATAAATTATATAATTTTCAATAAGATGAACCATTCCATATATGAATCTTTAATGTAAATATGAGCCTTCATTATCATCATTTTTTTTACAGGGTTTTTGAAGAAAGTGCCGTTCTGAAACGACATGTAAACGAGAATGCCATTTTCCTCATGCTGTTTAATGGATTAAGAGAAAGCGGTCTAAGACACCTGGATTTCTCATAGAAAATTTGGCTTATGTGGTGGATAAAAAGTGCATGAATGACATTGTATATGTAACAATATATCAAAACAAGTGTAATTTGCACTTAAATGCTTCTAGAGCTTTTTGCTAATCTAACTTCACTTTTCTGAGAAATTTTTGCGGTTACTAATTAGTGTAAAGATGATTTTTTGGAATGTGTGGAGTCACACAGATGTCAGTGGCAGCTCCAGATATTTTTTCGTTGGGGGTGCTGAAGGGATGCTTTATAATTCTGAGAGAGGGCTTGTGAAATTAGACATGAAATAGAACTAGATATGCATGCATGTTACTGGCAGTATCAATATTTTGGTTTTCCACCTAACTCACTTCAAATCTTAAAAGACTTTGTTTTGGGGAGAATTTTTTTATGACTTATGACTTTTTATGAATAATGGCAGTCTATGTGCAAAATCTTGATTTCTATGCACATTTTGCCTTTGCCAAGCTGCCACATTTAATGTGCATTTTTCCCCCACCAAAACTGTTGTTGTGATATAGACCCCATTAAGGCAGCAGCAAAGATGTCACAGGATGGTGCTGACTTGGGTTATGGCTCTGGCCCAGTTCTGGCTCCAACTCGGACTGCAGTGGTCGAAATGGGCTTAATTTCCAGTTCACTGAAAATATTGTTTCCATAATATCTTTGATGGAAACCAAAGAGTCAACAAGCAGACACAGAATTGACTGATAAAGTACCAACATCTATGATTGCTTCCTGTTTAAATAAACACATTCAGTATTGGGGCAAGCTATTACATTCTATAGAATTTATTAGTTAAAGTTTCTGTTAAACAATGTATTGCTATTTTTCTGTTACCTTTGACATTTTTGCTTTTTCATGAATTCTGTTTCATAATTGTTTTACTTGTGTACATTTTGCTGTTTACAAAGAAATGGAAGATATATATATATATATATATATATATATATATATATATATATATATATATATATATACTGGCAGGAAATGTTCAGCATCAATAATCAAGACTTTGAGGCATATGTAAATATAGCAATTGTCTTTAAAAAAAAAACCTCCTCTGGGAATATTCACAGTAGAAAAAAAATGTAACAACTAGCCCCAGTCTCCCCTATATAAAACACTTACACAAATTTAAATCTCTGCAAATTTTAGGTTTTAAATAATACATGAAAAACAATCAAATGATGTTTTTATGAACACGTATAACAGAGAATATTCTAAAAGCTGTTTGCGTACTCTCCAGATGGAACAGAGGATGGAGATTAAGAAGACCCCATTAAGGCGACAGTAAAGATGCCACAGTATGGTGCCAACTGTGGAAAATAGATGGGCATGGATGCCATGCTCATAATGATGTGTACGTTTTAATGATGTGAAACACTGTGAGAGAAAGAGAGAGGGAGAACATTACTTTTAGAAATGTTTTCATTAAGTGAACTGAAGTGGTGTTTAAATATTAGTGTTATTTTACTGTATATTTAGGCTTTTCTTTTGTTGATGTAGTTCTTTGTGGCCTATAGCCTACTGCATGTATTGAATTGGCCAAATCTTCATTTTGTTAAATCTATTTGTATTACTATTATTTTTATAAATCATTGTATTTTATTGTATTTGGGTATTGTATCATACATTTAACTACATTAAAGGCTGATGTGTATTTTGTGTTGTTTTGTATGTTTAGTGTGTAGTGTGCTATGTGCTAGACTGAGTCTGCGTCAACACTTCTGCGGTGTGGAACCGCATCTTGTGACACTGGTTGTTGTGGTGAGTGAGTAATGCTGGCACTGCGTGGTATATTAAAGGTGGTAACTAGAGTCCTTTTAAGAGTGTTATGCTTAATGTGTTGCATGTGTATGGTGCTGTCTGTCTGAAATTAACATACGCATTCTGTTACGTGCTCGCGCACCAAACCCCCTAAAAGTTCTGTCTATTGTACAATATTTTTGCGTTATCATTTAAAATCATTTGAATGGCATTTTATGGCATCAAATGGTGTCATGACTCCTGGTGTAGGGTGTATGTGGGGCTCTCAATAAACACAATAAAAACACGCTGCAGTGATGCCTCTATGTTAGAGTTTAATTAGGAGTGCAGACCGGGTGCACAGAGATTCATCCTGTGCTATTTCAGCTTTACGCCAGCAGAGAGCGACTGATGAGCGTCTTTCATTTGTAATGAGTGAGTTGTCATCAGTCAGTGATTATGCGATTCATTAAAGTCAAACATCGTCATTGTCTCTTACTGCATGACCACTCAGAATGGATCACTACTTCACCATAGCTGAGACAAAGTTAAACTAATGTTAGCTAATGTTAGAGGAATTAATGCATTTATACAGCAATTACAAGTGCATAAATTATGTTTTGAGATGAATGTTTTAACCCTTAAATGCATACCGGGACCTCATACCACACCCTGTACTTCATCCATTTTAGTTGAGCCCACACCTCTTTAGTATTCCTTAGTCTATATCTTATTAATAGTGTTAATTTTTTTTTATTATGGTTTAAGTACCAAAAGTGTAAAGGGTCATTAGAGTGAGAGTGTCTTGTTTTTGTTTTTTTTGCACTTCCTTAAATGATATATATACATTTGAATAATATTTAACATCAATTTAAGTTTACTATCACATGGCATTTTTGATTCTTACAAGATAAATTAGTACTGTATTCATATAAATAACTACATCACACTGAATTTCTGTGCAACAATGGATTATCAACATTGGTGAATAATCAATATTTCATATGCGTGTACACATACATAATACAGCCTACATGCGATTTAGTACTCAAGGTGGCGCTGATGTTTCAGTGATTGACTTAATTTACTTTTGTCATTGCTATTTAAAAAAGAAGAAATGTGGAAGTAAACTATAGCAAGTACAACACATGAACAGTATGATATGACTATTGTTATTTGGGTGTACTACTGAAATGATGTAAATTGTGCATCTATTTAGACTCAGTAAGTGTCTGAGTTTTCATTTATCACTTAATATCATACAAAGTCCAGTAAACATAAACAATCTAAATCAATATTCGGTGTGACCACATTTGCCTTTAAAACAGCCCCGATTCTCCTAGATACATCTGGACACAGTTATTCTTGGTTGTTGGCAGATCAGATGTTCAATCTTCTTGGAGAATTCTCCACAGTTCTTTTATCTATTTCAGATGTCTCAATGTCTTCTGTCTCTTCATGTAATCTCAGACTGACTCGATGTTCTATGGGGGGCTCTGTGGGGGCCATTACATCTGTTGCAGGGCACCCTGATCTGCAAAAGTAATGTTTGGGAGTCTAACATTTATATTTCCTACTGACACATTAAAGCTGAAGATATAAACAACCATGTTAAGACAAATGTTTTTGTGAAACATTTTATGAACTTAAGACTTCTGCACAGTATTGTATGTATAATTTCTGTGTAGATTATGTGTTATGTGTGGCGTAAAATGTGTTTGACAGCCAGCGGCATCTCATTACATTTCAGAGTGAAAAGAATGAACGCTGTTCTAGATTTGTCCTGATTTGTTGCATTATCTGTTTAATTTATGAAAATTAAAACATCAAAATATATCAAAAGATATTTTATTTTTATTTTCAAATTGTCTTGAAATTATTTTGAAAATGTTACACAATATGGGCATTTTGTACATCCATTTTTTATAGCTATAATTCACATACATATACCACATATTTAATGGTTAAAATTAATGAAAATATGATATTATATAAGGTCTAGGTTATGTATGTAACCTCCATTCCCTGATGGAGGGAACGAGACGTTGTGTCGAAGAAGCGACACTAGGGGTCTCTCTTGAGTGCCGAAAGATACCTCTGATCTATGAAAAAGGCCAATGAGAGTTGGTGAACAGTATTTGCATACCCCGCCTCCGGATACGGATATAAAGGCGAGGGAAATACGCTCGTTCATTCAGGATTTTTCTGAGGAGCCGGGAGTGTTCCGGGCACCTCAGCGGCTTGGCTCAGCGACGTGGCCGGGAAGACACAACGTCTTGTTCCCTCCATCAGGGAACGGAGGTTACATACGTAACCTAGACGTTCCCCGTCTGTCGCTCACTTCGACGTCGTGTCGAAGAAGCGACACTAGGGGTCCACTTCAAAACTCACCATGCGCTGAGGTGTGTACGTGTACTGCTGACACAGAAGTGGGCAGGTATTTCTATGTGCACAAGCGACCAACTGTGTACAGGCTGCACGTACTCTTCCCCAATGCCCCAAAAAAGTCGTCAGAATCCTTTTAGTTACCCTAGGGGGGAACAAGGTGACGTTCCCAACTAGGGAATGGGCCAAGCCTGCCTGGCCTCTTTTCTCTCTATGTTTTCTCAGCATAGAGCAAGAGCAGCCGGGGCCCTTACCGCATCGATGGAAGGGGGTCTTACCCGAATTCCTATTCTTTTAGGGGGAAAAGACCCTGCGGAGGCCACACCCACCCGAAAGGGGAGGTAGAGGTGGCAAAATACATCACATGGCCTCTTGGGTCACATGTGGGAAGGATGGCGTGGTGGTAGATCCAACCTCGAGGAGGGGGGAGTTTCTACAACACGGCGACCGGAGGGCAGCAAAGGACTGCCTAAGGGAGACGCGGGTCAGCTCGTATGGTGACCGTACCGTGGAAGAACACACAGGAGGAGTCCGCGTAGGAGGCCTAATCTGTGGAGCACCTATTCCAGTAGGGGTAGCCTGGGGTACCCGTAGTGGACTGGGCCAGCAAGTTCCTCCGCTGAACTGCTGGGGCCCAAAGAGCTAGGGAGGAATCAACCAGGGACCTAGGTCTTCTGGGAAAGAAGCGCACTGTTTTGCCTCGGCAGAGGGAAATGGTGCTGGAAACAAGCGATTCACCCGGTCAGACCATCGACGTGTACCGAGTTCTATGGGCTCGGACCTGAGAAAACACGGGACGAGACTGACTCAACCCTGAGATTGTAATATCTCGTAAAGGTGTTAGGTGCTGCCCAGCCCACAGCTCTGCAAATGTCTGCTAGGGACGTGCCCATAGCCAATGCCCATGAGGATGCCACGCTTCTAGTAGAGTGGGCTCGAACCCGCAGAGGGGGTGGCAAGGCCTGGGTGTGATAGGCCAGCAGAATGGCATCCACCACCCAGTGAGACAACCTCTGTTTGGAGACAGCGTTCCCTTTCTGCTGTCCTCCAAAGCAGACAAAGAGCTGCTCAGAGCGCCAGAAGCTCTGGGTGCGTTTCAGGTAGGCACGCAAGGCACGTACCGGACACAACAGTGAGAGGGAAGGGTCTGCCTCCTCCCGGGGCAGCGCTTGTAGGTTCACTACCTGATCTCTGAAGGGCATGGTAGGAACCTTGGGCACATAGCCCGGTCGAGGTCTTAGGATCACATGAATGTCTGCCGGACCGAACTCCAGGCAAGTGTCGTTAGTAGGGAACGCTTGCAGGTCCCCGACCCTCTTGATGGAGGCAAGCGCGATCAGCAGGGCCATCTTTAGAGAGAGAGCCCTGAGTCCAGCTGATTCTAGCGGCTCGAAAGGGGATCTCTGAAGACCGGCGAGGACCACCGAGAGATCCCAGGAGGGGAACAGGTTTGGCCGGGAGGGGTTTAACCTCTTAAGAACCTGACAATTAAGTCGTGCTTACCCAGAGACTTGCCGTCTACTGGGTCGTGGTGAGCTGCGATAGCGGCAACATACACCTTCAAGGTGGACAGGGACAGCCTCCCCTCCAACATCTCCTGTAGGAACAGGAGCACCGACCTAACTGCGCACCTCTGTGGGTCTTCTGCCCGGGAAGAACACCAATTCACGAACAGACGCCATTTCAGGGTGTAGAGTTGCCTGGTAGAAGGGGCTCTGGCTTGGTTGATCATGGCTACGACCGTAGGTGGTAGACCAGCTAGATCTTCCGCGTCCCGTCCAGGGGCCAGACATGGAGGTTCCAAAGGTCTGGATGCGGATGTCAGAGCGTGCCCCGTCCCTGAGAAAGAAGGTCCTTCCTCAGGGGAATTCGCCAGGGAGGGGCTGTCGCAAGGAGTACGAGGTCCGAGAACCAGGCCCCGGTGGGCCAGTAAGGAGCCACGAGAGTGACTTGCTCCTCGTCCTCCCTGACCTTGCACAGCACCTGTGCAAGAAGGCTCACTGGGGGGAATGCGTACTTGCGCAGCCCCACTGGCCAGCTGTGTGCCAGTGCATCTGCCCCGAAGGGAGCCTCTGAGCGGGCGTACCAGTGCGGGCAATGGGAGGTCTCTCGGGAGGCAAACAGGTCTACCTGGGCCTTGCAGAACCGTTCCAAAATCAGCTGAACCGAGTGGGGGTGAAGCCTCCACTCTCCGCCAGGCAAGCGTTGTTGTGACAGCGTGTCCGCTATCACATTGAGGTTGCCGGGGATGTGAGTGGCACGCAGCGACTTGAGTCGACAGGCGAGTCGTGACATGTGGCGGGAGCATAGGCCGCTTTGGTGATTTATGTAAGCTACCGCAGTGGTGCTGTCTGACCTGACCAGGACATGTTTGTCTCGAACTAACGGGAGAAACTTCCGCAGTGCAAAAAAGACAGTCAAAAACTCTAGGCAGTTGATGTGCCAATGCAGCTGCGTGCCCGTTGCATACGGCGCCCCAACCTGATCTGGAGGCATCGGTCATGACCAAGATGCGTTGGGACACGTGCTGTAAGGGTACTCCTGCCCGTAAGAAACAGAGGTCTGTCCAGGGTTTGAGTGTTTGGCGGCAGGCGGGGGTGATTGTCACACGGTGCGTGCCGCGGCGGCATGCTCGTCTCAGGACTCGAGTCTGAAGCCAGTGCTGAAGCGGTTTCATATGCATCAACCCTAGCGGTGTGACGGGAGGATGCCATATGCCCCATGAGCCTCTGGAAAGGTTTTAAGGGGACCATTGTGCCTGGCCTGAAGGCGGCGAGGCACCTCAACACTGACTGCGCACGCTCGTTGGTGAGACGTGCTGACATTGCAACCGAGTCTAACTCCATACCAAGAAAAGAGATGGTCTGGACTGGAGTAAGCTTGCTCTTTTCCCAGTTGACCTGAAGCCCCAAATGGCTGATGTGCCTGAGCACCTGGTCTCTATGAGTGCATAGTAACTCTTGTGAGTGGGCCAGGATGAGCCAGTCATCGAGGTAATTGAGTATGCGGATGCCGGCTTCTCAGAGTAGGGCAAGAGCTGCCTCTGCGACTTTCGTGAAGACGCGAGGGGACAGAGACATGCCGAAGGGGAGGTCTTTGTACTGATACGCCTGACCATCGAACCGCAGAAAAGGGCGGTGTCGAGGCAGAATAGAGACGTACGCGTCCTTCAGGTCCACCGCTGCGAACCAATCTAGATGCTGAACGCAGGTTAAGATATGTTTCTGCGTGAGCATTTTGAACGGGAGTTTGTGCAATGCTTGGTTGAGAACTCGCAGGTCCAAGATTGGCCGTAAGCCACCGCCTTTCTTGGGTACGATGAAGTAAGGGCTGTAGAAACCCTTCTTCAGCTCGGTTGGAGGGACAGGCTCTATCGTATCTTGAGTAAAAGAGTGGCGATTTCCATGTGCAGGGACTGGGCATGTTCGCCGTGTACTGCGGAAAAGTGGACGCCCATGAAGGGGGGCGGGGACCTAGCAAACTGAATTGCGTAACCGAGTCAAATGGTCCGGGCCAGCCAGCGAGACGGGTTGGGAAGTGAGAGGCACGCGTCCAACCTCTGCGCTAGGGGCACCAAAGGGACGATTAATTTTGACGTACCCGGCGGGGCGGAGCAGGTAGGGCAACGTCGGGAGGCGATGAAGCGTACCGAGGCTTGGGTGCTGAGAAAAGACTCAAAGCACTTACCTTGCTCCGCACACCCGGCAGGGGGCGGGTTAGCGACTGAGAAGGAGGTCCAGGGTAGGCATCCTCTAGACTCGTCGGAACCGGCCGGCCAGGTAACATTCATGGTGCTGGAGATGGGTGGTCCATGTCCAGGAGGCCGGGACTGTTGAAATCTGGCGGCAGAGTGCCGTGAGAACGGCATTTGCGGGCCAGGTGACCCAGAGACAAAGGAAATAGCTCTTTTATTGAGAATGTGGGTACCGCAGCCCTGTCTAAGGGGAGTTCACTTTCACCGCGGAGAACTGCTGGGCAAAGTGGGAGAGGGGGGCTTTGAGGAAGCGAACTTTGTCGGCCTCACGCATCTCGACCAAGTTCAGCCACAGATGACGCTCCTGGACCACAAGCGTGGCCATCGCCTGCCCTAGTGCCTGCGCCGTGACCTTCGTGGCCCCGAGGGCGAGGTCGGTCGCTGAGCGCAGTTCCTACAACACATCAGGGTCAGGGCTACCCTCGTGCAGATCCCTGAGCGCCTTGGCCTGGTGGACTTGCAGGATGGCCATGGCGTACAAGGCGGAAGCGGCCTGTCCTGCGGCGCTGGAGGTTTTGGAAGTGAATGAGGATGTCGTCCTACAGGCCTTGGAAGGGAGTATAGGACAACCCCGCCAAGTGGTAGGGTTACCGGGGCATAGATGGAGAACAACAGCCCTATCCACCTGGGGAATCGTCGTATACCCGTGGGCCGTTCCGCCATCGAGGTTAGCGAGAGCGGACGAGCAGTGCTTGTGACGGTGAACTATCACTACATTCACTCTTCCAAAGTACAAGAAACAGATGCAAAGTTTTCTGGGACTGATGTCAAAAACAACACCATCACTGTTTGATCAAAGTTTTGATAAAATCTAGACAGGCCCCTTTTCCAGCAGCCATCACTCCAACACCTTACCCTTGAGTAATCATGCTAAATTGCTAATTTGGTACTATAAAATCACTGTCATTATATCAAACACAGCTGAAAGTTATTTGATTTGTAAAATTAAGCTTGTCTCATTTTTTACAATGGTTTGTCTCTGTGTTTGTTTTTGAGTTGCCACACTATGCAATAGACTGGCATGTCTTAAGGTCAATATTAGGTTAAAAATGTAAAAAAAAAAAAGAAACGTCTTTCTCTAGAAACTCATCAGTCAATCCTTGTGGAATGAAGTCTATACAATGCTTGAATTTACCAAATAAATTAAGATTTCATACAAAGGTGTACACTACAGTCTTCAAAGAGAAAGGACAACTGGCTCTAACAAGGACAGAAAGAGATGTGGAAGACCAGATGTACAACTAAACAAGAGGATAAGTGCATCAGAGTCTCTAGTTTGAGAAATAGACGTCTCACACGTCCTCCGCTGACAGCTTCATTGAATTCTACCCGCTCAACACCAGTTTCATGTATAACAGTAAAGAGAAGACTCAGGGGTGCAGGACTTATGGGAAGAACTGCAAAGAAAAAGTCACTTTTCAAACAGAAAAAAAAGAAAAGGTTATAGTGGGCAAAGAAACAGACATTGGACAACAGATAATTGGAAAAGAGTGTTATGGATATTAACCACATTGAGCTTTTGTGGGATCAGCTAGACTGTAAGGTGCGTGAGAAGTGCCTGATAAGACAGTCACATCTATGGCAGTGCTACAGGAAGTGTGGGGTGAAATGTCACCTGAGTATCTGGACAAATTTGACAGCTAGAATGTCAAGGTGATAAAAGTGCTAATTTCATTCTATAATAGCAAAATCTGTACATTATTCCAAACTTTTGGCCGCCAGTGTTTATGCCACAACTGCTGTATTGTCTGTATAAATCAGAACATGAAAAACTTAGAGCCAACAGGAAAGTGAGCATGTTAAAATGTGGGAAATGTTTCTCACGAGCAGGACACCTCTGGAGCCATCAGTTCAGAGTCTGCAGACAAAGCAATAAAGCAGATAAACCTGTATTTACTGCAGCTTTACATCTTTTGTCAATGTGGATCCCCTAAAACATGCCCCTAAATCACTTTGAAATGAAATCTCTTGTATATGGGAAGATTTTTCTAATAGAACAAGATAAAACTATGCAACAGCATAAAAGGTACAACTGATGACATCATAGCCTACAAAAGTTGTTATGATAACTAATTGAACACATAATAATTAAACTACTGTATTGTAGTTGTATTATAAAACTGAGAGAATCTACCACTGACAAATCTGGCATTTAGTTTGATTAATAATTATTTGTAGTTCAAATATTTAAAAACAAATCTCACCTTATTCAGAGCAAAAACCCTGAATGAGTAGAGTTCAACCAAGTGTCCTCTTTTCTCTCCCAGAACAACTGCTAGACAGCAACCAGTCTGGGTTCATAAGTGAACTTTTGTTATTGAAAGTGTCTGCTGCTTTTGACACAGTAAACCACCACATTCTTCTGTCAACCCTCATGGCAAAGGGCATTACAGGAACCATGCTCCACTGGTTTGAGTCTTTCCTCACAGGTAGATCTTTCAGGGTGTCTTGGAGGGGAGTGATGTCCAAGTCTCACCAACTACAGTAGTTACTGGGGTACCCCAGGGTTCAGTGCTTGAACCCCTCCTCTTTTCCATTTACAGGTAATCACTGGGATCTGTCAGATTCAGGGACATGGCTTCTCTTATCATTGCTATACGGATGACACCCAACTCTATCTTTCATTCCAGCCTGAAAATCCTCCGATAGCTGCTCGGATCTCAGCCTACCTGAGAGAGATTTCAGATTGGATGGAAGAACACCACCTCTAACTCAACCCTGCAAAAACTCAGCTTCTCATGGTTCCGTAGAGCCCAGCGGTTCATCACAATATCACCATTCAACTAGATTTGTCAATGATTACACCATCCAGGACAGCCAGAAATCTAAGAATGCTTGCTAACAGAACAAACACTGGCTCCACCAAATCTTGCATTCTGTGTGTGAACGGCACCTCGAGGAGCCATCTCATAGAAACACAAAATCACTTTCACAGACTTTCTCTTTGACTGTGCCCCACTGGTGGAATGATCTGCCGAGCTCCACCCGAGCAGCTGTTTCTCTAGCCTAATAATGCACTCACAGCTTCAAAAAAATTAATAAAATTATTCTTTCAATTCTTCCTCTGTCTCTCACATTCCTTACTATGTGTACGTCTCTAAGCAATTTTTGAATAATAAAAGATTATTTATTATAAAAGTTGAGTGAACTTGAACATAATTGACATGTTAATTGTTTTGCTTGTTAATTAATTTATTAATTGAGCTAAAAAATTGTGAAATGTTGAAAATGATAAAAATCATGAATTTTTAATAAAATATTTATTCTGGAAGTTTCATCTGACAAGTGGAAGTGTGTCTGTCTGATCTGGTGATCTAATAATAATAATTAATTATTAAAGATATACAATATTTGTACATATTTTAATTATATAATAAATGAGAACACTATATGAGAACACCGTTGAATTAGGTATTTAGAACTGTAAAATATAAAGCAGTTCAGCTGTGATGTGAATTTGTAGATGAACTCGAAAGGCAAATTCTCCATGGGTTCCATCTGGAAATTCCTATGGGTTTTTATAATGTTTTTATAATGAGTTTTTCAATATATTAGAAAAATAGGGTCTGTGGTAAACATTACTTGAAGATACTTGGACGTTTTGTTCAACAAAATATATCACATATCAATATAATACAAATATATCACGTTGCCAACAAGTCGCTAAGTAAGGACTACAACTACCACAAGCACGTGAGTTTACGTGCCTGACAAAATAGAATCAGTTATAGTCTTTATCTAGCAACTTGCAACTTTTTTTTTATTATTACATTTTTTTACACATTGGGTTCAAAAATCACGTTTGAGGTATGACTGCGTGTAATTTATGTTGTAGAACAAAATGTCCTATAGAAAAAGTTTAAACGTATAAAATGTCTCGAAAATGTTCATACTCTTCCTGGATTTTGGACTACAATCTCAACAAATTGGCTTCTATTTTGAAATGTCGCCTGACACGTGTCCTCCCTGAAGTGTCAGTCAGTCTCTCATTGTTGCTTTGAAGTGTCGTTGCTCTTAGAAAGTGTAATGCGGCGGCTGTCACGGTCAGAAGTTTAGTGTTTTTATTATCTAACCGACAGAAACTCAATCATGGCGAACGGTAAGTGAGTTTTACGTGGGCTTACAATAACGAACTGTCATTTCACAATTTTGAGAGCCAACACAAGGCTCTAAAATATTATTAAAGATAAAACGCTGCTTATATTTATATTTTACCTCATAGTTTGAGTGGTAAAGCTCATTAAATACCAGTTTATTCAAATAAATTAATTATTAAGCACAGTGTTTTATGATTATGTATCTAAACTGATGAATAATGTTCTTGTCTGTCACTTTAAACTCTATGAAGTGTTTGACATATGAAAGCATGTTGTGATGATCTTGTTTTAGAGTCAGTTGGTGTGCTTTTCAAGCTGTACTGCTTGATTGTGATGACTCTGATTGCTGCCACATACGCTGTTGCTCTGAGATACACCAGGACTGTGACCTCTGACCTCTACTTCTCCACCACTGCAGTGTGCATCACTGAGATCATCAAAATGCTGCTCAGTCTGGTGATGCTTCTCTGGTGAGTCCACATCAGTCATAGGGAGCTGTATTTTTTCTTTGCCAGGAATGTTGTTCGACTGTGAATGTGTCAAATGCTGATCACCTGTTTTGTTGTCATGGTGATGCAGGGAAACAGGTGACCTCCACAGGTGCAAAACTGCACTGGTCAGCCACATTTTCAAAAGTCCAAAGGAAGTGCTCAAGCTGAGTGTACCATCTGTGGTATATGCCATTCAAAACAACATGGCCTTCATAGCCTTGAGCAACCTGGATGCTGCTGTCTTTCAGGTATGAAAACAGTGAAAAGGGATGCTCTGATCGATTTGCCACTGAAAAAGATGTGTATGGCTCATTTAAGACTTCAGCATCACTATCACGTTACCGCAGGTGTGTGGGGAACATTGGGAGAATGTTGTAAGACAACATACTTGATTTGGCAGTTGCAGTGTGAGAGGTGTGGCGGATAAGGCTGTGTAAAAACACGTCTTACAACTTTATTAAATAGCTCCAGAGCAAACATATGTTCGGTGTGTTCCCGTAATTAAAGCTGCAGTGGAAACAAGTTTTATTCAATTATCATTAATAAATATAGTAATTTATTTAGCAAAATATATATTTTTTTTATTGTTTTTATTACAATTATAAATGTTTTATATATATATATATATTTAAAGGGATACTTCACCTCTGGGAAGATGAATGTGTATTTAAAATTGGTCATTTCTATAGTATAAATGTGAAATTATTTTTGAATTTGAAGCGTTCTAGACTGAGAAAAGGCAGAAAATGTATTTTTTACACATGTGGCTGAAAGACAACAACTCCCAGAATGCACTTGCTTTGCTGCCCTTACGAGGCCACTCCCAAACCACGCCTACCGGTTACAGGCGGCAGTATCTGAAAATATGATACAACTAGGCTTGCTTTGATACATCGTGACTCTATAAATCGTGAGTTAGTTGATAAATTGACTGACTACGCGGGAAGAACATTATGATAATTCCGGGTGTCCAAACTCTGTACATGACGTCTTAGTAACAAAAAAGAAAAACAAACAAAATACTCACTTTACACTAAGCCGTCTGTTTGTCCCTGCGGGCTTTGGCTGGCGTTTCCAATTTATCTTCGGGATCCTAAAATAAGTTTCCAGGACTCCCCTGTCCATGTGTGATACAAAACTACGGTGCTCAGTTATACATGCTCATGTTATCGGTGCAGTTTCATCAGCGGATTCAGCGATCTCATCCAGAAGAAAACGGCATCGCTGAAATTCGCGACAGCAATAGGACTCTCTATCTGTTTCCATAGGCGCACAGCGAGAGCACTGACACCACCAGTCCGCCCCAACTCGAGTCTGGCCGGGCTCTTCCTCCTGCCTGCCAAGCAGGTTTTGCTCCCCTGCTACAGCAGCTGCTCCGGCCGCCTCTTGTTCCTCCATCTCCCGCAACTGTTCATCGCTGTATTGCGGCTCGTACAGGTAGCCGCGAGCATCAGATTCTCGCAACAGATCTTCGAAATCCCCTTCTGCCATTTCAACTTCAAAACTACCTTCCGCCATCGTGATTAGCCTACTTGTATACAAACTTTCTACACAGAGCAAGAGTCTGTTAGCTTAGCTTCTACAGAAAGATGGCTGACACTATCTTCACATTCTGTGAGTGAGATCCCGCCCCATATGGGCATGGTGAAAACATGCGGAATGCTGGCTGTAGTTTTAAGCCTCTGGCCCAAAAATCCTCCGATGACGCAAAATGACGATTTTTGCGTCATCAGAGGATTTTTTTCCAGACTAAAAATAAATAAATCTCTCGTCTCAGGGGGATATGAGGGGGGGGAGCTCGGTAATTAGAAAATACTACTGGTTTTCTACTGATACAAAGCTTAATGCTAAATCCTGAAGTAACCCTTTAAATATAATAATTCTACATACAATATTTAGATACTATAATTAGATTTATTAAATATGTTTGCAACACCAATATCATGGGTTCCATTCTCAGAGAACACACAAATGGATAAAATGTATACATTGAATGCACTGGAAGTTGCTTTGTACAAAAGTGTCTGCCAAATGTAAAAATGAATAATAAAAAATGATTAACAATAAACAATGAATAAATAAACAAAAAATCCACATACGTTTAATTGCAATTATTAATTGTAATGTAGAGAATATTTTGTGTAAGCCTACTTGTTTTAAAGGCTTATTGAAAAGCTCATTGTAAAAATGTATATACAGTATTCAGCAAAAACTAGGCAACACTTATGGTATTACAAGCAGGGATATTCAGTTAACCAGTATAACCAGTTTTGACAGAGCTACTGTTAAAAGTTTAATGATCGTATCGGCCTATCAGATGACAAGAAAATCAATATTGTCTTTAAAAATCCTGATAAATATTTTAATGCATATTTTATTTTGGGGAGAAACTTAGAGATATGTTGCAAAATTGCAATGCTGGCCATTTAGGTTTGCACAATTTAACCACAGTTCTCTAAACAGTAAGTGGACGTTCTGAATTCTCAACACAAAAATGTAAAAGAAAAATTATTTATAACAAGCAGTAATGTTAAATTGATGAACAGTTAAGAAATTTGACTTTAAATCTATGGCTGAAACGATTAGTCAACATTATCGACAACAATAAAATAAAAAAAAATCTGCAAAAATTGTAGTTGTCGAATAGTCGTTTGATCTCATTTAACGTAACATGAGATCACATTAAACTGTAATGATGACACGTGAGACACGTCTGAGAATTACACAGCTCCTCGTCCAGATGCACTCTAAAATTTCCAAACAGATTCTGGTGACATAGATCGCAAAGTATGAAGAAATTGTACAAAAATACAAAATTAGTAAATGCAGTAGCATTTGATTTTTTTTTTTAAAATTTAAACATATACTAATAAATTTTTTATATCAAAAGTTGTATTTGTTAAGAAGGGGATAATGCACAGTCAGCCGGTTGTTATCGCAAAATAACCCAGAGAGGGTGATGTGAAACTGACGACACTTGTATCATCCTGAAGGAGTTTATTTTACAATAACAACTGGCTGACTGTATATTATCCTGCTTATTACACAGCTACTAAACAAATAAATAAATACCTGGACATTTTGTATTGATTTGTGTTGAAATTATGTAATTATTTGAGAAGACTAATAAATCACTGAACCACTGAAATCAACCACTGGTTTGCGTCAAATATCTGTTGGTGTTTATTTTGTAAACTCTTCATTATTCAGCTTATTACAAGACTACTTGCCATATAATTAAATAAATACACATGAAACATTGATTTGAGTTCAAATGATTTTATATCTTGTAAAAAGAGATCGCACATTGATCCGAGAAGCAGGAAAGATGACTCGCAATACTCTGAGCGGTCTGATATGTGGATGTGCGGTTGTTACTGAGAAATATCACACCACTAGATGGCACCATTGACCAATCAGAATCCAGTATTCCAGAGAGCCATGTAATAACATTAGTCAGTGCACTATGAACAAAAAATGAATCATTGTATTTTTATTAACTAAGTTTAAAAAATGCTGTAAAAAATATATTATTCATTGTTTGTTCATAGGTGTGTAACGGTTTATTGTAGGAATATATATTACGGTTAAAAAATGTGATGATGCCCATCGATGCCCATCGCAAAACGCACATGTGGGCATGCAAATGGAAATCACTTCATTGCACATTAGCAGCAGGTGTTGATGAGTTCAACTGAAACTGAACAAGCGATGATAACATTGTCAATCATCAATGTTAAGCGATTAAAAGTCAGTGATATGAATCTTCATGATAAACAAGCGATGGATGTTTGTGCTTCTTCAGTTAACATCTATATGATTTAACATGTAACATCAATGATAGCACACTATAATAATGCATTTTAGCGTGAGGGATTGAATGTCCATCTGAGGCGCGGGACACACACGGTCTCATACAATCCATACACCATATGTCTGTCTGTGTGTCAGGTGACGTATCAGTTGAAGATCCCCTGTACGGCCCTGTGTATGGTGCTGATGCTGAACCGCTCTCTGAGCAGACTGCAATGGTTCTCCGTCTTCATGCTGTGTGGAGGAGTCGCACTGGTGCAGTGGACCCCGCCAGAATCCACTAAAGTTGAGGTACGTCCACCTGCCCTCTTTAACTCAATCTACTACAGAAACGAAACCGCTTTCTTGCCCCAGAGATGCATGTGTGTCTTTCTTCAAATTCAGGCACATTTAGCCTTGTGAATTTCTGGAAGGTAACTATAAAATCGAAAAAAATAAAAAAAGAATTATTCACACTATCACTAGTTTATTTTATTTGTCTACTAACAATGTCTAACAGTGTGTGTTCATGCATCACAGGAGATTTATGTCATTCAAGTCATGAAAATTCATTTCCAGCACATCTCCAATTCTGTATTGTGTTCATAGAATTCTGGAAATTATGCTGATGGAAATAACATTTTTAACTCTTTTCAAATAAAATGACTGACTCCTTTGTCTTGCTTAAAGGGATAGTTCACCCAAAAATTTTAATTCTCATTATTTACTCACCCACATGATATACCAGGTAAAAAAATATCTCCGCTCAGTAAGTCTATAAAATGCAAGTGGATGTGATCTGACTTTTGAAGCTCACAATGGTGAGTTTGTGTGCTCAACCTGGATGTCTCAACTGAGTGGAGAACTTGAGATGTCATGGCAACACGAATATGTCACAAGAGAGACCACTTTAACTCCACCCTCTTATGAAGCGTTGGATTATAATTAAAAAGTACTTAAATATTGATATTTTTGTTCACCAAAAGTGATCGTGTCTCTTTAGAAGAGATTAATTTAACCGCTGGAGTCGTATGGATGATATTTTTGCTGGCTGACTTTTTATACAGTTATTGCATAATTTGTCAAAATTGCAGCTTGATTAATAAGAATCTTCTCTTCACAAGTGACTTTTTTTTCTTTGTTTTGTCTCATATTTCATCTTAAAGCATACTCTTCACTGGCACTTTTGTCCACTTGATTAACAAGTACACTAACTTTTGAACAAAACTTTTATCGGGTGCAAAACTGGTGTGCTGGAAATGACTCCACAACTGTGGGACAGTCTGGATTTCTGAACAATTGATAGAAATTATTTTCACACAATAAATATTGAAATGGTTTATTTCACTCTTTGTTTAGATGATCATAGTTTTAAACATGTAATAATTTGTATTTTTATTATTTATTTTCACAGTTTAATATTGAAATCTGAGTCTAGTAGAAAGGGAGTTTGATTGTTCAAAAAAAGTTGACATCTTTTTAATAAAATCAACCACTGGGACATGAAAGTGACCGAAATGTATTTTTGTGTTCCTTTTTCACCCTAATTGGAATGCCAAACATAGACATATTGCGCATGTGGAGGCGTCACGCTATTCTCCGTGCCCTTTTCTTCACACTACACCTTACCACGTGCCCCACCGAGAGCGAGAACCACATTATAGCGACCACGAGGAGGTTAGTCCATGTGACTCTACCCTCCCTATCAACTTGGCCAATTTGGTTGCCTAGGAGACCTGGCTGGATTCACGCAATACGCCCTGGGATTCGAACTAGCGAACTCCAGGGGTGGTAGCCAACGTCTTTTACCACTGAGCTACCCAGGCTCATGCAAGTGCCCGAAATTAAATGTTTAATATTGAGGTGATCATCTAATATTTATTTATATTTTTTGTGGTCTAATTAGGCCAATATTGGAAGCAGATAACAAAAGGGCTTTTTTTTTTTTATTTTATTTTTTTTTTTTTTTACCCCAGTGTTTCAAAAAGCACTGACCTGTTCCCATCGCTTTCACTAGTTTTCACTTTAGTGTTTGATCTTTATGGATTTTCCAATGGTGGATGCTTATAACGATAAATAGAGAGCAGGTGGCTGATGATATACTGTATGTACTGTGTGTGTGTGTGTGTGTAATATTATTTTGAGATGATTTTATTCTCACTACAATTGTACAGAACGGTTATCCGAGTTACTGTAGACTGTCAGTTCAAACAGTCTGGCCATTCTCTGTTGACCTCTCTCATCAACAAGACATTTCCATCCACAGAACTGTCGCTCACTGGATGTTTTTTGTTTTTGCCATCATTCGGAGTAAATTCTATATACTGTTGTGTGTGAAAATCCCAGAAATACTCAAACCAGCCCGTCTGACACCAACAATAATCCATGCGGTTATCTAATCAGCCAGTCCTGTGGCAGTAGTGCAGTGCATAAAATCATGCTGATACGGGTCAGGAGCTTCAGTTAATGTTCACATCAACCATCAGAATGGGGAAGAAACATGATCACAGTGATTTGACCGTGGCATGATTGTTGGTGCCAGACGGGCTGGTTTGAGTATTTCTGGGATTTTCACACACAACAGTCTCTAGAATTTACTCCGAATAGTGCCAAAGCATCCAGTGAGCGGCAGTTCTGTGTATGGAAGCACTTGTTGATGAGAGAGGTCAACAGAGAATGGCCAGACTGGTTCAAACTGACAAAGTCTACAGTTATTCAGATAACTGCTCTGTATAATTGTGGTGGGAAGAATATCATTTCAGAATTCTATTGTAGAGCTGCGAGTTGTTGCTGTTTTGGCGGCATGAGGGGGACCTACACAATATTAGGCAGGTGCTTTTAATGTTGTGGCTGATCGGTTAAATATATACATGTATGTGTGTGATTACTGTTTAATTATTTCAATTAAGATGTACACATACTCACTGTTATTGTTTCACCTGTGTCTAAAAAAATCTTGTTGTGATTCAGGTGGAACAGAACCCATTCCTGGGCTTTGTTGCTATTGCGATCGCGGTCCTCTGCTCTGGGTTTGCAGGTATGCTATTAACAATGAAGCGGTTTGATATTCTGTGTTTTATCAAAGACTCTTAATTATTTACATTTTTTTCCAGGTGTGTATTTTGAGAAGGTTCTGAAGAGTTCGGATACATCTCTGTGGCTCAGAAACATTCAGATGTACCTGTCAGGTATACTGGTGACCCTCATAGGTGTCTTTGTGACAGACAGGGCCAATGTGTTGGAGAAAGGATTCTTCTTCGGATACACACCTTGGGTCTGCGTTGTAATCTGTGAGTTACCTTACTGTCTTCTGGCATGTCTACTTCTGGATGACCTTATTTATTTCAAACACTGTGACTGGCGTCATGTAAATGTGGAGGTTTTGGCTTACTGAGCAATAATGTGATTCCTTTAATGCATTGAAATGTGCCACACCTGTCATCCTGATAGTGAAACCTACTCATTAGGGGCCAAGCACTGGAGATACTCTATAGTGTACCACCATGTCAGCAATTCCCTTTTCTTTTGTGTGTATTTTTGAACCGTTTGTTTTAGAAACAAAATCATCTTTGTCTGATTAATCTCCCCTTGATGATTGAAATGGATCACATATATTAAAACTTTACCATTACAGTGGCCGCCATCTTGGTTTGTGTCATTTAACTTTAAGATATTTCATGCCCTTCAAACTTTGGCCAATTTTGCCATACAAGGTCTCAAAAAAATCTCCAGATGGAGCTGCATAGAAATGGAGCAAAATTTTGATTTTTTTTTTAAAAGTTACAGCAACTCAAAGTTTACAAGGTCGACGTAAAACAGGATGTGAGGCTGTATCTCAGCTATATTTTGTCCTATAGATACAAAACTTGGTATGCTTCATCAGGACCGTGACCGTGAACTGCCGCTCACTGGAGCATTCTGAGTACATTCTAGAGACTGTTGTATGTGAAAATACCAGGAGATCAACCATTACAGAAATACTCGGGTCCATCTGGCACCAACAATCATCCATGCGATTATGTAATCAGCCAATTGTGTGGCAGCAGTGCAGTGCACAAAATAATACAGATACGGGTCAGAAGCTTCATTAAATGTTCACATCAACCATCATAATTTGGAAAAAAAATGTATCTGAGTTATTTGGACCATGGCATGATTGTTGATGTCAGATGGGCTGGTTTGAGTATGTCAGAGATTTTCACACACAACAGTATCTAGAATTTACTCCGAATAGTGCCAAAAACAAAAAACATCCAGTGAGCGTCAGTTCTGTGTATGGAAACACCTTGTTGATGAGAGAGGTCAACAGAGAATGACCAGACTGGTTCAAATTGAAAAAGTCTACAGTAACTCCGATAACCACAATTGTGCTGAGAAGAATATCATCTCTGAATGTTTTTCTCTGATTTTATTTTCAACAAACTTAACTGTGTAAATATTTGTATGAAAATAAAAAGATTCAACAACTAAGACATAAACTGAACAAGTTTCACAGACATGTGACAAACAGAAATGGAATAATGTCAAAAATCAAAAGTAAGAGTCAGTATCTGATGTGGCCACCAGCTGCATTAAGTACTGCAGTGCATCTCCTCCTCATGGACTACACCAGATTTGCCAGTTCTTGCTGTGAGTGTTACCCCACTCTTTCTGGGGGGTAAATGGCCTTAGCCCTCACCCTCCGATCCAACAGGTCCCAGACGTGCTCAATGGGATTGAGATCTGGGCTCTTCACTGGCCATGGCAGAACACTGACATTCCTGTCTTGCAGGAAATCATGCACAGAACGAGCGGTATGAATGCTGGAGGGTCATGTCAGGATGAGCCTGCAGGAAGGGTAGTTCAGGAGGGAGGAGGATGTCTTCCCTGCAAGGCACAGTGATGAGTTTGCCTGCAATGACAACAAGCTCAGTCCGATGAAGCTACGCACACCACCCCAGACCATGACAGACCCTCTTCTTCCAAATCGCTCCCGCTCCAGAGTACAGGCCTCGGTGTAACGCTCATTCCTTCGATAAACGTGAGCCCGACCGTCACCCCATGTGAGACAAAACTGCGACTCGTCAGTAAAGAGCACTTTTTGCCAGTCCTGTCTGGTCCAGTGAAGGTGGATTTGTGCCCATAGGAGACGTTGTTACAGGTGATGTCTGGTAAGGACCTGCCTTACAACAGGCATACAAGCCCTCAGTCCAGCCTCTCTCAGCCTATTGCGGACAGTCTGAGCACTAATGGAGGGTTACTGTTATATTCGGATGTACCGATCCTGTGCAGGTGTTGTTAAACGTGGTCGGCTACTGCAAGGATGATCAGCTGTACTTCCTGTCTCTCTGTAGAGCTGTCTTTGGTGTCTCACAGTACGGACATTGCAATTTATTGCCCTGACCCCATCTACAGTCCTCATGCCTCCATGCAGCATGCCTAAGGCACGTTCACACAGATGAGCAGGGACCCTGGGCATCTTTCTTTTGGTGTTTTTCAGAGTCAGTATAAAGGTCTCTTTAATGTCCTAAGTTTTTATAACTGTGACCTTAATTGCCTACCGTCTGTAAGCTGTTCCACAGGTGCATGTTCATTTATTGTTTATGGTTCATTGAACAAGCATGAAAAACATTGTTTAAACATCTGTAAAGTTATTTGGATTTTTACAAAATTATCTTTGAAATACGTTGTCCTGAAAAAGTGACGTTCCTTTTTTTTTTTTGCTGAGTTTATATATTTGCCTGTTTTCTGGTTGTAGTTTTGGCGAGTGTGGGAGGATTGTACACATCAGTGGTGGTGAAATACACTGATAACATCATGAAGGGCTTCTCTGCAGCCGCTGCTATCGTGCTGTCCACTGTGGCATCCGTCATCCTCTTCGGCCTGCAGTTGAGTGAGTTCAGATTTCGGTCATTCATTCCTAGTTGGGTTACAGTATGCATATACATAATGGTTTCAAGCTCCATCCTAAACGCAAGTAACCCATTAACCATAAAAAGCTTTTACCATCTTTGTGATCTTGAGCAATTTAATATTTTTGCAGTAATTGGTATCTTCTCTGATACCTGGTTAACTCTGGTTAAAATAAAATGGACACATTTAAAGTTAGTTTGGAGTATGTTTGAGAGATTATATATTTATTTAACTTTCTGCTCTTTGCAGCGGTGACTTTCATCTCAGGAGCCTTGTTGGTGTGTGTGTCCATTTACCTGTACGGGCTGCCGAAACAAGACACCAGCAATATGCAGATAGCTGACACAGACAGCACAAAACAGAAACTCATCGCAGTCTGATTAGCGATTGGTGGGAATCAGAGACCAATGAGCCGCCAGCGTCAGCACTTTGCCAAACGCTGGAGCAATTCCAGTATTTGTGCTTGATTTTAGAGCCAACACATCTTTGGACTCTTAACACTTTAAGATTCACCCTGTTTACAGACGATGAACATGGTTCACTGTTGGCCATAAAGTGCTCACACTAGACCACGCAGAAGGAAAGCGTTTTGTTCTTTTATCTCTGCTTTTAAAGGAAGGGTGGGGTAGTTTTTTTTAAATGTGAATGTCATCTTTTCTCTCTGTATAAAATCATTTACAAGTTTTTACGCTTCAGATTGTTAGACACTGAACACTATTTGAGGCAAAACACATTCTGAATGTTCATGAAAATATGAGGCCCCATATGTGAAGAACTTTGTCTTGCCAATTTTATTTGCATATGGTTTTTTTTTTTTATATTTACATAAGGTGAATGTAAAAAGGATCCTCTCTGTTTACTATGTGTCAGGGGAGCCATGCTAGTAAAATATTTTCCACTAATTTGATTACAGTGCAAAACAAATGTTGACTCCTGGGGTTGGGGTACGCCTCTCTGTATGTATTTATAAGGCATTGCTTAATTTTGCTAATTGTATCCACTGACCTGATTAAACATGTTGTGATGGTGGACACATTCTGAATTAGATTTTTGTGTGAATGCAAGATTTTTGCAGTTAAATGGCAGAATAATGACACTTCTCAATGGGCAGGTTGCGAATCAGAGGCCTGTCTCGCAAACACTGTTTCAGTGGCTACCCCGGGAAATTTGAGTTTAGATTGAGCAAACTCTGGTTTATCAATCTGAAGAAGCCAGGTCATTTTTTTTCTCTGTGTTTAATGCCATAGTATCTTACACTATGTGGTAACCTACACCGGAGCTGGGTTTATTCTGGGTTACAGCAAATTAACGCTGAACCAATCAGCTGTGAGTAAAGCGAACATCTCTCATGCAATAAGGACTTGCACTTACTGAGCATTTTATTAGGTTCACCTGTACACCTACATATTCATGCGATTTTCTAACCAGCCAATTGTGTGGCACTAGTGCAGTGTGTAAAATCATGCAGATACGTGACAGGAGCTTCAATTAATGTTCACATCAGCCATCGGAATGGGGAAAAGTTTTAATTTTGTTGTAATAGTTGATGAGAGAGGTCAATAGAGAATGACCAGATTGGTTCCAGCTGACAAAAAGGCTATGGTAATTCAGATAACCCCTTGTACAAATGTGAGCAGAATAGCATCTCAGAATGCACAACATGTCAAACCTTGAAGTTGCTGGGCTACAACAGCAGAAGACCATGTTGGGTTCCACTTCTGTCAGCCAAGAACAGAAAACTTGATGCTGCTGCAGCCATAGACTCCCCTAAACTGGACAAAAACATATCCTGATGAATCTGATAAATCTCAATTTATGCTGAGGCACACAGATGATAGGGTCTGAATTTGGCGCCAACAGCATGAATCCATGGAATTATCCTGCTTTAGGCCAACAGTCCAGGCTGGTGATAGTGGCGTAATGGTGTGGGGAATGTTTTCTTGGCACAATTTGGGCCTGTTAATACCAATCAATCATCGCTTTAATGCCACAGCCCATTTGAGTATTGCTACTGACCATGTGAATCCCTTCTTGAGGCCTTCCCAGTCACCTGATCGGAATCTAATCAAACACCTTGGGGATGTGGTACAACGGAAGAATTGCAGCATGAATGTGCAGCTGACAAATCTGCAGAAATTGTGTGATGCAATCATGTCAACATGGACCAGAATCTCATCCATGCCATGAAGAATTGAGTCTGTTTTGAGAGAAAAAGGAGGCTCTAACCAGTATTAATATTGTGTGCCTAATAAAGTACTCAGTGAGGTGAGATATTGTAGGTATTTTAATTTAAATGTATATAAAATCTTTTACATTTTAAATTAATATATAGATTTTTAGGCTTTTAAAATGAACAAGCCTGTTCATTTTCATTGTGAACTATCGGCCATAAATTCAACTAAAAGTTATAGTATAGTTTAGTTATTTTTTACAGCATCTGAAACTTCTTTGCAGCAGCATCAGCTGTTTTTTTCTAAATGCTTAAATTCTAAATATTTTCATAATGATCTCTTAATCTTCTGAAGTAAATCACACTAAATTTCTTGCATCAAGTAAATCGTTCTGACTCCCAGCTTCACCTATTGTCTGTTAGTGGCAAACATCACTCATTCATGTGCACACGCTTCATGAACTCAGGATCAAACTTTGAGTTGACGGAGACTGATTGCAGCTGCATTTCTCTTCTAGTGCTTTTAGATCTTAGTGCTGCATTCGACACGATATGGAGCACTATATGGTATGGATACGATATGGAGAATGGCATTCTCTTGAATAGGCTAGAGAATTATGTTGGCATTTGTGGAGTTGCATTAGCATGGTTTAGGTCATATTTAGCAGACCGCTACCAATTTGTCTATGTAAATGAGGAATTGTCAAACCAAAAAAAGTAAAATTTGGAGTGCCACAGGGATCAGTTTTAGGGCCTCTGCTTTTCTCCTTGTATATGCTTTCCCTGGGAGATATTATCAGGAATCATGGAATAAGTTTCCACTGTTATGCCGACGATACCCAACTTTATATTTCTTCAAAACCTGATGAGATTTCACAATTCTCTAAATTAGCAGAGTGCATCAGTGACAAAAGATTGGATGGCCAGAAATGTCCTTCTACTCAATTCTGACAAAACAGAGGTACTAATTATTAGACCAAAAAACTCACTAAAAAATAAACACTAAAATATAATTTGACTCTCGATGGATGTACTGTTACATCATCTTCCACAGTGAAGCACTTAGGTGTAATATTTGATACCAATCTGTCCTTTGAAAATCAAATCACCAATGTTTGTTGATCAGCATTCATCCACCGAAGAAATATTGATAAATTATGACACATGCTCTCTGTTGCTGATGCCGAAAAACTAATTAATGCGTTCATGACCTCAAGACTAGATTATTGTAATGCATTACTGGGAGGATGTCCATCAAGATCAATACATAAACTTCAATTGGTTCAAAATGCAGCAGCCAGAGTGCTGACGAGAACCAAGAAATATGATCATATTAGCCCCATTTTATTGTCATTACATTGTTACCTGTTAAATTCAGTATTAATTTTCAAATTCTGTTAACTACATACAAAGCTTTGAATGGTCTAGCTCCGCAGTACTTAAGTGACCTTCTACCACACTATATTCATCACGTTCATTACGATCGCAAAATTCTGGCTTATTAATAGTTCCTAGAATATCAAAATCCACAAAAGATCCTTTTCATATTTGGCTCCTAACACTGTTCGAGATGCAGACACACTCCCTCAGTTTAAGTCTAGACTAAAGACTCATCTATTTAGCCAGGCATACACCTAATTTATCCTCTAACCCACAATTATGCTGCTTTAGTTGGGTCTGCCAGAACCAGAAACCAGAAACATAAATCATGATTAATAACTCTGCAATAAATTGAATAGCATCTATGCTAATATTATTTTATTTGTTTCCATGTCTCAACCTCGGGACTCCTATCCTGAGGTCACCAGAACCGGCTGGATCCAGCACCATTCCTGCTTCGTGTTGGACTCCACTGCTACATGTCGCTGAATGATGATGACTAAATGCAGCCGGTGCCAGCCAAACATCACTTCAGTGTATTATGATGGTCTTCAGAGGATGAACTGATGCCAACTCCAACCATAAGACATGGGATCCATCATATGCCATTGTCTGAACATTGGATTTAGGAAATAAAAATAATATTATGTAATTTATAGAATAATTCACCCAGAAATCAAAATTCAGTCATTATTTACTCGCCTTCATGTTCTCTCAACTCATACACTGCTATTTGTTCATTGGAACACAAAAGCAGAATTTTTAAAGAATTGTTACATGGTTCTTTCCATACAACAACACATAATATTGACCCGTCTGTTAAGCTTCAAAAAACACAAACACAAAACTAATCCATGCAACTCATGTGGCATATCCACATTCTTCTGAAGTCATCCTATGTGTGTGTGGCAGCGGGGCGAGGTCAAGTGTCCGTCTGGAGAGAGAAAGAACTGTAAGGGCGCTTACACCTGAGCTGAATTATGCCTAAAACCTGTTTCTGATTACAGTGTAAAGCAGTTCAATGAAAAGGAGGAGGCAAGAACCGGTTTGACAATGTAAATAATAGTTTAATGAGAAACTTAAAAGACAAAACACACACATGACGGACATGTCCGTAAATGATCTCTCTGTCTCCCGCACCACTGTCCACAATCGGCCTTTATCCCTCTCCGAGGCTCAATTAGCCCGATAAGGGACCGGGTGTGTACCGGGACCTCCGCCCTGTCACAGTGTGATTTCATTATTCACTGATAACCTCAGAATTCAAAACTGCCACGAACAAATCAATCCATGTATGGCATCAGTGACGTTAATGCAGCATTTTTGAATCTAGACGTGAACACGGAGTAGATGTGAGCTTCAGCAGAGCAGATTATCAGTGATAATGACTTAAAATTTTGGTCTTTCTATAATATGACTTCAGAACACTTGAATATTGCACATCACTAGTGCAGAATAATAATACTTGTATGCTTTGTTTTGTTCTTAAAGTTTTTGAAGCTTGACAGATTCATCTATTTTCATATTCCATGTAAACAAAAAAACACACACACAAAACACAAGGGTTTAGAAGAACGTAACAGTGATAAAGAAATAACAGTATTTTCAGTCTTTTAATTAAAAGAACATCACATTTTCTCAACAGGTGTAATACCAAGAATCCTCATGCCATTGGCCAGAAATGTGAGCGCAGCGTAGTTCTAATGGGAAGACTAGCAGCTGTACATCGTCGCATCATTAGCTGGGTAATTCCTAGCCAATCACATGTAAGCCATTGCTTTATAAGTTTGCTCACAATCTATGACATTGCTGTTTCAGTGTGCGAACACGGCAAACTCAACCACCCCACCACCACCAGTTGAGTCCCATCCTGCACGGGGGTAGGCACAACTGTTTGCTATATTTTGGCTATTCTCTGTAAACTATCCAAAAACACACCTGATTTCCATAGACATGTATTAGAAACGATCAATAGTGTGTCTGATAATGTGGTAGACAGCAACAGTTGCTAAGGTAGGACCGGTCGATAACTTTTATCGTTTTGACGGACAGTTCAAACAATGGGCCGAGGCCACCAGATATCTGAAAACAGAACAAATACAGTTCTATTCATCCACTGCAGACTGACACATCAAACCTGTACAAAGGTGACAGTTCCTTCTCTGGGGCTTTCAAAAGGAATCCGCCCAGTGAAACCTGCCTGTGAGCAAGTTATGCAAGCTACACTACACAAGCTGATGTTCTTTGTGCAGAGAGACTCCAATAAACCACTATCATGATGACACACATAAACCCAGTGTGAATGATTATGCCTCATAAAGCATGTGCATAAGTATCTGCGTACCTCAGAGTAAAGAGGAAATTGACCAGATGTCTGGGCTGCAGGTCACACACAGACAGAAGAAGCACTTCATCATATTCAGGGTTGGGAGGGTTACTTTTTTTCCACTACAGATTACAGAATACATGCTGTAAAATGTGATTTGTGACGTATTCCGTTAGATTACTCAAGGTCAGAAACATATTCTAAATACTTTGGATTACTTCTTCAGCACTGGTAGATTTTTTCACTTGTTTTGACTATAAAAACTCAAAATACACATGTTAAAAATACATTCTCTGAAAAACCCAAATATCTTATGCAGTGTTATTTCTAAAACAAGATACATCAAACTGATCTTGTTTTAAGGATTTGTAGATATTTTTACAGGAAAACAATACAAAAATGATCATCAAGAATATGATTTTTGCACTAATATTAAAGGTCATACTAGAAAAATATAAATTATGATCCAACATGAATTTTCTTGATAATAAATATGATCGTGTCTGGTAACATGTGCATGTAAAATGGCTAGAAATAGCATTTTAGCTTAGCTTAAAGCTAACAATTTACACAAGGTTTATTTCTATTTCTTCTGCTCCAAACTTACTTCAAACGTACTTCTCTGTCTGCTCGTATGAATGTAACACATCATAAGAAAGTGTTTCACCGCTGTTCAAATGCACTTTGGATCGCATCATTTATATGTATAAATGTTTTCCATCTTAAAGAACTAAATATTAAATGAAACAATTGACAATAAAATGCAAAGAAATCTCTTCAGTAATCAAAATACTTTTTCAATGTAACTGTATTCTAATTACCATTGATTTAAATTGTAACTGTAGTGGAATACAGTTACTTATATTTTGTATTTTAAATACGTAATCCTGTTACATGTATTCCGTTACTCCCCAAACCTGACTACATATAATGCTAATATGCCAGCTTCATAGAAAACACGCACAACCACATTCAATAAAGCCATATGTAAGGGCATATTACTGATTATAAGTAACATTTTATTTAATTAAGTTATAATAATAAGGGTGTTATTATCGTTACTCCCCAACCCTGATCATATCTGAAAACAATCAGCCAGGTTACTAGGGGTGTAACGATTCACTTGTTTCCTTGATGCATTGATCTTCAAATAGGATTTTTGATATGAGAATCATTAGTGTTGGTCAATAATCGATTTAGACTGTTAAAAATCAAATGAATCGCGATTCAGCAAATCAAATCAGTGTATATACTATTTTAGAATATATACACTGGTGACCAAAAGTTTGGAATAATGTACAGATTTTGTTATTTCGGAAGTAAATTGGTTCTTTAATTCACCAAAGTGGCATTCAACTGATCACAATGTATAGTCAGGACAGTACTGATGTAAAAAACAACACCATCACTATTTAAAAAAAAGGCATTTCTGATCAAATCTAGACAGCAGCATCACTCCAACACCTCATCCTTGAGTAATCATGATAAATTGATCATTTGATACTAAAAAATCTCTTGCCATTATATCAAATACAGCTGAAAGTTATTTGGTTCATTAAATGAAGCTTAACGTTGTCTTTGTGTTTGTTTTTGAGTTACCACAGTATGCAATAGACTGGCATGTCTTAAGGTCAATATTAGGTCAAAAATGGCAAAAAAGAAACATCTTTCTCTAGAAACTCAGTCAATCATTGTTTTGAGGAATGAAGGATATACAATGCTTGAAAAAACACATGTCCTCAGCTGCCAGCTTCATTGAATTCTACCCGCTTAACACCAGTTTCATGTACAACAGTAAAGAGAAGACTCAGGGGTGCAGGACTTATGGGAAGAACTGCAAAGAAAAAGTCACTTTTGAAACAGAAAACAAAAAGAAAAGGTTTGAGTGGGCAAAGAAACACAGACATTGGACAACAGATAATTGGAAAAGAGTGTTATGGATCTTAACCCCATTGAGCTTTTGTGGGATCAGCTAGACTGTAAGGCAGGGGTGGGCAACTATTTTGGTAAAGGGGCCACATCGGGCTTTAAGTAGTGCATAGGGGCCACATTGTATTCCTTTTGAGATACAATGTTCTGCATTGATTTGATTTTTTTTAACATTTAAGCCCAGAAATAGTTGTGTTCTCAGTTTTCTGAAGTGTATCTGTGACTATATATTCTGCAATTGCCTGAAGTATTGAATTGCTCTGCAAAGGTATAGATACTTTTCTATCAGGCATTAAAAAACTCAATAAAGGCTGAGCTTTTACATTTATTTTACTATGTCTACTTCCCTGTTAATTTATTTTTTAATTTAACAATCTCTACATCAGGGGTCTGTTATAATATTATTATAATTTTTTTATAGAACTTTAATGTTTGGGCAAAGCGGGCGAGTTCTTTTTTCTAAAACTTTTACATTGAAAAACAGTTTACATTGTTTACATGCTAAAAGGGCCATGCTGCGGGTCTCCTCGATGGTTTGACTTTCAGCACACAACTGAATAACACCGGCTGCATGACTATGATAAATAATTACTGCAAGAGTTGGATTAACATACAGGCGCGAAGGGACTTCAACATTTCTAAATTGCACAAATAATAAATACATATACATATTCATCTCTGGCTTGCTTTTGCTCTCATGTCATTGATGCCGAGATCTACTTTTATATTTAATTTAATCACTCAGAAGGTTTACCTGCAAAATTAGTAGCACCAAACAAGCAGCCTCAAGAATGGACACAGAGTAGCCGTATAACACTTTTCCTTGAGTAGAAGATCGCAATACAGATCGCTAAGTTTGTTCAAAGGGGAAAACGAGAGACAGAAAAAGCGCACTCGCATGCATGGTTGCCAGATTGCACAAAATAAATAACATTAGGTGGAATATTTCCAATTTGTGCAAGAATATATCTCAAACTGTGGGTGCTGCATCTCTTATATGGCAACCCTGAACACGTTAAACGCTTGTGGAGACGCGTGACATCCCAATGCAAGTTAACTGAAATATCCAATGAAAAATAAAAACGCTTTTATGATAAATGAGCGGCGGGCCACATTAAACCATGTGGAGGGCCTGATCCGGCCACGGGCCGTAAATTGCCCATGTCTGCTGTAAGGTGTGTGAGAAGTACCCGACAAGACAGTCACATCTATGGCAAGTGCTACAGGAAGTTTGGGGTGAAAGGTCACCTGAGTATCTGGATAAACTGACAGCTAGAATAACAAGGATCTGTAAAGCTGTCATTGCTGCACGTGGAGGATCTTTGATGAGAACACTTTGAAGTAGTTTAAGAAGTTCTGAAAAAAATAAATAAAATTGTAATGGTAATTTTTCACATTATTAATGTTCTGACTATACATTGTGATCAGTTGAATGCCACTTTGGTGAATAAAAGTACCAATTTCTTTCCATAAGAGCAAAATTTGTACATTATTCCAAACTTTTGGCCACCAGTGTATATTAAACACCTTATGGCTGACATCTCCGGATAAGCAAATGACAGCTTGCAATAGCACTCTTGTCGTGAGTCAACCTTATGATACAAGTGCCCACTCGCTGCGTGGCCACTACATGGGCTCAAATTAAGGGGAGCTTTTGGCAAAAATGTCATTTAATAATCATAAAATGCCCTTGTAATGAATTCCTCTGTTTTTCATTTGTAACATTTGATATAGATGATGTTTTTGTTTTTTTGGTGGGGGAGAGACATAACACAAGAATTTTTATTTATTGATTACATTTGCATTTTGACTAATGGATAAGGCACAGATTTTGTTTTAATTTGTTAGAAAAAATTATGCCCTCATAAAGGAGAAAAATGCCCCTGAAAATCAAATAAAGCAGGCAAAAATTGACCATAAATGTAAAAGTTTTTTTCAGTAAGACAGTGTTAGAAATTAAGTGATTTAATTGTGAGGAAACGTATTAACTTGTTATTGTCTTTAAGATAAATTTGTGCAATTTTAATGGTTTCGTTGTTTAGTTGGGACTTGGTGTGCAGAAAACATTTAAATTGAAGTCATCAATATGACTGCTTTTCTCTTTTCTTTGAAACTGAATGTAGTCAGATGATGTTACTTTAATGTTTAATGTTTGAAATTCAAGGTCTGGAAAAGTAATGCAAATAAATAAAAATACTTTTCTTTGTAGTGAAATATGGAATGCTTCTCTAGCAAACATCTACAATTCAAAAGTGTGTAAGCCCCCAAGAGCAGTGTTTCCTAATCTTTTTTCTGCCACGGCACACTTTTTACAACTAATAAAGTCTACAGCACACCAATATCCCACATAGGCTAACCATCGGCAATATTTTTCATTTTCAAAAAACATGTTTTCTGTCCATCTTAGTACTTTGTTTACTTGTAATGTTTGAAATTCGGCTATGCAAAAAAAAAACAAAAAAAAAAACGTCACATAGGTAGGCTACGCTGTGTGAGGTCACTGGTGGCAAGAGCGCTAAATGGGTAATTAAAATACGTCATGGTTACTGTTGTAGCCTCCGTTCCCTGCTGGAGAAGCGTCTTCAGAACTCAACAGTGCCGGCCTGCCGGGAATGAGCAGTCGTGGGTGCGGAGGTGAGGTAACTGCGTCCGGGGAACCGGGACTGTAGGATTTTGGAGCCGGGGTGCAGTGAGTATGGCACATGCAGGCTTAAATGACCCAGGGAGTGAGGAAATCGCTCTTTTACTGAGAATGTGGGTACCGCAGCCCAAAGGGGGTACGGCAAAGGAAAATAAAGATTTTCAGTGAATTATGACTTAATTTTGCTCTGTTCCACACACAAAGCTATCGTATGACTTCAAAATACTTGGAATATAGCACACAAGTCATATGCACTACTTTTATGGTGCTTTTTGTCATTTTTGGATCTTGATAGTGTAAGTCACCCTGAATCCTTGAGTGGAAAACAGAAGCTTGGACATCCAGCCAAAACTTTTCATTTTTGGGATAACTACACTACATAATTAGTAATGCTGAAACAGTTAAACACATCATCAGTGTTAAGCAGTCACAGCAGAAAGAGAAACAGATGTGCTCAGTGGTCTTTTACAGGTGTTTGCTCATCAGATCTTCCAGAACATTTTGTGTTTGACTCCCCAGAGTAATGATCAAAGTGAACTCCTAACCACTAAGACAAGCCAAACACTGTCAGATGCTCTTCAAAGCAACATTAAAAACATATAAAATCAAACCTCCTGACTGTAAATATCGTAGAAACTCTCTCAGTAAAACAGAAAGTGTTACTAATTTTACATACAAAAAGGTTAGCCAATACGGCCAATACAATAACAGAGGTCATTTACATGTAGAAGTCTTAAAGGTACACTGGTCAAACAGTCTGTTTAAAGGGATAGTTCATCCAAAAATGTAAACTTTGTCAAGCTGTCATCATGTTGTTCCAAACCTGTGTGACTTTCTTCTGTAGAATGCAAATCTTTGCGCAGCTCCTGCAATGCGATATCAGTTCATAGCGACAAAATGTACCATAAAAGCATTATAAAAGTAGTGCATGCGAACCATCTGATAGTTTTGCATGATGAACAGACCAAAATCAGAGGTGGGTGGTAATGTGCTACATTTACTCCGTTACGAGTAACTTTTTAGTATAATTTAATTTTACTTCTACTTCGTTTCAATAGGCAGTGTTCCTGTCATTACATTATTGGGTTTAATTTTAGTTCATGTGTAAATTATTGAGAGATTATTGAATGGGACTTTTACGACAGCGGAACATAGCTGCGTGCGCTGTCACAGATTGTCACTCAAGTCCATCACTACTGCAGCATCAAGCTCTTCTAACTAAGTGAAACAATTTATTTGCTCCGCACAGTAAAAAAAAAAATACCTTCATCATGCAATGCCTTCATTTAACACCGAGGCAAGCTGATATTTCAAGATTAAAATTGAAGCTCCAACTTAAGGCAGCACGCTGAGGTGAATTGTGGGTCTAACGATAATGTGGGCTTTTCTGTGTAATGTGATGTAATCATGGGCTCTTATCACATACACTTTTAAGTGTACATTTTAAAATCTGCAGCAATATATCAGTGTGTTTTGTCCTGCATGTCATGAGCAATATTTACGCATTTACCCCGCACCCTCAGACTGCAAACTATCGCAACTATTTGGGTTGATTAACTGTATAATCCATATTAACATCCATGTTAGGTGTAAATGCCTTTTGCTCTATGGAACATGTGATTGACCGGCCCTTCATTTATTATTTTTTATTATTTTTAATACATTTCAAATGTCTTTTATGTATAGATTGGACTGCTTTAGCCTTCAGACCCAGACTTTTAATATTAAACTATGAAAATCCATTATAAAAATACTAATTCTTACATGTTACATGATTACATAATCTAAACAAAAGACAAAATAAACAAATTTCATATTTAATCTGTGAAAATTTCTGAAATTAAAACTGTCCCACAATTTTTTGCCCCTCATTAAATGATTGGCCGTCATTTCTAATATAGCTGTAATATGTAAATATGATTTAATTGTGTGTATTTAGGAAACATAGTTTTAGGATAGAAATTGGTCTTAGCAAGTCAAAGGAGTCATTTTATTTGAAAAGTGTTAAAAATGTCATTTCCAGCACAGAATTCTATGAACACAATACAGAATTGGAGATGTGCTGGAAATGAATTTTCATGACTTGAATGACATAAATCTCCTGTGATGCATGAACACACACTGATGGACAATGTTAGTAGATAAATGAAATAAACTAGTGATAGTGTGAAAAATGATGATATGATTTTACCTTCTAGAAATCTACAAGGTTAAATGTGGCCGAAGTTGAAGAAACACCCATAAGCTTTTTAATTTTTTTTACCTTTCAATTAAAATAGTCCTGCAGCGTCAAATGCAGTTTTTTAAGTATATTTCATGTAGCGCTCAATTGTTATGCACTTGGGAAAACTGCTGTAAAACTGTTTTATACAAGAATTAGGAAAATGTAAATAGCTTGAGATGAAGCCATACTCCAGGACACATCTGGGCTTTCACTTCTCTCTCTCTGTTAATAAAGTTCAGAGTTCACTCACTAAACTGCATTCCCCAATCACCCAAATGATTCACTCAAATACCCTCTTTCCTCAAAGCCTTCTTTAGTTTGGCAGTGAAGTTTCCTGTGAAATATGGGCAAATCATTTAATTTCTTGTATATGCAGAGCACTCCCTCTACAGGTGAGAGGAAAAAACCAATGGCTATGTTTACAACAGTATTCTAACACACTACCTCTGATATTTCTGCAGGATACACAGATCAGCCACAACATTAAAAGCACCTGCCTAATATTGTGTAGGTCCCCCTCATGCCGCCAAAACAGCAACAACTCGCAGCTCTACAATAGCATTCAGAGATGATATTCTTCTCACCACAATTATACAGAGCAGTTATCTGAATAACTGTAGACTTTGTCAGTTTGAACCAGTCTGAACATTCTCTGTTGACTTCTCTCATCAACAAGTGCTTCCATACACAGAACTGCCGCTCACTGGATGCTTTGGCACTATTCGGAGTAAATTCTAGAGACTGTTGTGTGTGAAAATAATCATGTGACAACAGTGCATAAAATCATGCAGATATGGGTCAGGAGCTTCAGTTAATGTTCACATCAACCATCAGAATGGGGGAACACATTTGATGTCAGTGATTAGATAATCACATGGATTATTGTTGGTGCCAGACGGGCTGGTTTGAGTATTTCTGGGATTTTCACACACAACAGTCTCTAGAATTTACTCAGAATGGTACCAAAAACAAAAAACATGACTGTAATCAACATCATATATTGACAGTGCTTTTGTTCTGTTGTACATTGTAAAATTATTGTGAAAATCCCCTAATTTTAAAGGCAGTACCATATGTGCTGTGATGATATATCAATATCTTTCACTATAAATAATATATAATTATTTCTGTATTACATTAAATAGAATGAGAATTTATTCTTCGCATTACGGTAATAAGAAGTGGGCTGAAATGGCTCTAAAAATAGGCTTGATTTGGAGAGAATATGACCTGAACATGTTCTAGATGGGTTTGGTGTTTGTTTAGAAGCCAGGATCCGGTTATTTATTCTGAAGTGAATCACCCATCGACTAGCGATGACCTCCTCAACCACGCCGTCCTGTTTTATCTACAGCAGATCATCACAAACATACAGAAGGGGATTTCTTCTCCCAGTCAAACTCTATCTGCTCCCCTGTTTGGCGAGTGTGTCTGTGGTTGTCTGCAGGTCTGCATCAGGTGTGAGGGCTCCATTCTGCACCAGAGAATTCACTGAGACACACAGATCAGCTGCCGACCTGAGAACACAAAATACACATCTGGATGGTCAATAACAGACAGTCCACATCAGCTGAGAGTTTTATTATTGTGTACTGTTAAAAATCACTTTAAATTTCAAAAAAGGAAACCAGTTCTACAGTCAATGCCATCGGTCAGGTCACTTGGGTCAAAAGCTCAAAAGCTTTGAAGCCACTTAAACCTGGAAATTACTCTAACATTTTACACCTCAGACTAATTTAAAGCAAACAAAAAAAGTTATGATGTAAAAAAAACAAAGAAATATTTAGAATTATGTACTATTTCTAGGTCACTAGTTCATTGAGGTCAGATTTCTTTATTCCAAAGAGCATCTTGTAAGCTTCAACAAAAGCATTCTCAAATCATGCTGGAGAACACGTTCATGTCAGTTCCAATGAGTGCTGTCATTAAAGAGAAAGTGTGATTATTGTTAAATAATCTCCCCAATTTGGCATGCCCAATTCCCAATGCGCTCTAGGTCCTCATAGTGACTCGCTTCAATCCGGGTGGCGGAGGACAAATCTCAGTTACCTCTAAGACGTCAATCCACGAATCTTAGCACATGGCTTGTTGAGTGTGTTATTGCAGACACATAATGCATGTGGAGACTTTACGCTATTCTCTGCGGCGTGCACACACAACTCACCATGCTCCCTACCAAGAGTGAGAACCACATTATAGCAACCATGAGGAGGTTAACCCAACGTGACTCTACTCACCCTAGTAACCGGGCCAATTGGTTGCTTAGGAAGCCTGATGCTACAAATCTTCATTTGTGTTCTGCTGAAGAAAGAATGTCATACACATCTGGGATGGCAAGAGGGTGAGTAAATGATGAGAGAATTTTCATTTTGGGGTCAACAAAACCTTTAACTGAAAAAAAGCGAGAGCTGCAAAACATAAAGGTAATCCCCGAAGCGAACTCTCTCAGTTTCGTAGTTTCTCTCTTTCGATCACTAAAACACACACACACTACCTCGCTATCCTCCGTTGCTAGTTCTACAGTAATATTTTTGAAATAGCAACGAAGACTTGAGCTGTATCACAGCAAGATGCTGAATCCATGGCGGAAGAAAATAGTTCCACTCACAAGAGCGTTTTAGAGACGAAAACCAGAAAATGTCTTAGAATAAAAATCTGAACGTTGTCTTAAGGTGTGATAACCGTGGTATAAGTGGAATAATTGATGACAAACCTTTGAATTATTTTTAAATAATTCAATGGTCCATTGTCAATTATTCCTTATATATTACACAATGATTAAGTGTCAGCTGCATGCTTTTACTGTCATCTCTCAGTTCTCAAATCAGTGACACTTAATCATCATGCTGTTCCAAACACTCACAGATTGCAGTGTTTCTGTTTTGTTAGAAATTTTATTGTGCAGGTCATTTGGAAGGAATTTGCATTTGCATTGTCTTTTTTTTTTTATATATAAAAGAAATATACTGACTTATAGATTACACAACTGGGGATATAAAACAGATCTTTATATTTTGCATACAAATATATGTGAAAAAAATCATAGTTTTTCTTGAACAATTTACGCATTTACTTTGTCATATAGTGTAAAAAAAAAAATAAGTTAAACAAATTACTATTTACTATCTTATTTCTGGTAAATGCATTTAGCGAATCATAAAATAAATTCAACACTTTTGGTCCTGTATACATATACATAAACATATATATATGTTTGATTTTCTGAATATATCAGTAAAAGGATTTTAAAATCCCCAAACTTCACTTTGTTGAAGCCATGTAAGAGTGTGTCAGGACACACGGCAGTTGTGAGGGGAGAAAAGAGAAGGAGATGGACAGTGTCCAGTATTTAAGTTGCTGTTGCAGTGACAGTTTCACTCCTCCACCAATAAGAATTGAAAGAAGATGCTACGACAAAAAGACCAAGCAATGACATTATTGAACAGTCTGATCTGTGGACTCCCACACCTGCCTTCATGGTTTTTTCCAAGTATAAACCAAATATTAACCACAAGTTAACATTTTCCATGGCTTGCCATGTGCCTAGCCACACATGGCTCTCATCTATATGCTGTCATTTGGGCCATATACCTCAATGCCAGTTGTGACCCAAGAGAAAATTCCCTCTAAATCTAAAGCTTTGGCAAAAACTATATGGTGAAATTTTGCCCACGTGTGTTTAGCTATGCCAGATCTAGGCCAAATTTGACTGCTAAAGGTTCTTTCTATCTGGGTAATAGACATTACCTTAGCTTTATGCAAGTGAAATTTCACAAGAAGAGTTATTCATTTTAGAGTGTCATCAATTATGGGAGAGCTAAGCTGTGTCCCAAATGACACACTAAACACTATACACTTAGCCATGTGGTGTATGCATTTTCAATGTGTAGTATTGTCCCTAATAGAACACAAAGTTTTTTTACTACATGGAAGCTTTCGCCATTTAATACCTGATGGAAGTGACGTTTCAAACCCAAGCATTGTGTTGCCGCTAGCTTTAGCGAACTATTCACCCTCAGTTCAACACATATCTCAAATAGTTTCACTAATTGTCATACTGTCCATTATTTACAACCAGTAACGTGCACAGACCTTAGCAGGGACAGGGGTGGAAGGATAAAAAAGGGCGCAGATCATTTTTTTTTAATTATTATTAGTAATTATAAATACTTAACTAATTTCTTTGCTTTTTGAGTATTTAACCATTTTCTTGTATAATGTTTTTTTTCCATTTTTCCTTTATCACAAATAATATCCTGTTCTTTTATATTTCTCATAAAAAGCACCATGTTAATACACTGTTTATTTATTTATTTATTTTCAGACATGGTCTGTGATAACCCCATGTTTATGACATGTGTCATAGTGAAACCATGGTATTTTGGAGTACCAAGACAGTATCATGAAATATGAACGAACAATTATTCAGTACTATGGCATTACCCTGGTAACGTGGTGCGCGGTGTGAAGGCGCGATGTTCTGTGAATGCTACAGGGTACTTGAATAATCAGAATCAGAATGAGCTTTATTGCCAAGTATGCTTACACACAAAGAAGATTCCAGTGCAAAGTGAATGCACCCATATATAAAACATATATACATATAGTGACATAAAAATAAAAAAATAAGATATAACAGATAAAAAAAGAGAAATAAACAATAGAGCAATAATGTTGTTTGAATATTTTATTAACAGATATACAGTTATGTGCAGGTGATGAAGAAGAGGTAGGATATTTTAAAGAATATAAATGAAATATCGATATAAGTAGGAATGGATGGATTTAATATTGCACATGCTTGTATTGACAAAAGGAAAGTATTTGGGGGCAGTTTTATCATGAGGTGGATGGCCTGAGGGAAATAACTCTTCCTGTGCCTAGCTGTTCTGGTGCTCATTGCTCTGTAGCGCCGGCCAGAGGGCAACAGTTCGAAAAGGAAGTGTTCTGAGTGAATCGGATCAAGAGTAATTTTACCAGCCCTTTTTGTCACTCTGGATGTGTACAACACTAGCAGGGTGGGTAGGGGTGCGCCAATAATTCTCTCAATAATCTGAACTATACTTTGAAGTCTTTTGATGTCTGAATTGGTAGCTGAACCAAATCAGACAGTTATTGAAGTGCAGAGGACAGACTCAATGACTGCTAAGTAGAACTGTATCAGCAGCACCTGGGGCAGGTTAAACTTTCTCAGCTGGTTAAGGATGTTCAACCACTGCTGGGCCTTTTTCAAAATTCAGGTCCTGTGAGATGGTAGTGCCCAGGAACCTGAATGACTCCGCTGCTGCCACAGTGCAGTTCAGAATGGTGAGTGAGGTTAATGTTGGGGTGTTCCTGTGGAAGTCCACTATCATCTCCACTGTTTAGAGCATGTTCAGCTCCAGGTTGTTTTGACTGCACCAGATAGCCAGCTGTTCAACCTATCTTCTGTATGCAGACTCGTCTTCATCTTTGATAAGGCCGATGACGGTAGTGTCATCTGCAAACTTCAGGAGTTGGATAGAGGGGCCCTTGGTGTTGCAGTAATTTGTGTACAGAGAGAAGAGTAGTTAGGGAGAGCACAAATCCATGGGGGGCACCAGTGCTGATTGTACATGTGCTGGAGGTTAATTTCCCCATTCTCACTAGATTCTGCCTGTCCATCATAAAGTTGGTGATCCACTGACAGATAGAGGCAGGAACAGAGATCTGGATTCATTTAGTCCATAGGAGAGTGGGGTTGATGGTGTTAAAAGCTGAACTGAAGTCAACAAATAGCATCCTTGCATACGTTCCTTGTCTGTCTAGATGTTGACGTGTGTAATGCAGTCCCATTTTGACTGCATCATCCACAGACCTGTTTGCTCAATAGGCAAACTGCAGAGGATCCCGGAAGAGTTCAGTGATGTTCTTCAGGTGGGCCAACACCAGTCTCTTAAATGTCTTCATGACCACAGACGTCAAGCCGACAGGTCTGTAGTCATTAAGTCCTGTGATTTTGGGTTTCTTTGGGACGGGGATGATTGTGGAGTGTTTGAAGCAGCAGGGAACTTCACACTGCTACTGTGATCTTTTGAAGATCTGTGTGAAGATGGGGGCCATCTGGTCAGCGCAGGATTTTAGACAAGTGGGTGAAACAGCAACTGGGCCCTGTGATTTCTTATCTTTTGTTTCCGGAAGACCCGGCATACATCCTCTTCACAGATCTTAAGTGCAGGTTGAGTAGCAGGAGGGTGGTTACAGGAGTAAATGTTTGCATGCTGTGAAGGTAAGAGTGGGTGTAGTGTGTGACTGAGCTTTTCAAATCTACACTAAAACACATTCAAGTCGTCAGCCAATTGTTGATTCTCTACAGTGTTGGGGGATGGTGTCTTATAGTTGGTAAAGTCTTTCAGGCCTCTTCAAACTGATGCAGGGTACTTATCTGAAATTTTTTTTTTATTTCAGCTTTTCAGAATAGCTTCTTTTAGCTACTCTAATCACCTTTGTTTGTCTGTTTTTGGTCTGCCTGTACAAGATTTTATCCCCACTTCTGTAAGCATGTGATCTGCCAGCTGTTACAGCACTGCACTCACACATGTGTGTGGAGGAATATAAAAAAGTGAGTATAAGTAAAATTCAAGAAACTCCCACGGCAAGTAGAAAGGCTTACAGTTTATGAAGAGCGCCTCTAAATTAGGACAGTAAAATTCAGCATTGTTACATCTGTACATCTACATTTGTTGATGTAAAAACACATTCTACAATGCAGCAGAATTTGCAAAGTCCTTATTTTTGTGGGTGAGAAGTACTTTGTCAGTTTTGTTAGGAAGAGAGCAGAGGTTCACTAGATGAATGCTCGGCAGTGCGGTTGGAAAGCTGCGCTGACAGAGCTTGATCAGTGCGCCGGCTCGCTTCCCACATTTGCGTCTTTTAACGCGCTTGTTCAGCACCACTGCTCCAACTAAAATGTCCAACAGTACGTCTGAATAATCAAAAACAAGTAAAAGATTGTCTGCCGTGTGATGCCGAATATACAGCAGCTCATCTCTGGTAAAATTTATCGGAAATACATTACTAAACACAGGACAAACAAACAAAAACAGCAAAAGAACTGGAGAGCTCCATATCGAGGTGGCCATCCGCTGCGCCATTTTAGGAATGTTATGTATTATGTAACACGTGAGTGTTCTGTTCTGTTACTCTTCTGAGGTAAAGGCACTACGATGTTCTATGACGAATTCAAAACTGCATTTTTTGCTTCCTTGAAGGGCACTCCTGCGGTAGGGGATGCCATTCGAAAACTCATTCAAAACAAAAGTGAGAAAATTTATATTTTTTTAGAGGGCCCGTCCACAAGACTGTTAGCGATGGGTACATTCATAGAGTAATCCCATGTTTCCTTCAGAGTACCCACTTAAAGGGCTCTGCAGTTCGGAGTGAGTATAGGGCATAGGGAAGATCTCTTGAGATTGGAATCTGCCCCCGATCTGTTGTAGTATGTGCTCATATTTTCTTTAATATGCCCACGATTTACAAAGAAATCTCATAATAACACATTATTACAGTTAGCGTGAGATTATGACGATATTTTTATTAAATTTTACATTAATTTAATTATTACAATTTATCCCCTTTTTCTGGATGACCAAAAGGGCATGTTTAGATTTGTGAACGAAAGGGGCAGGAGATTGGGCCCCTGTTGCTCCATTCTTTGCACAGTGTTTACAATTGTTTTGCCAGATCACCATCTGCTGGTAACTCTGCCCTTCCACTGTATATGGCAAGCCATATGCGCTGAGTGCAGGAAGTGTCCAACATTCCACACTCCGTTTTGACGGTTGAAAAAGTGCATCACGGGTACTCGTAGTTCACTTCTTTTTGTTGCTTTTTCAGTGTAAACATACTACTGGTACTACTTACACTTCAAAGTGATGTAAAATAGTGCAGAAGTGTGCAGTTTGGGATGCACCTCTAGTGTTACAGTCCAAGAACAGGATCATGGTATCATCTGTTGCAATTATTTTATGAAATGTATCAAACATTAGCATAGATACATGGGTCCAGATCATCTTTAGAGTAGTTACAGGTGCATAATTAATGTATAAAAGTTTCAAGTTCAAGATTACAAAGAGAACATTGCAGGTCTACCTTAAACTGGATGATATAAATGCAACACTTTAAAATGAATTTCCTTTACCTTATTGAGCAGTAAAAAAAAAAAAAAAATCTAGGACCATATCTTATCTGTGGAAAGCATAGTGGGGAAAAAATTCCACTTCACAAGTGCTTTTGGGGAACAAGTCGATTTGTGTGTGAGACACATTCTGATGTGAAAATTATTGCATTTTTTATTAAAGAAATTTGCATAAAATTGCATGAGGGAAAATTATGTTTGTTTTTTGTTTGCTTCAATGTAAATATTTGAAGCATCACATATGAAATGTGACAACAGTTATCATAAAAATGCGCCAACTGACGCTCATTTAAAAATCGTGAACGGTGCTTTGAAGAGATTATTCTATTTTCTAAATAATAATAATAATAATTTTTAAAAAATCTGCAGTGTAGTGTAGTGTTAGATTCTACATCCACCAGCAGGGTGAAGATCACATCTGATCTTCTTTTCGTAGCCTACATTAAGTTATTTTATCAATAAAGTAAAACCAAAGTCTTTTTAATCAGGTCACTACGCGGCTATTTTTGTAACGCTCCTGGGAAGCTATTTCCAGTCATGAAAGTGCAGCGCCTATCTACTTGAATGTGGGAACACTGAATCTTCGAAACAGTTGGTCAAGATTACGATTAAAGAAAATATTTCAAATCAGCAGTAAAATCTGACAAAACTGGTATCATAAATTGTGCTTCTTTACCTCAGATTACTCTACTAAACGCTATTTTCCCGGCATGTGGGGATAATGCGCATGCGCATTCTCTAGTTGACTAGTCTGTATCAAAAGGTAATTGTCTCTTTTACCCGTGAGAAGGGACTTCTTTTTCTACATCCGTTGACCGTTCAAAATTCCGCCATTCATTTATATTGTAGAAGTGGACCGTCTCTGCTAAATACTCTCTGGTAATACCGAACATGGGCATTATTAGAGCATGCTGTCCTGGCATCCAAGTCTTTTTTTGGAAGATTCTTAGCAGGAAGGATTTGCTAGAACTAACAGAAATAAGTCAAATATCGAAGTTGTGCAATTATTGTCATGCACATATAGAGAAAGAGCACATCACATTTTACCAGCTGATTAATAGACATGTTTAATAAAATGTGAATACATGACAGCAAAAAGGCTTTGGAAAATGATTGTGCATTATACAATTTTTCAGCAACAATTTACAATAAGGTTTTATATGTTTATATGAGTTAATGCATTTTGGTACCATGAACAATTAACAGTATTTTATTTCTGCATTTATTAATCTAGGATTTTCACAAGTTTATGAAAATATAGGTTTTCATTCATACTTCAAAATACACATTAACATATACAACTTTCTATTATTTAAATGTGCATGTTGAAATTAACATTATCCATGATTACTACATGCTGTTACGGAGCCCCTGAAGTGACCTGTGCAAAAAATAAAATTAGCGCGCAAATTTTAAACTTGGCCTTCAATACAAAGACATTACTGTCTATGACATTACTGTCATGGCTGAGACACGCTTTGATCTTCCAAAGGACACTAATCAAGCAATAGACTTGTACTTGCATTTAAGGAATGAGATATTAACCTCATTATAACCTGTGCTTAGCACTGAGATCCTCAGTCACCATTCACATTCATTGCATCAATATTCTTTACAATGAATGTGAATGGTGACTGAGGCTCTCAGTCCATAATATTCTGTCTTTCATATCCTATTGTGCCCTACACAATAAAGAAATTCATGTGATTTAGTAACAACGTGAGGGTGAGTAAATGGCAGAATTTAGATTTTTGGGTGATTAATTTAATAGTTTATGACTGTTTTAAGTAACAAACAAGGGGCATTGCTCGCAGTTCAATTTTAAACTTTGAAATAATTGTAACAAATTTGAACACTTTCACAAAAATATTACACAAGTATGAATATACACATTTTATATCTGGATCTCAGATAAAAGAAACATGCTAAGCACAGGTTATAATGAGGTTAATATCTCATTCCTTAAATGCAAGTACAAGTCTATTGCTTGATTAGTGTCCTTTGGAAGATCAAAGCGTGTCTCAGCCATGACAGTAATGTCATAGACAGTAATGTCTTTGTATTGAAGGCCAAGTTTAAAATATATCTCTATAAATTCATGTGCATCCATGCTCTCAGTGTCTCAGAGTAAATGAATGATGGCAGTGACGCAATCGGAAAATTTCTGATTTTTTTTTTTTTTTGCACAGGTCACTTCAGGGCCTCCGTATGCTGTCAGTTTATTATTGTTATCTTATGTTAACTATTGTAGTTCAGCAATCAGTGAAGTATTTTATAATTTTTTTGTCAAGTCCAATGAAATTTGTTCACGTTTGTATTGAGATTAAATTGTTCTTTTATTCCCCTAAACCCCAAACAATGACCACTATTATTTGAGATGGTAAAAGTGATGGTCATATATCCATAAATTCAGAAGCCATGCTGAAATACAGAAAAGCTGTAATCTTCATCGCAACCACCAATCCAATAAAACAGCAGATGGTTTTGTCAATAGGACCACTGTTAACTGTATACCTACAGTTTAATACAGTTCAATCTATAATCTTGATTCATATGGGTTTAAATGGAGGTTATGAAAATGTTTATTTCTAAATAATTTAAATTAAGAAAACCACAATTTATCCAACATAGTGCATTTACAATGATGATAACACAAGTTATGTAAACAGTTTATTGTTATACTTTTCCAACAGAAAGTCATTTAAACTACAGGAGCAGTAAAACTATAATGCAGAAGGGGAAAAAAATAAACCTAAATAAATACAAACCATGAACAGACTCCAATTAAAAATAAATGCTGTATATGATTTGTACATGAAAACTTCAAGTGAATGCCAGGATGTATTTACACAAAGCTATAAACAGCAGTCTCAAAGATATGCGCCCATTTCTCAACATCACACATTTATCATGGCAATCAACATAATTTGCTGTGAATGAAGGCATTTCATGAAATTATACATGAAATAAAAAAAAAAAAAGAAGTCTAGGATGAAATGACAGGTGACTGTATAAAAGGCATCATTAAAGCCTAATAAATATCCAGGGTTCAGTAAGAGAGACACAAGAGCCACTGATTTGAATAATAGTTTGCAGAGGTCCATATATGGTCATTGATGGCAGGAAGCACTCGGCTGAGCGAGAGAGAGAGAGAGAGAGAGAGAGAGAGAGAGAGAGAGAGAGAGAGAGAGAGAGAGAGAGAGAGAGAAAACAGACAGAAGCCTGACACATACTCTGTGACCAGTGAGAAAAGGATGCGATTGGCACTGCAGGAAAGCCAGCTGGACCAATTCTGAGTGTCAAGAGGTCACACAGGCAGAGAGATCCACTGGAGAACGGCAGCAACCACAGGAGAATAGGATGCGGCACGACACGGCTCACTCAGGACACATCTGTAGAAAAACAACCAAGAGCACAAATATGATCATAACCTAAATGCCAAAAGCTAAATGTTGACTATGTTGAAAAGCTATATTGACTATCATGGCATCTCTCCAGATTCTGCAAATTAGTGGTAATATGCTTCTCAAGTTTACCGTACATATCGTACACCCGACATGAACTCTTGGACATCGGTTCCTGCAATTCTGACATCGTTATTAACGTACTTCCAGAGATCGCCAAACCAACGGGACCCTCCGAACACCCCCACACCGACTGGAGGGCTCTTCAGACGGACACGCAAACAATTCCGCAGGGGGTCACGCGGTGGAATTTGAGCGAGGCTAAAGCTAACTCCACATCGACTCACTCTTCCAAGCCTTTTCCTTGCCAATGTTCGCTCGCTGGTGAACAAAATGGATGAACTGCGGCTGCGGATCACCTCACACAGAATGATTATGGACTGCAACATCATGATTTTCATAGAAACTTGGCTTAACAGCGGAATACCCAACAGCACCATCGAGCTAGCTGGACGCTGCCTCCTCCGTGCGGACAGAATAGCTGATGACTGCGGTAAGACCCGAGGTGGGGGTTTGTGCATTTATGTCAACAAAACGTGGTGCACGGACACCACCATCACCGAGAGTAACTGCTCAGCTAACCTTGAGTTTCTCATGGTTAAGTGTAGACCTTTCTATTTGCCCAGAGAGTTTACATCAACTGTAGTAACAGCAGTCTACATACCACCAGATGCTAATGCTAAGATTGCCATGAAAGAACTGCATTCTGCTATCAGTAAACAACAAACTCTGCATCCCGAGGCAGCCTACATTGTCGCGGGTCACTTCAACCACTCGAATTTAAAGACTGTACTGCCTAAATTCCATCAAACTGTATCATGCCCCACAAGAGGAGGAAAGATTTTAGACCAAGTCTACACAAATATAACTGATACATACAAAGCTGCTCCCCCCTCCCCCATCTAGGACACTCAGATCACCTCTCTTTGTTTCTACTGCCCAAGTATTTAGCACTCATCAAACGTGTGAAACCAACAGTAAGGACAGTCAAAGTGTGGCCAGAGGGAGCTAACTCTGCACTTCAGCAGCGTTTTGGAAACACTGACTGGAGAGTGTTCGCAACTCAGGCCACCCACGACTCCCACACGGACATTGATTCGTATGCCTCCTCCGTTCTGGACTGTATCAACTCAAACAACAACAGTGTTACCACCCTCAAACGGATTACCACTTTCCCTAATCAGAAGCCATGGATGAACAGTGAGGTCAGACTCCTGCTGAAAGCACAAGACATTGCAATCAGATCAGGTGATGCTCAAGCCTATAGGTCATCCAGGGCTAACCTGAATAGGCACATCAAATAGGCCAAGCACAACCACAAGCCAAGGATTGAGGATCACTTCAAGAACAACTCTGATCCCTGACGCATGTGGCAAGGCATCCAGGCCAACACAGACTACAAAGCTACTCCACCCCCCCCCGGTCACCGACACCTCCTTGCATGATGAGCTGAACCACTTCTATGTCCGCTTTGATAGTGATAACAAGGAAGTGGCCATTAAGCCTGTGGTCTCTGCAGTTCACCAGCCCCTCACACTCTCCACCATCAATGTGTGTGTGGCACTGAGCAGGATTAATGCACGCAAGGCTGCTGGTCCTGATGGTATCCCTGGATGCGTACTCGGGGACTGTGCTGTGCAGCTGACTGAGGTTTGGACTGACATATTTAATCTGTCACTAGCCCAAGCAGCTGTCCCCGCGTGCTTCAAAACCACCTCCATCGTGCCGGTGCCAAAACACTCAACAAGCCTTAATGACTACCGTCCAGTTGCACTCACCCCCTTCATTATGAAGTGCTTCGAGAGGCTGGTCCTGGCCCATCTCAAAATCTGCTTACCACACTCACTGGACCCCTTCCAATTCGCCTACCAGGAGCACAGAGGATGCCATCTCTACGGCACTTCACTCTGCCCTGTCCTACCTTGACAATAGAAACACCTATGTGAGAATGCTGTTCATTGACTTTAGTTCAGCATTCAACACCATCATCTCACCTCTCCAAACTGATCACCAAACTCAGTGAACTGGGCATCAATTCCTCCCTCTGTAACTGGATTCTGGACTTCCTAACCAACAGACCTCAGTCTGTTAGTTTAGCCAATCACACCTCCTCAACCATCACCCTGAACACCGGCGTACCACAGGGATGTGTGCTGAGCCCTCTCCTTTACTCCCTCTTCACCTATGACTAAACACCTGTACATGGCTCTAACACCATTGTCAAGTTTGTAGACGACACTACGGTGATTGGTCTCATCAGCAACAATGATGAGACGGCCTACAGGGAGGAGGTCCAGCACCTATCATCGTGGTGCACTGACAACAACCTGGCTCTCAACACTAAGACCAAAGAGCTTATTGTGGACTTCAGGAAGTCTAAAGTTGGCACACACACACACCCATTCTTATCAACGGGACTGAGGTGGAGCGTGTCACCAGCTTCAAGTTTCTGGGTGTCCACATCTCTGAGGACCTCTCTTGGACCCTCAACACCTCTACCCTGATCAAGAAGGCTCACCAGTGTCTCTTCTTTCTGAGGAGACTCAAGGAGGTCCACCGGTCTCCTCAGATCCTGGTGAACTTCTACCGCTGCACCATCGAGAGCATCCTCAACAATTGTGAACAGTTTGGTATAGCAACTGCTCTGCCCATGACCGGAAAGCACTGCAGAGGGTGGTGAAAACTGCCCAATGCATCACAGGTTCCTCACTCCCCTCCATCGAGGCCATTCAGGGTAAGCGATGCTTGTGTAAAGCGCGCAGCATCATCAAAGACTGTTCCCACCCCAACCACAGACTGTTCACCCCACTCCCCTTCGGGAGGCATTTCAGGTCTCTCCACACCCGAACCTGCAGGTTCAGAGAAAGCTTCTTTCCTGCGGCTGTCACCCTACTGAACTCTAGCTCTGCAACCCGGTGAAAAAGCTCCAAAAATCACAAAGGCAGCATAAAAGTAATCCATAAGACTCCAGTGTTTTAATCCATGTCTTCAGAAGTGATATAGGTGTGGTTGAGAAACAGATCAATATTTAAGACATTTTTTTAGTCTAAATCTCCACTTTAACTATCAGATGTGAAAGTGACACTAAACAGGCACCACATGTGACTTTCAGAAGTGAAAGTGAAGATTTAGAATAAAAAATTTCTTGAAATCACTGGAGTATTATGGATTACTTTTATGCTGCCTTTGTGCTTTCTGGAGCTTCAAAGTTCTGGTTACCATTCACTTGCATTGTATGGACCTACAAAGGTGAAATATTCTTCTTAATAAATCTTAATTTGTGTTCTTTGCTGAAGAAAGTCATATACATCTAGAATGGCATGAGGGTGAGTAAATCATGAGAGAATTTTCATTTTGGGGTGAACTTTCCCTTTAACAGCACCAAAAGAGTAGACTGGATATTATGCAAAATTCATCTTCTGTGTTTTGCTAAAGAAAGTCTTATGGGGTTGGAGCGTACAAGATAAAAGGTTATATAAAAAAAAAAAAAAAAAAAAAAAGACAGACAGATCTTAGAATATTTTGACGTTACTTACAGCTGGCAGGCTGCTCCCCAAAACGCCTCATCAACTGGTCATGGGTGAACTTCACAAACGCATCATACTGTTCTGGAGAGAAAAATAAATAAAAAGAACTAAGTGAAACCCTTCGAATGCAATTAGGGAGAAAAAAAAAAAAAAGACCTTTGTTTTCATTTTGAGCTCCACTGGAGATCATATTTTGTTCAACTGATTAACATATTGTGAAGTCCGCTGTTTCAGGACACAATAATGAATGACAGAAGCAACTGCAGATACCTGCGAGTTTGGTGGTCAAGATCTCGTCATACTCTTCCCGAATCTTCTCCTCGCGCTCCTTCAGCAGACGCTCGCAGATCATCCCCACCTGCTTCAGCGTGAATAACGGCTGTTCCCGTCTGGAGGGTGACACCGATCCAGAGGCACCTAAGAGTCAAAATCAGATCAAACATCCCCGTAAACGCTACTAAACCACTCCAGTGGGGGATTAAAGGGTTGGCCCCACTAAGTGAGTCCCTAATCACAGGCCCGTTTCAGTACCTGGCAGTGTGACGGTGCTGCTGATGGAGGTGTGCGGCTGCGAGTCGATGGGGCAGCAGGCATCTGTCTGCTGGAAGCTGTTCTCCAGATGTCTTCTCTTCTGCATGCGCTTGTACTCCTGCTTGATGTTGCTCAAGATTTGTTCTGGAAGATTGACGTGAAGTATTTTAAAAACTGGCTCAGTGGTTTGAGGAACAGATGTTATTGGAGAAATGCAGTTAAAGGGACAACATTTTCAGAAATCACTATTGCAGGTAAAGACACCATGAAATGGCTTGTCGAGCACATTTGTCTCTCCTGCCATGAACTACTTTCCTATTAAAATAGGAAGTTTCTTATAATTTCTTCTTAAAATTAGTGCCGAGTATAAATACAGATTTCCCCATTTGATTCAATGTTGTTAATTATACAGGGAAACTGAACTACATTACGAAAATATTAATTTTACAAAATTTTATTTTACCATTAGTTTTTCCATCAATGGTCACATTTTAGCTTTTACAAATCCATGGATGGATAGCTTTTACTCTCAACACACTGTGAAAGGATCTCGCTGCTGAACTTCACTTCACCACTATACCATTCAATCATTGCTGAGAGATATCTCAGCATTTATCAGCCAGTGGAGAATGACAGATTTTTTTGTCGCATAGCGCAAAATTTGGTTGCAAATGCGTAGATGTGTTGTGCATAGATGTGTTGTGCATAAAGTAAACGATAGATCTTGGGACTTAAACAAAATAGTGATTGTTGTAAAATGTATAGTGGTACTAAGAAGTGTCCAATAGTTGGCAGTGGCACACTGCTTTGGTATAAGTTCTGTACCACTGAAACGCACAGAGTAAGAGCTCAGAGTGTATTATGGCTGCATGTTGTTAATAAAAGTCCACAAGTGGAATATTGTCTCAATTCTTTATTTTGGTATACAAGATACCACTTATGCAATGAGCATAAAAATTGGGATTGTTGGTCAGCTGTTTACCGTGGGCAAGTGAAAAGTCTCAGAATTAGCGTGCTAGTGAGAAATTAGCTAACGGCTACCACATGAATAGACTGGACGAGGATAATGGCGGGCATGGCAGGATCCGTGGCACCATTCAACAACGTGTTGCAGTCATGGGAAAAGTATTGCGAGATTTTTAATAATTTCTTTGTGGCAAATGTACACACTGCGGAATTTACTGAACCCGGCACGGCCAGGATCTAAAAGTTATGATGAACTGGTTAGTTTGCTGACGAATCAATTCAATCCAAAATCCATCCAAGTCCAATGGTGGAAATTTTATCAAAAAAATAGATGGCCTGGTGAAAGTATGGTGGAATATGTGGCAGAGCTTCGTAAGCTTGTACGAGACTCATTTCGGGGAGATGCTCACCGTCATGCTGAGAGACTGGTTAGTGTGTGGCATCAATGATGACAGCATACGGCGGAGGTTACTGCCCGAGGATGGGCTGACGTTTGAGATGGTGCTAAAAGCAGCACAGGCTTTTGAAGCTGCTAATAAAGAGATGGTGGATTTGAACAAAGAAAGTAAATAGACCTGGGGACAACTGCCTACAAGCTTGAAACAGGAGACAAGAGTAAAGCAAGTGGTACAGGGACATTCTACCGGCGTGGTGGGAGTAACCATGTGGCAAAAGACTGCAAGTTGGCTGGGGAAAAGTGTTACAATTGTGGGAAAAAATTATTTTTGAAAAGAGTATGTTAAAGTATATGATAGAAGTGGCTTGAAAAAGTCAAGAAAAACTTTAAAGAGGTAGGGGAAAGCAGTGAAAAAGGGCAAATTATCTTCAAGAAGAGGTTGAGTCTAGAGAGAAGGTCTTCATGTAGAGTGTAGACACAGCAATGCCCTGGGTACCCCATTTCACTCAAATGTTGGATGCCCAGATCAGTTTGTGATTGACACTGGATGTAGCATGATTATTCTATCAGAGCCTGAATATGCAAAATTGTAAGCAAATAGAAAACTGCTTGAACTGAAAATGAGCTCCATCAGCTTAAAATAAATTCTAGGCACCACCAAAGTCAGAGAGAAACCACCAAAGAGCTAACAGTGGTAGTGGTGGCTGGATCGGGGCCCAATTTATTTGGTCAAATGTGGCTGACGGAGTTGAACATTAACTGGCAAACAGTGAACAAAATAAAGAACAGCTCAGAAAGGTTGCAGGATGTTCTGAGAAAGCATGAACCAGTGTTCAAAGATGAACTGGGAGCACTAAAAGGAGCCACAGATTTATGTAGTCAATGTTAAGTTATTTCTTTAAGCCCAGGTCACTGCATTTTGCCATGAAAGTCAAAGTTCGAGGCAGAGCTAGATCAAAGACAATATCATAGAGCCCATGAAATTCTCAGACTTGGCAGCACCAGTTGTGCCTGAACTCAAGCCAGATGGGTTGGTGAGGTTCTGTGGGGACTACAGAAGAAATCATAAATGCAGCTCCATCACTTGAGCAGCACCCCATTCCTAGAATGGAAGGTATGTTTGCATCACTGGCTGGGGGAGAAAAATTCAGACGAGACAGCAAAGCAGTATGTCACAGTGAATACACAAAAAGGTCTGTTCTCCTACACCAGACTACCTTTTGGGGTCAGTTCCAGTCCAGCAATCTTCCAAAGGGCTATGGAAGGCATCCTGAAAGCCATTCCAAAAGAAGCTAGCCTATATATCTGGATTAGGGCTGCACGTTTTCAAGTTTTTCATTAACCGTTAACCGAGGCCCTTAACGGTTAATACTCGGTTAACCATAGTGTGCACCAGGGATGGAAATTAACTTTTTTGTCCACCGGCCACTGTGGATTTCAAAATCTACCAGCCACTCAATGTTTTTACCAGCCACTTTCTTGTTTTTAACCGACAATGTGTAACTGCATGTGAAAATACAAGATCTACAATACTTAAGCCGTTTATTTAATCTCAAGTCTCAATGAAATACTGGCATTTTCTCTTTCTCTCTTATAGCCTACACACACAATCCATGAACTGATATTCATTTCAGTTCGCATACGAGGAAAACACAATGTTACGGACGTGAGCGCTCTGAAAGCGGCACTGAAAGATGCTTTAAAACTTCCACAGAGACATCAAACAGAAAGCACAAAACCTTTCTTTAAAGTGAATTTTGTTTTGTATTAATTGTGTCTTAATTTTAATCAATGTTTCATCAACCAATTGCCTGGATTTATTAAATAAGAATTAAATATAGCAGACGATATAATCACAAAGCGGAGGCGCCGGCGCGTGAACTGGAGCTCGTCTCATAAATGAACCGAAACTCAGTGTATAAGGTAGCCTTGCCTCACAAATAATTCAAAACTAAAGAAAACAGACTGCTCTCTGCTTATGTAATCCGTAAGAAATGTGCATTTCTCTCTGGTGCGTTACTGCGAAGACCGCGAGTCAGCATCGTCAACTTCATCTTTGCAAATGACACGGACAAAGAAAAGACTTGTTTATTAATAAATAATTAAAATATCTCTTTGCTATATTTTACATTTTCATAATCATTACTTTTGCCGGTTCTTTGTGACAGATTTTAGGAGCTTTATTTGCAGCGCCACGCCGCCACCCTTACATGAGCGCGTCACCGCACCCACCAGAATAGCCCTGTTTTTTTGTTAAGGATTTGATTTCATATTAGAAAACTGGTCAAGACTACTTCTTGTGGACATTACAAATGTCTGGGAGCGCTCTGGCAGTCTCTGGTGGTGCAAAAATGTATTACAACTAAATTCAATGCACGCCATTGACGCCACTTAACCGAGCAAAATGTTTCACTCGGTTACGCAATTTTTAATGGTTAATCGGTTAACCACGGACACCCCTAATCTGGATTATATCCTGCTGACAGGGCGAGATGATCAGGAGCATTTGAGGACGCTGGTCCAAGTGCTGCATCGGCTGGAGGAGGCCAGCCTGCGGTTAAAGCAAGGGAAGTGTAGCTTCATGGAAACGGAAGTAACATTCCTGGGGCACAAAGTGGACGCCACAGGTATTCATCCAGTTCCAGAAAAAGTGCAAGCAGTGCAGGACCCACCAAAACCTACCTCAGTGATAAGAGTTGAAAGTATATCTGGAACTCTTGAATTATTATAACTGGTTCCTTCCAAACCTCTCAACACTGCTTGCTCCCTTGCTTCATCAACTCATCTGGCACACCAGCAATTTCAGACACCTTTGTCCACGCGTCGTTTTTTAAATTTTTTTACTTAAATCCCTATAAGCAAACAGGGCCAGATCATATATTACGGGAAAACCCACCACTGCAATAAGTTTCTCCTCCATTTTGTCTTGGGAGTTAATGTTTGGTGGGAAACAAAATTTACACTGTTGTGTTCTCTAGATTTCACTTCACTAGAGCATAGCACTTCTATACTCCAATAGGTTGCAGCCATACCGTGTCAAAGCTCATTACCATAATATTACCCGCACTTGAACTTTCCTCTGACTCCCACACCGCACAAGACGCGCCGCCAAGAGATGCTGGCTGCCATAGAAGATGCTCTCGACACCTCTGGTCTGAACGCACCATAACCGTGTGTTAGTACAGAAAGAGCTAATACTTTCAAGTGACACCTCACCTTAATGTGTGTGCTGTGTTGGTTCACCGCATGGGACTGAAAGACCCTGGGTTTGTATCACAAACTCTCAGTTGCAGAGAAAAACTATTCACAGCTAGATAAAGAGGGGTTAGCTTTAGTGTTTGGGGTCAAAATATTTCACTAATACATCTGAATAGAGATTTGTGATCTGCACAGACCATAAGCCTCAGTCTCTTGAATGAAATGAAACCTGTGCCACAAATGGCCTTGCAAAGAATAATGAGATAGGCAGTTCTATTAGGAGCATATGAGTATGTGATCACATGCAGAGCAGGAAAGGACAATGGGAATGTGGACACGCTCAGCCATTTGCCTCTCCCTGAGGTTCCTGACAAAATTCCAGAGGAGCACGTCTTGATGTTAGACAGAGATGTCAGTTGCCTGATGACGTCAGAGCAAATTAAGCATTGGACTACACAAAACCCCTTCCTCTCTAGAGTTTTTAGAGAGGCTGGCCAGATCACATGAAGTAAATTTTGCACCTTATCAACAGAGACATCGAGAACTTCGTGTCCAGGATGGTTGTGTGCTGTGGGGGGCACGCATCATCATTACAGAACAAAGACACTGTGTTGATGGAACAGCTGCATCTGTCTCACTCAGGTATGTCGAGGATGAAAGGCCTGGCTTGGAGTTACCTATGGTGGCATAAGTTGGATGCCAACATTGAGACCAAAGTAAAAACTTGTTCGGGATACCAAGAACAAAGAAAAGCACCTGCTTGTGCACTAGGGCTGAAACGATTAGTCAATATTATCGACAATGTCAACAAAAATTTTAGTTGTTGAATAGTCGTTTGATCTAATTTAATGTAACATGAGATCATTTTAAACTCTAATGATGAGAGCAGCACTGCAGCTTGTGTCTGACTGAAGAGAGGAAGAATTACACAGCTCACAGTCCAGATCAGATGCGGCGTCAGACAATTTTGCCGGGGCTTCAGCCCCGAATGTTTTGAGTGTAGCCCCGAATGTATTTTGAAAAGTTGACTGACAAATATGAAACCGGACAATAGCCTATGTAAACCCCCGAAATCATAAGTTGCCTTATTTCATTGTGCTTAGGCTTTGCACTTACTGCATTCAGCCTGTAAAAATAGACATAGCTCTTAAAAATAAGCTGGCGGTAGACTATGTAGTCTTTAGCCTCATTGTTAGCGCACCCGCCTCCCACGCCAGAGACGTCGGTTCGAGTCCCGTTCGGAGCGGGGGCGAGCAGGATCAGATACACATTGAATACTTGTTTATCAGGTGTTGTTTTCTCTAAGGATAACCAATAAGCATTAACATAAATTGTATGTGTGACTTGTTTTGTGATATTAGTTTGTAGAAAATATACACTTTGATTTGATTAAATGGTTTTGTAGAGGGTAGGAAAGATGAGCTACAGCTGAGGTGCCAGCAGCAGCAGTGCCAGAATCAGGCATGGAAACTGGTAACAACTTTACATTAGAGAAAGCTAAAAGAGAAACATTGTTTAAGTGCCTTGCTCAAGCACACAATGGTGGTGACAGTGGGGCTCGAACCAACAAATTTGATTAACAGTTAAGTGCTTTAGCCCACTACGCCAGGATTTTGACAGATGAACATTGAGATTTATATACAGTTCGATGCCATGGTGTGTCAGTGATCTTAGACTTAAGTCATTCATGTATTGCTTTAACTTAGGATCTTATACATTATTTTGACTGTCAAAAAAAATATCAATTATTTACATAAAATATTTTTTTTTTACCTCACTTTACTCACTATAATATAACTCTTGTGATGACTTTATGGTAATGTACATGAAAATCAAGAATCATGATAGATCTTAGGGCAATCCCACTGATCTGCTCTTCTCAATACATTTTCTTGAATGGTATTGGTCTACAATTTGAAATATGTAGCACTTGATGAATTAGTTGTTTGAAGCTTGAAGTTATGTGCTGTATCTGTTCTTTTGCATCACAGATGATTCAGGGAGGAGAGAGGATGAGTTAGTCGAGGATAGTGCTAGAGTGGAAGATTTAGGATCTGTAGAAACAGGCCCAGCCAGAGCAAAACTCAAAGAATACCCTCTCGCCAGCTTTGGACTACAGAGAAGTGGTTGCTAGTGGGAAAATAAAATGGTCTGGGCTAAACCCCGGATGTCCTTTAATGCTGGAAACGCCTCTGGTCCAGATGCGCCCTAAACTTTCCAAACAGCTTCAGGTGATGTAGATCGCAAATTATGAGGGAATAATAATGATTGCGTGTTGAGCATCTTTAAAGGAAAAACCCCGACACTACATCTTTAATGCAGTTATATTTAATGCGTTATAGCTTAAAGTTCAAATAATACAGAAATAAATCATGCAAATAACTACAAACTCCAAAACTGGCATTTCTCTGTGTGGTCAGCACCTCTTCTATGTGTTGCGCGAATGTTCCGATCTAATGGGGAGAGATTGAAACTGCACTCGGCTGAGGCACACTGTTGTGGAGACGCTCATCCCAAGCGCAGACACTTGCATCACCTAGATTATAAAATGATGGCTCGCGACTTTTTGAATCACAATATATGCGTCACTGTGAATTTCTTATCGTGAAGAAAATTGGCAATATGCAGCTTTATTAATAAGAGAGCATTTTTTTTTTTGTGAGTTAAAGATGGACTGAAGTGAACAGAAAGGAGAAAGAGGGTAGTCTTCACCCAATTATACACTGCAACAAAATAAGTTTTTTTTATTTGGGTTGTTTTCCAATTTAAATATCTAAAACTCCTTTAAAACATTGTACATTTTCTTTAGCAACTACACTACAGAAGAAAAAATTGTTATCTGAGAATGTTGAATATTTAAAAATACTTAAAAAAAAAAAAAAAAAAGAAAAAAAGATGCATTCACCAGAGAAGCAGCATATTAGTGATGGGTGTTTGTCATTTTGTCTACTCGAGTACTCGTTGCGTACTCAAGGGTCAATTACATGTTCAGAATTGTATATATAATAACATGTCTGTCAAACATCTATGGCTGCTGCATTGCATCTTGTTGTTCCAGTGTATCATCTATTCATAATTATAGGTTATTATCAAATAATCTGTTACAAAATGTACAAAAGATTGCATAATCAAAATATAAATGCATCATATTTTGTCACTATGTGAAGATTTGCTGCCCAAATCTCAATGAATGTGCACAACGCACGTCTGTCTGTTCTTCCTTCAGGTTACTGTAGTAATCTTAGTAAGTGCACACCAGTTTTTTAGTGACTGTCTGAACAGTATGTTTTCCAATAACAGGAGATGCCATAACCATTTTTTTAATATGAGTGTTAAGTTGAAGTTCAGTTTTGAAGATGCTGCATTGTGTTCCATTTAACTGCACTCTGTCAACTGTTTGAAACACTCGCCTGCTGTACACTGCCACACGTGCCTGGTGTGTATGGGTAAGTGTGCGTGTTTGTTTGTGTATCCAAATGTTCGCTCTTGTGAGGAAAGCCGCAATACTCTGTATTGTTTTGCTGTGATTCATGAAGCATTCCATTCAACTCTGATAGTATGAATTTCCATCTTTTAACTGAGGAAAGTGCAACAGAATGACACTTTATATCAGATATCTAACTTGGAAACTCGAGCGGGAATCTTCATTCATTTCATCGAGATGCAGGTGTGTGTCAAACAGGGCAGGGAGGTTTAGCCAGTGTCAATCATTCACTTTAATCAATGTACCCCACAAAGTCACAACACAATCAATCTCAGAATTAATAATACGTTCCCTCTTTGACACGTTTGTGTTTAGTTGTCAGGTAATTGTCACTGGATTTCGAATTAAGTGAAAAGTCACATCATGCGTGATCACTAACGATCGTCGTTTTCATGATCGATCATTGCTGCCACGTCCGATTACCCGAGTCCTTGTGCCCATCCCTACAGCATATAAGATATTTAGACTTGCTTTTAGAGAACAGATGTATATTTTGTCTATACTGCACACGCAGAAGTATAACCAGTGAAAAATACATTTATATTTAAGATACATTCTCTTAAAGCTTATGTTGCTTCACAAGTAAATGCATCTTTTAAGGATTTAAGACAATTTTAAATGGAAAACGAGACAAAAACACTTGATAACAATAGGATTTTTTGAAGTGAATTTCTTTAATGAATTAATCTTAAAAGTATTTTTTTCTCTTAAATTCGGTGAATGTCATTTAGAGGTATTTTAAAAGATGATTTTGTCCTCTATTGTTGGTAAGCACGTTTAATACAACCTTAAGTCGGTACACAAGCTGAATAATCGGTTAAGAGCTAATGAATAATAGATGCAATAATAGCCAAATAATTGTTCTAATAATCGTTAGACTAATCGATAATCAAAATAATTAGATGCAGCAACATTGTGCACCATTTTATCCTTGGGAGTGGCTGCACAGACCCTGGAGGAGGGGTCACATGAATTATTCTGGACCTTATATGGGTAAAATGTTCTTAATTTTAGTTGATGCCCATTCTAAGTGGATTGACGCACATCTAGTGAATTAGTGGTTCTCGCTCTCAATGGGGCACGTGGCAAGTTGTGCATGGATCGTGGAGAGTAGCATGAGTCTCCACATGCTAGGAGTCTCCGCTGTGCCATGCACAATGTGCCACGTGATAAAATGTGAGGATTTGTGGTCTCAGGAGAGATTATTTATATTTATATTTTTATATATATATATATATATATATATATATATGTGTGTGTGTGTTTTCACGGTACTAAAATTTCAGTAGTCAGTACCAACAGGTTACTGAACAACACTCTTATTAACAAAGTTAACAAAACATTAGCAGCAGAACTAAGAACAAAAATATATACCATTGAGCAACACTTCAAGTTAAATATATTATTTTTGAATTATAACAAAACTGTACAATGTATACTTAAAGTATTTTTGAACACTTATATAAGATTTGCTTCAACTTTTGCAACTTTTACTTTGTTTTTACCAAGTACTAAAAAAAAACCTAAATAAACAAACATACAAAAGAATGAATAAAAAACAATTCCAAACTAATGTGCAAGGTGCTCTCATAATAATAAAGCTGCATATTGCCAATTTTCTTCATGATAAGAAATGCACAGTGACATATATATGATTAAATAAGTCGTGAGTCATCGCGTTCTAATCTAGCTGCATTAAGCGTGCATGCTCGAGGGATGAGCGTCCCCCGAGGCAGAGTCTCTTTCAGCCGGGTGCAGTTTCAATCTCTCCTCCTTAGATCGGGACATTCGCACAACTCATAGAAGAGGCACCGACCACACAGAGAAATGCCAGTTTCTGAGTTTATAGTTATTAAAATGATCTGCTTCTGTATTATTTGAACTTTAATAAAGCTATAAGGCATTAAATATAACTGCATTTAAGATGTAACGCCGAGGTGTTTCCTTTAAAGAGCTCTGTCTCCGCTTACTCCACAACGAGACTACTTCTGAATTTACCTTTTTTTCCCCTAATACTTTGGGATCTACATAAGATGAAGCTGTGAAAGTTTAGAGTGCAACTGGACTGATCTGTGTAATTCTTCCTCTCCTCCGTCAGGCGTGAACTGCAGTGCTGCTCACGCGCTTCATCATCACAGTTTAATGTGATTTCATGTTATATTAAATGAGATCAAACAACTATTTTTATTTTCGATGTTGTCGATAATGTCGACTAAACGTTTCAGCCCTAATACAAATGATAATATGCTTTTAAACTCACCTGCTGTATTTTCTTGAATAAATCTGGGTGTCTGTCTTTCAGGTGTTTTATTAAGTTTGATGCGTTTCCTCCTTTCATCAGAAAATTGTGAAAGCAGCGTTTACAAATAGGTTTTTGCTGATCTATGATGTTTCACTTTTCATCAGCCTCAAATCCAAAGAATTTCCAAACCTGGCTTTTTCCACTTTTCTTTTTGTAAAGATTCAGTTGAGACTCTGCAGCAGCTTTGCTTGTCATCATCTTTTGCTTGTTGTGAGCATTCGAAAGTTTCTGACTCTGCATAGGAACATAGACCCGGTACTCCGGTACCTTCAGAAATTCTGGTATCATACATTTTTTTTTGTTTGAGAACCGACTTGGTACCGGTATTTTTGACAACACTAATGTGTATATATGTGTGTGTGTGTGTGTGTGTGTGTGTGTATATATATATATAACATTTTCCCCAAAACCTTTATGGTGCATTCACATACAACGCGAAGCGAGCGATTACACACAAAGTCAATGCAAAGATGCGAATGAAGCGACTCGAACACGCGAAATCGCTTTTTTTCAACTCGAGTGTTGTAAATGTATGGTGATATTTAAGTGTCCAATAGGTGGCAGTGGCGCACTCTTTTGGTACAAGTCCTGTAGCACTGAAGAGCACAGAGTAAGAGCTCAGAGTGTTAGGGTGAATTCTAATAGAAAGTGATCAACCTTATGCCCTACTCACTACAAAAGACAGAACTCTTGACGTGGGCACTCTGAAAGGAACATGCCATTACCGTTCAAATGTAGCCTTCACTAAAAGTCTTCTGAAAGGGCCCACTGTGAAAAATGTTACTTATGTTTTGAGTGAGCTTTCGAGTGGCATCCCATTTGCGAAGAGCCCTTCAAGGGTGCAAAAACGCAGTTTGGAAAATGCCCTTAAGTGTATTATGGCTACATGTTTTACATGTCATCAATAAAACAAGTGGAATGAAGATACCACAGAGATTGTTCAAAATGAAATTGTGATGCATTGGAAAAAAATCTATATTTAATTACCCAGCCCTACTTAATATTACCAAATAGTCTTTAGTTTACGTCACAGCCATGCACTAGCTACTTGTTGTTATAGCTAATATACGGCATCTTTCAAGACAGAAAATTATTTTCAGCCCCTGCAAATAAAGTTATCAATATTTCTGATCTGTTTCCCAGAAAAAAAGCGGTTTGTAAAAAATGTAAAAAAGTATTTAGAATTTTCAGACATTTTGCTCACCCCAACCACACTCCTTTTAACCAAAACTCCGCCCATCCGATGTCAGCAGAGCCAAAACACGCAATATGACTGACAGGTATGGATCGTTTCTGATTGGCTAAGAGTGTGATTCGCTGTTTAAAGACCCAAGCATTCACAAACCTCTCGCGTGTTGTGATCTCTCGCGACACGAATTTCACAGTTATTTGCCAGGTAGAAGCGACATTTTAAACATGTTATCCAAAAAGAGATCAACCTCAACGAGCCTATCACACTTTAACACCTCAAAATGACAGTCAGTCTAAATGTTTACACTGATAACAATAAGAATCACCCTTTTAAATAATAAAGTTAGAATTAATGAATTTCACTTACAGTAAATGCCAACAATAAGGTGAGACCCAAACCCGATCAAGATAACTCTGCCTGCCTTTAATGATTACAGCAATGCAGCCGAATTCGCACTAGTGTAACGCATCTTGAGGAACAGAAGGCTGATTAATTAAATAATTATAAGAGTAAAGTGAGATTTATATTATCATATTTAAATATATAGTCTGCGCTGTTCCGTTAATGTCGCTAGCTAGCAGGAAATTAGCAATCCACCCGCCGCTTTCAACAAACCTATAATGATGATTTAGTGCGTGTTTGTGATATTAAAGCCTTACAGACCTGTGGTGAGGGCTGAAGACACTCTACCGAAGGGTGAAGGCTCCATGCGCAGGTACTTCTGCGGGGAGGCGCTGGAGGAGGACGGGGACATGGGCGCACATCTCCTCCTCTTTGGAGACGCTTGGTTCATCAAAGGATCGAAATCCATAGTCCTTTTAAGAGTGGCCCCACAAGCCATTTTAACTACAGATTATGTTAATAGGATAAAGCGAAAGGAAATAATCCGCGCGTACACACAGAGACAACGACAGTCCTGTTCTGATCTCAGGGGAACACGACTCAATCGCTTCGTTATTATTCAAATCCTGCCACAACCTCCCAAACAAAACCTTGGCTAGAAAAAAATAAACACTTCAAAGCAGTAAGAATGTAGTTGTGGCGTCGATGGTCTTTATAGAAGCGCCGATGATTTCGGATTGTGCTGAGATCGCGTCCGACGCCACTTGATTTCCGCCACTAAGCGCTAGCCGGCTAACAAAACATTTGTCGGAGCTGCTTCTCTGCGCACGCGCAGCTGCGTTCAGAGGGAGCAGGTACTTGTAGTTCAATCAAGACGCTTTCTTGCCTATGCTTACTGTCGAGAGCGGCCATGATAACTACATAACCCACAACATATTGCTCTCGTTTTTCCCGTGTGAAGTAGCCCATTGGTGGATTTGGATTGTTTGTGGATTTAAAAAAAAGCACCGAAATACAGTCTCTCCTCCCATCAACTCGTTCAGCAGGAGTTGCTCTTCTTTCGTTTTCTTTGAAACTAGTTCCTGCTTAAATGGCCACTTGTTGTTTTGTATTCCCAAATATGATCATTTTAATTTGATCTTAGAAAATATGTGCGGTTACAACAATTAGTGTAACATTAGAGTCTTCATTTTATTTTATCAAATGAAGTAGAAAGGGAAAAAAGTATGCAACAGATTTTGTTATCTTAGGTGGTGAAGTACACATATATCCCTAATTTGTCTTTAAGGGTCAAATTGACCTTTTTTATGTTGAATTTCAAAAGCTTTGTTTGCACTTTCTCCCTACATTTAGTCTTATATCATTCCACTTGATGGCAGAAAATACTATTTAAAAAAAAAATCTATCACTTCTATCACACAAAATCCAGATCTGAAAAATACTCTGATAAAATGATGAGTTAGATTTACTTAAAATATATATGTACCATTTTTGCATCACACTTTTTAAGAAAATTCAAAATCAGAATCAGAATGAGCTTTATTGCCAAGTATGCTTTCACATACAAGGAATTTGTCTTGGTGACAGAAGCTTCCAGTGCACAAACAATACAGCAACAAGACAAAGATAATAATCCAAAATATAGGTGCAAGCAGCAATTAAGGGTCCAAGCACATTAACCATTATTAGCACAACAATGGCAAAAAAATAAGTAATTAAAGCAATCTGGTAATGATTTAGACAAAATGGTTGAAAAACCAAGAATATTTTCATTTGCAATGGGACATAAAAGCTTATTAGTTTTGACCAACATGTGGCGCTGTCACCAAATTGATGTGGTGCGGTCATAATGACAAATATAAAGTTACATATCAATATGCAAAAGCATTGCCGAGATAGAGTCTGAAAACCATGAAACCATTCATTATTGTGATAAACAAAAACAGTTTGGTCTATCAACACGAAATCCATAACTTTTTGACGGCATGGTCTGAAAGTGTTATGGTTAGATTTTGGTTAAATTCTGACAAACGCTTTAGGATGAGTTAGAAAAAGTATGTTTTTACAGGATTTCAAAATGGCAGACAGGAAGTTCGATCGATCATGGCATAATTGGTATCCACCTTCTTGGAATGTACCAAGACTAATCTCATGACAATAGCACAAAGTAATCAAAAGTTATTAGCATTTTATGAAAATTTGGTATAACTTTTGACCAGAATGTGGTGCTGTACCAAAACGTTTTGAGTACCTTCAAGGCATTGTGCCAATATCACATAACCAGTTTTGTAATAATATGTCACTGTATTTGAAAAATATAGCATTTTAAAACAAAATTCAAAATATCGACACCCAAAATGGCAGATATAGAAAAGTTTGGTATCGACTCGGCATCCCGCACAGAATCTAACAAGACCAGTGTTGTGATTTTAGCTTAAACTGTTCAGAATTTATAAGCAAAAGTATGCATTTTTCATATCTCATGGCGCTGTGCCGAAACTGTGCAGGTACCCTCAGGTCATGGTTGTCATAACACACCAAGTTTGGTGTGAATACTCTAAAGCGTTGCAGAGATATAGCCTCACATCCAATTTGGCATGCTCTATGTCAAAAATGTATTAAAACGTTATTCGAGAACCGTTTGACAAATTAACTTGAATTTCATAACTTGTTGTCAGACTGGTCTGAAGATGATCTGAGTCCATTTTCATGCAAATCAGACGAATGGTCTAGGAGTTCGAAAAAGTCATTTTTTAGAAAAATTTTAAATGGTGGAAAAATTTTCAGGCGGAAACCGACTTTGATTCTTGCACTTACGGTTCAAAAGTTATTAGCATAAACGTGTGATTTGGGCAGTTAGTGGCGCTAAAGGGTTTGAGTTAGAGACTTCAAATTTGCTTCAGTTAATGGTCAGACTATCCTCTATCTGTGTGCCAAATTTCACAACTTTCCCGAATACAGTTCTATGGGCTGCCATAGACTCAATGAAGAAGAAGAAGAAGAACACTAAGGGTTACAACAGGTGCCTAAGCACTTTCAGTGCCTGGCACCTAAATAGAATAAAAATAAAAAGTTAATAGAAAATTTAAGTATATATAGAAATACACAATAAGAAAATATATATATATATATATACATACATACACACACGCGCACACACTACCAGTCAAAAGTTTTGAGTCACATACTCGTTCTTTATTATTATTTTTCACATTTAAGGATAATACTTAAGCCATCAAAACTATGGAAGAACAGAAATGGAACTACAGGAATTGTGTTGTGAATAAATTAATTCCAAAATAAATCAAAACTGTGTTATATTTTAGCATCTTCAAAGTAGTCGCTCCATTTGCTGTTTTGTAATGAAATAAATGAATATGTTGGCACAATTATATTTGTCTACAAAACTAATTTCAAACATTTAAGCATACGCCTTTCATATCAAAAGATTTATAAGATCATGAGAAACATTTCAGTCAAGTGACCCCAAACTTTTGAACGGCAGTGTATACATGCAATACACAGCATAAATGAGTACACCCCCTCTGAAACATAACAAATTCAGCTCTTTCTCTTTACAAATAAGACATATCTGGTGTTCATTTGTAATGTAATGTTTAAGAAACTCTGGTTTATCAGATACTAATGAAATATGTCAATACTAAACAAGAATAAAAATTACTTTATCAAAATGATTAAAGTCCATGTTGCAAAATTGACTACACCTTCCTGAAAATTATAATATAAACCTTAATAAAACATTTTCCGGTGCTAGATGAGGGACATTGATCATTGATTATTCTATTGAACCATCACACTCAAATAGACATAGTTAAAGTGTAAATGTTTTACTCTCACTGAATCACTCTGAGACTCCATGCTGACAACAAATGCCCCACATAGGAAAGAATTGTCTAGTAAATGGAAAAAAGAGAATGATTTAATTGCACAAAAAGGAACAATGGTACAAGAGTATTAGCAATCACTGTTATTGATTCAAAACACAGTAGCAAACGTAACACAGAACTTCAAAAAGAATGGATTGTGACAAGATTTCTGAAATGTTCAGACAGTAACTGTAAGCTTTCAGCTCATTATGAGCGATTTTGGCTTAGAATTGCCAAGCACATGCCTCAGAGGTGGCAACAGATGTGGGAAGCCAATCTGGAGTGAATGTTTCATCTCACACAGCAAGACACATTCTGCAAAGAACTGGAATGCATGGTTGTCATCCACACAGGAAGGCACTGCTGAACCCAAAGCATAAAATGCTTGTTTAGCTTTTGCCAAGACCAATACTGATAAAGCTGCAGACCCTTGAGAATTTATAAACTTTTCTCATGAGCCCAAAGACATTTTTTTAGTTTTTGGATCTGATGGAATCAAAAATGCATGGCGTCACACATTTCTAAGTACTCAAATATTATACACTATTTGAATTTATTCAAGGCTGTTCTAATTTTTGCAACCCTTTACTTAAGCAAAACTGCCTAATTTCATTATTTTACAGATTTTGATAACATATATTTTGATAGAATAGAAATAGAATTATATCTTTCTGTTCAGAGGGGTTGTACTAATTTATGCTGTGTACTGTGTGAGTGTGTGTGAATATATATATATATATATATATATATATGCATGTACAATATACAAATACAAATCTGTTCGTAGAGCGGAGGAGGGCGGGGGGCCAAGCTGGAACAAAGCACGCCCGGTCCCCAATCAGCCTGATGGGGCGCACGAGGGAAAAAGGCGGCCGGTGACGACAGTTCGAGAGAGAGAGGCAGCTGCTCTGTGTGATTATGTTTGTGTGTTTTCAGTTCAGTTTATAGTTAAACTATTATTTAGATTGCCAAGCCGGTTCTCGCCTCCTCCTTTCCATTAATCCTTCACACTGGTGCCGAAACCCGGGAAAGAGGAGGGATGCCCGTCGCGGTGTCCTCAACACTTCCGTCCACCCAGGGGAGTGCCGCTGCCATCCGCCGGGTTACAGAGTAGCCCGACCGCCTGGACGTGGAGAACATCCGCCGTCCGCAAGGCGAGTGGGGACTGGACTCCCCAACCACCTGGAGCGAAGGAGCCGCTGCCAGGGGCGGAGGAGTGTCCCCACGGGTCGCCGAGAATGCGGGTGTTCTGTCGACTGGGGGTCGGTCTGACTCCGGGAGGAGTGGCTGCCGTCTGCCGGTGATGACAGTTTGAGAGAGAGAGAGAATGACAGGCAGCTGCTCTCTGTGTTTATGTTTGTGTGTTTTTGGTTCAGTTTATTATTAAACTATTATTTATATTGCCAAGCCGGTTCTTGCCTCCTCCTTTCCATTAATCCTTCACACTGTTATATACAGATACAAGGGAATGTAATGGCAGAAGAAGTAGGGGATTTAGATAAATATAAATAGACTATGCTGTGTATTGCATATAATTATTTCTCAATGAGGCAGTTTTAACTGTTCATGAGGTGGATAGCCTGAGGGAAAAAACTGTTGCTGTGCCTGACAGTTCTGGTGCTCAGTGCTCTGTAGTACCTGCCAGAAAGCAACCAGGCAGGGGGCAACCAACAAAAACTGTCCTTTGTAGTCTTCTGATATCCGATTTCATATCTGAACCAAACCAGACAGTTATTTAAGTGCAGAGAACAGACTCGATGACTGCTGAGCAGAACTGTGTAAGGCTAGGTGCCAACTCAACTCATGCCCACATGGAACAACAAGACTTACGGGAAAAACAACACTCAAACTCTCTCACAAATTAGACCTACACCTGATATAACAAAAGGTATCACTGTGTGAAAACCCCAGCTTAACAAACATTGTCCACCTGAGAGATCCTGCATCCACATTCTGCCCCCACAAACTCCAGCTCTTCTCTCTCCCCCAGGTTTCCCCCCAAAAGGCTCAACACAGACACACAAGATGTATATACGAAAATATAACAAAGAAAAACCATGAAAACAGATAATGCACCTTGGCATGTTTGATATAATTTAAGAGTTCTCTGTGTGACTGGTATAGTGTTTTGTCCCCAGGTTTGCAAAACTTATTGACAACAAAGTTATAAGGTCTTTGCCAAATACTGAATAATTCTGGAGGTCTATCCCCCTCCTTGAAGGTTTAACACCAGGAGGTCAAGAACCCATTCACCCCCAAATTCTCATTGCTCAAAGGACAATACCATTTGGTACACAATGTGTATTCTGTCTGGATATTTAAGGAAGGCTGGCCCAGAGCTCAGGGTCTCTGTAGTCAGATGATCCCACACCTCACTGTGTGTAACTTTAATAACAGAAATCTGCATTCAGATTTCCCATGCTTTGCAATTACATGTAGTTTTCTCAACTGTCAGGTATGTTCTTTGACTTGTTTGTTTAACTTGTGTTTTAAATCCTGCCTGGCAAATAAATTGTTACTTTTGTTTTTATTCTGTAGTCCTCTGAAATCATTTTTATCAACACTGGTTCTTTAAAATAGGAGAAACTGCTCTGGAGGAACCGAGCAGGAGAATACTATTTTAAGAATCATTTATATCATAACTGAAGCTTTAATGTAGGAGGAAGCCACTTAAAGACTATCAGTTTGAATCTCATTAGAAACTGATCAAAAGGTAAATGAATAGAAGAGGATTCAGAGTAATCAATAACTTAAATGATTAAAATAAAACAATGATCAGAAATTATTTAGAGCTTTAATCTAAATTAGAGGTCAACTTAAAATTGGAGTCAGATTAATATAAAATTGGAGTCAGATAAAATTAATAACAGGATGAAATTGTAAAGTGCAAATTATTAACAATAATTGCTTTACTTCAGTGCTCAGAAAAGACAGAACAACGCAGAGACCTTCAAGGGGCAAATCTATATGTTTTTAGCAGTTTTGCCTGCCTTTTACAACTGTATCAGCAGCGCCTGTGGCAGGTTGAACTTCCTCAACTGGCGAAGGATGTACAACCTCTGATGGGCCTTTTTCACACTGGAGTCAATGTGGGTCTCCCACTTCAGGTCCTGTGAGATGGTAGTGCCCAGGAACCTGAATGACTCCGCTGCTGCCACAGTGCAGTTCAGAATGGTGAGTGAGGTTAATGTTGGGGTGTTCCTGTGGAAGTCCACTATCATCTCCACTGTTTAGAGCATGTTCAGCTCCAGGTTGTTTTGATTGCACCAGACAGCCAGCTGTTCAACCTATCTTCTGTATGCAGACTCGTCTTCATCTTTGATAAGGCCGATGACGGTAGTGTCATCTGCAAACTTCAGGAGTTGGATAGAGGGGCCCTTGGTGTTGCAGTCATTTGTGTACGGGGAGATGAGTACTGGGGAGAGCACACATCCCTGGGGGGCACCAGTGCTGATTGTACATGTGCTGGAAGTGAATTTCCCCATTCTCACAAGCTGGTGCCTGTCTGTCAGAAAACTGGATATCCATTGACAGATAGATGAGGGGGTTATTTATTCTGAAGAATAGCTGGGATGATGGTGTTGCAGGCCAAACTGAAGTCTACAAAAAGGACCCTTTCATATGTCCCTGGTCTGTCCAGATGTTGCAGGGTATGATGCAATCCTATGTTGATGGCATCATTCATAGACCTGTTTTCTCATTAAGCAAATTTAAGGTGATCAAGAAAGGGTCCAGTGATGTCCTTCAGGTGGTCCAACACCAATCCCTCAAATGACTTAATAACCATAGACATCAGAGCGACATGTCTGTAGTCATTATATATTCTATATATCTGTATATACTATATTCTATTTTTATAATCTCTGTGCTCCAGTGATGTGTTGAATATCTGTGTGAAGATGGGGCCTGTGCCAGCTGGTTGGCACAGGCTTTTAGACAAGTGGGTGAAACACTGTTTGAGTCCTGTGCTTTTCTTGTCTTTTGTTTCCAGAAGACAGATCTTAAGTGTTTTGTTTCTTTACAGATCTTAAGTGCAGGCTGAGTAGCAGGGAGGTGTTAACGTTTGTGTGAAGTGAAGGTAAGAGTGGGTGTAGTGTGTGACTGAGCTTTTCAAATCTACACTAAAACACATTCAGGTTGTCAGCCAGTTGTTGATTCCCTACAGTGTTGGGGGATGTTGTCTTATAGTTGGTAAAGTCTTTCAGGCCTCTCCACACTGATGCAGGGTCATTAGCTGAAAACTATCTTTTCAGCTTCTCAGAGTAGCTTCTTTTAACCAGTCTAATCTCCTTTGTCAGTGTCTTTTTGGCCTGATTATACAAGATTTTATCCCCACTTCTTTTAGCATCCTCTTTGGCCTGACAAAGCTGTTGAACATTAAATAAGTCCTAGTATGAATGCACATATCCTCACTGAAACTGAAAACTGATGTCACAGTATCTGTGAGCTCATGCAGATTGTTGTCTGCAGCCTCAAATACACTCCAATCAGTGCAGTCAAAACAGGCTTGTAGTTTCAGCTCTGCTTCATTTGTCCATTTTTTTACAGTCTTTATTACAGGTTTAGTTGATTTTAGTTTCTGCCTGTAGGTCAGAAGAAGTTGAACCAGACAGTGATCAGAAAGTCCCAAAGCTGCTCTAGGGATAGAGTGATATGCATCCTTTAATGTTGTGTAGCAACAGTTGACTCTGTTAAAATTGCAGAGAATACTAATAAGTGAGTCCAGATATTGTTGCTCTGTACCTGTCATCTGATCAGCCAGCTGTTTAAGCAATTTTATTACATTAATATCATGTTAACATGCATATTGATTATATCTCTTGGCTATACTTTAAACACAGTGAGTATTAAAAAGTCAATGGATTGATGCCATTGTAAGTTACTTAAGTGGGGGCTTTTGAGGTAATCAAAATAATGCTAAAATTGCTGTCAACCAAGCCTAACTATTAACTTATTCCTTTTAATATGGCACAGTTGAACACATCCTAACAGTGTTTAACCAATGTTCATCCAAATCATTGGGCACTTAAAGCAGAAAGAAAAACAAACAAACTGAGAAATTACAAGTCTAAAAGCTTCATAGTGCTTTTCAGTGGAGGTGGAAACAGAATCAGAACAGCCATGTTCAAAGCAGACTAACTCTCAGGTAGCTCAGCGAGTAAAGACGCTGACTACACACACCTGGAGTCTCAAGTTCGAATCCAGGGCGTGCTGAGTGACTCCAGCCAAATCTCCTAAGCAACCAATTGGCCCAGTTGCTAGGGTGGGTAGAGTCACATTGGGTTAACCTCCTTGTGGTTGCTATAATGTGGTTCTCGGTGGGGCGTGTGGTGAGTTGTGCGTGGAAGCAGCAGAGAAGCCTCCACACGCGCCAGGTCTCCACGGTAATGTGCTCAACAAGCCACATGATAAGATGTGCAGATGGACTGTCTCAGACATGAAGGCAACTGAGATTTGTCCTCCACCACCCGGATTGAGGCAAGTCATTATGCCACCACAAGGACTTAAGAGTGCATTGGGAATTGGGCATTCCAGATTGGGGAGAAAATCCACACCAAAATAAAGCAGACAAACTGTCTAATAAGCTGACAATGCCTGAACACAAACAGGCAACTGTAAAATTTTATTTTATATTTAAATATATTTTGAATTGTTACCTCTGAATGCTTTTCTTCACATAGGATTCCAAAGGTTGCTGCACAACTTGTCTTGCTGCTGTATGGAAAGATGGAGATTCACATGTTGATAATGATTCTTAAAGAGAAAAAAATGAGAAAAACCCCATGAAAGGTTTAAAACAACCTGCAGTTACTGCATGTGTTAAACAACTGCACACACACACACACACACACACACACACACACACACATAGGGAGACCAGGACTAGACTAAAAGTTCTCACTATAGTATATTTCAGCAACTAAGGGTTTGAGTAAAAATTATTATTACCTGTTTTCTTTGTAAAAATGGTTGAAATGTTTAATATAGAGCTTCGGTAGCCAATATTTTATTGTGCCTATGCAGGAGCTGACCTATAAAAATATTAACTTAAAGGCCCATTCAGTAATTTGGGGCTAATTTAAAAAGATTTACACATTAACAAATGAATTGTGTTTTTGTGACGAGTGATCTGAATGATGTACACTCATATGAGATGAGAAGACTGTACTAGTATAATAGTTTTCAATAAAAAGTGTTTTTATTATACATGGTGTGGGTCACCCCTTCGTGTTTCACCATGTTGAAATGACATGGTCTGCTGTGTTTCACTAAACGTCAAAGAAGAAAATCCTTGCGCTCATTGGCTGATGCCTATTGCTGGGTTTCCATCCAAAATGTTTAGCATTTTTTAAGCACTTTTCTTATAATTCATCTTAAAGAAATATGAATATTTGTGCGTTTCCATCCACTACTTAATGCGCATTATTATGAATGAGTGGTCATGATGGAGCTGCTGAATGACCTCTCCCTGCTTTGGGGACAGTTTTATTTGCAAATCCATGAGACACCGCAGCACATACTTGTACTAGCATAGTCTGTGAAGAAAATGTACTAACATAGTCTGTGGCTGTAAAAAGCGACCAGCCACCCCTACACGCGCATACACAAAAACTGGATACTTAAATTAGAAAATACCTGTGCACACATGAAACTCGATGTATGCGCACATATTTATAAAATCCTCAAGACTCCTAAAAATGTCAGAAATATGCAATTTTTTGAGAAAAAGCTATTAATCTTAATACATTGTTGTTGTTGAGCCAACAAATCTTTTTTCTTTAGGACAGAGACTTAAATATAAGTTGATGTAAGTCAGTGTTAAAAATTCAAAAGGGTCCAATTGACCCATTTGACCAAGGAATGTTTAATCAACAGCATTTGTGGGGGGATCCCTGATAGCACACATAAATCTGTGAGATGTCTGTTTTTGATCTTTTCATCTGGAAAGCATAAAGAGTTTACAAAAATCTGATTTTCAAACATTCTAAATAATAAACGTCTCAAAGACATCTGCTGAATGTCTTATTGACATCCGGGACATACTTTTTGACATACATCTTTTATTGATGTATTACAGATGAGCACACATCAAATAGATGTCTGGGTGATGTACATGTGCTATCAGGGACGTTGCTTAAGACATAAATTAATTTTGATTAGTCACTCTTCTCTATTTATATATATTCTAGAATAAATCTTATGGACTGATGAAAACATTTATAGTCCCTACCAGATGGGTTCAAAATTTGTACACATCCTGTGAAGCATCAATGTTGCTCTTGGGGGCTTACACACTTTTGTTTCACTATGATCAAGGACTGAGTCCATCAAAAGATTGAAGTCTCAGTGCCATATTATATCATGAGGGGTGCCAGCAGCTTGCAACATCCCTTCAAGATCTATAAAAAAGCCCAGCGTTAGGTGTGTAAATATTAGCCAAAATCAACCTTTGCCCCTGAATTTCTGCTAAAACAATAATGACTCTTCCTAATTTATCTTTAATCTGTTTGAGACATTTGAAATGTAGATATTTACTTATCAATATAATGACTCCCCTGCTCTTACATGAGCCAGCACTAAAGAAAACATGTCCACTCCATATCTTCCCATATTTTTCAGCTTCCTGCATGGAAAGATCATATTTCTTACGTTTAAGAAAAGAAATAACCTTCCTTCTATGGGGTGCCCCAACCCATTGACATTCCATGTGAAGAGAGACAATCCACTCATATTAACATTTGACATTTTAAAAAACATATATTGTGTGTCAAAAACAAGATTCTAAAGCCCACATTCCCCATTAGTGCAACAATCAAACCCTGAACTCCCCCAGAACCAAGCAAACAGAAAAAAAGAAAAATGTGTGCATTAACCCCGTGCACGACAGCGCCAACCGGCGTCCATCCCTCTAAACTCAAAAAGTCCATGTACGCCTATGAGAGTCCCCGCAACAACTTTGCCATCCAATACAGTTCTATTCTATTAGACAGCAAAAACATTAACAATTCTAAAGTTAACAATTTAATTCATGAATATTTCATACGTCATGACTGTTTGATAGTTTAGGGTGCTGCTTGAGTGAATAGTTTAATCTATGCAGATGAAATGTGTTAGATGTGCACAGTGCCGGATCTAGACATTTGGAGGCCCTAGGAAAAATGTATGTTGGAGCCCCCCGCACCCCTCCTTCCCTCCACCTTGCAGAATAAATAAAAAGCACTTGAGAAAAATATGATTCCTAACCTTTTTATTTATACAACATATGTTATTAATATTTGTATATGTTTTACTTATATGTCCATATTAATTAAACTTTAACTAAGGTAAACACTAAAAAAAGAATTAAAGAATGAAAGGTCATCTGGACCATATCTTATTCCTTTGGTAAGGATGCTATCATGGCCATGGCCACCTACACAGGCACTCTTCTGCTTTTGTTTTGTTTTTAAGCAAAGTCATCAATAACTGCTTCATAAGAAATCTGCTGGGTGAGTTCTCTGTTAATGCTGATTAAAGCAAGTCCACTAAGCCATACCTGATTAATTGTGGATTAATTGTTTTTTACAAGCTTCAATTTTGAAGCTCGGCAGCTGCTACAGTTACTGGCAGGGTAACTGCAATTCTGAGAGCAATCCAGAGATTTGGATATATCTCCTGCAGTGCTTCTGGTGAAGAAATTTCAGAAGCTCCATGGCTGTGTTTTTTATGGTAATGGTGGAAGGTAGAGGATCTACTCTGCCATTTCCATTCCAGAGATATCTACATGTCCTTCCTTGCTGAGAGCCTTCTGTCTTCACAGTGTTTCTTCACTGTACCTCTTGACATGATTGCACCATCATTCAAATTCAAAAGGATACCAAAAGTGTCCCTGAAATTTTCCATGGTTTGAAATCACTCCTCAAGAGAATGAAGTGCTACATCCACAACTGAGTTAAATAATGTCACTTCCAGGTTCTTCAGTGTGTCAGTCAGAGGCTCATCAGCAGCTTCATAACAGAACTGCTTCCTGGGGTTACGTAGTCATTTATGTATGAGAACAGCCTCTATGTCCATTTTTGCAACTATTTCTTTGGTCAGTTGACTGCTCATCAAATTCAGTAGCTCATTTTGTATGTCTTTCCCCAAGTAGTGTGTGTGTGTGTGTGTGTGTGTGTGTGTGTGTACTGCCATCTTTGCCGTTTTAGCCAAGTGCTCCTGCATGACTAGATCAAACTTTGCCAGAAGCTTCACTTCCTTAGGAAATGACCATTATCAGAAAAACTGAGTTTGTCTATGGATCCCTTAAATCCAAGATTACTCTCAGCAATAGACTGTATAATTGCTAACAGTCTTGTGAGAACATTTCGCCACCTCTGTCTTTCTCCATCTGTCTCAGGTTTGACCTGTTTTAGACCTCAACTCTAATTTCCTCCACTTCTGCATGGTGCTTATATGCTCAGAACTGTTCTCATGGCTGCGCAGGATGGTGTAGATGTTCTTCCAGTATTTTAATCAGCCTTTAATGAGCTTAATTACTTGGGTAAAGAAACGTTTGTAGCTGTAGCAAGACTGCATCATTCACTTCTGAATATGACAACCATGATCTTTTGACTCTTTTACCATTAGGCTGTCATGAGCTGGGTTTGTTCTCTTTCTCTCTCTCTCTCTTGCTCTCTCTATTTCTCTCACTTTGGCCCTGCCTGTCTATTTTCCCACCTGTTCCTTATAGCAATTAGTGTTCGCGCTGCTTCTCTGTTACACCTGTTCTCACTTTATTCTCATTACTTTCTCTCTACTTCTAGCGTTTGTTCCTTGTCAGATTATTTCGTGTGTACGTGAGTTATGCCTGTGTGATATGTTGTCTCCATGAGGGTTTACCTTGTATCATCTTGTCTAGTTGTGCTCGTCTTGTATGCCCTCTCTGGATTGTCATCCTGCCGCTGGTGGTCTTCTCCCTACGACTTTGTGGCCACTTACAAGGACTGTGTTGCTGCTTGGTGAATCACCAACTCCACATATTATTTCCAAGACAGGAGTCTTTCACGTTTTGCTGATCTCCTTTAAAGTACACCATCTTTTGTGTCATTCCAGTTCTGTGTCATTGCTCGACAGACTGCCTGAGTTATTCATTATTAAAGACTATTACAAGAACTTGCCTTTGCACTTGGATCCTCTGTTTCTTCTAACATAGGCATTCTTCTATAAAACAGACTTTGTGTTAAAGCTCGTCCATCTGTGTTTTTTGGAAAAACATAACTTTCTCTGACTTTAACTGGTCCTCTTTGCACTGACTCTGCTCTGAAACTTTGCGAAATTGTGTCAGGCCACAATGCTGGATCAATAGGTTGAGCTTTGGGTACTGTGCTTCCTATTTCACTTTTTGTTGATGTTTCAGGTGTGGCATTGTCTCCTCCAAACTCAATGACATCCAGTCTCTCACTATTCTTGCCTTCAACCTCATGGCTACTCTCTCGTCCTACACTCTCTTTGCCCTGTTGTTGCTCCTCCTCACAATCACTCTCTTGCTCCTCTCTCTTTACCCTGTAGTTTTTCTGACTCACCACTAGTCTTTAAAAACCTCATCATTGATCCTACAACAGGTAGTGTTTAAAACGAGTATTGTAATTAGATAGGCTACATTGGTTTATCTACACTGTAAAAAAAAATTGTGTTTTTTCGCATTACTAAAATGTTAACTTGATTCATTTTTTTAAAGTAATTTTGTTATAATTTAATTAGAACTTGCTCATAAAGCCACACTGACTACAAAGTTTAAGGCAGCCAGGATAATTTTTTAAAATAGTTTTTTGCTGTAGTAATATGTTCAGTAATTTATTTGCGGTCCTACACCCACCCACTATTTGGGAAACGAACAGTTTTGCCTACTCTATACAGTAAAATGAAGGAAAGAAAAAATACAAGACAACATTACATTCCCAACAAATAATTACAGATGAACACTTCCTGGAAACCACTTCAGTAAATGAACATCAGTGCCTTTATCGTTTTTTCCTAGCTGGGTAAGGACAAGATTTCCCCCTCCTATTGAACCAATATAGACTATAGATATAGTCATTATGTATTGCTGTGCTGATGTAGCAGGCATGAGTGCTGGACCGTGGAGCAGAGGCAGGCTTATGACATGGAATGGAGCAGTCTGGGGCTTGGCTGTGACATGGAATGGAGCAGTCTGGGGCTTGGCTGTGACATGGCATGGAGCAGCCTGGAGCTTGGCTGTGACATGGAATGGAGCAGTCTGGGGCTTGGCTGTGACGTGGCATGGAGCAGTCTGGGGCTTGGCTGTGACGTGGCATGGAGCAGTCTGGGGCTTGGCTGTGACATGGCATGGAGCAGCCTGGAGCTTGGCTGTGACATGGAATGGAGCAGTCTGGGGCTTGGCTGTGATATGACATGGAGCAGCCTGGAGCTTGGCTGTGACGTGGCATGGAGCAGTCTGGGGCTTGGCTGTGACGTGGCATGGAGCAGTCTGGGGCTTGGCTGTGACGTGGCATAGAGCAGTCTGGGGCTTGGCTGTGACATGACATGGAGCAGTCTGGGGCTTGGCTGTGACATGGCATGGAGCAGCCTGGAGTTTGGCTGTGACATGGAATGGAGCAGTCTGGGGCTTGGCTGTGGCGTGGCATGGAGCAGTCTGGGGCTTGGCTGTGACATGGCATGGAGCAGCCTGGAGCTTGGCAGTGACATGGCATGGATCAGTTTGGGCTTGGTTGTGACATGGCATAGATCACTCTGGGGCTTGGCTGTGACATGGCATAGAGCACTTTGGGGCTTGGCTGTGACATGGCATGGAGCAGTCTGGGGCTTGGCTGTGACATGACATGGAGCAGTCTGGGGCTTGGTTGTGACATGGCATGGCGCATTCTGGGGCTTGGCTGTGACATGGCATGGAGCAGATTGGGGCTTGGCTGAGACATGGCATGGAGCAGTCTGGGGCTCGGCTGGCTGAGGCATGGCTGTGACATGGCATGGGGCAGGCTGAGGGGTGGCTGTGACATGGCATGGGGCAGGCTGAGGCATGGCTGTGACATGGCATGGAGCAGTCTGGGGCTTAGCTGAGACATGGCATGGAGCAGTCTGGTGTTTGGCTGTGACATGGCATGGGGCAGGCTGAGGCATGGATGTGACATGGCATGGGGCAGGCTGAGGCATGGCTGTGACATGGCATGGAGCTTACTCTGGCGTGGCTGTGACATGGCCTGGAGCTGACTCTGGCTGTGACATGGCCTGGAGCTGAATCTGGTGTGGCTGTGACATGGCCTGGAGCTGACTCTGGTGTGGCTGTGACATGGCCTGGAGATGACTCTGGTGTGGCTGTGACATGGCCTGGAGATGACTCTGGTGTGGCTGTGACATGGCCTGGAGCTGACTCTGGTGTGGCTGTGACATGGCCTGGAGATGACTCTGGTGTGGCGCCTATGATGTGGAACTCGGCTTGGCAGCCATGACGTGGAATTCGGGCTTTGCGGCCATGACATGGGGCCAAGTCATGGATGGCAGAGTTGTGGGAGGCTTGAAATTAAGTGTCCTAGATGACTGGGAAAAGACCTCAGTGGTCGTGAACATGAGCAGAATCTTGGGAGCGACCTCTGTGGTCGTGGGTATGGACTTAGTCTTGGGAATGACCTCCGTGATCGTATACATGGGCAGAGACTTGGAAATGACCTCGGTGGTCGTGTACATGGGCAGAGACTTGAAAATGAAAGCCTTTCTCCTCCTCCTCCGGCCAAAGTTGGCAACGCAGGTTCTGAGACGGATGAGGCTGGCTAGCTCTGGGACGGACGAGATGAATAACGCTGGCCCTGGGACAGACAAAGCTTGGCCGTGGCATGCGTGGGTGTTGACTCGTTGGCCGTGGCAGGCGTGGGACGCTGGCTTGTAGGCCATGGCAGGCGTGGGACGCTGGCTCGTCGACCATGACGTGGGATGCTGGCTCGTCGGCCATGACGTGAGACGCTGGCTTGTCGGCCATGACGTGAGACGCTGGCTCATCGGCCATGACGTGGGACGCTGGCTCGTTATCTGCCAACCCCACAAAAAATATGCGAAATCCAAAACCCTAACTATAGACATAAACTAAACTAAACATAAACATGAACAATTAACATGAACATCAACTTGACAAAGCTATAAACCCTAGAGGCTAGAGGCCCCTACATTCTAAAAAGCATTGAAAAGGAATAAAGGAGAAATCTGCACAATGAACAGACAGAAATTGTAAGGTTTCAATCCACACATCATAGATATAAAAAAATATTTACCATAAACATATCAAAATAAAAGTGAGAGAATACAAATTAATTTCTTGATGTGTTTTTCTTATGAAAAATGGCATAATTTGATTTATGGTTACTGCTAATCATACTTATAATCATACTTATACTTTTGGTTACCATGATCTTACCGCAAATGCCACAGTTAAAACTGTACAATGGAAATTTCCTTCTGTGTAAAATCTTTTCTAATGCCCTCTGATTGTAGAAAAAGGCTTTGTTTGTCTTCAGATTACTTTATTTTAATCATCAAGATCCTGATAAAAAGAAAGAAACTGAAAGAAAACAAATTTGCTTTCAGTTGGAACGGTGCGACCAACTTAAGTGCTGGTGCGACCATTTGTAGAATTTAACACAGGTACTACCACTCTTAAATGTTAGTCTGGAGTCGTGTAAATAAATAGATAAATAAAAAATTATTTGCTGTGGCATTGCAAGAATTAATTTTCAAGAACAAATAAAAAAATGAAAATTATTTATTTTATTCATTACCCAATTAGTACTCTTGCCACACCTATGTGATGTGTGTCTTTTGAATAGCCGAATTAGGACAAACATTAGGAGTAAACTCAACTAAAATGGACAGAAAACATGTAAGTTCTTGAAAAGGAAAACAATCAAAGATGGTAATGTGGGACAGTGGGATAGAGATGTGACATGGGATTGTTTCATTATAAAAAGGTCGTGGCAGAAAAAAGGTTGGGAAACACTGCTCTAGGCAATGACCTACTCTGTTATATGTTAATCCTATAATGTAGTTTTATAAAGTTTTGGTACCTTGTTGTTAATTTTCTTCAGATTGAGTTTCAAATACACCGATCAGCCACAACATTAAAACCACTAATATTGTGTAGGTCCCCCTTGTGCTGCCAAAACAGCATCAACCCACATCTCAGAGCAGAGGCGCCTGCAGCTGTATGGACGTGCGCACTGTGCGGACCATGAACGACTTCCATGAGAAATATTTACTCTCAGAATATCTCAGCATTCACGAAATGTGTCCTGTGTTTCTGTTGGCTATTTAAAAGTACTAGTGGTGACCAATTTGTGAATGCATAATTGTTTTGAGTCGGTTCTTTTCAGTGAATTTACCAAACAGGCTTCCAAAACTGTCTGAATCGATTGGTGATTCAGTACAATTCGTTCGGACCGCTCTCTAACTGAATCATTTGCAGCGGGTTCTCGCACAGTAAAACAGTAGGCAGTAGTGTAAATTTATCTACAGTCAACTGAAACAAAAGGCTGTCTATTTGAGAGGTAACTTTGAGAAACTTCAGCTAGTGCTGTGTCATGTGAACAAGGGGCTGTTCAAATGGAACGTGGTGTTGTGTCCGCTCGTGTTGTTTTTCAGCCTTTTTCAATGTAAACATTCGTTTCACTGTGTTCACTGTGTGCATTTTTAGACGCTGCCTTAATTTAAAAAGAACTTCAACTGACAACGCGTCTCGAGACACATGCTCTATTCCTTGTGGTGCGTTCTGTTTCATTCCTACTGACTGCTAGAGGCAGTGTAAACACTACTGGATTATCACAGCGCCAGCCAGATAGGTCAAGAGAATATACCAACATAGTCAAGTAGTGACGTATGCTGAGCCCTGGGGGTTATAAACCACAATCGCTCAGCACTCTGCCTCTTTCGCTTTCTCGTCTGGTTGAGATAGGTTGTTTTGGTTAAGTGATATAGTGTGCTGTCAAGTGCAGCTTACAAGAGCAGCAAGATATCGTCCTCACAAGCTGTTTCAGCGTGCATCTATGCTACTTCAATGGATTTGAAGTATTTAAGCCACGTTTTGGTTCAGCGGAGTTTCATTCCTTTTCGTCGGTAACACTCTGTGCCTCTCGGTGCAATCCGGTGGCTGGTGTTTTCCACGCTATAAGTTAACGGTCTCCCTTTGACATTGTCGTCATCCATTCAGTTGTTCCGAGCATTTTCCTCAAACTTATGTGATACTCTGTGCCCCTTGGTTCAATCCACTGGCCATTTTAGATATATATTTTCTCTTTTTCGTGAGATATTTCTTGCCATTACCTGTTGGTTCACCCAGAGGATTTATTATTTTCCTTGCCTGTCTCGTGCTTCATTACCATCATTCTGCTGGACCTAAACCTTACGGTGCTATCCAAAGGTGTTATTAGTGAGTAACTATGGCTCACAGCTCGATTGCCACTGGTTTCAAACTGATGTGAAAGCTGTGCCCTAATAATCTCCTCCCGGACAACAGTCATGACATCTGCCTATCGTGTTTGGGTGTTCAACATATGAGAGAGGCTCTCACGGACCCGTGTCTGCACTGCTGTCTTTTACCTATGTCTTGCTGAAGACCCTGATACAATGGTGAAACTCGGGCAGTTGGACGTAGCCCCTTCTCGAACTCAGAAGTGCAGGGCGTCTGCGGCAGCAGGCGCTCCCCTCCCATCTAAGAGGAGGGCTACATGGCGAAGTGATGAACATTCAAGTGTCGAGGAAAATTAACTTTCTAAGATGGTTTTTGTGCTTTCTTCAGAGATGGCGGAGCTGAAACGCCTGCTTCACTTGCTTCAGCATGTCACATCTGCTACACCTGTGAAGATGACACAGGAGGATGAGATTGTTCAGAATCATGGAGGTGGGGAAGAGTCTCTTGATTCCCCTCATTTTTCACATCATTCTGACTTGGATGTGCTTTCTACGATTGCTTCGGATTCTTTTTTTCATGATTATAGGAATGCTTTGGATGTTGCGGCACAACCATCCCCTCAGGATGTTTTCATTGTTTATCCAGGAGCAGAGGGGTCTAGAGTGGGGGGTCAGTTCAGTCATCTGGACAGGCCCAGCCCTCTTCTGATGATACTTTGGCTGTGCTTCGAATGGCAATTGCTCATTTAGGACTTGATGAGTCACCTGTCCAATCTGCCTAAACCAATGTCTTTTTCAGGCAGGCCACAGCTGCGACATCTTTTACCATGCCACCATGTAAAGATTTTGTGGCTGAATTTTTAAATGCCATCACAGGTTCTGGTCTGTCTAAACAGCGCTCAGAGATTGCTCAGACATTAGCATCTATAGCTGAAGCAAATTCCATTGGGGTGAATCATGCTCTGGAAATAGAGCAGCCCGTTGCAGCTTTGGAGGTGTCTCCTGACGAGGCTCTACGAGGGATTGTGCGATGTCCCAATCTGGTCGCACAGATTCATTGCTAAAAATGGCATACGAGTCTGTTGCCGTGCAGAAAACACAATCTGTCAGTTACTTCTTACTCCCACCAGTATGGTAGAACCAGCAAATATTGATCCCTCAATTTCACTGTTTCTGCAATCGGCTCTTTTGACAATGGGCCATGTAACCCATGAGCTGGGCAGTCTTGCAGCCACGCTTCTGGCAGCCTGCCAGCTTTAATTTGTCATCAGGTTGGTGGCATTCCTCATGACTATGTTGGTATGTGTCATCCAGTAGTGTTTACACTGCCTCTGGTGGTCAGTAGGAATGAAACAGAACGTTAGTTACACATGTAACTGTGGTTCTGTGAATTCCGGATGACCGCCAGAGTTCTTGGTCATTCGGAAAGTGTTTACACTGCCTCTGACGGTCATCCGGAATTCACAGAACCACAGTTACACATGTAACTGACGTTTTGCTTTTTTAGCACAAAAATGCGTCTTTCTGAAGGCTTACTGGTAATCCGATGGGACCCGAGAACCCGACAGGTTTAGGTCCACTTTCTGGACGAATATCTTTGATATTTGCACCGCGTCTCAGTTTTTCTTCAGTGTCTCAAGCAGTACTGGCACATTTTAAACACTGTGTCAAGTTAAAAAGAACATAAAATTGTCGAAAACACATGTTGAGACACCGGCTCTCTGTTTCATTCTTTGCGCTGTGTGTACATTTTTTTTAGCGCAGTTGTCACAAAGATTCAACAATCTGAACAAGTTCAGGCTGCATAGAGGTACTAGTGGTGACCAATTTGTTTCATATTATTCCAGATTGTTCTGAACCAGGTGAAGTTTCAGGACATAAATGGTAATTCAATGTTTTTTACCCCCTTCTGCTCTTCTGAGTTGCTGCTGTGCCTTGTTAAAACATTCTATGTTTACTGTTTCAATACTGTTAAAAATATTGCCTATATATTGTGGCAGCAGGGGCGTGATCAAGCGCCCGCCCGAAGGGAGAGAGCGGTAAGGGCGCTTGCACCTGAGCTAAATCATGTCTAACAAATGTCTCTAATTTCAGTGAGCACGGGGAGAGCGGATAAGAGAGCCAGAGCCCCGCCAGTTGAGAAAGAGAATCTCGCCAGTCCAGTGATGGCCAGTCGTGAGAGAAAGTCCATATTGAAAGTTTATGTTCTCCCCATATCATTATTTGAAATGAAAAAGACTTACCTTTGTGTTCAACCCCGTTTCCGTGTCCTCCTTCCTCTTTGGAGAAGCTGAACCTTGTTACACGGGTGCCGAAACCCAGGAGATTATTTTGAAGAGTGCCCCAGCAACACTACATGCTGAGATGTTGCTTAGAGGCACTGCTTCCGGATATCGAGTTGCGTAATCCACTAGGACTAACACAAAACGGTGTCCCCGTGCTGTCCGTTCTAATGGCCGACGAGGTCCATTCCAATTCTTTCGAAGGGAACCTCGATTAATGGAAGAGGGCGCAATGGTGCTTTTGTGGTGGCCGGTGGGTTTACCAGCTGACATTCACGGCACGCCGCACACCACCTGCGGACGTCGCCGGAAATGCCCAGCCAATAAAAACGGGCTATTAGACGGAGAAGTGTTTTTCTTTCTCCTAGGTGACCTGCCATGGGATTATAATGAGCCGCTTGGAATAACATTTCCCGGCGGCTCCGTGGAATCAATAACTGAGTAATATTTTCTTTTGTCTGGGTGTCCTGTGTCACTCTATACAACCGGTCATTTATAATCGCAAAATAGGGGTATGCGAGAGTGGCACTCGGCTTAAGACGCTGTCCATCAACCATCTTCACCTGGTCGAAGACATGCCTAAGGGTCTCATCCCGCGACTGCTCCAAAGGGAAATCCGCGTGCTCAAAGCCCTGGGTTGAACCAAGCATTGATGGATGGTGGTCTGATTACAACTGGTATCCAGCAAAGCTTGGTGTGTACCCCCCTGGATTCTTTCCTGGAATCCGGTATGCTCCAACCCGATCGGGGGCAGCATGTGGGGGATCGGAAACCCGAACCACCGTCCCCACCTCCATCATCGGACACTGATCACGGAAGTGGCTCGGGTCGCGGCATCTCCAGCAGGCCGGCCCAGGCGCGACACCCGTACCTGCTTCGGCGGACGCCCCCACCTGAGGGGGAGAGCGGCTGTAGATTGTGGGGAAGGGACGGGATGAGACTGTCGTTTGGGATATTGATCTCAGCCAGGCTCCTCGCCTGCGGGGGGCAGGAATGGGACCTGGAGAGAGGACAGATGGAGAGGGTTGAGGGGGATGGGAGAGAGCAGAAGAAAACACAGGGGGAGGGGGAAGAGAGGGAGAAAGAGAGAGAGAGAGAGAGAGAGAGAGAGAGGGCTCATCCGCCCTTGGGATCGCCGCCATGTGGTCCTCCGCTAACTGGACGGCTGCCTCCAGTGATGCCAGGCGGTGGCACTGGACCCACTCCGCCGTTCTCCTGGGCAACCGATGAATGAACTGCTCCAGCACCACCTGATCGACGAGCCCCTCGACGTCCCCCACTAGCAGCCACCTTCGGCAGGCATCACGGAGCCGCTGGGCAAAGGCAAACGGGCGGTCGGACTTCTCCAGCTTCATAGCCCGGAAGTGTTGACGGCTTTCCTTGGGCTCCGACCAACCCGTTGCAGAATGGCTTTTCTGAGGTCCACATAGGCCAGGAGGCTTGATGCCGGCAGTTGTTGAGCTGCGAGTTGGGCTTCCCCGGACAGAAGGGGAACCAGGCGGGCTGCCCACTGACTCTGCGGCCAGCCCCAAATCTCAGCGGTTCGCTCAAATAAATCGAGGAACGCTTCTGCATCATCACCCGCCCCCATCTTCTGTAACGTGGGTAGGGGCAACATGGCGTGGGTGTCCAGGGTCACGGCTGTGGCTGGTGCGGCCTCCTGGCTGAGTAGGCTACGGATGGCGAGACGATCCTCTGCTTGAGCCCGCATGATTTCAAAGAACCGCCGATCTTGGTCCTGCCTGAGCTCAAGCAGGGACTGTTGGTGGCTCTGATGTAGAGTAGCGAGGGACTGGAGGACTTCGACCAGCTGGGAGTACTCTACAGGGTGACCCTTCTCCATGGACGAATTGGATGTAAATTTTTTAATTTTCCTGGGTTTTGGCACCAGTGTAACAAGGTTCAGCTTCTCCAAAGAGGAAGGAGGACACGGAAACGGGGTTGAGCACAAAGGTAAGGCTTTTTAATTTCAAATAATGATGTGGGGAGAACATAAACTTTCAATATGGACTTTCTCTCTCGACTGGCCAACACTGGACTGGTGAGATTCTCTCTCAACTGGCGGGGCTGTGGGTCTCTTATCCGCTCTCCCCGTGCTCACTGAAATTAGAGACAGGTGTTAGACATGATTTAGCTCAGGTGCAAGCGCCCTTACCGCTCTCTCCCTTCGGGCGGGCGCTTGACCACACCCCCGCTGCCACATATATGCTTACATAAAATAGCCTACAGCTATACTATGAGAAGATAGCAAGCGATTTTGTGTTCTTGCTAAAAATCTGACGGTATCGTTCGGGCCAGGTAAGGGTTGGGTTCCCTTTCCATCGCAAAAAATCCATTCCCCTCACTGACGAAAAACAATTTGTTTCAGTACTAGAGCTGTACTAGAGCTGTACATGTCACTGTTGTCATGTGACATCCAGGGACTTTTTTTTTTTTTAACCTTACGCCTCATACCATTTCATAGAGAACAGTATGTGTTGGGGGCTAATTGTAATGTAAAATGTTTAAAAATTTGGCTAGTCATATTAAGGTAAACTTATTTGGCGTGCTGTCCATAATGGGGGGCCTCAAGCATATGAAAGGGCTTGAGCACTGAGATTACCCCTGTATAATCTGACTAAAACCAGGAATAGAAAATCTATTTTGAAATAATAATTGAAATATAAAAGATGGGTAGTAAAGAAAGCAGCTGCTCATACTGTATTTTCTTGAGATATAACTGGCAGGACAACATGAAAATGCTCCTCAAGAACATTTGAAACTTCATTTTGGTCTAATTTGATTCTTAAAAACAATATAAATCTGCACAATATGCTGAAAGACAATTGCATGTGTAAAGACCACAAATGGAACACCAAAAAGAGATTTAGCTTTTATTGTGTTTGTTTAGATATTCTGACAATTTCACAAAGCCTGGTTCTAATCCCAAAATAAATGTGGTATTGATAGCATATTCATTGCCAAAAACGCGTTGAGAGAATTCATTTTTTTCTCCCTTTCACTCAATAAGGTAAGGTTTAATAACCAAACCGAGGTTTAATTTGTACCCAAACCAGGGAGGACCACTTGTTAACCCAAATATATAATAACTTGGATGTGTAAGAGGCTGACATGCACAAACATAATGGCCGTTGGGATTTATGAGTAAAATAATGTGCGTGTTAAACATTACTTGAAGACACTTTTTCACATTTTGTTCTACAACATAAATTACATAGTCATACATGAGTTTCGAAGCCACTGTATTTAAATAAAAAAGTATGTTGCTAACGAGTTGCTAGGTAAGGACTACAAATACCACAAGCATGTAAGTGAACATGCCTGACAAAACAGAAAACCATTGTAGTCCTTATCTAACAACTGGTTAGCAACATATTTTTTTAAAAACATGGTGGCTTCAAAATTCATGTTCGAGGTATGACTGTGTATAATTTATGTTGTAAAACAAAATGCCCAAGTATCTTTAGGTAATGTTAACCACAGATCTTATTTTACTCATAAATCCAAAACTGCCATTATAAAACACACAAGAAAATCTAAAGGAAACCAATGGCTTGAAAAATTCCCACGGTGATTTTGTCCAGAGTTACTATGAATCTCGCCAACTCTACCTTTCTCTATGATGCTGTTGAACACCTGTCATTTTTTTCAAGGTATCTGTGGTCAGATCTGGATAAATCAACAAGTGTCCCCATGTAATACAGCAGTTGACTTTGTTTGGTCAGGCTTAAAACAAATTCTTTGGTCTGATAGTGATGAAGCCTGGCAATTATTGCTTTCAGCCTGCTGCTTTTAGCCAGGTTAGACTACAGATAGACTTGTGTTCCTCTCCCAGGAGCTTTGGAAGCAACATTGCAAACAAATTAGGTAGGCTTTCCTTGTTCCTCTTTTTCTTTTATTCCAATAAGCCAGATATTTTGGCGGTGAGATCGGACTCCAAGTCCTCAAGTTTGGCGTGTATTTGAGAAGACTCAGAAGTAAGCTTTGCACACAGCTTCTCTAGAGCCTCAATTCGTTGTTTATGTGCGTTCAATGCCTGTTCAATTTCAGCCACTCACATAACATACATTTTTCAGGGTGGAAAGTGAGGCTGAAAGATTGTTAAACCTATTGTCCATATTGCCACTGAGCGAACTAATAGCAGCTACGAGTTTGTTGTTGCAAAAAGACGGAGCAGAGGGGCTCATGCTAGCATTTGTCCATTAGCACTGTTGTTCCTATTCATCATCTTTATTTCTTCCTTATCAACACCTTCATTGCCTTTTCTTTTAGCTTTGTTCAACTTCAACACAGTTCCCTGGATAATGAATAAAGTGTTACTGTTTTTTTTGTTTGTTTGTTTTTTTACAAATTAATCATTCTACGTGTGGAATTTATGGTAAATCATACGGAGCTTCAAAAAATGCATCTACTCCATCACACACCACCAGAAGTCCAATTTTACAACATTTTCAAAATAATAATTACACAATAACACAGCTGAAAATGAATGCCATATTCAAAGTCAGCAGAAGAGCTGTTGAGATGTTGTCTTCAGATGAAGTGTGGGTTTGTCAATGCTGAGATCATGACTTTTCATCCACAGTGGGCTCTTAAAATAATTTCTGACAGCTCTCTGTATTTTTCTCTCTGAGTGCTTCTGTAAGCTGCTCACCAATGTGGGCCAGGACATGGACATCGAGAAAGCAAAGGTCAGTCCAGGATCAGACAAGGGAGCATGTACACATAGACAGTGGTCTGTTGACGTATACTTCACTCGTTTGAAGTTTATGAATCGTATGGCATGCACTTTTGCTTTTTCACTTTTAGTCAAAGATGGATGAATACTTCAGCCAGATGGCAGAGCTGATTATAGATCTTGCTTACGCTTCATGATGCAGGATGTTGTGGACCTGCGACTGGTGAGTTGTGTGTGTTTAAAAAATGTATGGGAATAAGTGTAGTCACAGTCTTAATCTAATTATCCCCTCCTCTCAGAAAAACTGGGTGTCTCGGAGAGCTGCTACGGGAGAGCTGCTCCGGGGCCAAAGACCTTCAAATAGGTCCATGAAAAGGCAGAAATGGAAGAGCAGATGGAAAACAAGGTCCTTCATAGGAAGAGACCAGGTCAGATGAATAATTCTGCAATTGTCTGATCCACTTTACAGTTTATGTAGTCCTCTGAGTGTTTCGCTCTTCCTCACTTCCTTTTTGATAACGATGGTCTCGCTTCATGTTGCAGTGGTGCAGAAAGAGTACACCTGGAGCTCTGTGTCAGCAATGGAAAACAACCAGACAGCAGAGCCCATTGTAGTTCCCAAGGTCTCCACACCGGAATGAGAGCGCTCTGAAGAGCCCTCTATATCAGAACCAGAGGTCTCAGAACAGGTAGCAGAAGAGCCAGTGTTTGAGCCTCCCAAACATGATCCAGAGGAGCCCTCAGCATCAGAACAAGAATGCTCAGAGTGTGAAACACAACCAGATGGCTCCGAACAGGCAGAAGTGGAAGCAGTTGAGCCCTCCAAAAAAGAACTATAGGAACCCTCAGGACCACACCCGGGACTCAAGATGGCACCGAGTATGGCTGCTGTGTTACACTGCAGTTTGTTTTGTTTACAGTTTTTTGTTTTTTTGTCTTGGATGTTGTCTGCCTTATTTTATATGAGAGACAAACGCTTTTGGACATTTGTTCTTCAATTACACAATGAAAACCGGACTTCAAATTCCTCAATGCTGTTTTAAACACGCCAGCGGAGCCCTTTGTCTGGGCTGCACGGCCGCGGAAACGCAGAAATAAAAGGGGAAAAAGAGCCGGCGTTCTCATCAGAGTAAGACGTTGTGCAAATTGACCCCCGCTACCCAGTATATTACTGGCAAATGTTCAGTCTCTGGACAACAAGCTCTGCGAGCTGAGAGTGCGGATCTCTTTCCAACGAGAGACGAGGGACTGCTGCATTATCTGCCTTACGGAAACCTGGATGTCTGAGGAGATTCCAGACTCGGCCATCGAACCCGCGGGGTTCTCCGTGCACCAAGCGGACAGACCGAAAGACCTCTCAGGTAAAGGCTGAGGTGGTGGTGTATGTTTTATAATCAACAAATCATGGTATGATCAGAAGAATGTACATTTTATCAGGTCTTTCTGCTCTCCTGATCTGGAATATCTCATGCTTCTGTATCGACCATTCTGGCTACCGAGTGAATTCACAGCGGTCATTATCACTGCTGTGTACATCCCCCCACAAGCCGACATATACCGGGCACTCAAGGAACTGTATGGGAGTTTAAGTGAGCAGGAAACTGCACACCCTGAGGCCGCGTTCAGTGTTACCGGGGACTTTAACAGAGCCAATTTTAAAACAATCACACCAAAATACCACCAACACATCAGCTTCAACACAAGAGGGGAGTTTTGGATAATTGCTATTCTCCTTTCTGAGATGGCTACAAATTCCTCCCCCTGCCCACAATTTGGAAAATCAGACCACTCTTCCGTTCTGCTTCTGCCAGCTTACAGGCAGAAACTGAAACAGGAAGCACCAACTCTCAGAACGATCCAGTGCTGGTCAGACCAATCAGAATCTATGCTAAAAGACTGTTTTGATCACATGGACTGGGAGATGTTCCAGACCGCCTCTGATGACAACATCGAGGTTTCCGCTGATAGCGTAACGTCTTTCATCAGAAAGTGCATAGAGGATGTTGTTCCGACCAAAACAATATGGATCTACCCCAACCAGAAACCATTGGTTAATGGCAATGTTCGTATGGCACTTAATGCGCGGACCTCCGCTTTTAATTCCGGGAACGCAGAGGAGCATAAACAAGACAGTTATGCCCTCCGTAACTCTAACAGTGCAGCCAAACACCAGTACAGGCACAAAATTGAAGTACAGTTCAACACCACCAAATCTAGAAGTATGTGGCAGGGAATTAACATCATCGCGGACTACAAAGGGAATTAAAACTCCGCCGTGAACACTGCTGCCTTGCTCACAGATGAGCTTAATACATTTTATGCTCGTTTCGAGGAAAATAACACCACCCTCGCGGAGAGAGCACTCACGGCCGACGCTACAGAGGATGGTTCACTCTCCGTCTCTGTTCCGGATGTAACTCGATCCTTCCAACGTTTGAACAATTGTAAAGCCGCGGGTCCAGACGGCATTCTGGGCCGCGTCATTAGAGCGTGCGCGAACCAACTGGCTGGTGTTTTTACGGACATTTTCAACCTGTCCCTCTCCCTGTCTGTAGTCCCCACATGCTTCAATATGTCCACCATTGTGCCTGTACAAAAGCAATCAAAAATCACTTGTTTAAATGACAGGCATCCTGTTGCTCTGACCCCCATCATCAGCAAATGCTTTGAGAGGTTAATCAGACATCACATCTGCTCTGTGCTGCCCACCTCTTTGGACCCTACTGCAACAATCGCTCGACTGATGATGCCATTGCATCTACAATACACACAGCTCTCTCCCATCTGGAAAAAAGGAACACATATGTGAGAATGCTGTTTGTTGACTACAGCTCAGCATTCAACACCATAGTGCCCGCCAAGCTTGATGTGAAACTCTGGGCTCTGGGTTTAAACAGCTCGCTGTGCAGCTGGATCCTGGACTTCCTGTCAGGCAGACGTCAGGTGGTTAGAATGGGCAGCAACATCTCCTCATCACTGACCCTCAACACTGGAGCCCCGCAGGGCTGTGTTCTCAGCTCACACCTTTACACACATGACTGTGTGGCAACACATAGCTCCAATGCCATCATTAAGTTTGCTGACGATACGACGGTGGTAGGTCTGATCACTGACAATGATGAAACAGCCTACAGAGAGGAGGTGCACACTCTGACACGCTGGTGTCAGGAGCACAACCTCTCCCTCAACGTCAGTAAAACCAAGGAGCTTGTGGTGGACTTCAGGAAGAAAGACAGAGAGCACAGCCCCATCACCATTAATGAAGCACTGGTGGAGAGAGTCAGCAGCTTCAAGTTCCTCGGTGTCCACATTACTGAGGAACTCACATGGTCCGTCCACACTGAGGCCATTGTGAAGAAGGCTTACCAGCGCCTCTTCTTCCTGAGATGGCTGAGGAAGTTCGGAATGAACCACCACATCCTCACACGGTTCTACACCAGCACTGTAGAGAGCATCCTGATTGGCTGCATCACCGCCTGGTACGGCAATAGCACCGCCCACAACCGCAAAGAACTGCAAAGGGTGGTGCGAACGGCCAGAAACATCATCGGAGGTGAGCTTCCCTCCCTCCAGGACATATATAACAGACGGTGTGTGAAAAAAGGTTGGAGGCTCATCAGAGACTCCAGCCACCCGAGTCATGGGCTGCTCTCACTGCTTCCATCAGGCAGGCGGTATCACAGCATCAGGACCCGGACCAGCCGACTACATGACAGCTTCTTCCCACAAGCAATAAGACTTTTGAACACATGATCTCTCACGATCAACAATCAGCACTGCACTTTATTAATCTATTGTCTCACACTGGACTGTCATAATTATATTCTCCACAATATAACAAATGCATATATATTTTTATATACTCTTGTTTTTTATTTTTATTGTATGTGTATTCTATATTGTGTACTGTACATTGTATATTTGTAGTATGTTGTGTAAGTATATGTACATTTGATTAGTAAATTGTGTTGTGTAAATATGTTGTTTATTGTAAATTGGTATATGTCTTGTCACTGTCATGACTGTTATGTTGCTAGGAACTGGGCACAAGACTTTCACCTACTATTGCACTTGTGATGGTAGTGTGACAATAAAGTGATTTTATTTTATTTTGATTTGATTTGAGGAGCCCTATGTACCATTACCACTGGAACCCTCAACAAAAGAACTAGAGGGCTCATAGAGCTCAGAACCAGCAGATTTGATTTAAGTTGAGCCCTCAACACCAGAGCGCTCTGAGTTGCCCTCAGAAGAGAGTTTTTCCACACCCTCCACCCATCCTGAAAAAGAAGATGAGAGCTGTGACAACACAACTGGGAGGCACCGTGCGGAAGACAAGTTGACAGTGGGAGTGTTGATAAGGCTATTGCATTTGTTATAAATACAGTATATTATTAAGGGAAACATAGCAACCAGTGCAAAGAAAAAAATTGCAACGTGGAATAAAATTGTGGTTGCACATTCCCTGTTGTCTTTTGTGCTTTTATGTTGAAGTTTAGTTTAGTTCCTGTTAGGTTTTTGTAGTCCTTTGTAGTTTCATTTTATGATTGGTTTTCCTCTGATTGGTTCTCATTCCCTAATTGTTTTCCCTTGTGTATTTAAGCCTTTGTTTTCCCCAGTTTATTTGTCAGTTCTTGCATGTTTTGTTATGCTTTGTGCTAGGTTCCCTGTTATTTCTTTATTCCCAGTTTTTTTTTTTTTTTTGTTCATTTTAATAAAGCTGCACTCTTTGCCTGCTTCCTCACAGTGGTGCAAAAAAAATACAAAAATACAAAAGGAAAAAAAAATAATGAGAAATATATATATATATACACACATATATATATATATATATATATATATATATATATATATATATATATATACATGTGTGTATGTATGCATGTATAAATAAGTGCATGTCTTTTGTTCATTTAAGGGTAACTATCCTTTTAAGGAAATGTGCATTTTCCAACATAAACGGCCCTGTGCCCTCAGAACTGTGGTAAAAGATCAGCAGTGCTAGTGCTGTGCCCATCTTGATGTCCATGTTTCCTTTGGCAGAGTTGTTCCTGTGGGGTGTGTGATGAAGATGATTATGACTGATGAAGTTTATGAAGGCTGGCTGAAAGCAGGTCGAGATTGTTGGGATGAAGTGGATTCGGGGGACGTGTGTCCTGGGCTCACCTTCATGACTTCATTATTGAGTTGTGCAGGACACTCGAAGTGCACACAGTGAAACACCTGCACCAATCACAGGTCACATCATAAACTGAATTATGTTATGCCATCACAGCATCATTTCAAACATTCATACCTCGTTTGCAGTAGTGACAAGTATTTAGTTACATTTTACTAGTATAAGAAAATAATATTTAAAGGGAAAGTTCACCCAAACATCATCTCATCATTTACTCACCCTCATTCCATCCCAGATGTGTATGACTGACTTTCATCTGCAGAACAGAAAAAATGATTTTTAGAAGAATATTTCAGCTCTGTAGGTCCATACAATGCAAGTGAATGTGACTAGAACTTTGAAGCTTCAAAAAGTACTAATTCAGCATATACTGTAGGTAATCCATACGACTCCAGTTGTTTAAATCCATATCTTCAGAAGTGGTGAGAAACAGTATTTTTACTGTTAAACACAATATTTAAAGGGATAGTTCACCCAAAAATGAAAATTCTCTCATCATTTACACCTGCCATCTCCGATGTGTATGACTTTCTTCTGTAGAACACAAATTAAGATTTTTAAAAGAATATTTCAGCTCTGCAGCCTGCTTCATCTATACAAATATTTAAGTGGTTATAGAGTGAAGAGAGACCAATTCATTTGTGTCATTCACTGTATGGAAGTGACTACAAGGTTAGCATAACATGGCCATCCAATAGACATCCTCTGGTGGTACACTGGCAAGGAGACTGTTCTTTTTTAATGTATGCCTATGGAGGAGATGCTTCACTACACTGAATACATGCTTTAGTGAGGAAACAGCTCATCATTTAATGAATGAACCGCCTGTCTGCTAATCTTCAACATGTTTTACACTAAACAATCCTTTTGAAGTGAACTATAATAAAATAGCTGTTTTATAAGAGAAGTCACAGATTTTTAATTAGTAACAACTTTACAACCGGAAGGTGTCAGTTTACAGCTCTCTCCATTCATTTGTATAGCATCAGCAAACTGTCCTAAAATGATAGTTGACCGTTACAGCTGTTGCGCGCTCTCTCCAACCGATAGAACCGCAAAGGTTGTCATTTCAGTACTATCCAGTTTCCTGAGCAACCACTGGGAGGCGCCATGATGATTCTAATCGCCTGTTTTCTGTTTCTGGTCTCGAGACTGCCAAAACCAGCAATACAGAGAACAACCATTTAAGTGTTACTTGTCGTAAAAATGAATTTTAGTCTCAACTTGTTCAGTTGTTGGCTGTCATAACTCACATATAATTAAAAATATCAATGTAACTTATCTCTGACCATCTAATCATGTCATCAACACACTCAGGCGTGGCACTGTCTATAAAGAACGGTCATCTCAACTCTGTGAAGTTTTTTTGACCATTTTTACAAATGCAATACCTTAAACATTACATTACCTGCTAAAAATGTACACTGATGTGAGTGAAACACTGAAAACAGTTGAATCGTGGAACACTCTGGACTTCTCTGATTGATGGATCTTTCTCTGCTGGATCATGGGTAATGTAGTTGATTACCAGGAACTCTGCAATTAAACACGATTTTTAAACAATGCAGTTGAAATAATGCAGACTGACGGCTTGAACAGGCATATACCATCAATGAACAATCTGGGAACTCACATTAGTTCTTAACATATTTTCTCTGGTAGGTGAACAAAAAATATGCCAGATAATTGTTTGAGAGATAGAGTTTAGTTGGATAGTTAAGTCAGATTATTTCATTATGGGCTCTATAGATCACTCCTATTATAATGAATGAAGCTCCACAAGTCATTTAGCAGACACTATTATCTGATGGGTGATACCGCTTATTTTATTTTCGATCCAAGTCGGTCGAGGCTACAGGCGCTGGCTCTGGCTCTGGGACGGTCGAGGCTACAGGCGCTGGCTCTGGCTCTGGGACGGTCGAGGCTACAGGCGCTGGCTCTGGCTCTGGGACGGTCGAGGCTACAGGCGCTGGCTCTGGCTCAGGGACGGTCGAGGCTACAGGCCCTGGCTCTGGCTCAGGGACGGTCGAGGCTACAGGCCCTGGCTCAGGGACGGTCGAGGCTACAGGCCCTGGCTCAGGGACGGTCGAGGCTACAGGCGCTGGCGCTGGCTCAGGGACGGTCGAGGCTACAGGCGCTGGCGCTGGCTCAGGGACGGTCGAGGCTACAGGCGCTGGCGCTGGCTCAGGGACGGTCGAGGCTACAGGCGCTGGCGCTGGCTCAGGGACGGTCGAGGCTACAGGCGCTGGCTCAGGGACGGTCGAGGCTACAGGCGCTGGCGCTGGCTCAGGGACGGTCGAGGCTACAGGCGCTGGCGCTGGCTCAGGGACGGTCGAGGCTACAGGCGCTGGCGCTGGCTCAGGGACGGTCGAGGCTACAGGCGCTGGCGCTGGCTCTGGCACGGTCGAGGCTACAGGCGCTGGCTCTGGCTCTGGGACGGTCGAGGCTACAGGCGCTGGCTCTGGCTCTGGGACGGTCGAGGCTACAGGCGCTGGCTCTGGCTCTTGGACGGTCGAGGCTACAGGCGCTGGCTCTGGCTTTGGCACTGAGGACGGGGCCGTGGAGGGCGGAGACTGGTGAGCGGAAGCCCTTCCTCTTCTCCTCCTCTTCCTGGCAGACGAGGCTGGCAACGCTGGCGCTGGGACGGACGAGGCTGGCAACGCTGGCGCTGGGACGGACGAGGCTGGCAACGCGTTGACCGTGACAGGCGTGGGCGTTGGCTCGTTGGCCGTGGCAGGCGTGGGCTCGTTGGCCGTGGCAGGCGTGGGCGTTGGCTCGTTGGCCGTGGCAGGCGTGGGCTCGTTGTCCGTGGCAGGCGTGGGCTCGTTGGAGGTACCCACAGGGGCAAACGTCTCCAAAACCAAGTTCACATACCTCTCCCACGTATAATCACCAGTCTCTGGCAACTCAATCCATCCTTGGGCCAGGAGGCCGAGCTGGAAAATGGACTTGAGATGCCCATCAGGAAAACTAGTGCATCGGGCAACGGTGCAAAACAGACGTGAGTATTCTGTTAACGGGAGGTTCGCTCGGCTCAGCTGAAGAAAAATAGCTGCTAGATGTTTGGTTTATTCTGTAACGATCAGAAACGGGAGAGGATCTATGTGCAGCTTTTATTGAAGCCAAAAACAAGAACACTAGGAATAACAAAATCCACAGGGAATGTAATGCAAAACAAAAACATGAAATAACAGACAAATGGACAGGAGGGAAACAAGGGCTTAAATACACAAGGGAAAACTAGAAACACCTGGGGAAACAATCAGGGCATGGGAGACAATCAGGGGAAAACCAATCAAAAAACAGAACTACAAAGGACTACAAAAACCAAACAGGAAACAGGAACTAAACAGGAAACTTCAACATAAAAGCACAAAAACAAAAGACAACAGAGAACATGACAACTACAAAGGACTACAAAAACCAAACAGGAAACAGGAACTAAACAGGAAACTTCAACATAAAAGCACTAAAACAAAAGACAACAGAGAACATGACAACAAAAAGTAACCATTTCGCTACAGTTAACTATAGTTTAACCATGGTATTTAGTTAAGCCATAGTTACCATTATAATATTACTGTATTAAACAATGGATTCAGCCCTTTAGACCTTTTCTATGTGATTTGCACCGATATGACTATGCAAAGGTACTCAAAAGGTTGCTTTCTTAAAGGGTTACTTCAGGATTTAGCATTAAGCTTTGTATCAGTAGAAAACCAGTAGTATTTTCGAATTACCGAGCCCCCCCCCCCTCCTCCTCTCCTCATATCCCCCTGAGATGAGACAAATATCGTCATTTTGCGTCATCGGAGGATTTTTGGGCCAGAGGCTTAAAACTACAGCCAGTATTAGTAGCTAGTTCCGCTACTACTATGTTTTCACCACGCCCATATGGGGCGGGATCTCACTCACAGAATGTGAAGATAGTGTCAGCCATCTTTCTGTAGAAGCTAAGCTAACAGGCTCTTGCTCTGTGTAGAAAGTTTGTATACAAGTAGGCTAATCACGATGGCGGAAGGTAGTTGAAATGGCAGAAGGGGATTACGAAGATCTGTTGCGAGAATCTGATGCTCGCGTACGAGCCGCAATACAGCGATGAACAGAGGCGGCCGGAGCAGCTGCTGTAGCAGAGGAGCAAGACCTGCTTGGTGGTCAGGAGGAAAAGCCCGGCCAGACTCGAGTTGGGGTGGACTGGTGGTGTCAGTGCTCTCGCTGTGCGCCTATGGAAACAGATGTAGTGTCCTATTGCTGTCGCGAATTTCAGCGATGCCATTTTCTTCTGGACGAGATCGCTGAATCCGCTGATGAAACAGCACCACTAACTTGAGCATGTATAACTGAGCACCGTAGTTTTGTATCACACATGGACAGGGGAGTCCTGGAAACGTATTTTAGGATCCCGAAGATAAATTGGAAACGCCAGCCAAAGCCCGCAGGGACAAACGGACGGCTTAGTGTAAAGTGAGTATTTTGTTTGTTTTTCTTTTTGTTACTAAGACGTCATGTACAGAGTTTGGACACCCGGAATTATCATAATGTTCTTCCCGCGTAGTCAGTCAATTTATCAACTAACTCACGATTTATAGAGTCACGATGTATCAAAGCAAGCCTAGTTGTATCATATTTTCAGATACTGCCGCCTGTAACCGGTAGGCGTGGTTTGGGAGTGGCCTCGTAAGGGCAGCAAAGCAAGTGCATTCTGGGAGTTGTTGTCTTTCAGCCACATGTGTAAAAAATACATTTTCTGCCTTTTCTCAGTCTAGAACGCTTCAAATTCAAAAATAATTTCACATTTATACTATAGAAATGACCAATTTTAAATACACATTCATCTTCCCAGAGGTGAAGTATCCCTTTAAACAAATATTTTTATCAAAGTATATTTGATATTATTATTATGCATTGTCAACATATTCTAGAAATGAAAACTGAGAAAATAAAGAATAAATAAAAATACAATAAATAGATAAACATCAGTACTGTATGTTTAGTATCAATCAGTTGCTGACCATTTAAATAAAGAATAAATAAAAATAAAATAAATAGCTAAATAAACATTAGTAGTGCTGTTTAGTATCAGTCAAATGCTGACTATTTAATACTGCCAGTCAATTAGGGTCAGATTGTAAAACAAGAAGCATAAGAGTCAAGAAGTGTTACACCATATTATGCTATGCAAGTTCAGTGGAAACAATCAATGGTGGAAAACCAGACTTTTAAATATTACATTTAAATGCAACAGCATAAAAAAGCTAAATGCAACAACTGGAATTGTTCGGTTGAAGGGGGTACCAAACTCCACTACTCTACTTATCCTTGAGTAATCTTGCTATATTGCTAATTTGTTACTAGAAAAACACTTGCTTTCTACTTTCTTACTTACTATATCAACACAGTTGAAAGCTATTTGGTTCATTAAATGAAGCTTAACATTTTGTTTGTGTTTGAGTTGCCACAGTATGCAATAGACTGGCATGTCTTCAGGTCAATATTAGGTAAAAAATGGCAAAAAATAAACATCTTTCTCTAGAAACTCATCAGTCAATCATTGTTTTGAGGAACGAAGTCTATACCATCCATCCATCCATCCATCTTCAACCGCTTATCCGAAGTCGGGTCGCGGGGGCAGCAGCTCCAGCAGGGGGCCCCAAACTTCCTTATCCTGAGCCACATTAACCAGCTCTAACTGGGGGACCCCGAGGCGTTCCCAGGCCAGTGTGGAGATGTAATCTCTCCACCTAGTCCTGGGTCTTCCCCGAGGCCTCCTCCCAGCTGGACGTGCCTGAAACACCTCCCTAGGGAGGCGCCCAGGGGGCATCCTTACCAGATGCCCAAACCACCTCAACTGACTCCTTTCCACACAAAGGAGCAGCGGCTCTACTCCGAGCTCCTCGCGGATGACTGAGCTCCTCACCCTATCTGTAAGGGAGAAGCCCGCCACCCTTCTGAAGAAGCCCATTTCGGCCGCTTGTACTCGCGACCTAGTTTTTTCGGTCATGACCCAACCTTCATGACCATAGGTGAGGGTAGGAACAAAAATTGACCGGTAGATCGAGACCTTTGCCTTCCGGCTCAGCTCTCTTTTCATGACAACGGTGCGAAAGAGCGAGTGCAATACCGCCCCCGCTACCCCGGCCAACCTCCCGCTCCATTGTCCCCTCACTCGTGAACAAGATCCCGAGGTACTTGAACTCCTTCACTTGGGGCAATATCTCCTTCCTTTGAAGTCTATACAATGCTTGAAATTGTCAAAAACTGAAGATTTCATATAAAGGTGTACACTACAGTCTTCAAAGAGAAAGGACAACTGGCTCTAACAAGGACAGAAAGAGATGTGGAAGACCAGATGTACAACTAAACAAGAGGATAAGTACATCAGAGTCTCTAGTTTGAGAAATAGACGTCTTAAATGTCCTCAGCTGACAGCTTCATTGAATTCTACCCACTCAACACCAGTTTCATGTACAACAGTAAAGAGAAGACTCAGGGGTGCAGGACTTATGGGAAGAACTGCAAAGAAAAAGTCACTTTTGAAACAGAAAACAAAAAGAAAAGGTTTGAGTGGGCAAAGAAACACAGACATTGGACAGCAGATAATTGGAAAAGAGTGTTATGGATCTTAACCCCATTGAGCTTTTGTGGGATCAGCTAGACTGTAAGGTGCGTGAAAAGTGCCCGACAAGACTACAGGAAGTGTGGGGTGGAAGGTCACCTGAGTATCTAGACAAACTGACAGCTAGAATAACAAGGATCTGTAAAGCTGTCATTGCTGCACATGGAGGATTTTTTATGAGAACACTTTGAAGTAGTTTAAGAAGTTCTGAAATCATTTTTTTCAAATTGTAATGGTAATTTTTCACATTATTAATGTTCTGAATATACATTGTGATCAGTTGAATGCCACTTTGATGAATAAAAGTACCAATTTCTTTCCATAAGAGCAAAATCTGTACAATATTCCAAACTTCTGGCTGCCAGTTTAACTCAAATAACTCACAAATCTGTTTTCTGAATTTGATTTAATTGATATCTGGAGGATCAGAAACCCAACTACACAAGAATTTACTTGGTGGTCAATTAACAGAAGCAAACAGTCTAGAATAGATTTCTGGCTGATATCTAGTGTACTGGAAAATCAAGTTACTCGGGCTACAGTAGAAACATCTGTTTTTGACTTTTCTAGGTTTGTTGGTAATAATATAAAAACATGAAGCTAAATAAGACACTACTGCATGGTGATTTGTTTAAAAAAGAGATTAAAAATATAATTTTGGATTGCTGGAATAATGCAAGAAAATCAAATAAATATAGAATTAATTGGGAATATATGAATTACCTTATAACAAAACAAGCTATTGTGAGAGGAAAAGACACAACTTAAACAGGCTAGAGAAGAAGTAATAAAAGAGAGTCGCCTCCACTTCTGAGACCATCAATCCATCATCACGTGTCTCGCAGCATGTGGAGGCTCATGCTACTCTCGGTGATCCATGCACAATTTACCACACACCCAATTAAGAGCGAGAACCCCTAATCGCGACCACGAGGAGGTTACCCCATGTGACTCTACCGAACCTAGCAACCAGGCAAATTTGTTTGTTTAAGAGACCTGGCTGGAGTCACTCAGCATACCCTGGATTCAAAATCATGACTCAGGGGTAGTAGTCAGCGATTCTTTTTAGAAAGGGGCATAACACAGGGATGTCTGATATTTTTGTTTCTGCTGGTAACTCAAACAATGATCCTTTATATTAACAAATATAATTTTCATGGAATTAGGATTCCACATAAAGAAATAAAATGCTGTCAGTTGGCAGATGATACTACAATATGTGTTGGGGATTCCCTGGAATTTAAAAATGTGATTGATTGTTTTAATAATTTTTCATTAGTTTGAGGATTAAAGTTCAATTTAAAGAAATGTGAACTGTTCCCATTGAGTTACAAATTATATAAAAAAAGTATCTTAACTAATTTGATTAGCAACTGGAAGGATTAAATGTGCATGACCTCATGACCTTTAACACTATTTAAAAAATGCATGGATCAAGAATTAAATTCAATACAAAGATATGATTTAGTATTGAATCAATCTAATTTGAGGGGAAAGAAAATTATGTGTGGCATTGCTTTTTTTTGTTGTTGTTGAAATGTAACTGAGATTAGTAAAACTCCAATTAAGTTAAGTAATTTTCACAGACAAGCTCTCTCCTGGTTGCTTGTTTATAAACATAATTTTTCACTCAATAAAAGTATAATTTGGAATAACAGGTATATAATGCTTATATATATATATATATATATATATATATATATATATATATATATATATAATACAGAACTTTGGGGTGTTTCTTCAGAAATTGGTGGACAATGACAATATATTTGTTAGACAGTTATTAAATGAAAATGGACACCTGTATACACAGAATTTCTTCATGGGTATAAGATTCCAATAATTCCTAAGGAATACAGTATTTGAAGCTATTCCATCTGGTTTAATATGCCTGTTAAAGGTCATTTGACTGAGGATACTACTGATTTTTAGACTTGAGGTTATAATTTATGGAGATGATATTACAGAGAGGAGGTGGAACAATCATTATATAAGGTGTCTGCTGACAGAATACAGCCCCATATCTTCTATCTAGACCATTGTGGTAATAGAAAATTGACTCCATTGATTGGAAAGTTGCATGCTGTTACCAAAAAAAAAAAAAAATTAGTTATTGTATAACTAATTAGGTGAAAATAGTAAAGCAATGCGCATAAGGACTCTATGTGATATTTATATGATTTTCTCTGTTTGTTCTAATGTTTGAATTTTTTCTCTTTTTTATTCTGTCTGTGTGTGTGTGTTGGTGCTTTTGTTTATTGCATTATGTGAAATTGATCATGATTTCTCAATAAAAAGAAATTAAAAATCAAGAGTTTTGTGTTTACCTTGTGTCTCTGTTCCTGGTTCCTGCCCTGATTGTTCCCAGCTGTATCTCGTTTACCTTGTTTGCTCCAGTGTATATTAATATGTCCTTGTGTTTGCTCAGTCTTTGTCAGTTGTTGTTCCAGTTTATGGATGTAACTGTTTGTTCTGGTTTCAAGTTTTAGTTTCCTGTTTTTGTTTTCCTGATTTTATTAAATAAGCCTGCATTTAGGCTTTCTCTCGACACCTTCCTGCAAACATTACAGAAGGCAGACACATTAACACATTACCGAGTCTGCTTTGGGAATCATGCACTTATGTATTCAATGTTCCTTAAATCCAATGAAAATACATAAAATGAATTACACTAATTTTAACAATCTGCAATTGTGAATTTGAAAAAGTTTGGATGTCCCTGTGATTAATTTGATGTTTGGAGTACTGTGGGTGTTTTGTATGTTAATGAATTGGTGCAAAGTGCACATCTGTTTTCAGCACAAAGTCTAAACTCAATTCCTGCATTTGCAGTTTGGAAATTCTACCAGCAGGTGGTAATACAATTCATGTCCAAACTCTGAAAATATAGTGAAATGTCAAATTATGTCCCTGACAATCATTGTAGACGCTTTATGAAACGCATTTATTAGATTTGTGTTAAACTACCTATAGGTTTATTTTTCAATTATTATTCTAATGTTTATATTTATAATTGTATTTATGATCTAATTTATATTGGTATTATTCCACCTGTTGTTGCAGAGTGATTTTTAAGTCACTGCAAAAGGTGCCAGTGAAAGAAGTTGTAGATGGTGTTTGGATTTGGAATGATTTTTTTTTTTTTGACAGTTTTTTTATTAACATATTTAAATTTGGCATGAAGTGTAATTTTAATTTATAAATATTTTATTTAGTGTTTTAATAAATTAATTTAATTGTTCAATATCAAAATTGACTGGTAGAAGTGAAGTGTGTACCGCTATAATACTATAACATTTTCTAAGCATATAAAAGGAGTGTGTCCATATTTTTCATTCTTCTTATTCATTGCATATACAGTCCATTTACACTGCAGACTTCTAATGAATGTGCTGTCTTTGTTTATATCTCTGGTGTTTGAGGGAATGGACTATATAATAGACACAGACGGTGCAATAACCAGAGAAGAACCTCAGAATTAAATTGCATTTTATCCAGCCCATTAGTGCTTTGCACCAGTGATTTCACCAAACCCACTTGCGCCTAGACGTAGACCATGCTTGCACGAAAATACTAAAATTTCATGCCTGCCAACTGACTTTGCACTTATTACTTAAAACATGATGCTGTGCTTAACACTAGCACTCTTAAAATAGGGCCCATAAATGTGTTTATGAGAAGTATGGATGACTCCAGGCTGGGGGAATTTTAACTCAGTTGGATGTTTCTCTGTTCTTTCATTATTACTCTGTTAGCAAGTGTTTTTTTTCTGCCAAAATCATGTAGAAAAAAAATGTGTATGTTCATATTAGTTATTGAAGTGTTGGATAATCCCTTGGGGTTAGAAAAACACTTGGTTACTAAATCACCATGGATAACAAACAGCATTTTTTAAAATGTTGGTTTGCTTTCGGTTTGGAAAAAGGTTCTGATCAGATCTAAGTGGGACGATGGCATGTCAGTTTTTCAGTGTGTGAGAAGAAGCTCATTGATCACATGAGAGTCTGCCCCTGTGATTGAATACCTATGTATGTGATTTTTGTGATTCAATCACAAAACTTTTAGACCCGTTTACACCTTTATTTTAGCGCTCGCCACTTGTTATCGGATTACCCAAATGCATTTTAGTACCGGGGTCAATGTTAATTTCAAACTTGTTGAAAGTGTTTGGGCCATTAACTCAGCAGGGTGTCATGGTGACTGTTTACCCTCCCCTGCTGAGAGACATGGACATCTGTACCATCTTCCTCTTGTACGGCTATGTAAATTATTCTTACGACTTAAAATCAGCTGAAAATGGGCTGATGGGATGGCGCCTTTACATTGAAGTTAGGATCCGAGCCATATCTAGGGACCAGAAAATCATATTGGTGGTGGGCTCTTTTGATTTAGGCCAGTAAGGAACCATCTAGAAACCACCCAGAACACCCCAGCAACACCCAAACCACCACACCTAAAAACCTCTCAGAACACCTTAATAAGTGAAAAGCCCTGGCAACCACCTGCAATACCCTATAGCATCCTCATGGTTACTTTCACACGGACAAGCACTACTCCAAACTAGTTTTATTTTCTTATGTTTTCCTTAATCTTTTTCTAATTAGTCTTTTTTTATTAATTGTAATTCCTTATTTTCACCTCATTTTATCCTAACCACTCCTCCATCCTATTATTATATTGTTTTTTTTTCATCATTATTGCTTTGTTTTTTTTAGACCTTTTCTTATTATGACTCGTGTTTTTATTAGTAGTAGTTTATTATAAATATAGCTGAATATTCAATTTGAGGCACTTTTGACTATTTGAATATTGAAATGTAAAATGTCTTCAGCATAGCATAGCATGGCATAATTGCCACCCTCGATTTGCCTTGAGTCCCCCCAGAAAATTCGGAGTAAATCAATGCAAATACAAGAGCACCAACAAAGATCACATCCTAGTGCAGGCCCCCATCTAAGAAAAATGTTTTTCACATACCCTAAAATAAAGATCAGCAACTACACACCACTCAAAGTAATTAGTAATGACAAAAGTACCCAGATAGCATTCGTATAGCTAATCAAATATACATCTGTGTGATGTATGTGTGCTATCAGGGTATTGATGTCTTTGAGATGTTTCTGATTTAGAATGTTTGTAAAAATTATCTTTTTAAGATTTTTAGCAGATGTTTAGTAGAATGTGATGCTTTCCAGATGAAATGCTCTTAAACAGACATCTTTAGCAGAAAGCACATCTCCGAGATGTTTAAGAACGTTTAGTCTGGATAGCACTGCAATCTAATAAACATCTGCTAAACATCTTAAAAAGATCAGATTTACAAACATTCTAAATTAGAAACATCTCAAAGACATCTGCTGAATGTCTTATTGACATCCAAGAGAAAATGTCTTTTTGAGATATTGCAGATGAGCAAACAACCTAAAAAATACATCTTCCTGATGTGAAGACACATCAAATAGATGTCTGGGTGATGCTGTGTCAAGTCAAGTCAACCTTTATTTATAGAGCACATTTAAAAACAACAGAAGTTGACCCAAAGTGCTTTTCAAATAAACAAAATATATAAAAACAGACTGATTTAAAAGTTAAATATAAAACATGATAAAATAAATACAAATATTTAAATACAACATCATGTATTAATCCACTTCAATCTATTCAATTATCTATTTAAAATCAACAGAATACAAATACATTTTAAAGAATATTTAAAAATGGCTAGTGATGAAGCTGACCTCACATGGAAAGACAGAGTATTCCAGAGATTAGGACCCATCACAGAAAAGGCACAGTCACCCTAAGATCTATAATGGCAACGAGGAAACTTCAATAGAAGTTGATCAGAAGGCCTGAGTGCTGTTGTGGGGGAGTGGGGGTGTAGAGGGTCACTGATATATTGGGGCACAAGACCAGATAGTGCCTGGTAGAATTTCACTGGAAGCTAGTGTACAGATGCTAAAACAGGGGAAATGTGATCCCTCTTTCTTGAACCTGTTAAAAGCCAAACTGCTGTAATAATGCAGTTTTGGGCAGACCAATGTACAATGAGTTGCAATAGTCTAACCTTGATGAAATAAGTAAGTGGATCACAATTTCCAAGTCTTTATGGGAAAGAAAATATTTTATTTTAGTGATAGATCTAAGGTGGAAAAGGCTACCCTTGACAAAAGCACTGATCTGCTTATTGAAAAGTAATGATGACTCTAAAGTCACTCCAAGACTCCTCACATGATCATGTACATTCGACGACAGAGGGCCTAACTGGGCAACCAGGCCAGGAAAGGAGGACATGGAGGAACCTAAAATCATAACTTTGGTTTTGCTTTCATTTAATTTTAAGACATTACTTGCCAGCCAATTTTTAATATCTTTGAAGCAATTTAGGGCATTCTCAGATGAACAATTCTTGTCTACACTCACTGGGAAATAAAATTGGGTATCGTCAACATAAGTGATAAGATATGCTCCAAATAACTTAACAGATCCTTATTGAAAAGGGTTAAAACAAAGTATCCCATGCTTGTTCAATGAACCATAAACAATTAATGAACATGCACCTGTGGAACGGTCATCAAGACACTAACACTAACAGTCTGTAGGCAATTAAGGTCACAGTTATAAAAACTTAGGACATTAAAGAGACCTTTATACTGACTCTGAAAAACACCAAAAGAAAGATGCCCAGGGTCCCTGCTCATCCGCGTAAATGTGCCTTAGGCATGCTGCATGGAGGCATGAGGACTGTAGATGGGGTCAGGGCAATAAACTGCAATGTCCGTACTGTGAGACACCAAAGACAGCTCTACAGGGAGACAGGAAGGACAGCTGATCCTCCTCACAGTGGCAGACCATGTGTAACTGTCATAAAGCAGAACAATACAGACAGGTAAAGTTTGCAATGATGTTTATTTTAGCACTCAGGAACAGACCCGACAGGTGAGTTGAAGAGTAGTGGTCGATCGGGTAGAAACAACGGATGAAATGGATTTGACAAAGTCTCTTATCTGTTCTAGGCAGGTAGATGGGAATCGGGCTGAAGAAGACAGAAGGATTGAAGAAGGCTGGCAGGTAGAAGACTGAAGATCCGGGAGGCAGAGTGCGGATCCGATGTAGCAGGTAAGTATACGAAGCAGGTAATGAAGTCAAATGAGAATTTGGTTAGAGAGAGTCAGTAACTTGATGAAGTATCAATGAGACCAGACAACTGAGTGAGGGAACTGGATGTGTTTTTAAACAGTGAATGAATAGACAGGAGATTGATGACAGGAGAAGGTGATCAGTACTCAGGGGATGCAGAACGAGTGGGCGGAGTGTAGAGGTCTGGCGCTGACGTATCCGTGACAGTAACAACACCTGCACAGGATCAGTACATTCGAATATCACACCTGCAGGACAGGTACAGGATGACAACAACAACAGCCCGAGTTACACCAGGAACACACAATCCAACCATCAGTGCTCAGACTGTCCGCAATAGGCTGAGAGAGGCTGGACTGAGGGCTTGTAGGCATGTTGTAAGGCAGGTCCTTACCAGACATCACCTGTAACAACATAGCCTATGGGCACAAATCCACCTTCACTGGACCAGAAAGGACTGGCAAAAAGTGCTCTTCACTGACGAGTCATGGTTTTCTCTCACCAGGGGTGATGATCGAACTCGCTTTTATTTTCAAAGCATTGAGCGCTACACTGAGGCCTGTACTCTGGAGAGGGATCGATTTGGAGGTGGAGGGCCCATCATGGTCTAGGGCGGTGTGTCACAGCATCATTGGACTGAGCTTGTTGTCATTGCAGGCAATCTCAACGCTGGGCATTACAGGGAAGACATTGGGGCTGTCAAATTCAAATTTGAATTTCGAATATTTGTCGAATTTAAAAAAAAATGCACAATCAAATGCAAAAACCATGCATTCGAATTTTAGGTGTCAAGACATGATGATGACATAGCTGACGTGGTTTGTTTTTGTTAGCCTATCCAGTTCAACCCATTAGATATGGCTGCATTGATAATTTGAAAAATGTCTGAAAAAGAGAGTGAGGACTTGTAGTCGGAGAGGATCTTTCACTCCACAACATCTGACTTGAGAACACACATGCAGTCTTCACATCCTGAAGAGTTTCCTTGAGAATGTCATGATGAGGGGCCATTATTAAAACAGTCCAGGGTATTTCTGGTACATCGGTCAGAGCTGAGTGTGTTTTCATCAGCTGGAAACATTGTCAACAAAAATGCTCCACCCTTGCTGCAGATCAAGTTGACCGTTTGGTGTTTTTGACAAACAATATGTAGATGTATGAGTGAGTGTATATTTTAAGAATAACAGTTTGCCATTTTGTGTTAACAATACATAATGCTGTCTGTTGAAGCGTGTTTTCTCATATTACTAATGCTCTTCCACTTATATGCACTTTTGTTACCTCACTTTCCTTGCGTGCACATTTAGGAAATGAAATATGATCTAATAACGATTGTTTAAAACGTTATGCACTTTAAACAAAGTCATGTCATTTCATTTCAATAAAAAATGCGATGCTTGATTTGGATTATATTTGCTCATTGCGCTCACTTGCGCAAGACAATAATTTCAGTCTTCTGCAATGGTCAGTGAAGAGCCCAGATCTCAATCCCATTTTGCACGTCTGGGACCTGTTGGATCGGAGGATGAGGGCTAGGGCCATTCCCCCCAGAAACATCCATGTCTGCATCATAATACACTGGATGCACTTTAAAATATGTTTCCAAGATACATTGGCATACAACACATAAAAAGAATGCCTGATCATGAAATGAGTTGGATTGAAAACATTTCAGATCTCCCAACTGCTTTATTCCACCACAAAAGACAATCATCCACAATCCTCCTTAGTAATACTGACCAATGCTATTATTGTTTTTAATCAAACTCATTGAACACAGGCTATATGTTTAAAACCTACAAATCCAGAGCCATGACACCAAGATGTTATTCCTATTAGGAACCTGCCTACAGAACATCCACAAATTATTTCATATTCGTCACCAATAATGCATGATCACAAAATGGGTATACCAGACTTTCCTAAATGTTAGATTAACAAACAAAAGTACAGGTCAGGTTTAACATGAGTTAAATACAAATATGTGTTAAATCTGCAGCCACTGATGACAGGAAATTCGGTCCATTCCTCTTTCATATTACTGGAGGTTGACAGTGAATCCCATCTTCTTTCCAAGTACTGAATGTTTAGAAGATATTTTTGAGATATTTAAATTAATAAAGATTATCTAGAAGTAAAGATGCCTTACATATTCATCGATCACATAATTAATTTTATCTCATCTATTCTTAGTATACACAAACAGGTAAATACATAACACACCCACACACTTGTTGAGCCAACTTTAATCAGGGCTGGAGTTGAGGGGGCATGCAAGGGGATGGCTTGCATGCCCCCTCAACTCCAGCCCTGATTAAAGTTGGCTCAACAAGTGTGTGGGTGTGTTATGTATTTACATAACATCTGCTTGTTGCAACAAATACCAAAAAGCATCCCCCTAGTAAAACCACCATCCCCCCTTACCATTCCCTTTAGATCAATTGTGTCATGTATTACTTAGTTGTTAAAAGTTGCATTGTAATCATGCAAGTAAAATATTTAATATTTAATTTTAATACATTTGATAAATAACAGACTTTAATAAGGGCGATTAGCCAGTCAGAATTAGATTTCGACATGTGTGAGGTTGCCAGATTTCTGTCTGTGAAATCACCCAATCAGATCTGGACACATGTACAGTTTGGATACATGCAGCCAGGGTGACGCTTTAGTCCCATAATCTGGCAACCTTGAGCACACAAGCTCTCTCTCCACTGCGAAAATATGTTTCCTCAAAACACTGGCAGGCATGTCAGAGTTTGCGATGGTTTGATTTGTCCTTCCCAGTGTTCAAATGAAACTTATGCCACAAGTTTTCAAATGTTTCACGCACTATCAATCATGGTAAAGTAATAGTTTGGAGTAGAAAAAATGTGTTTCTGCAGTGGGCGACTGATCTGGTAAAAAAACTTTTTCATGATCATAATGTGGATTCTTTTCACAAGATTTATCATAAAATACAATAACAGAGGGTACCAGGTGCATATTATTGCCATGTTTGGCAAGGATCAATGGATCAATAGGATCAATGAAGTGACGCTCATTTTAATCCTGATCTATTAAATTAAAATACATAAAAAATGTAATTCATAAAAAAACATTTACTTGAATTGGACTCTTCTATGATGAGCATTTTTCAATTGCCTAGTTTAAATTCATATTGATATTTTTTCTGGGACTTAAAGTAAAAAATGTGAGGTTGCATCCACAGACAGTAAAAAAATAAAAATAAAAAAGTCAGTCTCATTAAAATCTGAAATTCCTGAAAAAATACATTTTGGCATGACTAGCGCAGAATAATATTTTATTGTTATTTCTTAAAAAATAAACAGTGAAACAATTGTTTTAAAATATGATTCATGTTTTAAAATGCTTTTGTCCACCAAATCAAAATCTTTGGGTGTAACCAGCATGTAGGTAGCATTCAATTGTTTATGTTGACCATAAAAACTATAAAACAGTAAAATATTGTTTTGTCAGTATTTAGTTTGTTGAGATAAACATTGGTACTGAGATTTAGTATAGACGGGCCACTTCTATTAAAATGAATGGGAGAATGGCCAGCAGTCAACGGATGTAGAAAGGAAAATGTTTAAAAAACATCTGATATTTATTTTGACATGTTTATGAAAAGGCACATTTTATTAAAGGCATATTTACTCAGGTGTAACCCTGAGTAAAATTCTTGATATTTTTGACTCACAAAATCCTAATATTTATGAAAAGATTTCATTAAAAAATGTGTTTGAAACCTTTTTGTTAATTAATGAATAAGTTGTTTAGACTTTCATGTATTCAAGGTGCAAATAAAGTATTATACTATTAAACAATTTGAAAGTTTGATTATTATTTATTCTATTATTTTTAGAAAATTCTATAAAGGTTTTTCAAAAATGTATGAAACAAAATTGGACAAAGATTACATTTGTGAAAATATGACATAGGCCTAAGTGTTTTAAACTAGATTTTTAAAAGGATTCTCATTTTAATTATGGGTGTAATTTGTCAGTGACCCATAAAAAAAAACAAAAAAATAAAAAAACATTCCCTCTTAAAAAAAAATTACAAATCGACCACTGATTATAATGAAACAAGGAGAAAAGTCTTGAACACACAACACTATACAGCCATGGCCAAAAGTATTGGCAGTGAATTACATTTTGTGTTTTGCAAAGTTTGCTGCTTCAGTATTTGTAGATAATTTTTTCACGTTTCTATGTATACTGGAAAACAATGATACGCATTTCATGAGTTTTAAAGGCTTTTATTTGCAAAAACATTAAATATATGCTAAGAGTCAATATTTACAGTGTTGACCCTTGTTCTTCATAAACTCTGCAATTCACTCTGGCATGCTGGACATCAGCTTCTGGGCCAAATCCTGACTGATGCCGATCCATTCTTGCCTAATTAGTGCTCGGAGTTGCCAGTTCAGACTGTCTGATAAGCTCTTTATATGCTAGCAAAGCAAAGACTTTCTCACTGGATTGTCGATGCAATTACACTGGCTTATGAATCGCAGGGTCAGACTTGCCCAATTGGTGTTAAAGCACACTCAACTAGAGGCATGGCCTCCTCACGGGCATGGACAAATGGTGTGTCTTTACAAGACATATGTTTTGCAGCAGGATGGTCCTCGCAAAACACGTTCGCAAGGTTTTACAACCTAGACGTAACGTCTCTTTCTTCAAAAGTCCCCTCTGTTTACAGCATATATATATATACTTATGCCCCATTTTTAAGTACGGGCTCCGCATCATTTACACAACCGCCTGCATTCAGGCTGTTATAATTCCATAAGTCACAAGCACTTCATTATAGGAGTAATTCATACTATATGGCTATAGCTCATATATCCATTATGAGTGCTCTCCTCCTGGCCATCATGAGGAACACTCACTGCAGCATACTCATGTTGATCGCCGTCCCATAAGACTGCGGCGCCATGTTTCCTCTATTGGAAGTTATGTTGTGTAGTGCGGCGTGATGGGATTCTGTTCCCCATATGTGTTAGTATGTCTGTAGTCGTTAGGGAACGTCTTGGTTACGTACGTAACCTCGGTTCCCTGAGACGAAGGGAACGAGACATTGCGAACGCTAGCCATACCACAAGACTCAGAGTTCTTGAAGCACGAGCAATGTGCTCCTTGTTCTCAGTCAGAAATTCTGAGGAAATGGTGTCTGTGCACCTGTTTTATAGCGGTCAGTTCGCACCAAAACAGGTGGGGCTCAAACACCATAGCCAATATTAGAATATTGGCGTTATTATAGAGAGGTTTCAAATAGGTTGTGTATGAAGGCACTCCCCATATGCGTTTGTAACGCAATGTCTCGTTCCCTTCGTCTCAGGGAACCGATGTTACGTACATAACCTAGACGTTGTCTCTTATGGTGCGTTCACACCGGACGCGAATAGCGCGTCAGGCGCGAATGATTTCAATGTTAAGTCAATGCAAAGACGCGTTACGCGCGTAAAAAATTCCTGCGGCGCGAATGAGGCGTAGAGCGCGGCGCGGTAGACGCGAATACGCCTAATTCGCGCGTCAAGTTCGCGCGAATGGCGCGAATTAAGCTTCTGGCGCGTTAAGCGCGAATGATTTAGTTAGTGCTATATGTGCATTCACGCGTTTGACGCGAATTCGCGTCTGCCGCCCGAGTTGAAAAATCTGAACTTCTGCGTCAATTCGCGCCGCGTTAACCAATCAGGAGCCTGCTTGCTTCACATTTTTTTCTGTTTGTATTATTTCTTTTATATAATTGCCCTTAATAAATCATTTTACAATCTGACTAAATGCCTGGTGTGGTTCTATGCACAACAAAGCAAATCTTGTATCACATATCTTGTTTTTTAAGATACAAAATGTATTAATTTAGTATTTAATGTTATTTATTCCATATCTAAATATAGATTATATGAAACATCACTGTAATGTAAAGACAACCAACAACAAAAAAATAGAAAGGTTCATTACTTTTGGAGGCTGGCTCCATTTATTTATTAAAAAATAAATAAATCATTTTACCTTGTATACAAACATGGAAAACCTGTAATTTTGTAAAGGTTAGTCCGAGTTTAAACTTAATACATGTGCATGTTGTGCACCTGACAGCCTGGAACTGAGGCTGACAACCTCGCTCCGATGCGGGACAGCAGGTCATCGAACTGGGCGCGGGACAGGCGGAAGTACCGCTGAAAGCGGCCGTCATCCAGGCGCAGCTCCTGGAGCAAATGGTGAAACTCGCCGAACTGGGTTCGCCTCCGAAGGGTCTGGTGGACCCAAATACGGCGACGATGATCCCTACGCCGCTGTTTTTCTCTCCAGAGCAAATACAGAGCGGTGACTCGCTCGATAAATGACCCATCAACAACATGTAAAAAGATGGCCGCCAACGGGGTTCGAAACTTTTGAAACTTTCGCGCGTGACGCGCGTAAATTTTGCTTCAAACTTTTTTGTTTTTACGCGCGTCAGTTTCACTCTTGACACGCGAATTAACACAAAGTGGTCAAGCGTCAAACTAGACGCGGTAGACAAATAGTTAGCCACATTTGACTGTGCAATTAATAAGTCGTAGTTACACATACCTGAAGCAGTTAGCAGAATACTTGCTGATGTTGGCCGAGGCTGTTTTACTACTACTTTTTTAAAATGTCTATTTCAATATTCTAATAAATCTCCTCATCAAGACAAGTGCGCACCTCTGAACCGTTTTTCTCTAAGCATCCAATCTCACTGGCTGGATCTAATGTAACTTCTTATTAACGATTGGCCAATTTACTTCTACTCAATACTTCTTGTCTGATTGGGCGGTTCTTGTCAAGAGTGAATGAATTCACTATTTGATGCGCAGCAAGAAGAATAGCGGTTCTAATAAGGATTTTTTTTTACTGCGAGTATGAAAACTCGGTGATTGGTACAATGTTATAAAATCATTCGGGGCTTTTACTGAAACAGCCCAGTAAGCCCACCCCTAGCGTCGCGCCTGGTTCCCGCCCTGTGTGGGCAAGCCCGTGATCAACTGCGTCAGAAACCCCATTGATGCGCGCGCACGATGCTGTAGATTGAGAGACCGCGCGTGAACATCGCTGCCCGCCATTTTACATTATTGGGAATCAAGCGGAGCCCTTGCCGGGGAGTCATTTACCCACCCCTGTAAATCAACACCAACCGACCCGAACAGACCAGCAAAACGTCGCCAGGTAACCGTGCGCCCGCATTGATGGGACTTTAGTAGCGTTATAAACGCAGAGATTGGCTTTATTTTACCGGTGTTTGGAAACAATGCGAGGAGCGCGCGGGGGAGGGGTGCACCGGACACGTTCAGCACACATTAGCGGTGTGAGATAAGGCCTACAGCTCATTTTAAGCACCACAGTGTGTTGTGTGTGTTTTTTTATTATTATTGCAGATTATAGTGTGTGTGAATGCATGCAAGCAGAGCAAATGTGTGTTTTTCGCTGGTGGTTTATGCTAATGCCGCACAGACTGAAGACACGCGCCTGATATACGTCCAACGAAATTCACGTGCGCAATCTTCTTGTTTATTTCTGCATATATGGTTCATTTATAAAATTGTAAAATTAGGCTATGTAACATACTTGTAACTGTGTTTAAGATAAATAGCTGGGCCTTTAAATTATTTGTTGGGCCTCAGGTTCACACGCGCGCGCCTCTAAAGACACCGGTGTGTGTGTGGCGAGGACAAACACTAACCGACCGTGCAAATAATGTTTTGATATTTGTTCAGCCAGCAGCAAGGGCGTGCACGCACTGATTTCGAGGAGTATTCCAGATGTGCAGTTTTTTGTAATGGTTATGATCGCAGGTTAATTTAGCGAGAGGCAGATGCATTACACACAGACTCGAGATCACGATTAAAACGCAAGCTGATTGGTTGGGCGAAACTAAACCCGACGGTTCGAGTTCTGTGTCTGTAGGTGTTATGATTGCTAAAATGATAGGAGCATGAAAAGGGTTATAACATCTCATCATTGCTATCAGCATTTTCTGATTTTAAGGTTACAATGCTAAACCCTGTAGATAAAATTGAACACCCAAGTGATTTGTTTGCTGTCTCTATCAAAACCTGGAATAATTTGGCTCATTGCATTTGAACAGATCTCTGGAGACATGGCCACAGAACATATTAATGGGAATGGTACTGAAGAACCAATGGACACGTCTGCTGCAGTTACCCATTCTGAACACTTCAACACTTTATTAGAAGCTGGTTTACCACAAAAAGTTGCTGAAAAGCTAGATGAAATTTACCTAGCAGGTAAGCCAAAACATGGACCTTCCGAATTGACTCCTCATACTTCTGTATCTCATTCAGTGCATGTTGTGTGATATCTGTCTTTCTTGAGTAGGGAATTGGAATGCAATGAGCAACTTTGTGTGGTTTCACCACAAAATGGGTACTGCAGCATTAAATGATGCTGAATTGTAACGGCACACCGGACCGCAATAATTAAGGCTGAATTGAGCATGTCTGGTCTGGTCCGATTCGGGGAGAAGAGCTGTTCAGGGGGATTAGCTCTCTGTTGTTAAAGGGGGGTGATGGGGAGGGGGCTGTCCCAGGGGGGAAACACGGGCAAGCTGGGCATATGCCAGGACAATAGAGGCAGCTGTCTGGAGCAGAGACAGGTGATGTCCCCCACGGCTTATCACTAACAGATGCTGATTATAAAGAGGGGCTGGGTGCACTTACGATAATCATTATTAGTTATTTTACTTTGAATTATTCAGGATGAATTTAGGCAGAGCATTATTTAGGCTTATCATGAAGATTCCAGTGATTGCAGATAAAAAAAATTCTACCATGGTTAAAAATACCACTTATTTTCGATTCAAAAATATTACTTAATTTTCTTTAAATACAGAAAATAATTAGGGTACTTTTGTTTAGCTTTTAATAATTAGTTAGTATAAGCCACATATAAAACCTCAAACCATATATAAACTATATATATATATTGTTATGTGGTTACTATTACTAAAACCAAGTTACCGTATGGATACTACAGTAATTGTATCCATTGTAAAAACAAAAAACATGGTTACTACAGTTGTGGTTAGTAATACAATATTACTGCAGTAAAGCCATGGTACATTTCATAAGGGTATTATTTAGTAACGAGGATTACGGATCATTAACAATGTTTTAACAACTCTGAATTTAATGGTCTGTAAAAATGGTCAAACAAGGCCATTATAATACGTCAAGTCTAGGTTTGTCATTACTTTGTGTGAATAGTGTTTGAAATAAGTGACAACAAAAATGCAGTTTAAAATCCTAAAAAAAGAATAATAATTCTGCCACTGAAAATATCAGGGAATTTTACAACTTTCACAATTGTCCTATTTAAGATTTACTTTTTTTTTTACTGAATATGTGCTTCATACATAAAGTAATTTTTACTTATTTGACTTCATACATATACACGTATAATAAATGTGAATGAACTAAGGTTTCCTTAAGGCTTTAAAAACGTATGAATGACATACGTTTTTTAAATATCTATATATTAATAAATAGTTAATGACTTATTTTGGTCAAATTTAGTTTTGGTCAATTTTACATTTACACTTGTTTTTTGAACATGAATTTTATTGAATTGGTGTGTTATATTTATAGAATATTTTAATTATATTATAAAATAGTAAAAAAAAAACTTTCATAATTTCTTCACTGAACACATGTTATTTTAATGCTCTGATTAAACCAATGAACCCATATTTGTCATGAAGCAAAACCTTTGAGATTCTCCACAGAAATGGTTATTGCACGTAGGAACCGCAAACATTTGCAATTACACAATCATTTGAAGTTAATCTGGAGCGCATTGCATTCACTATCAAAGTTTATACTTTTTCGCGGGGTTTGGCTTGAGCCTCTGCTTACAGCGTGCGCATCAGAGCACTTCATGTGCTCTTCAGGAGCTCGTTGACCTCCGCTGTGCAGCTCAGTCACGTTCTGACTCTTGAGTTAAACTGAATGATACACTAACTCGCCGATTATGGCATTTATACAGTATATTCACTTAATGTCCTTTTTTGGGGAAATGGTTAATGGGAAATTAAAATGTGATTGGATTTTTAATGCACAATAATTGCAGTTAGATAAAATTACCGCAATCAAATGGTTATTTGATAATCACGACAGGCCTAATCAGTAGTCCTAGTAATTGCCTTGTAATTGTGCTGTGAGTGCAATCAAGTGATTGTCACCAAACCATCAATAAAATGAGGCCCCATGTGACTCTACCCTCCCTAGCGACAGGGCCAATTTGGTTGCTTAGGAGACCTGGCTGGAGTTACTCAGCACACCCTGGATTCCAACTTGCGACTCAGGGGTGGTAGTCAGCGTCAATACTTGCTGAGCTACCCAGGCCCTCTATTTGAATTTTTTTTAAAATTACAAGGCAACACAATTTGAACAAAATGTAAAATCAATACTGTTGCCACTGCTTAGATATTGATTCTAAAAGATAAAAAAAAACAAATACATTAAACAGTAGCTCTCATTTTAAACAAGTTGTTGGGACTTCAAACTAGTTAATGATTCCTTTTGACCAAAATTAGGGAATGTTTTGCCCATTTTGACTGCTAATATAAACCGTTACTTGCGTGTTTACACTTGCATCCTCTTTAAGATCCATTCTTCATCATTATTATATCTCCATAGCCTATAGTAATAAGCAAGTAGTAATATTTTTCTGTAATAATTGTGTACAGAATTGCTATACAGTCTCAAGTGTCTATTTTGAATGAAGACAGTATGTTGTTTCTGTGTGTTACCAGCAGAGGTGAGAGTGGCGTTTTGTACTACTTCCATACAATGAGAGAATGAGAAATGCTCTCGTCTCTTACTCTCTCCATACAGCCCCGGTGCCATGGGGTTACTTCAGATTTGTTACACACTTGTTATTGCCAAATATATTTAGAATTAGGCAAACGTGCAACTGAGGTAAATGCTTGGCGCTTTAAATAACCTGGTCACCGCATGTTAGCGACATGCACAAACCGAACTCGGTGCTCGTTTTTTCTGTTTAAAACGTACACTATCAAATCACGAGATGGAATTAATGTGCATCGAGCACAGAATCATAATCCTTGTGCGCAGCACATACAAGACTCAAACATCTGCGGTGCGGTTCTGTATTTCAGGACATGCTAAACAACTTTACCTGGCTGACACCTGTTTAGAATGAATGCTTTAGAACAGATCTTTGAACAAGTCGTTTTTGACACTGGGGGGAAAAAGGTAATGATGCAATTTAAATTATGTGCAAATTAAAAGTATTTTGACCTTGGATGCATATAAAGCTATTCTATGAGACATTTCAGTCAAAATTAGGCACTTTTAAAACCATAAGTTGCACTTTATTTTTGCATTGACATTATAGTATACAATTTTTTTCTAAATCCTCAAGTAAATGTGAAAATCATGGAAATTCATTGATCAAAAAGTGTTTTTTTTTTTTTTTTTTTTTTTTTTAAATTAGATGTCTTTTATTAATACGGTTTAATTCCTTGTCCAAATGATGATACTCTTGAACTCTCTCTCTGAGTAACTTCAGTTACTCTGATGTATTACAAGAATCTGATTGGACACCGGTTATGTAGCGTCCCTGAATTTTGTGATGTCACTTGGCTATTAATGAACACCGAGGTCTCTCTGGTTTCCTCCCCTCAGGCCTCGTAGCGCACAGTGACCTGGATGAGAGAGCCATAGAAGCACTGAAAGAGTTCAATGAGGAAGGCGCGCTACAAGTTCTTGTACAGTTCAAAGAGAGTGATCTATCCCATGTGCAAGTAAGTGCAATCACGGTATTGTGTATGAATGATTGCAGTGAAATGTGAGAGGTTTTACCAAGTTGTGTGCTCTTTCTTTTGTAACCCAGAACAAAAGTGCCTTTCTCTGTGGCGTGATGAAGACCTACAGACAGAGAGAGAAACAGGGGAGCAAAGTTATAGATTCCACTAAAGGACCAGACGAGGCAAAAATTAAAGTACGTACAAACCGAACCACCAGTACTGCATTTTTGGATGATAACAAATTTAAAATGGTCTTTAAAGAAAGATATTTTCCCCCAAACCCATTGTGGTTTGTTATTAGCTTTAATGCAGTTATTTAGTTTATTTACCAATTTGGGCTTGATTTTGTGCAGTAAATAGACTGGGTTGTGTTGGTAACATTTGTTTTTGCTTACAGATTTTGCTTGATAGAACTGGCTACACGTTAGATGTCACTACAGGTCAGCGCAAGTATGGTGGTCCTCCGCCCGAATCAGTCTACACGGGTGTTCAGCCAACAATCGGAACGGAGGTATTTCACATCAGAGCAGCATCTGTCATTCAAATAAACACTGAATTAAAAGATGAATGAAATGGAGCCATTACAGATTTAAATGTTACATCAGAGAACAGATTGGTGTCTGAATGATGAATTATGTACACTGATCTGGAGTAACTTTGTTACGCTGACAGTTTACCGCTAAGATCTGACTCAACCGCATCTCATTTAGAAACCACCTGGCCGCTGTAAATAAAGTAGTCACTGCTCCAAAAAAAAAAAGTCACCTAAAATTTGCTATGTTGACAAATGTATGTGTGTAGATATATATGTGTGTATGTATATGTTTATTAACTAATAAAAAGCACATTTTACTCAGTGCTCAGAATTGTTCATGTTGCCAGGCCTAACTTTTTTCAGTCACCATTTTGACCCTTCTGAGGCATCAACTCTTGAGCCATCTGTTTAGATTGAGAGCCTGAAGATAAAGGAAGCTCTTGAATTAATAACGCAGCCTCTGGTGTATTAGGATGCATGTAAACACTAGTCGTCAGGTTATAGACTGATCTGTCTGGCACTGTCATTGATGTTTCCACACTCTGTCCTGCAGATCTTTGTTGGGAAGATCCCAAGGGACTTGTTTGAGGATGAGTTGGTGCCTCTGTTTGAGAAGGCAGGGCCCATCTGGGACCTGCGCCTGATGATGGATCCACTGAGCGGCTTGAACAGGGGTTATGCCTTCCTCACTTTCTGCACTAAAGAAGCTGCACAGGAGGCTGTCAAACTAGTAAGACCATTTCTGGAACTGAAGGGCATGCATGACTTGATTGCACATTTGTTCTTTAAACATCACCACAAGAATTCAAAATCAGAAAACCTAGTTCCAAGTCATGTTTACTTTTATTTGCATTGTAGCATCATCTACAGAGAGCATTGCAAATTCAATTCATATGTTGTTTCTCCTCCCAGTGTAACAATCATGAAATTCGCCCCGGCAAACATATTGGCGTGTGTATATCAGTTGCAAACAACAGACTCTTTGTTGGTTCCATTCCTAAGAGTAAGACAAAAGAACAGCTTGTTGAAGAGTTTTCCAAAGTCACAGGTAAGCTTTGGCTAATGCAGCATTTTCCAGTTATTTTCATTATTATTTTCTTTTTTATTCTTTTAATTGTTTAAATTTTCTTAAAGGAGTAGTTCACCGAAATCTGAATATCCTCATGATTTACTCACTTGCATGCCATCTCAGATGTCTTCTGTTGAACATAAATGAACATTTTTAAAAGAATATTTCAGCTCTGTAGGTCCAAACAATATAAGTGAATTGTAAAGTTCTGGTCACCATTCACTTGCATTGTTTGGACCTACATAGCTGAAATATTCTTTTAAAAATCGTTTGTGTACAGTATAAGAAAGTGATATACATCAGTGGTGGCGTGAGGGTGAGTAAATGAGAGAATTTTCATTTTGGGGTGAATATCCCTTTAAGACAATGACTCTACCTGACTCAAGTCAACTCTTCAGTAGTTCTTTGGATCACTCAATCCCAGGATTGAGAAACTGGCTTGACAAATTATAAATGTTCAAAATTATTTTATGTAAGTGATATTAACTGTTTCTCTTCTCATCAGAGGGTCTTACGGATGTCATCATTTACCATCAGCCGGATGATAAGAAAAAGAATAGGGGCTTCTGTTTTATAGAGTATGAGGACCACAAAATGGCAGCGCAGGCTCGCCGGAGGCTCATGAGCGGGAAGGTGAAGGTCTGGGGTAATGTGGTCACAGTTGAGTGGGCCGATCCTATAGAAGACCCTGACCCAGAGGTCATGGCAAAGGTCAGGATATTACCCACCACGCAGAAACCTTTTTATATTTTAGACCAGTTTAACTGAATTTAACACCTGTTAATGACACAATTTCATGGACTTTTTGCTTTAAACTAGAACCTGTAACTTTTGTGAACTAGAACAGTTGGTTTTGTGACTGATTTTGTTTATTTTATTTATAATTACTCTGTTGGATTAATTCTCTTGATTGTGATAACAGTTAAATCGGTGGGCAATCAGGCTTGTCTGAATGATGAATTCTTTTCACTGTTCTGGAGTAACTTTGTTACGCTGACGGTTTACCGCTAAGATCTGATTCGACAGCCTCTCCAAGATTGCTTCTAACTAACATTAGTTTTGCTCTCATTACTGATGTACTTTTCAGTTTCGGGTGCACTATTGATCTGATTTAAATATTGGGTTTATATTAGGTTTAAATATGCACTGCGCTCACTATCTCGTCTCCATCTGTTCACGTAGGTGAAAGTGTTGTTTGTCAGGAACCTGGCGAATAGTGTAACAGAGGAAATACTTGAAAAAACATTCGGTCAGTTTGGCAAACTAGAGCGAGTGAAGAAGCTTAAAGACTATGCCTTCATTAACTTTGATGAAAGAGACGGTGCGGTCAAGGTGAGATTTCTGTCGATTTGAAACCGATAATAAATCTTGGGTTGAACGATAATGAGCATAGCATGCTCTGTATATTCACAGGCACTGGCGGAAATGAATGGTAAAGATTTGGAAGGAGAGCACATCGAGATTGTGTTTGCTAAGCCACCCGACCAGAAACGAAAAGAGAGGAAGGCACAGCGTCATGCAGCCAAGACTCAAATGTGAGTTTTATGAATTGACGTTCATGCAATGATTTTTTGTTGTGGTTCAAAGGTGACTGATCAACCAGTGTAGTGGGGTCCCCCACCACTCCCTACTACATATTAGAAATGACTAATAATCGTTTATGTAGAAGTGTGGTAATTTTGGTCGTTAACATGCTTATGCCCCTTTTTTTTGTTTTTCCCCCCCAGGTATGATGATTACTACTACTATGGCCCTCCTCAGATGCCTCCTCCCGCCAGGGGCCGTGGCAGGGGTGCTAGTCGTGGGGGTTACTCGTACCCACCAGACTACTACCCCTACGAAGATTACTATGATTATTATGGCTACGATTACCATAACTACAGGGGTGGCTATGATGACCCGTACTTCGGCTACGATGATTTCCAGGCTCCCACTCGAGGTCGAGGGGGGCACGGCGGGGCCAGAGGTGGGCCGTCTCCCGCGCGGGGCAGAGGGGCCAGCAATCCACGGGGCAGGGCGGGCTTCCCACAGCGCGGAGCAGGCGGTCCAGGAGTGAGCAGAGGCCCACGTGGAGGAGCCAGAGGCGGGGTTCTGCCGAGAGGGCGCGGGGTACGTGGTGCTCGGGGTGGACGCGGTGGAAATGTAGGAGGCAAGCGCAAAGCCGATGGCTACAACCAGCCAGATTCCAAACGGCGCCAGACCATTAATCAGAACTGGGGCTCGCAACCTATTGCACAGCAACCCTTGCAAGGTGGCGATCATTCTGGTAACTATGGTTACAAATCTGCCAACCAGGAGTTTTATCAGGATTCTTTTGGGCACCAGTGGAATTAGAGAACTTAGGGCTTTCTTTTCCTTTTTTTTTTTTTTTTTTAAATAAAAACCTTTTTATAGAGACTTGATTGGCCCTAAATTAAAATCCATTAATGGTTGCCTCACTTCTTTTCCTGGCGGGTTTTTTGTATATATTTTAAGAATCCGCTTGGACTCAATCAATAGTCACACTCCCACCTGCTTCTGCCGAACTGATTATGTTTTCTGTTTTGTTTGGAAGTCGTTTATTACTTTTTAAAATCGGGATTAAAAATTTTAAATTTGCAATTCTGTGCTCAACCTGTCTATTTGGCTATATAGTACCATGTATGTTCATAGGAATTTTGCTCTCCATGTCTTAAGTAGGTAACAGCAACAAAAGGACAAAAAAAAAAACTGTCTCCTAAACTGTATACAACAAAAAAGATTTAAAAAAAAAAAAGGAAATTGCTATTTGTATGTTACAAAAGATAATGCTAGTAAAATAGCTTGTCTTGTTTTTGGGGAAACCATAAAGAAAAAAAAAAAAGGATGTTTGATCCTTTAGTTTTGGCTTTTCGTTTTGGCTTGTATTCTTTGCTGTTTGTCTGCTTGAATAAACATACACGCAACAGTGTACAAAAACTCAAATTGTGTTTCAAATTCATGTTTCGGCAAATTCTCTCTTCAAATTGCCTACAAATTTATGGCTCCATGTGGAAGAAAAGGACTAAAGGTTTGCCTGTTAGACATGTGCTGCTACCTCACTCTGCATGCCTTCAGATTTAAATCACCATGTTCAAGTCCACATCCTCTCTCCACTCAAGCTTTGTGTAAACGCATACCCCATTGCACAGAATCGCCTCCAACGGAGAGGCTTTTCTCTAACAACGCACTGCCATTTCAATTTTTGGGAATCTTCTCTCACGGGTCCTTGTTTTGGATTCGCTGGTTTTCGTTTGGAAAAACTCCACTGGACAAGAGTCTGAATGCAATAAAAGCCACAAAGCACAATTTGACCGAAAGCAGCTTTCCAGATGAGGCTAACTCTGCCCTTGCACGTTTGTTACAAATTTGAGCAACGGTGGGAAAAAATACCATGCATGAGTTTGTCTTTAGTATCTTTTGCTTTAAGCACACTTTTTTTTTTTCCTTCCTGTTTCTTATCTATAAACAATCATAACCCTTTCAAACCACCTAATTCCTGTCGCTTAGAGCCAGATCAGTTGTGCTTGTGTTTCTTTCAGGCTTCTCACAGTTGTGCATGCCAAACCGTAGGGTGTCGATAGTTTCTATTGAATGCATTTATTTTGTCTTGCATCCTTGCAGACTCTTTTCTCGTTTTTGTCCTTTGTATTTTTCTTTTCATTTTGTGTTGTATTTATTGTTAACGCTCCTCTAATTTGTGTTCCTTTTGTTACCTGGCTAGCAGGGAAAAGGGGTCGAGGCTGGTCCTGACATGTCCCAGTGAAGACTGACTAGCTCAGTGGGGCCATACCAGGTGCTGCCAGTGGATGTGATGATGGTAAGGTCCGTTTGATGGTCCACCTCAGTTCCTGCCTTACAGAAGCATCTCTTCTCCCTGTCTGCCTCCCAAGATTGCCATCGACGCAAAGATACGATTAGACACATTTGCACTGTTTCTTTTTTGTATTTAATTTTGCTTTATAGAAATGTCCCAGAACTCTTATGTTGTGAGAGAATATGCTATTTCCAGTTACTTCTGGAGGTTGAGCGAGCCCTAAGGAAGTTATCCTTAACATTAAATGTATATTGCACTTTGTAGATTATTGTGGCTTGGACGAGCTTGATGCTGTTGTACATGTTTGCGCATTATTATTTTTTTTATGGTAACTTATCATGGGATGAACAAGTTAAGCTTGTATCAAGTTTTGCATTTTATTTTATTTTTAGTCGTTTCAACCTGGCACAATCAGCCAGGCATTCCAGGAAAATGGTTGCTTTTGGAACCTTTTTTTTTTTTTTTTTCAGTTAAATGTTTTCATTTTTAGTTGTTTTTAAAGGGGTGGTTAACTACCTCATCGTGGAGGCTGAAACTGCCCTAACTGTACTGTACATACGTAGACTTTTAATGGAAGCAGGGCTTTTTATACTCAACTTATGCACAAGGGCAACGGCAGAGCCAATGTACTTTTGTAATGATGTTGAACAGTCAGACTGCATGTGAATGACAGTCATGATGAGTCTAAAGAAGCCTTGCCTTCATCCAGTCTGAGCTAAGCAAGCCACCTGCTTCTGAGGATGTAGTTACTGGTTTGGAGGATGTAATGTTTTTATAAAGGTTTGAACTTGAAGCTTGAGCCATGTTTCTCCAATCCCCTCCAATTGAACCACGCTTTTTAATAACATGCAGTCCATGCTGATGGCTGCTTGACCCGATTGAAACAAACATTGCCCCGTTTGTAAACTGTCACCTTAACATGCACGATTTGCTACAGTTTGTAAAGGTAAGTTCAGAGATTTGACCATGCACATCAGTGAGACTTGTGTTCTCTCAGACAACCAATCAGGTTTCAGATACAAGAGAACTGAAATGCCAAGTGCTTCCTTGTTCTTCTCAGGCGGTAAAGGTGGAGATCAGGTTCAATATTGTTTTGCTCCATCTATGGCACTTGTCATGAATCAGACTGGATTGGATGGCAAGAGTGGTTCAGTTTTTGCCATTTATTCAGTCTGTAATGAGAGCTGTGCTCTGAAAGGAAGGACAGGGATTGTGATGTCATTTAACTGGGCATGCCATAGCTGCCTTTTCATCACATTTTCTGTGATGGGTTAAGATGCATCATTTTGGTCATGTTATCTGTAACTTTTTATTCTGTCTCTTACTCATACAGGGTTTATACCTTTCTAAAGGGATTCTGCCAATTTTTTTTCTTTTTTTATCTTTGACAATATTGACTGAATTTTGAACATGACTGACTCCACCATTAGTTCTGTATCACAGTCAAACCATTTTAATGAAAAATTATGTTTGTTTTAAATCAATTACTGGTGCATAAGTGTTTTTGCATTCCTGCAAATAAATTTTGTAAAAGTAAGTTGTGGAGTTGTTTTATTCTGTAGGTCTTCTGAGTGCTTACACTGTTTAAACAAACTTGAATTTGTGGATTTTTCTTGGTTGTAGAATTTTAATATGCGAGGAGTGTTGAATGTAGGAAATGCTAAAACTTCTAAGGAAATATCTAATGAAATGGACAGGGAAATGAGTCAGAAAATGTAATTAGACATTGTTTGGTTGATTATTCATGGCACTTATTGTGTCTTGACACATTTCCCTACTCAGTACAGTCATATTTTTATAGAAATGACTGAATAATGGGTGACAAAAATTGATATTTATGAATTATTGTTGGAGACGCCTAATATAAATGACCAGTGTTTGTATGTGTATACCATCATAGGTTTTACACACAGGTAGGGTTGCGCGGTATACCGGTACTAACGAAATATCCATACCAAAAACATCTTGTTGCAAATTTCAGTACTATATTACAATATGTTGCAATTAGCAAAATCTTATGAGATGTGAAATTTTGAAACGAAATCATTGACCATTTAAAAAAATAAATTCGATACGACCAAGAGTGATCATTTAAACAAATAATATACAGTCCCTTTCGGTGCTTGCTATACAGAATGAACGAGAGGTGCTCTATGTACTGCAAGCACTGTAGTGTATAAATACTATACTAGTGTATAAATGGTTGTGAACATTAAAATCTCCTCGGGTGCAGCTTGGAGATTTTAGCTTTGGGGGGGGGGGGATAACTACGTTAATGGAAGATTGATTTAACTAGTACAAAAAAAAACCTCAAACGTCTGTCAAAATTAAAGTCTAAAATCTAGAGTCTAAAGCTCTTTATACCTGAAAATTGAAGACAGAAAAATATATTACAAAAAAATTTAATATTCAAAAAGTAGTAATACTAGCAGTAGCCTAGTATAATATTAAATTATTATATTATGATTAGTATCATCTAAGCAATTTCACAAAAGTGTTCACAATATCGGCATGTTGTTATTCAGCCAAAGCAGCCGTTGTGTCTGAGGTAATATATTATACCTGTCAGAATTTAACGGAAAAAATGTAATTCTCCCGTTCAGCTGTTGTTAAATGTACATGTATATTTTGTATTTTCGCCGGAGCACCACCTGAGTCTTCTCCCATCTACCAGTGATGCTTGATTCAACTTCCCGCGTCTACTACCTGCGCAGATATCAACAAAACAACTGGGTTGCAAGTTGCCAGGTTGAGGTCACGAACATGGGTTAAAATGTGTATGATGTGTCGATTGTGTTGAGTGCGCAGGATGCGTGTCATACAAGATCTAGCAACTGGACAATGGAATAATATATTGATGAAACACGGGAGACTCCGGGAAAAACGGGAGTGTTGACAGGTATGACATCTTCAGGATTGCATTGGCTCATAATCTTTCCCATTTTAGTGATGTGAAATTATAGAAAGAAATACATAGATCTCGCATTTGGCTGGAACAGAAACGTCAGCGTCACTTTTTCTTTTGCGTAATAAATGAAAATGTTTGTCTTAACTCTTAAAGCTAAAATGTGGAGCTCTTTTGGGTTAAAGTAGTACTACACTTAAATAGGACTAAATATTAAGTAAAAGACTAAAATGACAGAAATTAAGCTGAGGAAGTAAAAGATGACAAGACAAAACCACTGACATAAGGTCCATGGTCGGGTCTAAGGAGGGATCTCCTACCTAGATTTTCCTTGCGCTTCCCCTATTGAAACTTCTGACAACACTGGACAAATGACAAAACACAATTATCACGGTGGAGAACCCTCAGCTCTGGCAAAGAGATGCCCACACTAAAAATAAAAATGCCCATCCAAAGATCACATCCTACCACCCCTGCTACAGGCGACAAAATAAAGACAATGAGTGGGGAAGTAGTATTCCAGTAGCATTGATGAAAGGTGCCCAGAATGACTAACTGGGACCTTTGTATAGGGTTGCTCAGTTACTAAAAGTTTGGCTTCGGTATGATACTGAATCGCTTATTAGGCAACAATTTAAAACCTTTTTTTTTTTTTTAAATGAAATTTATATATATATATATATATATATATATATATATATATATATATATATATATATATATATATATATATATATAAAGTTCCGTCTTCACCCTGTAAGCTACATACCCTGTTTTTCCTAACGAGGCATAAACGCACAAGAGTAACAATGTACCGCCCACCGACAAACAACACGCGCACGAATAGAAAACGGAATATTTTTAACCAGTCAAATGGCATTATGTAATATGGTGAGGGCCTTGTCGGGGGAGCACAGGAAGGTAAATTTAAGAGAAAAAAGTAAAGGACGGGTCTCCTCAGCGCCATTATTTCACCCCATTAAAGACTTTCATGCATGACGTCATAGCTCAGACATTTCAGGACGCCATTATTTGAGTTGCTTACACTTACAACATCTGTACACATTAAAGTAGGTAAATGATTGAAACCATGTCATATATTTAATAACACATATACTGTTAGCATATACGGAAAATCTCCATGAGCAGGAATGAGCAATTAATTGTCAAGAGAGTAGGGGCCATAGAGGACGGGGGAAATGATGACGTGGCGGACAACGATTGGCTTTTCTGCATCCCGGAGGGTTGTGATTGGTGAAGCGGTGAATTTGAAAACATTCCGTTGTCGTCGCCTAAGCGGGGCTAGGTAGCTACCAAAAAGGACAACTATTCGGGATTCATGATTATATTAAAACTCCAAATGAACTGCGTGTAACTACAACCCTTTAAAATAGGCCTTTCGGGGTTAATCAAGAAGAAACGATGGACGTTAATACGTATTTTAAGTAAGTAGCATGAGACAGAGTAGGATTCGGCCAAATGTTGTTTATAATTCAGGTCTTCTTCAGTTGTTTATTGTTTATCGTATCTAGTTTTTCGCAACACAGGGGTGTTTATTCGATTCCATGTAGCATAATTATTTTGATACCAGATCATCATGTTGGCTCTACAAAGCTAAATACGCTGTTCTTCCAGTCATGATTTAAGGTTTATTGCTTTTGAACCCAAAACCAAGACCAAATGTCTGACTAACTCATCACACATCTTTTAATATACACCCATCAAACTTGCTACAGTACTTCAGAATATTCTGTCTCTGGTTGCTATGACTCTAATCCTAAAACATCCATGTTCACACGGGTTAAGACTATTCTAACTCCAACTGTCTGTCTGACAAGGTATTGTCAAGCCAACATCAAACCTTATCCATTTAGTTTTTATGCTGTTCTCTTTCTAAACCCATTTGTATATAAATGCAGATTTTTGAAGGTGTTTAAATCGATTTTTCTGTGTCAGCTTCACATATTGTTCAGGTGTTTCTATGCAGTGTGAAGCTCCACTGTATGCATTGCTTTGCAGAGAGTCTACAACACATCAGAGAAATGATAACTAGCTTTGCTTTTGATTTCTGACTACAAATATTTTTTTTCTGGACCCATTTTCACCCCTGGTTTACTTTAATCCATGTCATGTTCTGTCACGATCAGTTATGTTAATTCACAATTCTATTTGAATTATGCTGTTTTAATGCATATTTCATAACTGTCACTAATGATCATTACAGGGCCTTTGAGTCAAGTGTGTGCAGTTATGTTGGAGACGACCCCTTAGATCCTTGGGACAAGTAAGTCATTATATTTTATGAATGGCTTGCCTTTATTCTAGTTATTTGTACCGAGCACCTTTTCTACGTGTTAAAAAAATGTGTTTTGTGTTGTGGCAGATTTGTACAGTTTTTAGAGAGTAAGCTGTCCCCCGAGGAGAGGAAGGGGATGTCTGTCGTGCTGGACCGCCTTGTTCAAACCTTCCTTCAAGATGAGCGATACCATAACGACCTGCGTTACGTCACTCACTGCGTCAAATGTGTACGTGCATCCTCACAATTTCACAAAAACTATTCTGAAATCGCTGTCTTACTCTTTGAAATCAAATGATTGGATTGGCCAAAAGAGCACAATTCTCATATTTAAACACGCATGTGTTGTTCCAAACCTACTTTTACTGTTATTAATACAGTATTAAAGGAGCTTTATTGAACAGCTGCTTTCCATACAATGACAACCCATAGTGTCTTTCAAGGTGGAAACGGGACAAAAAACAACACCATAAAAGTAAAAAGTCCATGTGACTCTTGAGACTTTATTTTAAGTTGTACGATTGCATAGTTTGATGAACAGACCCAAATTCAAGTTGTTATTCTCTGAAAATCTTCCCTTCCACTTTAGCTCTCAAATCTTCTTCTCCATTCTGTCTCTGTATGGAAAATAACTGAATAAAGGTTCTTTAAAATGTCTCTCATTGCGAATTAAATAATGAAAGAGTTTTCAATTTGGGTGTACTCACCCACCTTAACTACTCCATCCAGGCGAGTTTCTACAGTGACCCGATTGAGGTGTACAGTCATCTGCATGGCCAAGGCATTGGGACGCAAACGGCAGTGCTGTATATTGACTGGGCCCATCAGTTTGAGAAGAAAGGGCTGCTTGCGCAGACTGAGACCGTGTACAAGAGAGCTCTTGAGAACACGGCCCAGCCACAGGACATTGTGCTTCAACAGTACAAGTGAGTGAACACCACACCACTCGACAATCTCATGAGTTTTCTTTTAGCTGGTTTGTGGTGCTGGCTAAGACAAGCAGCACATCACTATTGCTCATACTTTGGTTGAGAGATTTGAACAAACCCCTAACTATCAAAACACAGACATGAAGGTGTTACGGACATGAAGGACTCCTGAAGTTGTGTGGCTTTCGAAGAGGTGTGCTATTAATTTTCGAAGTTTTGCCTTGTGGACGATAAGAAATTCCATAGATTTACACTGAAGGAGGGACTCAAAATATATATACATATATATGTATATGTGTGTATTTCTTCAACTTCAGGCTCTTTGTTTTCCCATAAGTCATGCCACATATCTGGTTGAAGTGTTGGTACTCCTAAACATATGTCATTTTGTATTTTTTCTCATGTTAATGTGGAAAATCCGGCATAAACAGATATGACAGTTATGAAAGCAGCACTTGGCTATACATGATAAAGGCAAACCATCCAAAACGCTTTAAAACCAGCAGACTTTGACTTCTTCGAGATCTGTATAATATGCATTAATGCTGCATAATTGAGAGAATTAAGATTGAAAACACAATATGGCCTTGTGCCATTACTAAACCTTAAAAGGCTATGTTTCAAAATGTAGTCTGTAACCCTCTACCGGTTTGGATTGCTTTATCCATTATACCAATATAATACAGAATTTAAAAGGGGGTTTGTTTCTTTGGTTAAAAACAGGAGTCCCATGCTTTAGAAGTACAAAATAGCCTTTTTTTATTAGATAATATTTAGTCTGTGTCTTTTTATATATGTTTATGTTCTAATTACCTTTTATTGTGGCTCTCTTTTAAACATTTTGGCCACGTTCAATGGAAATTATCAATATTGGCTAAAAATCTTCATATTGGTTTATCCCTAGAAATAAACTATTGAAAGTTTTTTTTTCTTTTAGATTGCACATTTATTAATTAACGAGTTCAGGTAGAAGAATTTCAAGTAGAGATGTCACTGCTTTTGTTCTGCATGTGGAGTCGATAGGGACACTTTGCAAATTCTTACCAACTTCATTGTCTTGTTGAGTTACAAAGAATCCTCAAATGCATTTACCTTGAAATACCTACAGACTCCATTTCCCTCTAATTGTCTTGTTGAATTGTGATGTGTTTTCAGACTCTTTCAGGGGAGAATATCTGCAAATACTCAAACAGCACAACCAGGTAAAGCTTGTGGCGCATCTTTCATTTTACCGTGGCTGTTACTTGGGACATTAATGAGTACATCACCATCTCCTCAATCACACAGATAATGTGCGGCAGCCACTTCAGAACTCACAACTTGTCAATCAGAATCCCAGACAGAGAGATGCTGTTCAACCGCAATGCAAGGTAATGCCATGCTCCGATTCACGCTCGCTCTCTGTGTTTCACTTTACTCTTGATGAGGATTTTAATTCATACACATTAAAGTTAAATACAACAAATCTGTGTTGCAGGAGCCAGAAGAGCCCACTCCTGTTCCTAGAACAGTGTATATGTAAGTGTTTATTATCATCGCTTTATGTTCTCTGATAAGGACGTGTCACATGTTTGTTTTGAGCAGTCGTTATGGTTTAGACCAGTGCTTCTCAAATGGTTTGCTTCAGGATCAGATTTTACAACCAAGTCAAGCCATTAATTGGTGACCCAACAAAGTACCACAATTGCGAATCGCACAGAAGCAACAAAAATATCAAACATGGAAATGTATTGATATATTTAACATGTCATGGGCAGATGGGAAAATTGACATTATTTTAAATGTTATCACAATTAGCTGTAGTACCAAGATTTATTGTGCTGTCCTAACTGTGCACAATTAGATGATTTGTTGCATTTCACATTTTATTGTTTCTTCAACTTCTGGCACTTTCATGTTCCAGGGGTTAATTTTTATTAAAACTAACAGATTTCAACTTTTTCCTTTTGTTATATGAAGATCTCATTAAAACACAATTTGAAGACTTTTTTTACCAGCCCGTCACCATTTATTTATGGTATATTTCAAATGCCTTTTATCTTTTAGTCTTGTCCAGTAACCAGAATTTCAATATTAAATTATAAAAATACTAATTATTAGATGTTCAAAACTAAAATCATTAGCAAAAACCAACACGACTCCAAGAGTTGCAGCGTCATGTCCACCACACCAAACTGTTTTGATTTAAAAACATAGAAAATGTCATTTCCATCAGCATCATTTTATGAATGACTTTCAGGTAAAAAAAATTACATAAATCTCCTGCATGTACATGCTTTGTTTGAAGAAAAAAAAAAAAAAAAACAACAGCGAGAGTGTGAAAAATATTTTAACGGGACTTTCTTTTAATAAGTCCACAGTGGTAAAAGTGTCCCAAATTTGCATTTAACATTGTTCTTTCCAAGCTGTCCGCGACCCTATCAGAAAAGACCTGCATCACTTGTTTGGGTCGTGAACCCAATTTTTTGTTTGAATTAAGGGCATTTTTTTGTGCACTTCTGGACAAAAAAAAGAAACTTTTGGTATCCTGTTGAGTCACTGCTTGATGTCCAATGTAAAATCTGAGTTCTGCAGCACCAGTTCAGAGTCAGTGGTTTAGAAGTCAAGTTCAACTGAAGTGAATATAGTAGTGTTGTAAGTGTTTCCTCTGTGGTCAGAATCTCTCGATCAGAGAATAACCCGAGCCAGACGAGCAGCAGTAATGTGGTGCAGTGTGTGTCCATGTACTGTGTGGATGAACTAAAGTATGACGGATCAGAGCTGTCTTTTGAAGAGCTCCGAGCCACACGCTACTTTGCTAAATGTAAACAGCAGGAGGAACAGCGCAGACTGGGTGAGAAAACATCCCACAATACACAATGATCACCATTCTCTGACATACTCTATTTACATGGCATCAGCACGCAGGTGGATGGAAGGAATGTTAGACGTAGACTGACAGAAGAATTCATTTTAAGCACTTTTTTTAAATTATAAGCTTCACATTTCTGCCTTTTTAAACCCTCAAAAAATTATCCCCATTGACTTCCATTGAAGTGTCTCACTGGAACACAGATTTTTGCTTTTTTTTTTTTAAAGAAAAGGAGGAATGAGTTGATATTTATTTGTGGTAACCAACATTGTAAAATATTCTGTCGATTTTAGCTCAACTATTGAACCGGGAATATTCCTTTAAGAAATAGGACAATTAGTCATCATAATGGCAATTGTTTGTTATTATTTAATCGTCAGTCAAATTTTATAATCGTGACCGCCCTATTTATGACCATAGTTTTCTTTTTCTGAATTATTGCTATGGTTTACCACCTATATCATGGTTAAAATATGGTTACTGTAGTAAAACCATGGTGCATTTTGTGGTAATTGTTATTTTATATTTAAAAAAAATTGTGAGCGAATCAAACTATTTTAGAAAATAAATTCTCTCCAATTTGGAATGTCCAATTACCAATGCACTCTTAAGTCCTCATGGTGGTGTAGTGATTCTCCTCAATCCTATTTCTCCACGGTTTTCCACGCACAACTCGCCACACGCCCCACCGAGCGCAAACCACATTATAGCGACCACTAGGAGGTTACCCGAAAGTAACTCTACCCTCCCTAGGAACCGGGCCATTTGGTTGTTTAGGAGACCTGATTGGATTCGAACTTGTGACTCCGTGTGTGGTAGTCAGCTCTCCCAGTCCTTTTTAAGCTTTGTTGTGAGATGTAGAGCATTGCACATGTGAGGTACATTAAGGATTAATAATTAAAAACAGAAGTATTATTTTTACTCATTATTTGTAATGAACAGTTCTTGGATTCTTGGATAATTTTTTTGTAAAGTTACTTGTAAAGTGTATCTTATCGGAGGAACACTCATGCCAAGAGAGCAGAAGTGTGAACATTAGTAATTTGGCGATGATTTTAGACAACAAAGTCATTGTGTTGTGTTCTATTCAGTATTGTTTTTCTTTTCAGTATATATTCTTGTATATAATTTTAACATATTCAGCATATTAATTTAATTTGTTTCTTTTAATTACATTTCTTGTTGCATTTATATGGATATTTAGCATTTCTGTTTTATCTTCCTATATGCTCTAATGTATTTATCACAAGTCCAATGTTATTCTGGTTTCATTTCTTCTGGTACCGGTTTCTATGCTAGTGTCTCTGTTATCTTCGAGATTAGCTGATAAAGAGATGCCGCCATGGACTGCCTGCTCTGTTTTTATGTCTGTTATAAAAGGGGGTTTGGGATTGTTTGGGTAGGAACTTCTGACTGTACTTGAGCCCGCTGTTAGATTTCTGGGGCCTCTCATAATGAATAAACCTTGCGTTTTATATCCTTGCGTGTGCTGTAACAACTGTTGTCAATTGTTTGATCAGCGGAGGAGCATCGCAGACTGTGGGAGGATGAGGAGGAGGTGAGGAAGATGAAGCAGCTCCTGGATGATCTGGAGAAGAATGTGACCCTACAGCCAGAGGTACAGACTCCCTAAACCTGTCCTGATTAACTAAGTGTTTTCACACCAGCGCTACTTGCAGCCTTGCTTACATCAGCAGCCGAGAAGAGAATTGCAATACATTTTGATGGAAGATTCTGAAAACAAACATTATAACTGTTTTCCTGTAGAGTCACATGCAGAGAGCTGCACAACGCACGGTTGAAGCCCCGGAGCCAGCAGCAACGTCCCAGCCTCATACAGGACTGCAGCTCCACACTGGACAAGAGGTGAAATCAGACTACACTCTGTACTCCAGACATGTGCCAGAAGCAAGCGGCACAGTTTGCGGCTTTAGAGAGAGCCTGCTTGATCTTGGATCACACAGCAATGCCAGCACATCCCTGATGCAGAGCAGCCACTGTGCTGTCCCGGAGAGCAGAGGAGACCAGTGAGTGTCAAACTCTGTGGGTCTTTTCCGAAACCTAGTGAGCTAGCAGGTGGCACAAGTGATGTCAGAGGAATGATGCAATACTCTGAGCATAGATATCCATGGAACAGGTGTAAAATAGTCAGTTTTATTTTATTTGTTGTGCTTGCTTGCTTGTTTTTAGCTTGAACCCAGTTCTTCTCCCTTACTAATTTTAGCATTTAACTCGTGCACTGTTTGTCGCACACCCGTGAATGAGGTGTCAAATCGACCGGTTTATTTATTTATTTTTCCTCTCAATTTCGAATGCCCAATTCACAATGTTAGATCATTTTGTCATTCAATTTATTTAATTTATTTTCTTCATCTGCAATCCCCATCTCGATTTGGCTCAGCTGAGGGAAGAAAGAAATGACACAGACACCCAATGCTATCAAATCCTTCAACATTTATTGTTCAGCATTTCGTTATATGGTCCAAAAAAAACGCATTCCACTGGACACCCACCAATAAAATAGTTCTTTACCCTATACACTCACCTAAAGGATTATTAGGAACACCATACTAATACTGTGTTTGACCCCCTTTCGCCTTCAGAACTGCCTTAATTCTACGTGGCATTGATTCAACAAGGTGCTGAAAGCATTCTTTAGAAATGTTGGCCCATATTGATAGGATAGCATCTTGCAGTTGATGGAGATTTATGGGATGCACATCCAGGGCACGAAGCTCCCGTTCCACCACATCCCAAAGATGCTCTATTGGGTTGAGATCTGGTGACTGTGGGGGCCATTTTAGTATAGTGAACTCATTGTCATGTTCAAGAAACCAATTTGAAATGATTCGAGCTTTGTGACATGGTGCATTATCCTGCTGGAAGTAGCCATCAGAGGATGGGTACATGGTGGCCATAAAGGGATGGACATGGTCAGAAACAATGCTCAGGTAGGCCGTGGCATTTAAACGATGCCCAATTGGCACTAAGGGGCCTAAAGTGTGCCAAGAAAACATCCCCCACACCATTACACCACCACCACCACCAGCCTGCACAGTGGTAACAAGGCATGATGGATCCATGTTCTCATTCTGTTTATGCCAAATTCTGACTCTACCATCTGAATGTCTCAACAGAAATCGAGACTCATCAGACCAGGCAACATTTTTCCAGTCTTCAACTGTCCAATTTTGGTGAGCTCTTGCAAATTGTAGCCTCTTTTTCCTATTTGTAGTGGAGATGAGTGGTACCCGGTGGGGTCTTCTGCTGTTGTAACCCATCCGCCTCAAGGTTGTGCGTGTTGTGGCTTCACAAATGCTTTGCTGCATACCTCGGTTGTAACGAGTGGTTATTTCAGTCAAAGTTGCTCTTCTATCAGCTTGAATCAGTCGGCCCATTCTCCTCTGACCTCTAGCATCGACAAGGCATTTTCGCCCACAGGACTGCCGCATACTGGATGTTTTTCCCTTTTCACACCATTCATTGTAAACCCTAGAAATGGTTGTGCATGAAAATCCCAGTAACTGAGCAGATTGTGAAATACTCAGGCCGGCCCGTCTGGCACCAACAACCATGCCACGCTCAAAATTGCTTAAATCACCTTTCTTTCCCATTCTGACATTCAGTTTGGAGTTCAGGAGATTGTCTTGACCAGGACCACACCCCTAAATCCATTGAAGCAACTGCCATGTGATTGGATGATTAGATAATTGCATTAATGAGAAATTGAACAGGTGTTCCTAATAATCCTTTAGGTGAGTGTATAGGTATAACATATATGTTTGAACTACGTGGAATACGTGAGGGTGCAGAGACAGGAAACTCATTCCTATAGAACATCCTTTGAACAGGAAGCAGCTGCAGGTACACCAACAAAAGATGTTTAAAAGAGGCCTCCGTTATTCCACAACAATGTGCTCTATGTTCTTGTGGTCGCGTAGTGACTTGGAGACAGAATGTGGAGGCTTCACTCTATTCACGCTATTCTCCGCGGCATCCATGCACAACTCACCACACACCCCACCGAGAGTGAACCACATTATAGCGACCACAAGGAAGTTACCCCATGTGACTCTACCCTCCCTAGCAACCAGGCCAATTTGGTTGCCCAGGAGACTTAGCTGGAGTCACTCAGCATACCCTGGGATTCAAACTCACGAACTGTAGGGGTGGTAGTCAGCGTCTTTTCTCGCTGAGCTACCCAGGCCCCCAAATCGACCAGATTATTGTGGAGACGTGTGATATGACTTTTATAAGCAATTGGGTGTATGACGTTTGCCCGGCAGGTGAAAACTTGTAGGAAACACCCCATAGATTTAACATGGCAAAGTGATCACAGGGCTCATATCTCCAGATCTGTAGTTTAATTTATCTGTTGTTGGTGGAGAAAGACCTTCTTAATGGCAAATGTATTAATAAATCAAATTCAGGTTTATTCAATTCACAAAAGTAAAGCCATTGTTAGTCATTGAATGGCGGTATTTAATTATCATCAAAGTTAAACACAAATGAAATATCACCTAGTCTCAAAACATGGTTAAAAGGGTAGTTCATCTAAAACTTCATTTACTCAACCTGACGTTATTCCAAAAAGTATAATTTTCTTTCTTTTTTTTTTCCGGAGCCCAAAAGTAGTACGTTAGGCTCAAGTCACCAGTGACCTTTATTGGATCTATTATTGTCTACAGTACAATGAAAGTGAATATGCTAACATTCTATTAAAATGTCATACGTGGTTTGGAACAACATGAGGGTGAGTAAACCGCTTTGTTTTCTTGGATGCACTCATTTTGTGAGCTTTAATGTGTCTTTCTCTGTCCTTAGTGATGTATATAAACCTGGCGAGGCAGCTGGAGACAGAACAGCAGACAGTGAGTATTCCTTCTCATGTACATCACTTCCTGTACAGCTGCTGTATGTGCGTTCACACACTCTCTCTCTCTCTCTCTCTCTCACACACACAGCATCATGTGGAGAATTCAATCACTCTCACGTTACTCCAAACACATCACTGGGTTTCATTCACGCCACGCCATCTCGTGTTCAACCTTCCCCCACTGTCAACACACGAGAGGCTTTGGGTAAGAATGCACACACACAAACACACACACCTGATTTAAGGCCAGAGGTCACTTTGGAGATCATCATTTGTCATAATTTGCTTGCAAACACTTATGATATTTTGTTCTGTAGATTAGGTCACATAATGTTTTATTATATGTTAGTTTGTGTGTGTGTGTGTGTGTGGTTTTTGATTTTCTTATCTGTGTCTGTTCATGTAGGTGTGATCATGGACATGTTTCAGGCACCCACGCTCCTCCAGGATACCATGTTCAACAGCTTCATCCAGCCTGAGGACAGCTTTGAGAAGAGCTGCAGAATCACTGGTACGTTCTGAAGTCATCACTCGGTGGCCTAACGATGCTTTCAGTGAGTGAGTCCTTTGACCAATTAACATTTAACCAATTCACTTGTGAGTTCAAGACTGATTCAGGAGACTTTTTTACCCATTTATTTAAATAAGTTATTTGTTTGAATCAGCCTACACAAGTTGCATTGTTTTGTAATTGTGTGCAACCTATGAGGACCACACAATAGAAAGATTTGTTGTCTGTTTATTGTGTTTGTCAAATCATAGTATCCGTCAAATCATAGTATCCAAGGAGTTAGTAGCAACACTACTAACTGACAGTGACAGTAGTTCAGATATTTTCACAGAACTGCAACAAGCTACATTTTCCAACGAGTTCACATTATATTGTGAACGCCGCAGTGGAGCTGAGGGAGCAATCAAACACACTCCCCTGAACCGTCAACTCTCTTTCATGCAGAACTGGGAAACTGAATCATTTAAGTGAATCGACTCTCAGACAGTTCATGTAAATTATATGTGTTGGTAACTCTTCATTTTAGCGAGTCTGTTTGTTTGGATGGTTCATGTAAATGGGCTGGCCTCACATAAATTATTCACTGATTCGCTTTAAAGGGACTTTGCCAGAGGTGGACTTCTTAAAAGCAAAATATTTTGTTAACAGATTCTGTTTATCAGTATACATTCACTCTGTTAAATATTTTTTTCTAGTTTTGATAGTTTAAGTGAAAAGTGAAAATGTAGATTTACAATAAAAAAAGGACTTAAATATTGATCTGTTTCTCACCCACACTTATCTCACTTCTGAAGACATGGATTAAACCACTGGAGTTGTATGTATGGATTACTTTTAAGATGCCTTTAGTTGCTTTTTGGACCTTCTGAGTTCTGGTCACCATTCACATGCATTGTATGGACCTACAGAGCTGAAATTCTTCATTTGTATTCTGCAGAAGAAAGTCACTTGTAGCTTGAGAAGCAACAGTTTCAAGACGCTTCAGCAACTCTGGCTACAACTCAACGTATAACTTTCTTTTGCTGTGGCACTGTAGATTCCGTAGTGGCTTGCAACATTTTATTATGTACTTTAGTATTTTAGTAAGTATTTCATTATAGTGTACGGTCCAGAATGGCAGAAGAATGCAGATGTTAAAGACTCAAATCCTATTCCTACTCATTAACCACAACTGTCAACAGTATTACGCAACAATACATTTTGCAAGTCACTTGGTTTCTGTGTTTGTCGTGTGGCGCTCCCACTCCATATAGCTAGATATTTAACATCAAACATGTTCTGATTGGCTGTAATTTTGTCACTTTGCTCTGCATTTCACTTTAGAAACTCTGGACACATGCATTTCGAGAGTGCAGCTTGTTGTGGTGCACCCGGTTAGAACGCACTGTGATTCTGTCATCTTGTGTTTTTAAGGTAGTGCCTCCTTGTGTGTTAAACCGCCCAGCATGACTCCATTCAAGATTTTCCAGGACAAAGCTGAGCAGCAGAACGGAGGGTACGATCAGGCCTTCATCCACTCTGTCACATATATGCTGTCTGTCTCGTTCTGACTGTTTTCTGTCTGTGTGTCCTGCAGTTCTGATGCGGCTGTGAAAAAAAACAATCCAGCCGTGAGCAGAGCACTGACGGAAATCCCAGTATCCAAAGCCAATGTGAGGACTGTAGGCCAGCAGGACAACTGCATTTATCAATACATACAGCAGTGAAACCGTAATATCATGAGGAATAAAATTTTCCTCTTTCGATTTATAAGAACTTGATGTACTACGTAAACTTGCTATTAGTTTTCAGAGCTGTTACATACTCACAAATCCAAAAAGAGCATTTATTGAAACCAAGATGCAAAAACGACTCGTTGTGAAATTAGTTTTGATGTCAGAAACCTAAAAAAATTACTAGGCTTGTCACGATTATTATATAATCGCCGATCATGATTATTTGAGATACCCGCTATTTAATGTGCACTTCAAATCCAATAAGATTTTACTATCCAATTAAGTAAATTTCAAGTGATTTTCAATGCTCGTGCCATTAAAAAATTAAATAAAAATAGCAAATATGCATGGATTAATCATTCACCATAACGACAAGTCACATGCATTAAGAAAATAAATGGGGTCAATTTGGATTTCATATCAACTTTAAGGCTTATTATTATTATTATTATTTTTAAATATTACATTTTCCAATAGGTCAAAAATGTTATAGACTGCACAAAATAACTAAACCTTGGGTTAAGAAATGACATTTATAAAAATAAATGCATGTATGAGCCCTTTTAATGTTCATCACCATCCAGGCCTTCATTAAGAAACTAAACAATGAATAATGAGTAAATTGATGGACTCTTTGTTGACATTGCCTTTCGCTGTTGTTGTACTATATCTGTTCATCAGGACACTCCAGTCAGCACTGAGTTTATAACAGATGAGAGTACCGTATGGGGCGCTCGTAATGTCTCAGTGGGCCCGTGTCCCAACCACACCTGTGATTTCGCCCTGTCTGCTCATCTGGTGTCCACACCGCTCCACCCTCATGCTCCTCACTCATGGGATATGGAGCAGGAGACAGGTACTCAACTACATGAAAGCATGAATTAGTATTGAGCCTTTAATCAAGACTCCAATACTCTTTATCAAGCGGTATTCAGGGATGTCTTAATTATGATTGTTCTCTACCAGAGGAAAACATGCCACTCAGAGCTGTTGGCTGTCCTGAGGAAAATCCATTTATGCGGCAGCCCACTAAACTCAGGTACTGTCCTTATGAAACACATCATCATTATTCTGGAGAGTTATGGCCCATTCAAGCAGATTCAATCCTCCAAGAGGATTTACTGTTAAATACATAATACATATCAGAATAGACCAGTTTCCTCTCCAAAACTTGCCATGCTGTCTACATCGGCAGCGTCATAACTGGAATGGAACCTCAGAAGTGACTGTTTTGGAACAATCTCATATAAATGGCGTTCCTCAAATGAAACCAGAAGGATGCCCCTGTTAAATGAGTCAGACATTTGCATGTTGCCAAGCAAGTGAATTAATACTCTAATAATCGTAAAAATACATGGCTCTCATACCATTTTCGGGGGGAAATAAATAAAATAAATGACAGCATTTTATATTCATATCTGCAAACTAGTCGCCTTTTGGTGAAATTCGCCATTTTTAATTCAAAATACGTGATTTGCGCAGATCCGATGAGGTTTTTTTTTCTTCTTCGGAGGGTTGGGGGTGTCGGTGAAGTAGCCTATATATGCATGTGAACGATTTGGTAAATTTCAGTGTTTGGTGAACACATTTTTTTTTCGGCCGATCGCTTCCATGATAAGCGAGTACCACCGCCTCCGCGTTTGACAGACATGTCTCTGAAGAGCGACGGGCAGCAAGCTCTAATAATCGTGTATCCAAACCAGGGGGAAGGTACTGTTGCAGTGTTTGCCGCAAACCAGATTTTCTAACTGTATTTGTCTCTTTAAATACTCAATAGCCTCTTTTTGAAGTGCTTTAGCCAATTGTTACATAAATGCTATACATACTCAATAAAAAAAAAAAAAAATAATAATAATAAAAAATGGCTTATCTCAAAGTGACAAGAGTTTAATGTTTCGATGTTGTTTTGCCCCCCCAAAAAAAAGCTACAATAATGTACACTTAAAATATGTTTTTAAATATAATAGAATAACACTGAGTTAAATCTTAAGTCTTGGAAATTTCTATAGTGCATATTAGACTTGCCACAATATCTTAAATTTTACAATGGTGCGGCTAACACTGGTATTACCGCTGGTTGGACACTAAGTGGTACTATAGGGTCATTTCCGTTAAGCAATAGTCTACACAATAATGCAAGGCAGCTTGATTTCAAATGAAATTGAAAAAAAGTTGGGTATTTCGGTTGGGTATTTCGTTGTCCAGGGAAATACATCACTTATTGTGGGTTGTTGCGGGTTTCATTTTGGTGTTTTATTACCTTTCATCCCTGGACCTAGTTTATATGCTTTGTAAGGGTAAAGACTTTGAATTTGTGTGAATAAATGTGTTATTTTCCCTCCTAGCGCTAGGAGATATGCAAGAAACGTTCACAATATTTTTATATATAAAATCACTATCCAATCCAATTTCATCAACCTCCCTGGCTATTCTTGCTTTTGTGATTTTGCACTGAAAATTAATTTCATTTATTTAAAAAATTAAAAACTTAGACCAGATATTTCTAAATTCAAATTGCACTTCAAACAAAACAAAAAAGCAATTAAATTAACAAAGTGGTCATTTTTTTTTCAAATCATATATAACCATTTACTGTCATGCAATTATCTGTCTATGACAACTGGTTTAGATCTAAAAAGATCTCAACAAATTAAGATCTAAAAACTATTCTAAATGTAAACATAATTATAATGATGTTAATAATCACTGAAATATAAATCATGGTTCAAGGTGATCGTGTTTTTGTATTTTATGTTTTAATCACAGATGTATAGGCGGCAGAGTTGCGTTCACAATGAACTGCTCTGTGGAAATAAACTGAACTGATCTCAAAACACCTCCTGAACTGAGATGTCTGAGGTCATTTACAGCATTCTCACAGATGATACTATTCTTGCAAAAAAATGTTCCAAAGACATAGAAAAGACACAAAAACATAGAAAGAGTGAGAACACTTTACATACGTGTTCCACGAGACTGCACGCCTCCAAATAAACTGTGAGTCAGACGTGTATAGACGTGTATTTTCTGTCATCTGTTCTTAATAATATAATAAGTTGTGTTTCTTCAAGCGCCTGTCTGTGTGTATACCAGCATTTCTTGTGTCATTCCAAATCCGAGACGTCTTGCAGTTATCCACCATGCATTTTATATTCGCTACCTGCAATTGAAAGTTGCTTACTTTTCTGCATGTGTAATTTGATACATTGGTAAAAACCTCTGACCTTCAATGCGTTATTTAGGTTAATTTATCATGGGTCGCAAACTCTTCATCAGCCAACTATTCTTTATTTAAGGCTATTCGATTTGTTAGGATATTTTATTGTTACTGGAAGTTCCATTCATAATGTTCCTCCCTTTTTTCTGGTATAGAATTTCACACCGGTGTTGTCCCTTGGACCGAGTAAAACCAGTAACGCCATACACCGTGGCAACCCTAGTGCATATACATTTTTCTAGTTATGCTCTACTTTAACCCTTGTTCTCAGTTCGTTCATTTTACTGAAATCAGTTTTGTTTGTTTAATAATAATTGTACATTTCATCTGAGTGGCTCAAGGCTTGATTACTTTTGTTACATTTTCCAGCTGAACACACCCCCCACAAAAAAAATTGGATTCAATTCTTTGAGTTTAGGCTGTGTGACAAATAAAAGTGACTCTGCTGATGTTTGCGGTCAGATTTTACTGACCATAGGAAATGAATGGGACTTTTTATTCAAATGAATAGTAGAGCCTACATTTAGAATATTTTGGACGTTATCAGAAAAATTAAATACTCGCATATTTTCTTCATGCTTCATAATTTTATACAAACAAAATATGAATTTAGAATATTTAAAATGTATGTAATCATGTGAAAGCATATGTCTAACATAATTTTGTATTTTCAGCTGAGCAGAATTATAATGTTCATTTTGTGTCACTATTGCCCAGTACTAGGCTGATTTTAGTCCCAGAACATTTTAATGAACATTCTTTTAGTTACATAGTTAAAATTAACAAAAATGTGCTTATGAATGGTGTAATTGAAAGGTTTTAAAGGTAAATTAGATTAATAGCAAACCCCCAAGTTAGTGTTATTATATTTAATTAAATAAAAAATACTTCAAAGATTGATAGATTGTTGTACAATTATGGGTTAAAAAAGCTAAATATTTGTATATTTTCCAAGATTACTCACCATCACTATGAATTAAACATGCAGTGTTGTACTACTGTTTGATACATTTATCATTCATACTTCTTACACTTTCAAAAATTGTATGCAGTAAGGTAGTTTCCATTCCAAATATAGCCATTCTCTTCAGTTGCAATCCTATCTCTCTTCCTGTCTGTTTTTTCATCATTGGGCCGAATGGTTTTCGTTGAGGAAACCGTATCAATCCGGGCTCATTGGCATGGTTACGGTTTCTTTTTTTCACTGTGGTGCTATGAGATCAGGATTGGAATGAACTGTTCTTCATGGGCAATTGACCAACCGTCTGTGTAATCCAACCATGCTGAGAATTCTGGGTTGGGAATGGTTTGCTGAACTGAACCGTGCTCAAGTGGAAATGCTACTGGGGCCATTACTCGCCATGCTTGAAACCATTCGGCCTGATGGTGCAAAAGCGCTTAATGTTTCTTGTAGCTGATTGTCCAGTTTCTCATTTGCCTGCAGTCCTATCATTGAGCAGAGTCCAGCGGACGAGAAGGCGCCAGAGGTGGCCGAGTGCAGCATGCGTGCTCAAGGTACTATTGTTGGAGAGGGCGTGTCTTTGGCTCATCAGAGTCAGGGGCTTTCTCTGGCTCAACACAGCCAAATGACTTACAGCAGGGACCCGCTGGCTGCCCTGTCCTTCCCCGATCAGACGGACCTGAGGGCGGAGGACGAGCCCTTGAAGTCCATCAACATAAGCACCAGACCCAGCTGGAACATCTATCGGTGCCCAGAGGAAGAGCCAGAACCAGATCTGATGCAATCTAATGTATTTGCCCCTAATAGAGATGCCTCAGTACATGAAGACGTTGTTGATGTTCTCCTGCCAAAGAGGTCCTTTCACAGGCGAGATTCAGGGAGGAAGCCTTTGAAGAGTCAGGATGTTGTCAACAGGTCCCTCTGTGAGCAAGATGTCCTGATGAGTCCAAAACCTGCTACTGGACTGCACTGGTTACAGATGGACAGCTTTGCACATACAACAGATCCAGATCTTGATGTAATGATGAGTCCGACCTCTGGAGCAGAACAGAGCGTCATCACCAACCCTGCCTGGACCATCTACCAGAGTCCGGAGAAAGCACCCGAACCACACGTCCTGTGGGCAACGAATCCAGAGCTAATGGCCGAGCAGCATTTAGACGTGCTCACAGCTCCTAAAGATGATACATTTCTCCTTCCAAAGAAATCATTCCAGCAGCGGAGGTCTGGGATAAAGGCTCTGCAGTCGTTTCATGAATCTATCTTGATGAGTCCAATGCAAGTGTCTAAACCAGCTCAGGAAGAGCCCATGAGTCCAGAGCCAGCATCAAGACTAAAGTGGCTCTGCACAGACAGCCTTCAACAGCTGACGGAACCAGATCTGGATGTGGCCAACCCACCACAGAGCTCCAAGAAAATCTCTTTTCCTGCATTAGGAAGTGCAACGCTTCTGCTGAGTCCGGCTCAGAAAGCTGTCGGAGGAGTGGAGGTTCCTATGAGCCCCATGGACACATCCAGATCAGGTATTATTGACATCACTGCTCTCCTGAGCTGTGAAGGTCATATTTCACCCCAAAAACAAACGCAAAAGAATTACAAACTTTGAAATAATTAAGCCTAATTTTAGGACCATTACTATGGATGGGACGATATATCGAAATTCGATATATCGCGGACCAAAAATTTATGAACCATATCGTGCCATAACTCAATATTTTGAAATTTGAAACATTGTTTTCTGTCCATTTGATCATAAATGAAACAACCCGTCAAACATCATAATCTCTCTCTCGCTTGATTTTACCACTGCCATGCTTTTTCTGCACTGTTTACAGAGTTCACACAAGGTGCTTAAAGTGCTTGAATTTAGCTTTTAGAAATTGTAGAGGGTTGCCGCATTGGGTAAAAGATCAATCTGGGGATTTTAAGAATTAATATCGAGATTGTTAATGATGATCGTGATGCATTGGCAAATCAATATTTTGACCCATCCCTACAATTCATGCATTACAGTGCATTGAGGATACTGTTATATATAAAGCATTCTATACACAAACTTTGGCTTGTGTCCAATAATGCGCTCATCACGTCATTTTCTTTTCTGCAGTCTGTGTGAATCTGGTGTCAGATCCCTGGGATGAGGACCTGATAGTCTCTCTGCTGTCGAACTTGCAGCCTCCTCTCTCTTCCCATCCCAACCTCACTGTCTGGAGCTGTCGCCTGCCCACCATCACTCCCAAAATGACTGTTCAGATCGGTGAGTCATTCTAAACTAGCCGAACCTCCATACATGATGGTCTGTTAAGTGTTAAGGCATGAATCACAAATACTTAAATTTAAATACATATTTAAAGGGATAGTTCACCCAAAAATGATAATCCTCTCATCATTTACTCAACCTTATGACTTTCTTTCTCCTGCGGAACACAAACCAAGAAATTTTCATAGATGTTTGATGTGCTTACCACCACATCAGACATGAATGATACCTCATATCATGCAGCTTGTTGAGGAGTCATGTTTTTTAATATCTTCATCTTTCACCCTCAGCAGGAGAGTCACTACGGGTGGACTTTGTTCTCGGACAGGGGGCTTTTGCTACAGTATACCAGGCCACCAATCTGATGACAACACAAAAACTCTTCTTGAAGGTGAGCACCAAACAGTTCAATATTATTTTATTTGTATAGCGCTTTTTATAATGCTTAATATTCCTGATTCAAAGATATTAGTGAGAATCTCATGGCAGTGAGGTGTTGCTTCTCAACTTTATACACAGTGTGACATGAATATTTGTGTGCTCTGTGTAAAGTCTGCATTGGAAATAAAAGTGAAACTTATTTTTGAACATGCATTTTGTTGCAAGGAAAAAAAATAAGCCCTTGTTGACAAATATATTACACAGATTTACACACATTTCAGTTTAATAGCTTGTCGTAGAGAACATTTGTAATTGGTTAGTAAGTGATTTTATAACACTAAACTCATGTTAACACATATTGTTTATGTCTTGTGTCTATATTATTTAAACAGCGAGTATTTTAATGTTTATGGATTGGCTCCATTGTAAGTGTCTCACTGTCACTCATATTTTTGCTTCTTTTAAAGAAAAGGAGGGACGAGTCAAATGTATTTTTGTGGTAATCAACTTTGTCACAAAAGCTGTCGACTGATCTTAACTTGTATTGAATCCAGGAACATCCCTTTAACTTCATGGTGCTTTTCTAGTTCTACAAACTGTATGTTTGCTGTGTAAGTAGAAACCGAGGGAATATCCGCTCTTTGTGTTCCTCTGCTGCTCACAGGTGCAGAAGCCAGCGAATCCCTGGGAGTTTTACATCGACAGTCAGCTGAATGGCCGCCTGCAGCCCAGTGTACGGCATCTCTTCAACACCATACACTCGGCTCACCTCTTCATCAATGGCAGCATCCTCATCGGAGAGCTACACAACAGTGGCACACTACTGGTGAGAATATCCAGTGTGCATCGAGTAGAGAAATATTCTCTTATAGGTTTTGTACATTCTGGAGGCAGGTTTAATGTCCCACTTAAGGGACAATCACATTAGACTATGAGCATGCTGCGGACCAGGATATGATGTAACACTGGAGGGCTTTTGGTGTGAGTAAATAATACAGCACAAATAAGAAATAATATTATATAAAAAATGTTAAAATATATTGTCTACTCACTTTCATGCAACTAAACACACAGCTTTAAAGTATATTTACTTTGAATTGAGCCAAGAGTTAAGTGTGTGATGACTCGATCTTCTGTTGGATTTGCGATTCAGAGTCCACCAAGCTTGAATGCAGCATCGTACAAAGTTTCTTTTCATGAGCTTGTGTTTCCGGTCTCCTGCATTCAGATGGGAGTGAATGGAGTGCCAAGTGTAGTGTGTCCCCCCATGCTGTTTATGGCAGTGTTATTTTAGTTTATATTTTACCATTGTCCTTTCAGTTTTTGTTCGTTTTCAATATGATTGTTATTTAAGGTTGTCCCCCCCAAACACACTTTACAACAGTGTGGCACGGTGGAGGGCGGGGCCGGGTCGTGATTCAACACGCCCGGTCCCGTATTGGGCTAATCAAGCCTCCAAGAGGGTTAAAGGCCGACCGCGGATGATGTGCGTGAGAGAGAGATCCTTACGGACATATCCGTCGTCTTATGTGTTTGTCTTTTGAGTTCATCATTAAACCTTTAGTTTATACGTTAACATGAACTTTACAAACAGTAAAGGGAAGACTCAGGGGTGCAGGCCTTATGGGAAGAATTGCAAAGAAAAGGCCACTTATAAAACTTTGACAAGGCCTTGATTAATAGAATATGCAATGTTTTAAAACACATGGCTGTGTGATTTTTATTTTTTTATTTTTTTTATATTTGTTGTTATCGCAAATTTGCTAATTATTAAAAATGGAACAGTTCAAATTTATCAGCAAATTTAAAAGCAGTATTTTAGAATTGGTCAGATCAGCTGTATTCATTGTAAAGATAAGAGTCTAAGCTTTAAAACGACTGAAATCAAGCAAGTGGTTGTTGATCAATATTGTTTTATATATATATACACACACATAAATATATATATATTTATGTGTGTGTGTGTGTGTGTATATATATATATATATATATATATATATATATATATATATATATACACACACACATATACATATATAAATACTTATTTGCAGCTGTATCATAAAAATAAATAGTTAAAAAAATCATATATTGTGATTTCTGGATTTTTTTTTTTTAGATTATGTCTCTCACAGTGGACATGCACCTACGATGACAATTTCAGACCCCTCCATGATTTCCAAGTGGGAGAACTTGCAAAATAGCAGGGTGTTCAAATACTTATTTTCCTCACTATATATATATATATATATATATATATATATATATATATATATATACATATACACACACACATATATATATATATATACACACACACACACACATATATGTATGTGTATATGTTTTTATTTGTAATGGTAATTTTTCACATTATTAATGTTCTGACTATACATTGTGATCCGTTGAATGCCACTTTGGTGAATAAAAGTACCAATTTCTTTCCATAAGAGCAGAATCTGTACATTATTACAAACTTTTGGCTGCCTGCCTGTGTGTATGTATATATATTAGCACTTTTTTCCATTTAGAATTGATAATATATAGTTAGAGTAGGATTAATAATGGGATTGAATTTATGCCTCTGAAAAATCATTGAGAAGTCATAAAGTTGGGTGAAGAATCACCACTAGACTTTAGGGTTTCCCTACCTCTGAAATCCCACTTCAACCCCTTAATATGTGTGAGCTTACATGTTTTCCTCTCTCATCCCTCTAGAATGTTATTAACCTGTATAAGAGCCGCATTGAGAAGGTGATGCCTCAAGCTCTAGTGCTCTACTTCACTGTCTGCATACTGCACATGGTCGAGCAGCTACACCAGGCCAACATCATACATGCTGACATCAAACCTGACAACTTCCTGTTGGGAGAGAGGTACTTCCCTTTATGTACAGCTCACCAGAGGCTCTTGCCATGTTCACAATGGATTACTAACTGACTACATACTGAATACTGTGCAGTGTACATACTGCCTACTGTGTTTACAAAAAATAGTAAGGAAATTAGAGGGCTTCAAAGAGAAGCATGTACATTTGATGTCATTTGACCACATCAGACTCCAGATTTATTTCCAAGAGCAGCATCCAGTTATCATCTTGAAAATAAAACAACAATATTATTTTGAATTTTAAATCCAATTTTTTTGTGCAAATGCCTTCGCTCCTGATCCTCGCTGTCTGATCGAATGAGTCAAGGAAGAGATGCTACAAATTATGGCTGATATTACATCTTCCATTTCCATTGGGATGACTGAACCAGGTCAAACCGATCGCATTGGATTGTGGCATTCTCTATAGGGCTGGGCGATATTTTGAATATTTATAATATTATTGCGATGAGTCCGCTGGCGATATAAAATTAATCAATGTTGTATATGCAGATGATTTTAATTTGCTTTTTATTTGGCCACTATGATTCCCGAATAGACCGCCATTAGACTCATGTCACGAAGCTTCAGGTCCTCCCAATTAATTTTGATGTTTAAAATGTTTTTGATCAACAACTCTGTAAAAAAAAAAACCTTTGTTGTTTTTGTAGTTGTTTTTGATTAAAAGTGGCTGTATTCAATGACGAATGGTCTCATTGATCTCGTCCTTGAACACACATTATACGGAACAACTTTTACTCTCAACACGCTGTGGAAGGATCTCGCTGCTGAACACGACTAAACAACACAATTACTAATGAGTGAAATGTAAACATTTACCAGCTAGTTGCCATATATATTCACTTTAGTCGCACATTTGGTTGCAAATGCGAGTGATTTCCTCTCATTGTAGTAGAGGGTTACACATTGAGTGAAAGATCGATCTTGGGATTTAAGAATCTATATTGAGATTTTTACCCACCCCTATTTGAGCATGATCCTTTTACGAGAATAAAGTCAAAGTTTCAAGAATAAAGTTGTAGCATTATGAGATTGAAGTCGTAATATTTTGAGAATATAGTAGTATATTCCGTGAATAAAGTAGAAATATTTTGAGAGGGAAAAACAAAGTATCACGACAAGGACAGAACAGACATTGAGTCAGCAGCTTCAATAATGCAAGAAATAGATGTGGATGATTTAGTTAAATCTTTAGGATATGACTTTTAGCAATAAAGAAATACATTTGTTAATATTAGCATCAGGATACTGCAGGAGTTATATAGGAAATTGTATTTTATCAGGATTCAGGAAAAAGAACCTGACTGACATTCCCACAGTCCTGTTCAGTGTGGGTGATGCTTGGACTGTAATCATCTCGCGCCTCCCTTGATAGGCGTCCACAGGTTGAAAAATCCTGTAATAATGCACAACTCGTTTATGAACCGAGCTCTCAAAAACTTCCCACAAATTCAACTCTGCAAACTTGACAATGAAGTTGCACAGCCAATGTTGTCTACCTGGTTAGTGGGGTTTACTGTGTGTAAAGAACCAGACATGCCACTTTGCTGTTATTCATTTTTAATAAAATATTACGATTTTATTCTCAAAACATTTAGGTTTTATTCTAGAAAACGTAGATTTAGATTTGGTGTGGCACCAAAACGCTGTTGTAAAATGATGATTCTACTGATTAAAAATAAATCATGATAAAATGAAAATACTTAATTATCAAAATATAAATCAAATATCAGCAGTAGGCTGGAAATTATTGAGATGCAATTTTTGTTGCCATATGGCCAAGCCCTATATTCTGCGCTGTGCAATCTGTTGTAATCTGCACATTTTGGAAAATATAGTAGATTGTCCGGGAATTCCATGTATACAGAATGTACATACTGTGTACTGTATACATGATATATACTGCAGTAAAACTGCCCCATAAGGGCAAAACACAACTATGGCAACAATGAAACTGAGGAAAATGGCTTCGAAGTTACTTGGTTTAAGTGCAGATTTAGTAGTTACTGTAGCTACTGTTATTGTTTGCTCTGAATCTGAGCACAGCGGAGCCAACCCTGACTGTCACATCATATCTTAGACATAGTCAGTTTTCACAAAATACTTCATTTTGCCTTAAGTGTAGCATGGACGTGTGTTATTCCAAATATAGCCCATCGTAACATGTCCACATGATTTCCAATGAAAACAAGTATTCTGGTGTTTGTCTCTGATTCAGGTTTCTGGAGAATGACTGCTTTGAGCAGGATAATCTACAGCACGGTTTGGCTCTCATTGATCTGGGTCAGAGCATTGATATGACACTCTTCCCAGAAGGCACAGTGTTCACTGCCAAATGTATGACATCAGGCTTCCAGTGTGTGGAGATGCTGAGCGGGAGACCCTGGAACTACCAGGTAACCATCATCCCCAACCACACCATCACAAGTGCACTTACCCACTGTATAGTAGTTTGTGCAATAGCTGAGTTTCAATCGAAAAGTTTAGCATTTAAGCGCATTTCATAGAAGACATCAAACACACGTTTGCCTTTTTAGTGGTGCCACCTGTTATACCGTTATCACCTCATGTTTGGTATTAAAAGGCTTTAATATGACTTATATGAATGCATACAGATTTGCTTTCCCGTCTAATTTTAGTAGTATGCTATTTAGAACAGCACTGTTGTCACTTGCTCTTGAAAAGTGTGAAAAGAGGCAGACAGTCGCATGGAATTATTGAAGAATATTATTTTAGGCATTTCAAGTCGTTTCTCAGTGGGTTTAAAAATGCTACATGTTTATCTTAAATAGACAAAAATGACTTGCGTTCAGAAGGGCAAATTTTGGGTTTTAAATAGTAATTTTGCTGTGTTTCTAACAGACCGATTACTTTGGCATTGCGGGGACGGTCTATTGTATGATATTTGGGACATACATGCAAGTTAAAAATGAAGGTGGAGTTTGGAAAACAAATGGAGTGTTCAAAAGGTGAGTACTTTTTTTTTATAATTGAATACTCCATTTCACATGTATATATGGCACTTTACCATTACGCATGTGCAATGGGTTTAAAATGCTGCGTGTGTTCAAAGTTCAAGATAACATGAGACACACACACACACACACACACACACACACACACACACACACGATGCACGACACGCATGCAGATATTAAAGATGAAGTATTACAGACTGCTTCAGCTGTTCTGAAAATCTTTTAATCCATCCCTCAGGAACATTCATGCTGATCTCTGGCAGGACTTCTTCCACACACTGCTGAACGTGCCGGACTGCAACTCTTTACCATGTCTGCACAGTCTTCGTCTGCGTCTGAACGCAGTCTTGCAGGAGAACTACAGCACCAAACTGCGCAGCCTGAAGAACAGAATGGTGATCCAGATCCTGGAGTCTCACTCCTCGCGCAGATGAACACGCATCTGTTTTCAAGAATTTCTCTTGCTGAATTCCTGCTGGAAAGTTTTCGTTTGCTATGAAAAAGGACAAGATGCCTGACATGCTTCATTGAACAGTATTTTGCAAGCAGTGCAGCTGTTTGTAGGGGGGACCTGTGTTTGTCAGCGTAAAATGATTTGGTTAAAACGGCATTTGATTTTTCTTTGCATTTCACTGACATATTTTAATTTGTAAAAAAAAAAAAAGGAATTGAATCCTTTTGTAGATTGTAATAAATCTTGTTGAATCACAAGCACACTTGCTGTGAACGGTTCCTGTGTGACACTAGATGACACTGTTGGACAAATAAAGACAGGCTCGGATTCTATTGATCAATCTGATAAAGGCTTGTTGGCACACAAGACAATTGACTATCAAATGTACAAGTTGAATGAAAGACCAATACTTTTTTACAATTATTTATTCACTTGTTCAATTTAAATGTCTGTGGTGTGATGATTTTATTAAGTACAAATATTCCATGTAGCCTCTCAATTAATATTAGAACATTAAAGCTATATGTATAATAGTTGGAAAATAATTTTAAAAACTAGTAAAAAAAAAAATCAAATGAAGGTGAATGAATCGCTTTTTCATTTCAGTGGGAAAATCACCATGAACACGAACAGCCTCCTGCTATTAAAATACTGGTTTTTAATATCAATAACACATATGGCATGAAAAAAAGGGACAATCTTTCTTTTAAAATTATTTGGATTATTAATTAGAAGAGGACAATATGTTTTTCAGACTCTTTGCAATTGTTTTTAAAGTTAAACCATTTCATATTTTTTTAATATGTAAAATAGAGGTACAGTGTATATATACTGGATGATTCCCGATTACTTATTATGAGGGCTTTTTTAAGGTCCCGTCAATTTACACCTGCGTCAAACATGCTTGTGTAGTGTCTCAGGTGTGTTGCGTCATAAACATAAATGTTTAGGTCATTGTGTCAAGTTAAATATAGTTTAATACGCAATCTTTAAACACATCTTGAGATCCCCTAGTTCACATTTGCGCTCAGTGTTTTGAACGCAAGAATGTAACGCATGTTTGTGTTGTTCTGCTACTGAAGTGTTTCTTCACTGTATAAACTGTGTGTTGCTCACACAGCTGAAAGCTCACTTACTGCCCTCTGGAGTAAACAGTTGGTACTACAAGCATTTCTCAGGAATCTTCTTTATTATGGTCCGGGGGCATGCGATCGCACTGAATTAACACGTTAAATCGACAGCCCTAGTTCAAAACATTCTGGACATTCTCTGATGACCTCTCATCAACAAGGCGTTTCCATACACAGAACTGATGCTCACTGGATGTTTTTTATTTTTGGCACTATTCTGAGTAAATTCTAGAGACTGTTGTGTGTGAAAATCCCAGAAATACTCAAACCAGCCCGTCTGACATCAACAATCATGCTACGGTCCAAATCATTGAGATCACATTTGTTCCCCATTCTGATGGTTGATGTGAAAATTATCTGAAGCTCCTGACCTGTATCTGCGTGATTTTATGCACTGCACTGCTGCCACACGATTGGCTGAATGGATAATCGCAAGGTTATTTTTGGATTGTTGGTGCCAGACAGGCTGGTTTGAGTATTTCTGTTATTGCTGACAACATGAAACTCTTAAAATGAGTGTGACTCACTCTGTGTGACTTAAAGTGGAATATAATTTGACAAAAATGACTTTGGTAGGAGTTGCGAGGCGTATTGCAAAAGATGAGCACGAGGTCCTGGAATAACATAACGTGCGAGTAAGGGCAGGGATTTGGTTACCCTATGTGGATTTTTTGCAGCTTGGGGAGGAAGTTTAAAATTCTTAGTTACAATATGTTTTAAAGCACAATGAATGTTCAAAAGATCAAGGAAAAGTGTTATTGTGATTTGAGCCCTGTAATTATTTCATTGTGAAGCATTGTGTTGAATTTGATGCATCATAATTTGTTTATGTGAGCTACTGTTTCTTGTCCTAATTCCACACCACCATCAGGGAACATGAGCAGAGGATTTAGTCTCATTTTGAATGTACTGTACCTGCTTTGCTGTGTGACATTGTTTGCAATCGCTTCTCGAGCTGCAGGTCACCTGCTCATTAAGAGGACTGAAGCACTATCGGAAGAGGTGTAAATGTACCATTTATTCTCGGTGTCAGTCCGATAGCTTTGGTGCTTTACTGGGCACAAAGTTAATTGAAGTGTGCTGCTAGGTGAGCCATTAAAGTTTTTGAAGCGGGTGGTGGAAGAGGCTGTCATTACCTTAGCTGGTATCAGTACTGCGGGCACAGGTACATTTCACAGAGTCTCACACACATGGAGTATTTCTTGCAAGTCATTGGAGTGATTAGGTCATTTATTGCACTCATGTACCGTAGCAGTGGAATGGGCCGGCTCACTGAACATTGGTTTGACTGTCTGAGGAAACATTTTAAAAAAAATGTTTGTGCTGGTTCCACTAGATGCTGGAGTTTGTTTTGTGGAGGAACACACCTTCGGGATAGTTATGTGGATGAATCTACATGTTCTTTGTGTTTATTCCACCTATTGGCTGGAGTTTGTTTTATCGATTATCTTTTGTTGTGTAGTTCTGTCTCACAAAATTTGTGTAGAAACAACGGACTTTAAGAATCTGATGGCAAAATTGTCACTGGGGCTCTCGTATGCGTACATGGACTGTTTGAAATTAGAGGGATGGACACCAGTTGGCGCTGTCCTGTGCAGGTTAATGTGAATGTTTTTCTTTTTTCTGTTTGTTTGGTTCGGGGGGAAGTCTGGGTTTTGATTGTTGCACTAATGTTGGAATGTGGTCTTTATAATTATGTGAATGGGTTGGCGCACCCCATAAAAAGAAGGAAGGTTATTTCTCTTCTTTAGTGTAAGAAATATGATATAATGTTTCTTCAAGAAATGCATCTTTCCCCACAGGAAGCTGAACAATTTGGGAAGATTATGGGGTAGACGTATTTTCTTTAGTGCTGGCTCAAGTAAGAACAGGGGAGTCATTACACTAAGTAAACGTCTACAATTCAAATATCTCAAATGGATTAAAGATAAATTAGGAAGAGTCATTATTGTTTTAGCAGACATTCAGGAGTAAAGGTTGACTTGCCTCATGCTGTTGATCAGGGCTTTTTTATAGATCTTGAAGGGATGTTGCAAGCCACTGGCACCCCTCATAATATTGGGAGGTAACTTTAATCTTTTGATGGACACAGTCTTTGATAATAGTGAAGCAAAAGTTTGTAAGCCCCCTAGAGCAACATTGATGCTTCACAGAATGTGTAAAAATCTTGGTCTTACAGATAATTTGGAGATTTTTGAACCCATTTGGTAGAGACTATAATTTTTTTTTCCATATCCGTAAGATTTATTCTAGAATAGATTTTTATTTATATCTAAATCCCTCATTTCATCTGTGGTTGATTGCTCAATTGGAAACATCTTGGACTCAGATCATGCTCTGGTGAGTTTAGAGGTGTTGCCACATATGTAGAAAAGGAAATCATATAGTTGCCACTTTAATGTATACCTTGTGAAAAATCCAGAATTCCAACAAATGTTAAAAGCTGAAATCAATGTTTATATGGAGAGCAACTGGTCCTCTGTGGGCGTGGCTTGGGAGGCACTTAGGCGTTTCTTAGGGGCCTGATCATACAGTATGCCTTATTCACCAAAAAAATCCAAAGCACGAGAACTCGTGAAGTTGGAAGAGAAAATTAAGTGCTGAAGCGCCGATTGTTGTCTGATGTCCTCAGAGAATTGACCCAATTGAAATCAGATATAATATTATTTTGTTTTGGAAGATGGAGTTTTGGCTATTCAGGGCAAGACAGTCATATTTTGAGTCGGGGAACAAGGCAGGAAACCTTCTGGCTTGATATATATAAAATAGAGTCTTTTTCTACCATTCCCTCAGAGAAATTTGCTGGTGGTGAAATATTTACCCCAGCCATTGATATTAATAATGCTTTTAAAGAATTCTATCTTGATCTCTATAGTTCCATGTCTTCATCTACTGATGAGGATATTAGAAACTTTGTGGAACCATTAGAAATTCCTAAATTGACGACTGAGCAAAAAAATTCTCTTGACTCTGAGATAGCCTTGGAGGAGCTTGGTGAGGTAATTAAGGCCTTGACTACAGGCAAGACTCCAGGGCCAGATGGCTTTGCCGTGGATTTTATTTTATTTTTTTAGATCTTATGCTACAGAACTGGCTCCACTTTTTCTAAAAAAATATTTTTTACGGAATCATTAAAGATTGGGAAGCTTCTGCCAAGCATCACACAATCCCGGATTAGTCTGATTCTTAAAAAGGACAAAGATCCAAGCGAGTGTAAGAGTTACCATCAATTTCCCTGATCCAACTAGACGTTAAAATATTGGCTAACTAATTATTAAAGTTATGACATCTCTTATACCTATAGATCATTTGGGGTTTATTCAAGGCCATAGCTCTTCTAATAACATTAGGTGTTTCATCAATATTTTGTGGTCAATGGTGAATGATCAGACTCTGGTAGCTACCATCTCACTTGACGCTGAAAAGGCATTTGATATGGTAGAAATGGATTATCTTTTTAAGATTTTAGAAATGTACGGGTTCGGTAATACTTTTATTGGTTGGATTAAGTTACTTTATAGACACCTGGTAGCGGCGGTACAAACAAATGTATTAATTTCAAATAATTTTTCTCTGGATATGGGCATCTGGCAGGGTTGCCCTCTTTCCCCATTATTGTTCTGTCTTGCCTTGGAACCATTAGCAGCTGCGATTTAGAAAGGAGGAGGATTTTCCAGGGGTGGTGGCGGGAGGCATGGTGCATAAAATTCTGCTTGATGCAGATTACATTTTATTATTCGTCTCCGACCCCACTAGATCTATCCCTTGCCTTCACGGGATTATTAATTCCTTTTATAAATTCTCGGGATACAGAGGTAATTGGTCTAAATCCGAAGCTGTGTCTCTGACAGCAAACTGCCCTGTAACAGCTTTTCAGCCGTGCGCCTTCCAGTGGCATTGAGTATTTGGGTATTTTATTCCCAGCAAATTAGTGTGATTTAGTTAGTCAATTTTGTCCCTTTAATAAAAAGTACTTTATATCCCAAGACTCAACTACCTGCTACAGTCTCATTATTTACTCACCCTCATGTTGCTCCAAACCTGTATGACTTTCTTAGCGCCATAGAACACAATAGGAGATATTTTGCAGAATTTCACATTGCTCTTTTCCAGTCAATGTGAAGAGTTTTACAGCTCCTGTTAACCAAAGAAAGCCCTTAAAACTCACTGTATTCCAAGTCTTCTGAAGTCCTACAATAGCATTGTGTGAGGACCAGACTAAAATTGAAATCATTCTTCACTGATATTCTTCTCCTATGCCACAGCTCTCAAATCTGCTTCACATTCCAAAATGGTGCAACAAGACATATCTTAAGGGGATTTGAGAGCAACGGCACACGGAAGACATCCAGTGAAAGAATTACAATTTCAGTCATAAGACCTCAGAAGACTCTGAATATTAAGAATAAGATTCAATTTTATTGTCATTGTGCAGAGTACAGGTACAGAGCCAATGAAATGCAGTTTTTTCCGCATATCCCAACTAAGCTGGGGGTCAGAGTGCAGGGTCAGCCATGAAACTGCGCCCCTGGAGCAGATAGGGTCAAGGGCCCAACAGTGGTATCTTGACGGTGCTGGGGCTTGAACCCCTGACTTTTCGGTCAGTAATCCAGAGCCTTAACTGCTGAGCTACCACTGGCCCTATAGTGTATAGTGCACAATTCAGACATGAATTCAGCCTGTTAGAAATATTAACAGGCAGACCTGCTGTCATAAAAACCAATCAGGCTGGTTAGCCATTAGCTAGCTATCTAATACATCAGATGTCGACTGAACATAACAAAAACTCAGACTTCAACACTATTGCAGTTTATTTATGTACTATTAGTTAAACATTTATTTCATGATCCATAGCACTGTCACAGGAAATAAAGTTTTCCTCTGTTGATATTTATTGCCGTTTATGATGCATTACCATCACCTACTGAGCTGGACAGTGAAACGTCACAAGAAACTTTTTCAGTGGAGTCAAACATCAGCTGAAGATAATAAAATAGGCTAAATTCCATCAAAATGAGGCCACACACCTTATGTAAGATTAAATCCTAAACTGAGTGTACTTTAAATGTAGCTTGCCCTATGGAATTTACTTGTATACAAATAAGTTATGTTTAATTCATTCTTAAGGTCTAACAAACATGTGGAATGCAGTTCTGCCCCCATTAATGACAGTACATGGATGACAGATCTGACAGATTACATGGGCATATGTTTGCTCTCACAATTTAAATATCTGGGGCATTTTATCAATTTCGGGGGCATTTTTGCCACAAACGGGCATCTGTATTATTTCCTCATGTGGGTACGCCCAGAATCCTAATCATTTTCATTCAGAAGGATCTGGGATAATAAAGTAAGTAGCTTGAGTAAGCTATACAGCGCTGCAACCAATGTAGACCGCTCTTCTCACCTAGTGTTGAGGGTGTTATGTTCTGACATCTCCCTCCTAAAACACACCTCTCTCCCTCTCTCGTTCTCTTGTTGCTATTGTGAAGCACATACAAATCAGGAAACACCTGAACAACAAGATTTATGTAAGGGATCATGTACAACCAGCCTGCCATTATTGCAAAATAAACCCTGACAGGGTGATCAGGACCCTGACACAATGCGGTCATTATCGCCATCTGCTTTGCGTTACACAAAAGCCATAAAAAAACACTTTCATCCGTTTAATCTAATTTGTCAGGATTTTTTAATTTTTTTATTCAAATTAAATAAAATGTTTTAATACAATAAAACATTTTGAACAGTGCAGGCACCACTGACACCAAATACCGATTCATTTCTGAGCCTTGTGTGTATGCATTAATCTGTGGGTCCTATGATGAATTTTCCATACATTGCATTACACGGTTTTACTAACAGCAGCACCTGCTTACAGCAGCTCTCACTATAGGAGCTGGAGAGGCAGATGTGAATGACCCATCATGATCATTCGATTTAATTTAAAACAGAGAACAAACAGAAAAACTAATAGTGAAAAGAGTACTACTAGAGAGCAAAGTAAGATAAATGGTGGAGATGCACTTTATCAAGAGCTCCTAACACATTCAGACACTCACAACTCCCTCAGGGCTTATGCTTCAACAACAGACGCTTGAGCAAGCTGGCAATAAACATCAAGTTGACATGAACTCTACAAAGGCAAAACACATTCATGTAATGTCTACAGAGTGCTTTGTGTTCTTAAAAAAATTTGGGTGGCGGCGTAGTGGCTAGAGCACAGGGCTGCTAATCAGAAGGTCGCTGGTTCGAACCCCATGGCCACCACCATTGTGCCCTTGAGCAAGACACTTAACTCCAGGTTGCTCCGGGGGGGATTGTCCCTGTAATAAGTGCACTGTAAGTCGCTTTGGATAAAAGCGTCTGCCAAATGCATAAATGTAAATATTCTGAAAAGTTTGAGCTGAAATATCAAGGTTGACAGTATTGAAGAGTAGCAGATAGAGGGTTACTGAAGGTTACTGCACTATACTGTGCCCTTAAAGCGAGAAGTTAAACCAGCTCCTGGGGGAATATTCACATGGGCTACTGGTCCATCCAACCTGCTGATGCTCATGTTGAAAAAGGGTTGTACAGTATTTCAGTTTTGCTCACATATGTGTTTAGTTTTGTTCTGTGTCTGGGTCTTGTAGGGTCTGGTATTGAGCTCAGTTAGGGACTTGTAGTGTCTAGTATTATTCTGGTCATGGTCTAGGGGAGGGTCTGGAATTGTTCTCGGTCTTGACATTTCTGGTGTTGGTCTGGGTCTTATGGGGTCTGGTATTGGTCTGGGTCTTGGAGGGTCTGATATTGATCTGGGAAGGGTCTAGTATTGTTCTTGGTCTTGAAAATTCTGGTATTGGTCTGGGTCATAGGGGGTCTGGTATTGGTCTGGGTCTTGGAGGGCCTGATATTGATCTATTTAGGGTCTAGGGGAGGGTCTGGTATTGTTCTCGGTCTTGACATTTTTGGTATTGGTCTGGGTCTTAGGGGGTCTGATATTGATATGGTCAGGGTCTTGGAGTGTTTGATATTGGTCTGAATTCTGGAGGGTCTAGTATTGGTCTTGGTCTTAGGGGATCAGGTGTTGATTTGAAGAGTGTGGTATTGGCCTTGTCTTGGAGGGTCTGGTAATGGTCTGGGTCTTAGAGGGTCTGGTCAGGGTCTGGGAGGGTTTTGTATTGTCTGGTCTGGCCAGAGTCTTGGATGGTCTGGCATTTTCTGGGTCTTGGATGGTCTGGGTCTTAGGGGTCTGGTAATTGATCTGCACATGGAGGGTCTTGTATTGGCCTTGTCAAGTTATTTTTATTTGTATAGCGCTTTTCACAACACATCAGATGTTGTGATTTACAGAAACAGCTTTACAGAAAATCATGCTTTAACAAAATAAAACTGTAATATCTATAAAGTCTTAGTCATTATTTTGTAGATTCATTAAATATGATTGTAAATTGTGTATAAAAATAAATAGATAAATAATAATTGTATTAATAACCCCAGTGAGCAAGCTGAAGGCGACTGTGGCAAGGAACACAAAACTGCATAAGATGTTGATTAATGGAGAAAAATAACCTTGGGATAAACCAGACTCACTGTGGGGGCCAGTTCCCCTCTGACTAACATCATGAATATAAATTTAAATATTACTTATGTATAGTTAAAGTCACGGTTTAAAATTATTAAACTAACTAAGTGTTAAGGGTCAGTGTTTAAACAAAGATTTTGTTTGAACTGTAAGATTATTGACTACGGTCTTTAAATTCCATTCTGGATTAACTGCAGAAGTTCATATAGATGCAATTGTCCTTGTTATTTGGCTGATGAAGGCTTTTGTTGGCAATTGATAGTCTTTGTATTCCATTATAAGAGTGTAGTCCATCATTAGACCAAGGTGATGCAGCCAGAGATCAGTGAGGTGCATTGCAATTTAACCGGCAGGTCATTTCGGTGAAGTCCAAGGTTCAGGCAGTGTCATATGAAGTATCCCATGTTTTAAGGTTGGAGTTGGCATCAGTTCATCCTCTATTGTAATAGACTGAAATGATGTCTGGCTGGCACCGGTTGCATTTAGTCATCATCACTCAGCGACACATAGTAGTGGAGTCCAACACCAAGCAGCAGGGCCTCCCCAGGGCCCTGGGCTAGCTCATGCATATTAATTAGGTCACGTGATCTACAGCTGTACACAGGTTACTCAACGTCATAATAAACTAATTAATATTCATGAGCCACACCCCTAAACATTCGCTCATGTCCCAGAGAATCGCAATCTAACAACATTCTGATCACAGAAGACATGCCAATGACACATATGTCGAAGCTTGTCCAATAAATTACAAATAGTAAATACATCAGCCCTTGAATGGCCTAGAATAGATCATTTTACCTTGCAATCATATATGCAGATCAACATTAAATGAAATGACACTCACCACTATCAATAAACCACTTAAACCCCTTGATGGTCTTCTTGAAAATAAGCCCTCAAATAAATTTTTGAAACAAAAAAGGTGCAGGGGATCATCATGCTCCGTTTACGTTGTCATTGAACAGTTCAGTCTTCTACAATAAACTGATGTCCTCATCTGATTTTGATTAGGCTGATCTCCGAAAACAAACTCTCTCCGGTTTAAGGGTGAATTCAATTATAAGCGCTAAGTGTATGGAGCCAATTCAGACTGGTAATGCACATAAATACATATTTTTATAATGTGAACCAACATCCTTGTGTGGAGAGTAAATTATAGCCTACAGTAAGTAAGACATTTGTAGGTGTTGGTCCAGGTCTTAGTGAGACTGGTATTGGCCTGGTCTGGGTCTTGGAGGATCTGGAATTGGGTTGCTCTTAGTGGGTATTAATCTGGTCATGGTCTTGGATGGTCTGGTATTGCCCTTGGTCTTAGGGGGTCTGGTATTGAAATGGGTGTTGAGGGGTCTGGTATAGACCTGGTCTTAAAAGCTCTAGTATTTGTCTGGTCAGGGTTTGGTATTGATCTGGTCTGGTCAGAGTATTGGATGGTCTAGCATTGGTCTTGTTCTTGGAAGGTCTAGTATGGGTCTAATCAGGGTCTTGGAAAGTCTGGTACTGGTTTGGATCTTAGAGGGTCTGGCATTGATCTGGCCAATCAGGTATCACTCAGCGGTCTATACAAGTAAACTAATAAAATAATTAAACTTATATCATGTATTTCTTTGTTTGGTAAGAAGTTGCATCATAAGTGTTCCACATTGGGGTTAATCACCCTGTCTGGGGTATTTTGCGAGAATGAATGGCTGTTTGTACATGATCACTTCTGTAATTCTTTCCACTGCGAACAAGAGTTGTACTCTGAGTTCGGTTTAAAAAAAATAGAACATTTTTAATCAATTCCACAGAATTCTCCAAACCAACACAGAAAATGCAGTCGGTCCACAGATGCTGTCTGAGCCTACCCTTCTATGCATAAAAAGTTTGCACTTTGTTGTTGAAGAAAAAGAAGCCGATGCATTCTCCGCATTCTCACAGAAATCAATGTTTTCAATAATACTTTCAGAACAAGCACACACCCTGGAGTTTGCCGCACAGAACACAAATCACTTTCAGTAAATTTCATGGTTGCATTGTGGCTGCTAGGTGCTTTATAAACTGTGCTCATGTGAGTTCATTGACCTACATGTTGATGAGCTGATGATTCATCTGTGGCTCAGTTAAACAATTTTACCACAATCAGTTTAACTCAGGCTGCTCATATGGACACATCTTGAAATCTCGCTCTGCTCACTGCTCTCTCCTCTCCCCGAGCACTTCGATTGCTGTTCCTCTTGATGAGTGACCACACATCATCTCATAATGAAGAGTGGAATAAATATGCTTTTATTTTCATCTCCCCAAATTCATATCACCATTCTTGAGATCGTTACCTAGGATACCTCTCCAAAATTCATGAATCTTTGATCAAAATTCAGCCCCTTTGAAGATAAAATGTGTTTTATATTCACATGAAGCTCTGTTCTGGAGGTTAATGACAGGTTAAGGTTAATAGAGTTTTTTATTATGGCAGGGCAAAAGTAAATCTAAAGACAGCTTAGATGTATTAAGATGGGTTGTTCTCTAGATGACACATATATTAACATGAGTCTATTTTATATAGACATATATTTGAGTCTATAGACCAACTGGGTGTGAAAACCATGAAATTGGCAACACTGTGTTTGATTTGTGTACATCGATGTGCACATGCGTCAAGCACGAGGAAGCATGTGAATGAGCTTTTCTTATGATCATGGCAAGGAGACTGCAGATGATAAGATTTATAGTGAATAAGGACTTAAATTTTTCTCACTCAAAACATTTGTATCGCTTCAGCAGACATGGATTGAACCACTGGAGTCGTATGGATCATCTTCATGCTGCCTTTATGTGATATTTGGAGCTTCAAAACTCTAGACACCATTCACTTGCATTGTATGGACCTACAGAGCTGAAAAAATCTTCTTAAAATCTTCTTTTGTGTTCTGCAGAAGAAAAAAAGTCATACACATCTTGATGGCATGAGGGTGAGTAAATAATGAGAGAATTTGGGTGGACTATTCATTTAATGTCAAGTTTATTTTTTTTTAAAGTCAACCTAGGGAAATAATAAGATTATAGAACTGTAGCTGGACATAAATATTTCAAGATGTACAAACTCACAATTCAAAATGTCAGTGCTTTGTATTTGAGATAATAAGCATAGCAACAGATCCAATGAAAAAATTCTGATGTGTGTAGGCACACATACTGAGTTGTGTGAGGCAGTAATTACTCTAGGTAGTTATTGTAGTGCAAGTTATGTCTAGTCTGCAAGTATTGTATTGAGGTAGGCTTAATATGTGCAAGATAGGCAACAGTTACTCTTAGTGCAAAAGGACAGACAAGGATATATATATATATATATATATATATATATATATATATACACAGTATCTCACAAAAATGAGTACACCCCTCACATTTTTGTAAATATTTGATGTGACAACACTGAAGAAATTACACTTTGCTACTTATGTCAATTAGTGAGTTACTATCAGATATAACTAATAATTAATGTTTATTAATTAAATAATAGGATTTAATTCATTAAATTCTATCCTCGGGGCACCACTCTTTCACAAGAGAAAAATGATAGTAAGTGACTGATCAAGTCTCATAAAATTCTACCCTGAAGATTGACTATTTTGATTGATAATCAAAATAATCAAAAAGGGAAGAAGCTAGTTGAATTATTGCCATACAAATCCAACAGTAATCTGGTTACAGTTGGCTTCTAACAACAACACTTTAACAATACTGAAATATGGGAGTTCTTGACATGGCAGAGGCTGGCTTCAACACAATATTCAAACAAACAACTAGGAGTACTTATTATAATATAACAAGATTTATTAGAATCAAACAGCACTGAACCCTGCCAATACTAGATGAATATAACACAAAAACATAAAATGGAAATCCTAATTAAATTTTGGAGCTATATGCTAATGTATGTGTGTGTGTGTGTGTGTGTGTGTGTGTGTGTGTGTGTGTGTGTGTGTGTGTGTCTAGATTTGGTAACAAAGACACAATATGGCAGACTAAACTCCACGTGTGGAACCAGTTTCAAAATGGAGGATCGGCTTCAACATTGAGAACTAGGATCAAAATGGCGAACTGAATTAAAAATGGAAACTAGTTTCAAAATGGAGGATTAGATTGTTAAGGGCGGAGCCAACGATTATTTGAATTTGTAGGGCAAGAAAGATGGCTGGATCAGATCCAGAACAATAGAGCTTATACGACGTGTGGGTGGTAATGAGCAGACACACAAAGGAACTGAACGAAACAGGCGGGAGAATTTGAAAAAACCAGCCTGATTCGGACATAAACCGCAGTGCTACTCACTCTGTGAATTTCAGTGTGTGTGTTACTTGGGAAATCCTGTGCGATGTCAACAGGGTTGTGCGTTTGAATTCCTATTGCGTTGAGCGGTCAGGAGAAAACGATCTGGATTCGGTCCTTTGTCTTACGCTCGTCAGCGAAAGGACACATCTCTGCGTTATTTCTCCAGTCCAGTGATGGAGAGAAATGCAGGAGGTAGTAAATGTTGATAGAAAACAATTGAGAAGGGAAGCTGTTCGCCTTTTCCGTTTTCTAAATAAATTCACTGTTGTCTCGTAGTGAAAATAAATTAAACCGGTTGTAATAAGTATACTACACGACTGGAACAATGCTAAGTTAATCTTACTCTACCATGGCCAAATGGTGAGGTTAGAAAAACATGGTCTCTCTTTGTCCAGAAGGAGGGAAATTCCTTTGTATGTGTAGATACAGTTCTCTTTAGACCGCAGGCTTGTGCAGCTGTGGGCAGAGAGAGCGAAATCCAATCTGACCGCTCTTTTAGTTAAGAAGATGACGTCATCGGTCATAGGCCGCTTTTGACCAATGACTTCCTGTCCGGCTGTGAAGCATTCTGGGAAACCAAGTTCAATGTCTCACCTTTGATCATAGAACAAAGCGCCATGCTGTCTCCACTGCCATTTTGAGTGGGACATGGCCCTACAACAGCTTGTATAACAGTGTAAATTTGCTGTCCCCTCAAAATAACTCAACACACAGCCATTAATGTCTAAACCGCTGGCAACAATAGTGAGTACACTCCTCACTATTTAAGTGAAATTATATATTTATTCTATTTATATTTCACTATTTAAGTGAAAATGTCCAAATTGGGCCCAAAGTGTCAATATTTTGTGTGGCCACCATTATTTGGCATGGAGTTCACCAGAGCTTCATAGGTTGCCACTGGAGTCCTCTTCCACTCCTCCATGACGACATCACGGAGCTGATGGATGTTAGAGACCTTGTGCTCTTCCACCTTCCATTTGAGGATGCCCCACAGATGCTCAATAGGGTTTAGGTCTGGAGACATGCTTTGCCAGTCCATCACCTTCACCCTCAGCTTCTTTAGCAAGGCAGTGGTCATCTTGGAGGTGTGTGTTTGGGGTCGTTATAATGCTGGAATACTGCCCTGTGGCCCAGTCTCCGAAGGGAGGGGATCATGCTCTGCTTTGGTATGTCACAGTACATGTTGGCATTCATGGTTCCTCAATTAAATTAATTTATGGGTTTTCGCACATGACACAATGATGCACTCTGCACCGTTTATTTAGCCGAGTTTAATCTTTTGAGTGCTGTAATGTCCTATTTATTTTTATTTGCACTGGACCCCTGCCCCTACCCCTGCTTGGAGGCACCATTGTGACTATCTACTTGCCAATGACATACATTGAAGAAGTTGAATTCTCAGTTGATTTTTGCAGTTTGTATCAGGTGTACAGTAGTGTAGTTTATTCTCCCTGAGGTACCTGTGTTTATTGCATGAGAACAAAGATGTTGATGTCCACTCCCTCTCACAAATCATCTTCTCCATGTCACAGCAGAGGAAATTGTATTGCTCAGAGGTTTCTCTGCCATTCAGAGTTTTTCTCAAGTGTTTCTATAAAAATAGACACAAATGTGCAACATAGGCCTACAAAAGTAATACAAATATCACATTAGATAATAACTCAGATAATTTGGTCTTGGAAGAATTTGATGAGAATGTTTGAGTTCATATTGAAACTTAATTTCTTTTGATGAAGAATATGTGATGCTGATAGTCTGAGCACTGTTTGAGACATTGATAACCAATCAGCTTTGTGAAATGGATCAATCAATTCTGCACATTGAAAAGATCTGACACAACAGACCATTTTGTTCAAGAATCAGACAAATGATTCCTTATGTCGTGAATGGATCAAGAGGAGCTAGAAAAGATATCAAGATGTTCAGGGAATAATTATATTCTTCAGTGACTCAAATTTGGGTCAAGCTATTGTATAACTTTATAAGACCTGGGAATAATGCACAAGATACATGAAATACTTTTATGGGGCTCGTTTGTCCTTTTTGTCACTTTACAGCCCCTGGTCACCATTCAGTCTTCAGTCCTTACGTTTGGAAAAGAGCAGCATGTACATTCTGCTAAACATCTCCTTTTGTGTACCACAAAGGACAAAAAGTCATACTTGATTTGATTGACATGAGGGTCATTTTTGGGATGAAGTATCCCTGTAACCACTAAATTGAGCTCTAGATGTCTTTGCCGTGGATCTTTTAAATGCATTGCTTTATTATCTCCTTAATGTGGACGTGTGTGTGGGTATATATTGCTCACTGCCACTCTATCATCCCCCTTCTCACCCTCGTGTCTCTTGCCTTCCAGTGTGAAGAAAGTGTTTCTCTCTGACATCTGGACAAATTTGCAAATGTGCGACACAGATCTTTCTCTAGGGAACAGAGCTGCAAGTGCCTGTTTACATAAAGCTGCTGTTTGCCACGAGTTAATGACCAGTGCGGTGTTATTAACACACACACACACACACACAAACACACACACATGCACACACAGTTTTTCTATGCAGACATGAATTAGAGAGGACAATGGACTCTCAAATGCAGCCGCCATGGTCAAAAATAGCTCGTGTCACAACAGCCTAGAGAAAAAGCCAATTGTCTCTCAGAGTTTTATTGGTCTGTTTTTCAATGTTTTTTCTGAGAAATTGTTGAATCTTCAGTCCTTATGTCAAAAAGAATATAGACTGACAGCGTTTGTCGATTTGTAGGTTGTGCTCAGTTCAGCAGCAAGAAGTCATATAATGAACTCATAACCAGACGTGTACAGTATAACCCTCGTAATTGTCTGCAAACTCTACTTTGACATTTCAAGAAATGTTTTAATCAATTATAGTAGACCTATTAAACCAGCTATTCACATTTTAAAACTGCTCACAAACTTAAACATACACAAATGCCACCAACAAAAACACTACGTGACACTGAGCGCTTCAGCCAGCCAAGTTTAAACATTGTTAAACCCAACAAAAAGTTACTAACAAAAAGTAGCTACACTGAAATTATATAAAAAAGAAAATATTTTTGGATTGTAAGTTTCACAAGCCCTTTTTCAGATTTACTTATTTCCATTTCATAACAATGAAACACTAAATTATGTAATATTCAACTAAATTGAATTCATTTCAATAAGAAAATGTAATGAATCAAATGTATTATAGATTATTTTAAAAATGTTTAGGTTCTATCAATTCCATTTTGTTAAAAAGTCTATGTATGTGCGGTCTGGTTCTGTTGACCTAGTGGGACACGTGGATGTTTCCAAATATGGAATCGGACACTCTCTAGAGATCCAATGAGAGTGATCTGACACATCTATGATGTGAAGGATCGTGTTTCAGTGAGACGCTCTCAGAGACCAGCGTTGCTAATAGCGATCCATATTAGCACGTGCCTTCGGTTTTACACATCATATTACATCGAGTGAGGGCTTGTTTGATTCAAGATTGCCCACTGTAAGTTGTGATATGTAATTTGTTCATGAAATAATAAACCAAAATGTGATGGAAAAGCTATATATATATATATATATATATATATATATATATATATAAAAAAACACACACACAGTACTGTGCAAACGTTTTCGGAAAAATGTTGCATAGTGAGGAAGTCTTCTAAAATAATGTCATAAATAGTTTTCATTTATCAATTATTAACATACAGAGTCCAGTAAACATACAATCTAAATCAATATTCGGTGTGACCACATTTGCCTTGAAAACAGCCCCGATTCTCCTAGATACATCTGGACACAGTTATTCTTGGTTGTTGGCAGATCAGATGTTCAATCTTCTTGGAGAATTCTCCACAGTTCTTTTATCTATTTCAGATGTCTCAATGTCTTCTGTCTCTTCATGTAATCTCAGACTGACCCAATGTTCTATGGGGGGCTCTGTGGGGGCCATTACATCTGTTGCAGGGCACCCTGATCTGCAAAAGTAATGTTTGGGAGTCTAACATTTATATTTCCTATTGACTAAAACTGAAGATATAAATAACCATGTTAAAACATCTTAAATGCCTAAAACCTTTGCACAGTACTGTATATATATGTGCACTCGCAGCCAAAAGTTTGGAATAACGTACAGATTTTGCTGTTTTGGAAGGATATTGGTACTTGGTGAATTGGTTCACCAAAGTGGCATTCAACTGATCACAATGTATAGTCAGGACAGTACTGATGTAAAAAACAACACCATCACTATTTAAAAAAAAGGCATTTCTGATCAAATCTAGACAGCAGCATCACTCAAACACCTCATCCTTGAGTAATCATGATAAATTGATCATTTGATACTAGAAAATCTCTTGCCATTACATCAAACACAGTTGAAAGATATTTGGTTCATTAAATGAAGCTTAACGTTGTCTTTGTGTTTGTTTTTGAGTTGTCACAGTATGCAATAGACTGACATGTCTTCAGGTCAATATTAGGTCAAAAATGGCAAAAAAGAAACATCTTTCTCTAGAAACTCATCAGTCAATCGTTGTTTTGAGGAATGAAGGATATATAATGCTTGAAATTGCCAAAAAAAGATTTCATACAAAGATGTACACTACAGTTTTCAAAGACAAAGAACAATTGGCTCTAACAAGGACAGAAAGAGATGTTGAAGATGTACAACTAAACAAGAGGATAAGTACATCAGAGTCTCTAGTTTGAGAAATAGACGTCTCGCATGTCCTCAGCTGACAGCTTCATTGAATTCTACCCGCTCAACACCAGTTTCATGTACAACAGTAAAGAGAAGACTCAGGGGTGCAGGACTTATGGGAAGAACTGCAAAGAAAAAGTCACTTTTGAAACAGAAAAACAAAAGTAAATGTTAGAGTGGGCAAAGAAACAGACATTGGAGAACAGATAATTGGAAAAGAGTGTTATGGATCTTAACCCCATTGAGCTTTTGTGGGATCAGCTAGACTGTAAGGTGCGTGAAAAGTGCCCGACAAGACTACAGGAAGTGTGGGGTGAAAGGTTACCTGAGTATCTGGACAAACTGACAGCCAGAATGTCAAGGATCTGTAAAGCTGTCATTGCTGCACGTGGAGGATTTTTTATGAGAACTCTGTAGAAGTTTAAGAAGTTCTGAATTATTTTTTCAAATTGCAATAGTAATTTTTAATGTTATTAATGTTCTGAATATACATTGTGATCAGTTGAATGCCACTTTGATGAATAAAAGTACCAATTTATTTCCATAAGAGAAAAATCTGTACAATATTCCAAACTTTTGACAGTGTATAACAATGTATAAACACACACACACACACACACACACACACACGTTCATTTTACATGCAAATACTCACTGTAGTTTGCTGTCTGAATGAAACATTGCCATATTATACTAATCAAGGCCTTGCCAAAGATTTATAACACATGGCTGTGTTATATTCATTGCAAATATAAGTGTCTAAGATTTAAAACGACTCAAATCAAGCAAGTGGTTGTTGATCAGTATTATAATACATATATATATTTTTAGTAATCAGCGCCAAGTATCTGGTCGCTACAGGTTTAAGAGGTTACATTTTTAAAATATTTTTTTTAAATGCTATTATTTAATTCTGCAATTAGTTCAGTTATAGATTTAATTACAGAAATTAATAATAGTCTTACTACAGTAACCATCATTTAACCATGGTATTTGTAGTGTGGTGGAACGACCGCCCCTCGCCCCTCCCTAACAAACATGCTTGGCTCACAAACAGGAGTGGGTCGGAGTGAGGAGAGGTGCAACTTAAAAAGCCTTGTTTGTGTAACGGATGATGATGCACACCTGACGTGAATATAGCCTCATAAATGCTGCTATGAAAACGCAGAATGCCTCTCTCCTCCTCCTCACGTGGTCTACTTTCTTTCCTATATCATCACGTGAAAAACTATGGAATAAATGATGATGCCTGTTCCTTTTTTTTTTATCTAGATTAGGCATACTGGAGCTCATAGGGCCTCAAGTCATTTGGTGACACTTATCTAAATCAGGTCTGTATTTGTGCTCACAGTCAGGGGTACATTTTCTCACCTCTATTTGACCCCTGTGTGTAAGGCCAATATGGATAAGGACTGCCCACTGAATGCCTATGAAATACAATGTTGCCTCTCTTAGTTTAGACTTGATGACTGCGGCATAAGACAGCATGTTCTCCTGGTCTCCTCTGCAAGTTTCCAATACCTGCCTATGTGACCTTCGGGTTTTGTTTTCTGTCTCTCGACTCGGTTTGTCCCACCCTTCATTAGCACACATAGACATTCGAAATGTGGATGATATTAGGCTTTATTTTCCTGCACACAGAGCAGTAAAAGAGAGAAATGGTGAATCGTAATGTTGTCAAAACTCCACCCACAGCAGTTCTCTTCAACTCTGCTGCACTCAATATCACAGTAAAGATTACTCATTCACAGTATATTGTACATGAAACAAAAAATAAAATAAATATAATAATCTCTCCAAACAATTACATACTTTGTAAACAATTCAATGTTGTCTTGTCTTAAACTTTTTTTTGGTTTTGTGATCGTATAACACTAATTACACAGCTTGCATCATCCATTTTGTATTACTCTTAATTGCATGAATTTAGTGGAAATAACATCTGATATTTTTTAGTAAAACCATGAATTACATGCGTTATAAAACACAGTTCGTACCAAATATTTCCCAACAATACAGAAAACAACTTCATGAACAGCAAATTATTAAACACTAGATAAAACATTTACCTGCACACAGAGCAGTAAAAGAGAGAAATGGTGAATCGTAATGTTGTCAAAACTCCACCTATTCGAAATACATTTCACCTCATTAGAAAGCACATGGCAAAATGACGCAGAAAATCGTAGAATGCATCCAAACAGACATAAAACGATCAAAATACTCATAAATATGAACAGAAAACACTTTACAAATCAATAATTATCTATTATGAGCAATCCCGCAAATACTTGTCAACCATTTGAGATTAATTTATATATTTCTAACTTTTAGTGCGGAGCTATCACAGAAACGACTCACCCACAGCAGTTCTCTTCAACTCTGCTGCAGATTGTTCGAGCACAGTGGCCTATAGCGCCACCAGCACAGCCAATAGGAAGCGCAATCCCATTATTGCAGGATTTATTTAAAGAACCCTACACCTATATTTATCCCGTTACATACACCCCCCTTAAATCCTGCTAAATGGGAACATACCATAACAAGAAAAATCAACAGTAAAGAAAAGAATAAAGAAAAAAAAAAAAAAACAGGGTGCCGAAATACAACTTCATACTCTCAATCAATAAAGAGGAGAATAAAATGCACACGGATTATAATTAGCTGTCAATCAATTGATTCTCCCATAAGGAGTACAGAAAGATAAGGAAGGCGCCTATTCCCAATCCTACAGTAGACCAAAGAGATGCCTGTTACACCTCAAAATCTCATTATACACTAACTCCCGATTCGATTTCAAATCTCTGTATCGATATATTCTCGTGTTCTCAGCTATGCATGAAATCAATTGTCACTTTTTATGTGAAAATGCTTTTAACTAAATAAACAAAAGAACTCACTGTAGAGTCTGAACTGTGTATGTTTTGTGTGTTCATCTCATAAAGCAGTCTTTTAGGAGGCTTAATGACTCTGCCAAGTCTAGTTTGAGTCACTACTGCATCAACACGTCTTGGCTGTGTGCACATCACAGGTTCCGCTGTGTCCTCATGCACGAACAGTTCTCCTTGAGTCGAATCAGAGTCTTGAGCTACCACTTCAGGTAAATCGACGACACTCTGGACATGTCCATCACTCCGTTCAACATCACTGTGCACTGTGACATCACTCCTCTCATTCAAGCTCCCAGCGTCAACACTCATGGAATCCAGAATCTCTGACACACATTCCAACACATCAGGTAAGTCTATATGGTTTGTATGACCCTCGTCCTCAACACCATCAGGGCTACTCAATATCCAGTTTGCAGTTCTGTCATCATGGTCAATTTCATCTCCTTGAGCCAATTCCTCATTCATATCATCGCACCGTTGATCCTGGTCCTGGGGCTCAGCAATTGGTAGGAAATTCACAGGCAACAAGAAATTTCTATGGACTACCCTCACTTTGTTTGAGATGATCGACCGAATTCTGTAAACATTGATATCAGGGTACACAACCATGACTTCATATGGAGACGACTCCCACTTGTCAGCAACTTTTCTTCTGCCTCTCTCACCTCTGTTCGCAACCAGCACTCTATCACCAACAGCCAGTGGACATCCCTTCACCTTCCGGTTGTAAAGTCTGCCATGCCGTTCCTGTTCTTTCAAAGTGTGCACCTGTGCTATACGTGCTGCTTCACGCAAATCATTCTTCAACTTGGACACAAAGTCCTTGAAATCCACCACATCCTCATTAAAAAGCACATTCTGAAACAGGACATCAATTGGGAGACGAGGAACTCTGCCAAACATAAGAAAGAATGGCGCAAAACCCGTTGTCTCATGTTCCGTGCAGTTGTAACAGAAGGTAAGTTGCTGTAGCATCTGTGGCCATTTTGATTTTGCTTTAGGAGGCAATGTTCTGATCATGCTACCCAGAGTCCTATTGAACCTCTCAGCAATGCCATTACCCATGGGGTGGTATGGTGTTGTGTGTGACTTGTCTACACCCGCCATGGTCAATAGTTCCTTGATTAGCTTGCTTTCAAAATTAGCCCCCTGGTCAGAATGAATTCTCTTGGGAAACCCATAAACTAGAAAGAAGTCATTCCAGAGCCTTTTCGCAACTTGTTTGGCTGACTGACTCTGGCATGGGAAAGCATGAGCCATTTTTGTAAAATGATCTGTCACGATCAGCACGTCTACAGACTTTCCTTCTCTGAGCTCTGCTGACCAAAAGTCAATGCAGACCAGCTCAAGTGGCTCTGAAGTGCGGATACTGGCTAACGGAGCACAAGCATTGGGTTCTGAAGTTTTACCAGCCACACAGCGACAACAATTCGTCACATAATCATCAACATCTTTCCTCATTCCAATCCAGAAGAATCGTTGTCTTTCTAGTGACAGTGTTCTACTACGACCTTGATGTCCTGCTGCATCATGGATTCCATGGAGAACTTGTGTTTTCAAGGAAGCAGGTACAACAAACAGGTACAGTTTCTTGTTCAGCTTTGGATCTCTTTTCACCTTGTACAGCACACCATCACAGATGACCAGTTTGTCGAACTGTTTCAACAATCTCTGCACACTTTTGGATTCCTTTGCTTGTTCTTTCTTAGATGGTTTCCGACATCTCTCAATGTAGTAACGAATTCGACACAAAGTGCTATCCCACTCCTGCTCCTGAACAATGGTACTGTGCTGTAACGGAGGGCTGAACTGTTGCGGTGGTGAGATGGCTGGCACCGTCCCCAGTACTTCACTCAAGCCGCCAGTAGAATGTGCTGCCAACACCGCAGAAACTTCCTCGCTCCCAAAAGAACCTGAAGACAAGAGTCCATCACTGTTTGGGTCACAAGAACCTTTGCCACCCTTCTGCACGACTTGATGATTACTTGTGCACTTGAAAGCATCCTGGACAGAATTGTTAACAACACCACTGACATCCTTCAAGAGAGACAGGTAAGGTTCAGTGATGAGACGATGGGCTATACAAGACTGGACAAATGGCTCACGACTCAAAGCATCCGCCACAACATTCTTTGTTCCCGGAACATACTTTAGATCAAAACTGTAAGAAGCAAGTTTTGCCACCCATCTCTGCTCACATGCGTCAAGCCGTGGCTTAGTCAAAATATAAGTAAGAGGATTATTATCTGTCCAAGCTGTAAAGTGCCGTCCTCTTAGCCAATGGCTAAACTTCTCACAGATAGCCCACTTTAAAGCAAAGAACTCTAATCTGTGAGCTGGATAGTTCATTTGTGAGCGAGACAGAGTTCTACTCGCAAATGCAACAGGTCTGGCAATCTCTTCACCAGGCAGAACTTGCGACAATACAGCTCCTACACCATCAAAAGATGCATCTACAGCCAGCATGAAATGTTGGTCAAAGTCTGGATGAGCCAATGTCACATTTCTTGTTAATTCTAGTTTCAGGGTGTGCAAAGCTTCCTCACAATCAGCTGTCCAATCAGCTGGGGAAAGTTTGAGGTAACTGACTTTCTTCCTTGGTTTGCATCCTTTCGTGACAGGAGTGTGTTTGACTGCACCTGATATCAATTTGAATAGAGGCTTAGCTTTTGCTGAACAGCCTTCAATAAAATGTTGATAATATAGAACCATTCCAAGAAAGGACCTGATCTTTTTTTGACATGGGGTTTTTCCATCAGATTCCATCATATCAGATGCTGAGATGTTATTAATGGCCTCAACTTTACCAGGATCAGTCTTAATCCCTTCCTCACAGACAATGTGTCCAAGGAATTTCACAGATCGTCTCAAAAGAAAACATTTCCTAGGAGCCAACTTTAGATTGTGATGTGCCAGCCGCAAGAGAACCATTTCGAGGCGTTGAAGAGTGACTGACTCAGACGAGGCAAACACCATCAAATCGTCAAGGTAACAGAACACTGCTGAAATTCTCATCTCCAAAGATAGACATCATCATTCTCATGAAAGTGGCTGGGCTATTCGAGAGACCCTGAGGAAGCCGGTTATACTCGTGAAGACCAAATGGGGAAGAGAAGGCAGTGTACTTTTTGTGGTCTTCCTCTACAGGAACATTATAATACCCTGAGGTAAGATCCATGGTAGAAAAAAACGTGTTGCCACCCAAGGCAGCCAACACATCGGACTGATGTGGTAATGGGTAGGCATCTCTGACAGTCCTCGCATTTAACCACCTGAAATCAGTGCAGATCCTGAGATCGCCATTCTTCTTCCATACTAAAACATGAGGGGACGCATAGTCACTGTGTGACTTGCGGATAATTCCCTTTTCCTCCATCTCGTTTAATGCTGTCCGCAGTTTCGCATACTGGCTCGGTGGTATACGCCTATATGGAAAACGGAAGGGTCTGTCGTCAGTGAGGTTAATCCGATGGACAACGCCTTTGGCCTCTCCACAGTCCAATTTGTCTCTTGAGAACACTGATTCATACTTCTCGATAAGGTATAACAACTTGTCTTTCCAGTGGGCTGATATTTCACAAGACTCCAAATCAAGTTCACCAAGACCCAATTCACTTAAGACACGTTTCATCTCTTCACTGGATCTAGGTGGTAAAGGTTCCTCAGTACACTGCAGATTTGACTGTATCTGTGTCGGTAACGGCAAATCTTGCACAGCAATACAAGGTGACACGTCAGCAATTTTTGCATTTCTCTTTAACACCACTCTGTGATCAGTAGGGTTAATGACTTTCAAGGGGATAGAACCATCTCCCCATAGTGGTGTTATGACCCTCCCGACCAGAATTTGCCTTGGTCTCGATCTGGATTCGGTTGGTTCCACAATAACAGTGCTGCCAATCGACAAGGCAGAAGACTGAGGTAGCTTACCCCACACCAGATGTTCAGTCTGCGGCTCTAGTGTCACACTCCTCTGTAACTTTACAGTACCGACCTTCTCAGGTATGGATTCACCTCTCCACCTTTCGGCATTTGAGAAAAGGGACAGAAACCTACAGCACTCATCACTCTCACCGTTGCTTGATTTAGACATGAGCCTCCAGTAACCATCTGACTCTCTCAGCTGCATCAGCAGTCTCTTTATGACATTTGTTCCCAAAATCATCTCTTCAGACTGGCCAGGCACAACCAAAACAGGAATTATCATGGAGCAGCCGTACACAGTAGCTTTAAGATTATAGACTGCCGTAGGGGAAACATGATGGCCACCACAACCAACAATGACAATATCTTGTGCTGACTGGCTTGTCAAGTCCGGGTTGCTTCTCAACAACCGTTCTTCAGCAGACTCACTAAGAGTACACGCCATTGATCCACTATCAAGTAAAGCTTTGAGAATGAGATCAGTCTCAACTGAAACGGAAGTGTAAAACAAACTATCAGCTCTTGGAACTCTCTGAACACCCTGAAAGATGACTGTTTTTTCCGAAGGTACATCACGAAACATGTCACATAAAGACTCACAATCCTTTACATCTTCAAAACTGGAAATGGGAGCTTCACTCTCAAGATCTACGTGATCCTCCCTCACACGTAGATCATCTAGTTTGACTGTTGGTTGCCCGAGGAAGTAGTCTTCCTTTCCTTCGGGCACCGGTTTCTGGGATGGTCAGGTGAAAAACACTGGAAACAGAGCCTGTTGTCTTTACAGTGAGTAAAAGCAGAATGTGAGGTGTCCTTGCACACCAAGCATGGCGTCTCATTCAAGCCTGGAATTCTAGACATGCTGCTTCTTTTCCTGTACTCCTTGCTTGTCTGTGCATTACCCCTATTATTCATCAAAACTCTTTCCAGCATATCAATCACCTTTTCTAAAGCCATATTCTCTGACTGTTTTGACTGAAGGGAATCCTGGTCAGTTGTCACTGGGCAGGGGCCAGGATTTACCCTCATCTCATTCACAGAAACTTTCTGCTCACATCCAATCGGCTTATTTCCTTGACCTGTGGCTCTGAGACTTTTCTCTGAATGATACTCGTTCAGAATCTCTTGTACTTCATAAGCCATCCATTTGTCAATGGTTTTTGAACGAAATGTTAGCGCTAGATCTGAATTTGGACAATTTCGAATGAACATACGTGTGACTTCAATCAATTGATTGTCCAGTACCTTACCCTGCTGTCTTAGACACTCAGCTGTGATGTCAGCAGTACGGTTCAGACGCAACCAGTAGTCAAAGGGATCCTCTTGAGGTTCTGGGAGAGTAGTGTAGAAATCTTGCAATGGGATAGGAGAATACTGCTGGCAACTGAAATGCTTCCGTAAAATGGTATAGATGGCATCAGGATCTGTACTGACATTCAAACCACTAGACAGCATCCCCACTTTAACAACATCCTTGGCTTTGCCTCTCAAGTGAATTAAAATTTCCTCACCCTGCTCATCAATAGGCAGAAGTCCCTTCCTTATGAAATTTTTCATGAGCTCCACCCACTCATCAAGTGTAACCGTGTCTGATGCGTTGCCTCTAAAGATTGGAGGATCTTTAACGTCCCTCTGGCGTACTACTTGAATCTGCGATGCACCTGATGTGGAGCTTTGCTCAGTCATGTATCTACCATTGGGGCTATTATGAGTATGCCTAGGTGTAACTTCAGTCTGACTGTGCAAATTCAAATGTTCAAGAATACTGTCCGCCAGTTGCAAGCCTACCTGCTGTACTATGCTACCCATTTGACTCATCATGTCACTAGTAAGGACTGGAGTTGATGTGCTAATTGGCTGCGTACTGTCAGGACTGCTACAATTTACACAATTAGTGTTCTCATTAGCATTTTGAGCAGGACTCGCATTAGCTCTTAACCCCACTCCATTACTAATATCTGGGAAAGGAATTGGTGTTGCCAACAGACCTCTCCCTCGACCAACACTAACTGGAGTGCCCATATATCGAGATCCAGTTACCCTTGCATGATCCATAATCAGGTAAGATCATAAAAGTGAGAAGAAAAAAAAAAAATATATATTTCCACAGAATATTCAACAAATGCAGTGATACCTGAATTAAATAATAAAATCAAACAACGTCAAAGTGTCTATGCAAGAGTCTCTTTCCAGTGATATTAACTGTAAAGCTTAGCTGAAAGTCCTGCGCAATGAAGAATGAAGACAGGCCAGCCGGTCCGATGTTTAGATGATCTTCGACCACCTCGACTTAAGTCCTGAGTCACGGCACCAATGTGACCTTCGGGTTTTGTTTTCTGTCTCTCGACTTGGTTTGTCCCACCCTTCATTAGCACACATAGACATTCGAAATGTGGATGATATCAGGCTTTATTTTCCTGCACACAGAGCAGTAAAAGAGAGAAATGGTGAATCGTAATGTTGTCAAAACTCCACCCACAGCAGTTCTCTTCAACTCTGCTGCACTCAATATCACAGTAAACATTACTCATTCACAGTATATTGTACATGAAACAAAAAATAAAATAAATATAATAATCTCTCCAAACAATTACATACTTTGTAAACAATTCAATGTTGTCTTGTCTTAAACTTTTTTTTGGTTTTGTGATCGTATAACACTAATTACACAGCTTGCATCATCCATTTTGTATTACTCTTAATTGCATGAATTTAGTGGAAATAACATCTGATATTTTTTAGTAAAACCATGAATTACATGCGTTATAAAACACAGTTCGTACCAAATATTTCCCAACAATACAGAAAACACAACTTCATGAACAGTAAATTATTAAACACTAGATAAAACATTTACCTGCACACAGAGCGGTAAAAGAGAGAAATGGTGAATCGTAATGTTGTCAAAACTCCACCTATTCGAAATACATTTCACCTCATTAGAAAGCACATGGCAAAATGACGCAGAAAATCGTAGAATGCATCCAAACAGACATAAAACGATCAAAATACTCATAAATATGAACAGAAAACACTTTACAAATCAATAATTATCTATTATGAGCAATCCCGCAAATACTTGTCAACCATTTGAGATTAATTTATATATTTCTAACTTTTAGTGCGGAGCTATCACAGAAACGACTCACCCACAGCAGTTCTCTTCAACTCTGCTGCAGATTGTTCGAGCACAGTGGCCTATAGCGCCACCAGCACAGCCAATAGGAAGCGCAATCCCATTATTGCAGGATTTATTTAAAGAACCCTACACCTATATTTATCCCGTTACACCTACACATACCCCATTTACTGTGAGATCACCAGATTCCCCTTTATTTTAGACACTTTTCCCCTTGGACACTTTTTTGGACATTTTATGTATATTATTATTTCCAATAAATGCTTCTCTTGCTCAACCCGCCACAAAACCAACTACAAAATTAATCATGGTTACTACAATATTCCTATAGTAAAACCATAGTTACTATATGGATAGAATAGCATTACTAAAGTAAAACCGTGGTTTATTGTATCAAAACATAGTAAAATCAGTGTCAGTGTGAATGGGGCATTATTCAAGCACTACTATCATCAGTGTGGCGTACATTCATCAATGTGTTGTACTTCATGTAATCCCAAACAGTGTAAAGATGCACTAAAATGGAAAATATATACTGTAAAAGAAGTATATATATATATATATATATATATATATATATATATATATATATATATACTGTTGTGAGTCTCTGTCTGGGTAAACGTTCAACATGAGTCTTTAATTTTACACACTTGCTTGTGTAACACAACAAGGTATTCTTTTCAGCACAACACAAAACACACAGAACATTCTGCTTCATGTCTCTCCCCTCCGGCGGACTGGACTGCTCTTTTATCCCACTCAGCTCTCACTGCAAACACAAAAAGTCGTTAGAGATCATTTCCCACAGGTGTCAATCCTTACCGTTCTTCCCCTCGCAGCCTTGCTCTCCTCAGCCACGCCCCCATCACCACAACTGTATATAATGTAAACAACATCAGATATCAACTTCAGATGATCAAAAATACATTTAAGAACAGATAGATATAAACTCCAGAAGTCAGCCTATAGATGGATCCATTCCAGCATACCATAAATGATGATGGTAGTGACTTTTTAATGAGCTATGTATCAGGGTGAAACTGATGATTATTTTACTGGCATGGCATAGAATTTCAGCAGATCCTTTCCTCCTTAAACTCGCTAATTACCCACACACGCTGTATTTACTGCACCTCAAACCAGCATGTGATGGTACTGCGACAACTGCTTTATTTGCTCATGTCGCTAGGTTACATGCTGAGATGTGGGATAGTTTGAGACATTCTGGAGTGGACAAGTGGGCATTCAGATCATTAAACTGAAACAGTGCTGTTCTAAACTATTCTATCATTGCACAAACCAAGCACATATGGAGAGATAACAAAATTATCAAATTTGACAGAAAAGATTGTGTGGATGCCTTCGAAACAGTTGTTTTGGTGTTGGTTATGTAACCCTAACTCTAATTACCTTACAGTAGAACAAAACGTTTTTCATATATTATATCGCCCCCTAGCATCACAAATTGATGAAATTTTGCATGTGTCCTCAGAATGGTCGACTGTCCATACAAATTAAGTTTAGTTAAGTTTTGATACTGTGCTCACAAGATCCAGGCCAATTAGTAGTAATAGGCCACACCCAAAAAATGTTTTGGCTTATATCTTCAGAACGATTTGACATATCAAAAGTCTTTTGATAACATTTTGTCAGAAGGGTCTGTAAATCATTTATACCAATTTTCGTGCAAACTGGGCAAGTTACTTTTTTTTGACGAGTTTGACAAAGTAGGTTTTTCAAAGTTTCTTGCGGAAATTCACGTGACCGAATTATTTGGGGGCAATGATGGTTTCAGAGAAGCTAAAACATTTTATTCTAGCCTATACGGTTCCTGAGTTATAAGCAAAAACATGAACTAGTTCTGTTTTTAAAGATTATGAGTTATCCTAAAAAAGTCCCTTTGGTCAAGTCAAGTCAAGTCAATTTTATTTGTATAGCTTCTTTCACAACACACATCATTTCAAAGCAGCTTTACAGAAGTTCAGCATTAACAGATGATAAAAATGTAATGTCTATAAAGTCGATAAATCATCATCCTTGTGCAGGGCTCCAAACTGCGACTAAAAATGGTCGCATTTATGACCAAATAAATTTATTTGCGAGTGTAATTTCTGTCAAGGTCGCCATTGGCGACAGTAAAAATTTACTCCCTTTGATTTTAAAATTTGCATTACATTTCCCGAGATACATTACAAAAGTTTATATCAAAGAAATAGCGGGGAAAACGGAGTTCATTGCAGGAACTAACCATTTCAAAAAAGAGACTGTGAGAAAACACGGTGACAGTAACAAGCATAAAAAATGCACGTGATCACATAATTGCGAAGAATGCTCCACAGACTACACTGTTAGCACGTGCAGTGTTTCTTGCATGCGAGCTGCGGGATGAAAAGGAATGGAAGGAGTTAAAAATGAAAATATTTGGCGCCTGTTTTTCCCCCTATAGGAGCCAATGGCTCCTTAATTGATTTTTTGTTTGGAGCCTTGTTGTGGAATTAGATAAGATATGATTCTTTATCGTGTTTAAAAATAATTAAATAATAATTGTATTAATAACCCCAGTGAGCAAGCCGAATGCGACTGTGGCAAGGAACACAAAACTCCAAAAGATGATTGTTAATGGAGAAAAATAACCTTGGGAGAAACCAGACTCACTGTGGGGGGCCAGTTCCCCTCTGGCTAACATCATGAATAATGTAAATAAGAATTATTTATAGTTAAAAAACATGACTTAAAAAATTATTAAACTTATTAAGTGCTAAGGGTCAGTATTTAGACAGTGATTGTGTTTGAACTGCAAGATTAGTGACCAGTGTCTTTGAAGTCCATCCTTGATTAAATTCCAGAAGTTCACTTAGATGCAATTGTCCTTGTTTGGCTGATGAAGGCTTTTGTTGGCAATAATTAGTCTATGTATCCCATTTCAAGATCGTAGTCCATGGTGATGGGGCATCTGAAGTCTCTGTGAGAGGCTGGATACAAACTGGAGCTGACGAACGCTATTTACCTCGGGACTGGCATCCCAAGATAACAGCAGAAAAGCAGATGGGAAATAATTAGCATAGCTGATGTTCATAATATTAAAGCATTATAACTGATTCAGCAGTAATATAAAAAGTAAGCATTATGTGAATGCTTGGTTAAAGAGATGCGTCTTTAATCTAGTTTTAAACTGGGACAGCGAGTCTGAGCCTCGAACAATATCAGGAAGGCTATTCCAGAGTTTAGGAGCTAAATGTGAGAACGCCCTCCCTCCATTAGTGGACTTAGATATCCTAGGTATGACCAGAAGCCTCGAATTTAGTGATCTTAAAGAGCGCGATGGATTGTATGGCGATAGAAGATCCGTTAAATACACAGGAGCTAAACCATTTAGGGCTTTATAGGTCAGTAGTAATACTTTGTAATTGATACGGAACTTAATTGGTAGCCAGTGTAGAGATGATAAAATCGGTATTATATGATCATATTTTCTTGACCTAGTAAGAACTCTAGCGGCTGCATTTTGGACTAACTGTAGCTTGTTTATTGAGGATGCAGAGCAACCAGCTAATAAAGCATTACAGTAATCTAGTCTCGAGGTCATGAATGCATGAACTAACTTTTCTGCATCAGAAGCAGATAGCATGTTACGTAGCTTAGCAATGTTTCTAAGGTGGAAAAAGGCTGTTCTCGTAACAGATGAAATATGATTTTCGAAAGTCAAGTTGCGGTCTAGTATAACACCCAGGTCTTTTACTGTAGTGGATAATGTAACAGGACATCTTTCTAAATTAAAGTTGTATTGTAAGGGATTTTGTGGGTAGTTTTTTGGACCAATAAGTAATACCTCCGTTTTATCGGAATTTAATAACAGGAAATTACGCGTCATCCAGCATTTTATATCTTTAAGACACTCTGTCAAGTTAGATAAGTTAGTGTTTTTATCTGGTCGTGATGAGATATATAATTGAGTGTCATCAGCATAACAGTGGAAATTAATTCCATGTTTTCTTATAATTTTACCAAGTGGCAGCATATATATTGAGAATAATAGAGGGCCTAACACAGATCCTTGTGGCACTCCATAGTCTACTGACGTTATTTTCGATTTTTCCCCATTTAAACAGACAAAATGGTAACGGTCTGATAAGTACGATCTAAACCAGCTTAATGCCTGTCCCTGAACACCAGTGTAGTTTTGTAGTCGATCCAAGAGTATTTCCCCTAGCACGGAGCTTGGATGTGTAGCTTTCACTTCCCAATCTGTCACGCTGGCTGGCCCGGACCATCCAACTCGTTTACGCAATTCAGTTTGCCAGGCCTCCACCCCCTTCACAGGCGTCCGCTTTACCGCAGTACACGGCGAGCATGCCAAATCCTTACGCGCAGAGAATGCTACCCTTTTACACAAAGACGCGATAGAGCCTGTCCCTCCAACCAAAATGAAGAAGGGTCTCGACAGCTCTTTCTTCATTGTACCCAAGAAAGGCGGCGGCTTTCGACCGATCTTGGACTTGAGAGTTTTCAACCGGGCTTTGCACAAACTCCCATTCAAAATGCTCACTCAAAAACACATCTTAACTTGCGTCCAGCATCTAGATTGGTTCGCAGCGGTAGACCTGAAGGATGCATACTTCCACGTCTCAATATTGCCTGGACACTGACCCTTCCTTCAGTTCACGTTCGAAGGCCAGGCATATCAGTACAAGGTCCTCCCCTTCGGCATGTCTCTGTACCCTCGCGTCTTCACCGAAGTCGCAGAGGCAGCCCTTGCCCCGCTCCGAGAAGCCGGCATCCATATACTCAATTATCTCGACGACTGGCTCATCCTGGCCCACTCCTGAGAGTTATTATGCGCTCACAGAGACCAGGTGCTCAGGCACCTCAGCCGTTTGGGGCTTTAGGTCAGCTGGGAAAAGAGCAAGCTCACCCCGGTTCAGAGCATCTCTTTTCTCGGCATGGAGTTAGACTCAGTCTCAATGTCAGCACGTCTCACCAACGAGCGTGCTCAGTCAGTGTTGAAATGCCTCGCCTCCTTCAGGCCGGGCGCAGCGGTTCCTTTAAAACATTTCCAGAAGCTCCTGGGGCATATGCCAACCTCTGCGGCAGTCGCGCCGCTGGGGTTGATGGATATGAGACTGCTTCAGCACTGGCTTCAGACTCGAGTCCCGAGACAAGCATGGTGCCACAGCACGCACCGTGTGATAGTCACCCCCGCCTGCCGCCGAACACTCAAACCCTGGACAGACCTCTGCTTTCTACGGGCAGGAGTACCCTTGCAGCAGATGTCCCGATGCGTCCTGGCCATGACCGATGCCTCCAAACTGGGTTGGGGCGCCGTGTGCAACGGGCACGCAGCTGTGGGCCATTGGAAAAGGGGCCCTGCTGTGCTGGCATATCAATTGCCTAGAGTTGCTGACTGTTTTCTTTGCCCTGCAGAAGTTTCTCCCATTAGTTCGGGACAAACATGTCTTAATCAGGTCAGACAGCACCACCGCAGTAGCGTACATAAATCGCCAAGGCAGCATACGCTCCCGCCACATGTCACGACTCGCCCGTCGTCTCCTCCTTTTGAGCCAGCACCGACTCAGGTCGCTGCGTGCCACTCACATCCCCGGCAACCTCAATGTGGTAGCGGACGCGCTGAAATGACAACGCTTGCCTGGCGGAGAGTGGAGGCTCCACCCCCAGGCGATACAGCTGGGATCGGTTCGGCAAGCCCCAGGTAGACCTGTTTGCCTCCCAAGAGACCTCCCACTGCCCGCTCTGATATGCCCGAACAGAGGCTCCCCTCAGGGCAGACGCACTGACACACAGCTGGCCCTCGGGGCTGCACAAGTACGAATTTCCCCCAGTGAGCCTTCTTGCACAGGTGCTGAGAAACAAGTCACCCTTGTGGCTCCTTACTGGCCCACCCGGGCCTGGTTCTCGGACCTCGTACTCCTCGCGGCAGCCCCTCCCTGGCAAATTCCCCTGAGGAAGGACCTTCTTTCTCAGGGACAGGGCACGCTCTGGCATCTGCGCCCAGACCTCTGGAACCTCCACGTCTGGCCCCTGGACGGGACGCGGAAGATCTAGCTGGTCTACCACCTACCGTCGTAGACACGATGAACCAAGCCAGAGCCCCTTCTACCAGGTAACTTTACGCCCTAAAGTGGCGCCTGTTTGCAAATTGGTGTTCTTCCCGTGCTGAAGACCCACAGAGGTGCACAGTTAGGTCAGTGCTCTTATTCCTACAGGAGAAGTTGGAAGGGAGGCTGTCCCCTTCCACCTTAAAGGTGTATGTTTGAGTCTCTCTATGAGAGAAACATAGAGTGAAAAGAGGCCCGGCTAGGCTTGGCCAGTCCCAGGTTGGTAAGCGTTGCCTTGTTTCCCTGCTTGGGTAAATAGAAGGATTCCAACGACTTTTATGGGGCATTGGGTAAGGGTACGTGCAGTCTGACACAGCTGGTCTTCCTGGCACGTGAAATACCTGCCCGCTCCTGTGTCAGTAGTACACGTATACGGTTCAGCGCATGGCGTGATTTGAAGTGGACCCCTAGTGTCGCTTCTTCGGCACGACGTCGAAGTGAGCGACAGACGGGGAACGTCTAGGTTACGTATGTAACCTCCGTTCCTCCCGGCCACATCGCTGAGCCGAGCCACTGAGGTGGCCGGACACTCAGAAAAATCCTGAATGAACTCATAGTATTTCCTCGCCTTTATACCCGTATGTCCGGGGCGGGATATGCAAATACTATCTGCCAACTTCTCATTGGCCTTTTTTCATGCATCAGAGGCATATTCGGCGCTCAAAAGAGACCCCCTAGTGTCACTTCTTCGACACAACGTCTCGTTCCCTCCATCAGGGAACGGAGGTTACATACATAACCAAAACGTTTTATATAAACATGTACATATTTTACTCGTGGGACTGTTTCCAGATTTGCCAGCCAGGATTCAAAGTATTGAAATTTGAAATAAGCAAGTTGAAGTTACATTTAAATGTTTCGGCTAAAGCAGGCATTTAAATTGTATGCTGTTTGATATAAATATGATATGTAATATGGTATAAAAATAATATGAATGTTTAGATTATATTTTAAGTAGTGTTTATGCTGCCTCATTATCATCAATAAAACTTGTGCTTGCAAATATCTTTTCAGGTTAAATGAATATGCCCATATTAGAAAATCAGCGTATTATAATAATTTCTGAAGGATCATGTGACACTGAAGACTGCAGTAATGATGCTGAAATTTCAGCTTTGATCACAAATTGCATTTTACAATATATTCAAATAGAAAGCTGTTCTTTTAAATTGTAAATAGAGTTCACAGTATCACTGTTTTACTGTATTTTGGATCAAATAAATGCAGCCTTGGTGAGCAGAAGAGACTTCTAAAACTTATAAACAGTAGTGTAGGTCTAAAATTTTTAAGTAAAGTCTTTATGTAATGAAAATGTATAGTCAGACTTCTTTTAAATTAAAACTTGATTTTGATAATTAAGTCTCCTCACATTCATTCTCTTTCTGTCACATTCCTCAGTGATAGGCCCAGGGGAGGGGTCTTTTTCTCCTGAGGTATGAATCACATCAATATTCATAATAATTCACGCCTCCTTGCATATGACCTTTCTAACGCTAAAAGTGTCTTACAAAAGTTAAATTACTATATTGTTTTGTATGAATGCATGATCAGGATGGTTTTAACATAATTTTGTAGCAAAAATTCTAGGCTACAAGATCCAATTCTCAAAAGTCTTGTGGACAAATGTTTTTTATGTGTTATATGGCCTTATTTCAAATTTTGTGTTTTTTCAAAAACCATGCATAAACGTTATTTTCTCAAAAATACAAACATGTACACACATGTTGCTCACATATCATTGTAGCTCAGTTTGTGCTGAATACAGTGTTATCAGACATTAGCCATTAATATGTTTTTAAGCAACTGAAAAAAGCACAAATGTCAAGGCATGTCAAAACTTCTCCAGGCCCCAAAACACCCTCTGACCCCAGAGGGTTAAACGAGTAGTATTCAGCTAGTCATCTGATTCTAACATGGCAGCCCCCATATGCAGACCCTCTCTGTGTAGCATAAAACAGCTTTTATAAGGTTACTGATATTACTGGAGTCTTCATCTCATGTGAGTGCTCATGATTTTATACATATATGTTTCAAAATTACTGTTCATGTCTTTAAGAGTTCATCTTTTTTATTGAAGTTAACAAGTTAACTAAAGTTCGAGAGCAGGCCACGCCTCAACCAATCAGCTACTTCTCGTCAACGCACTTATGCTAAACCAACCTCCTCAGCTCTGTTTGTCTCAGTTTCTCGATGGTTTGTCTCAGTTTCTCGATGGACTCACCATGGAATCCGAGCTTCAGATCAACCCTTCTGACTCAGACAATGAATAAATTGTCCTTCACCCCGGAAATCATCTCAACAGTCCTCACACAGCCATTCTTATTCCCCAACCTCACAGGTATTCTAATACAAGCTCACTGTCTGAGATTTCTCCAATCCAGATTCGATCACAGGACCACTCTTCTCCGCTATTGATATCTACCATCCGAGATCACCACAGGCACGGAAGCCGACGTGATCGATCTCTTCGACAACAGCATCTCTCTCATCCATCCTCCCGCAGTCCTCCTCAGTGTGTTCGCATTCACGGCACATCTCCCAGAACAGAGACCAGCATCAAGGAGTGGACTGTGGCTCACCTTCAGTAAGTTCTTAAGGATAAAGGCATCCACTTCAGCTGCTCCGACAAAAAACAAGATTATTTCAATTTTAGCATCCAACAATACGTCAGCAACTATAAACTCGGAGCCCTCAATATTTCCGGCATTCTCACGCGATCCTCCCACCGTCATTCGTGACGTCACCACGCATCCTCCACAACGGCCTCAGCCAGCAGCATTCATGCCATCTAGTGGAGTCCAAGCACAAATTCCAGCAATATCTGCTCCTTCTACCTCTGATCTATCCAAGATCATTACATCCGTCTTTTCATCCCTATGCTCACAAACAGCTCCAAATCCTCACGCACCTACATCCTTTCACTCCACCATCCATTCCTCTACCCTTCCTGCAGCTGTTAACATCTGCTCGGCTCCTGTCATTCCTGGTTCCTCTCTATCAACCAACCCAAATCAAGTTCCCTTTGCTTTAAACCCAGGAATCAACCTCTCAATGGATCTTTTTAACCTCATCATATTACTTCTTTCTTTCCAACTAATCTAACTCTTTTCCCCTCCCTCACCCATCCTAACCCCTCCCCTTCCCAATACCCTCACATCCTGCCAATAAACAGTAGCCCTTATACCCTGGTTATAACAGCTCCACCTCCTCACCCAGCTTCATCAATTCATCGTCCCTCCCACGTTTCTTCATCCTTATGACTGCAAATCAGGAAACTCCACCTACCTAGCCCAACTTCTTAAGCCATCCCTCTTAAATATCAGCCAGCCCAGATAGCTGCAAACCAGCCAAGGCCTAATGCAGCTAAGCCACACAATAAATTCTCGCTCTAAAGACCTCACCCCTACCGAATTCTCTTTAGCCTTCTCGATTCTCTATGACGTATTTTGCTCTGTCTCTCCAGATCGAATGACCGAGCTAGACAATTACCTATCAATCATTCAAGACATGGCCATACGTTTTGGAGGGACACGTTCTTTTCGCCACTCAAGAAGCAGGTTGATTAGAGCAGTTCAACCAAGGAACATACTGGGGCACCCTCGATGCTGAACTCTACTGCCACATTTTCTCAACCCGTACTTCACACTCTTGCAAGCTATGCAGAGCCCTGTCACATACAGCCTCAGCGTCATCACCCCCTTTCTCTCTCAACCCTTAGCAAAAACTAAGTACTCAACCGATTATCTACAGAAGCTCCACCTCCTCCTATTATTCCAAAACCCTTTGACATACAGCCCACAGTGAACTTTCCCATACCCAAAAGCAGCGAAAAAAGAGGACGACCAATCCTCTGCCAAGGAGGCAGAATGGTCTGCAACAACTTCAACCATCTCGGCTTCTCTCTTTCCAACTGCAGACTCCTTCACACCTGCTCCTTCTGCGGCAGTGCCCATGCAAGGAACTCTTGCCCCCACAAACCATACGCTCTACTAGACTGACTACTTAAGTATCTCGGCACACCAGTTAAGGTAAAAGCCCTTGCCACTGCCTTACTAGATCACCTCGATAGAGAGTTTGCTGACTTCCTTATCAACGGGTTCAAAAACGGTTTCCATCCAGGTATAGAAATAAATTCTGACACTTTTTATATCCCCCATAACCTCAAGTCCACCCTCTCTGAACCAGACACTGTTGACACAATAATAGCCAAAGAAGTCAAGCTAGGTTTCATGATTGGCCTGTTCAAAGAGCCTTAATTTTCTCCATTCCACATTAGCCCCATTGGCAGCACCACCAGGAAGTATACCAGAAAAAAGAGATTAATCATTGACATCTCTTCCCCCATGGTACTAACGTTCCTAGAATCAATAGCATCATTCCAGCCCCTGCCTTCTCTATGCAATACGTAACCATCGACCATGCCATCACTCTCATCCACAAGGCAGGACACGGAGCATGGCTCTCCAAAGCAGATTTCACCAATGCTTTCAAAGTCATGCCCATTCGCCCAGAATTCTGGCACTTCTTTTGAATATTTAGGAAAGGATCTTGTTATTTTGCAGTGCACCTCACCTTTGGCTATAGAAGCAGCCCCAAGATCTTCAACTCCCTTTTGGAGGCATTATGCTGGATTCTCATCAATAAGTACAAGCTTCCCTACATCCTCCACCTTCTTGATAACTTCCTCATCATTACACCTCCATCCACGCCTCCTCACTCAGGGATTTCTACCCTCATCAAAATCTTTTCTGAGCTTGGTGTTCCCCTTTCAAGAGAATAGCTTAGGGCCATGCACTTCTATAGAGTTTCTAGGTATCCCCTTAGACTATGTCTACTTCCAAGCATCTCTGTCTCCCACAAAAATACATTGCATATCACTGCTCTTATCAAATTATCTTCTAGCAGTCAGGTGCACAAAGAAAAAATTGTTAGCCCTCCTCGGTCATTAATATAATGAATTGTAATATCATTATTATAATAATTATCATAATAATTCCCCAAGGAAAATTTTTCCTTCCCAACCTCCTAACAAAAGACTCCATGACAAAGACACTCTGGATGAAGCTTGTAAAATGGAAATCCACCTCTGGCAACAATTCCTGTCTTCATGGAATGGCATATCCTTCTCTTAAAATTACTACATCACACATTCCAAATACAATCAGCTGTACACAAATGCAGTGCCTTTCACTGGCTTCAGGGGATACTACAGCGGCCGTTGAATCGCTTCTGAATGGCTGCATGAGTTCAGCCGCTTCAACAAACAATCAGACATTCCCTCATCTGCACTCTACGAAATGTATCCCGTCATCATAACGGCTAACCTTTGGGGGCACGAATGGTCCAGACACTCATACTCATTCACTCAGATAACTCAGCAGTAGTTGAAATCATAAATAAAGGCCGATCTCGTTCCCCAGCCATCATGCAATTCGTTCGCAGACTAACACTAATATCCACTCAACACAAGTTTCTCATTAAAGCAGCTCACATTCCTGGCTACCACAATACCATAGTTGACTCTTTGTCTCATTTTTTCCTTCCAGAATTTCAGAACTTTGGATACAGAATCAGACATCCACCCCATGCCAGTTCCACCATTTTCAGCCTCTATCTTCAACTAAATCCACAGTTGAAAGATCTTTCAAATGCTTCACAAAGAAGCTATCCTCGATGGCCTCGCCAAGAGTACCCTCTCCACTTACCTGACCAGTTTCAAGGCATACCACTCCATCTATAGACTCACATTTCCTCTAACAGATGTTTGGTCCATTTGAAACTTTGTCATTCATGCCATTCCAATTAAAAAATATGTGCATCCTCCATTCAGACCTACCTATCCAGAACCAACTTTATCCACAAACTTGCTACCGGCAACCAATGCCACTCCATTTCTCATTCTCACGTGTCAATGCTCATTAAAGGTCTACGGAAACATGAACCAGTCCCCATCACTAAACGCTTGCCATTAACGCTTAGCCAATGCATCCTCACGTAATGCTCAGGCAACTTGAGTCCTTTGGACCACAAAACACTAGAGTCTATGTTCCTTCTTGCATTCATCGGCTTCCTGAGGTGCTCGGTATTCGCCTCATCTACTTCTCCCTTCAAACCCGCCATTCAGCCCAGCCTCTCAGACATCACAGTTCATAATTCAGATTCTCTCATATACACACTGAAGAAAAGTAAAACTTGGAGAGTCATTTCCCATCTACATTTTTTGCCTCAACTCCATCCTCAGTCCATACGAGCCACTTTCGAAATACATCCTTTCCAGATTTGCCAACCACTCATCACCTCAAGAACCACACTTTCTCACAGAGAACAAAAAATTACTACAATATTCTGGTTGAATAAACACTTTCAAAATATTCTCAGCACCTCCGGCATATCCCCCGAACACTACTCCTTCCAGATCGGACCAGCCAACATGGCCGCCGGCACAGGTATTTCAGACGAAACAATTAGAGTCCTAGGTCGCTGGTCTTCCGAAGCACATCGTTCATACATCTGCAATAATGTCAACAATCTCCATCAAGCTCAAGCCTGTATCTGCTCATTAAAAACCTTGGGGGTCTTCAAGTCACCTGGGTTGCTACCTTCTGAGATGAAGCCCCCACTCTGAGTCTCCCTGGCCAAGACTCACCGATCAGCTGGATCGAGGACCTCAACATACTTTCAGTCCCTATTTAATCCAAACCCGACCATTTCAATAAAAGCCTTTATCTTCATCATTGTGGCGTGGTCCTTGTTAGTGAATTGAAGTTAACAAGTTAGCTAAAATTCAGGAGCAGGCCACACCTCAATCAGCTACTTCCCGTCAATGCACTTATGCTAAACCAACCTCCTCAGCTCTGTTTGTCTCAGTTCCTCGACCCCAACAAACCCCCCCCAACTGTCCTTCAAAGTCCTCATTAAGGCCTATAGGTGATAAAGTATTAAGAGATAATATCCAGAATGACTCTTTTTATGAAATTGTGTATTAACATCACCCCCTCTCCGATGTGGCTGAACCATTTCAATAACAATATATCTAAGAGGAGAAACGATGATGTGCTGAAGTAAAATGTGTCACCACAGAACTCTTTGGATCGTGATTTCTAATAGAACTTCTATGTTCTGAAATTCTAGTCTTAAGAGATCTCAAACTACAGGTTAATGAGACACGCCTGTTTCTGCATGATGTCACACTGAGTGATGATTACCTTTGTGTCATTGAGGATCATTAAAATTCCATTCATTGGACAGGACAACACAACTTTTTGTTATAAATGGTGCGAAAGTGTTTGTTTGACTTGATGGCATTGAACATACAAGAAATATCAACAACTGAGTCAATTTCGCGATGATATCACACAGGTCAAACAGCAAATGTACTCACAGTACCCTGAGAAGGAGCTATTTGAAAAAATACTTATTGAATTTGATATTCGCCAGAAAGAAATTTCAAAGGAAATTGTTGCATTTAAAAAGAGAAAGATGCACTGGATTATGAGAGCGGCAAAGTTTGTCAATGGAGACATGGTGGGTACAAGGACAAAGACAACAGATATACTAGGCCATTTTTTTCAAGACAGCCAAGAATTTGACACAATTCTGGGGCTTAATCCTCTTCCTCAATCGATTCAGAATCAAGTGCAGCATCTTTATCATTCAAATTTTTTTAGGACACAAACAGTCGGTCTCATCCTCTGCCACCAGTTAGAAATGTAGAAGGGGTAAGAGGAGCTCCAAGAAGAGAACCATATGCAACTCGCAGGATGAAGAAGAGTTGAATGTTACCAATTTGTCTAACCTTTGTTAAAGGATTGTCTTTTGAACCTACCAGACATTGTAATAAATTCAACACCTATGTGGATTTACAGAATTGTTTCAGAATTTAAGACTCACATAATTCTTTTGTGATCGGACATTGGTTTGCACTAGTCAGCCTTCAGTGGATCCTGACCATCAGGCAGACTCTCCAGTGACAGATACCTCCAGTAGTCTGGAACTTTCTGTCCAAGTCAAAATGTCAAATGCACATTCTGTCACTCGTTTCAGAGGTAAATCTTCATTTATTTCACATAGAACATAGAAATGCTTCCTTCATACTTTTTGTAGATTGGTGGAACAAGACTTTACATCACTTCCGTTTCAGAAGAGACCATTTAAATTGTCAGATAATCTAACTAAAGCCCTAACTTCAGACATATCTATAGTAATTCAGAGTGCTGACAAAGGGAGAGCCTTGGTAATTCTTGATCGTACTGCCTATGATAAAGAGATTCAGAGACAATGAAGTAAAACTATGTTTTATCAGAAATTGAGCAGCAATTCGGGACAGGGACAGGATGGCAACAACAACTGCCCGAGTTACACCAGTAACCCTCCATTCGTGCTCAGACTGTCCGCAATATGTTGAGAGAGGCTGGAATGAGGGCTTGTATGCCTGTTGTAAGGCAGGTCCTTACCAGACATCACCGGCAACAACGTCTCCTTCGGGCACAAACCCACCTTAGCTTGACCAGACAGGACTAGCTAAAAGTGCTCTTCACTGACAAGCACTGACAAGTTATGTCACACCAGGGGTGATGTCGGTGATGTCACATTTATCATTGAAGAAATGAACTTTACACGATTCCTGTACTCTGGATTTCTGTTTGGAGTCTGTCATGGTCTGGGGCGGTGTATCACAGCATCATCATCGGACTGAGTTTGATGAGACTGCCTGCAATGACAATGCTGTGTGTTACAGGGAAGACATCTTCCTCCCTCATGTGGTACTCTTCCTGCAGGCTGATCCTGACATGACCCTCCAGCATGACAATGCCACCAGTCATACTGCTCGTTCTGTGTATTATTTCCTGCAAGACAGGAATGTCAGTGTTCTGCCATTACCAGTGAAGAGCCCGGATCTCAATCCCATTGTGCACATCTGGGACCTGTTGGATCGGAGGGTGAGGGCTAGGACAATTCCCCCAAGAAATGTAGGAGGAGAGGGGGAGAGGAAGCAAACTTCAAATGTACACCTGTTAGGTCGTAAATCATAGGCCTTAAATAATTTTTATCACAACGTGCATTTTATTTACTACTATGGTGGTGGCAGCATCATGCTGTGGGGATGTTTTCCAGTGGCAAGAACTGGGAGACTAGTCAGGATCAAGGGAAAGATGAATGCAGCAATGTACAGAGACATCCTTGATGAAAAACTGCTCCAGAGCACTCTGGACCTCAGACTGGGGTGAAGGTTCATCTTCCAACAGGACAATGACCCCAAGCACACAGCCAAGATAACAAAGGAGTGGCTACGGGATAACTCCGTGAATGTCCTTGACTGGCCCAGCCAGAGCCCAGACTTGAACCCGATTGAACATCTCTGGAGAGATCTGAAAATGGCTGTGCACCGACACTCCCCATCCAACCTGATAGAGCTTGAGAGGTCCTGCAAAGAAGAATGGGAGAAACTGCCCAAAAATTGGTGTGCCAAGCTTGTAGCATCATACACAAAAAGACTTGAGGCTGTAAGTGGTGCCGAAGGTGCTTCAACAAAGTTTTGAACAAAGGCTTGGGGGGGGGGGGGCTCTCACACACTCACTCACTCACTCACTCACTCACTCACACACACACACACACACTCTCATACACACTCTCACACACTCACATAATAATTTTAAAACTGTACAAACTGTATTTTCTATCTCCTAAACCCATCCAACATCTAAATATTTAAATGTAAAAAAAATGTGGTATGTATGATTTATAAGCTGTTTTTCTGGTATTGATTGTAATAACACACACACACACACACACACACACACACACACACACACACACACACACAGTACTCACATAGAGGAAAGTATTGGGTCACTCTGTTTGTCAACTCAAGTGTTGAACATCCTAAATATTTTCAGAAAATAAAGCTTAAGTACCAAGATACAGTAGCATGTGTCTGTTACATTAAATGGTGAGTTTATTTTCAAAAAACTCATATTTACAAAAAAATACATTACATACAAATTCAATTGTATTTAAATACATACATTATTTACAAATAATTTCACACAGTACTTACAGAGAGGAAAGACTTTATAAGTGTTGAACATCTCCTGGCAGCTCTGGCTCGCTGTCTTTCTCAGAACAAGAGGTCTCCGTGTCATCCCTTGATACATCTATTTATAACACAAGAACCATTAGAGTATAATCACAATATAAATGCCACAGCCATCAACAACAAGAACACACATGAAACAACATTTTAAACATCCAAACCTGTACGACTGACTTTCTTCTGCTGAACACAAAATATGATAATTTGAAGCCTGTTGGTAACCAAACAGTTTTGGTTCCCATCAACTTCCATAGTATTGAAAAATATGCAATGGAAGTCGATGGAAACCCAAAACTATTTGGTTACCAACATGCTTCAAATTTACAGGGTGAGTAAATGATGACTGAAACTTCATTTTTGGGTGAACTATCCTTTTAATCTGAGAAAATCTTCTTGATGTAAATTCTTGAACTTGTGTGATTGACTGCCTGTGTCTAGTAGATGCTCTGACCTGCTGGTGGTCCTGAAGTCTGACCACTGATTCTGACTAGCCTCAGCTAGGGAGCTGCTCTGGGGTCCAGTGGTGATGCAAGTGCTGGGGTCTGTTTGTACCCGATCTGCCTGTTTGTGATTCTTTAAAAAGAGCTCTCCCTTTAAAAATATATATCTCCCTTTCTTTTCATGTTTAATTGATCCTGTGCAAAAATATGACAGCCTATGTTTACATCTAATCATCCAATTACCAACATTTTTATCTTAATTACAAATCATCATTTTCATAACTGTACATTAAAATCAACCACCAGTCTAAGTTACCAGTTTGATCATTGCTAGCCCTACTCTGAACTGAAGTAACTGAACTAGCAAATCGATTTCAAACTGCTAAATGTTTACTCGCTGAAGCTGTATCCTACTTCCCCACATTAGCTAAACATTTGTATACTGTAACTTTCATACTGCGCGATATATGCATGCATTACTAGCGCAGATGTAAGCGTAAGGATTGTTATGCTAAATTGCGAAACGATCTCTCTCTAATCTGATTAACTGGTAGTTAATTGGAGCCTTATTAACTCACACAGTGTCTCATAAAATGTATTTAGCAAACAAACAAGATGCTAAACCTTGTTTCTTATTTATCTGTACCTTGCAACTATATTCTCTCGTTGTCTGTTTGAAAACTGCACGTGCTGCCGGCGAATGTAAAAAAAAAAAAAAAAAACTCTTTGGGGTGGCACCCGGGGTGGCCAATCAGATGTCAGGGGTGTCCAGTGCCATCCCAGACAACTCTCTGACTCCGCATCTGCTCATGTACATGTGATTTTTTTTTTCGTTTTTTATTTTTAATAAATTTGCAAAGATTTCAAACAAAGTTCATTCACATTGTCATTATGGGGTATTGTTTGTAGAATTTTGAGGAAAATAATGAATTTAATACATTTTGGAATAAGGCTGTAACATAACAAAATGTGGAAAAAGTGAAGCGCTGTAAATACTTTCCGGATGCACTGTATGTGTGTTTTGGTGAGTGTCAATTTGTCTAATGAAGAGCATGTAGCTTGAAACGTCACATTTGCTAATTTCTGTGGTGAGCTCATTCATTTTTTTGGGAGCAACAATGTGCTGACTTTCCTTGAATTTTTGTGAACATATGTTTTTGGTCATGCACCTGTACGATATTTAAATAAATGCTCAGTAATGTCCATGCCTCATATTGTCATAATATCTTTTTTACAACAGCATTATAATATCATTCACCATATTAAGGTTTTAATACATGAACCAGATGAGGATTTTATTATTATATTTGCAAAGTTGAGGACACAACGTGTGTGTGTGTGTGTGTGTGTGTGTGTGTGTGAGAGAGAGTGTGCTGCCTGAGTTTCACATGGTGTTGTCATGCCAACATTCAATGTTTATCTTGGCAAACTTTCCTTTTCTGTTTTTTGTCCAATTAAAAGAGATGACAACATGAAGTAAAGGTTTATTTAATGTAGATAATAATACATGCATTCTCGTTTAAAAAGCAATATTATCTAGTGATGTATTCCCTGAATATAAGCACAAAATGTGCTTGTTTATGACTCATAGATTGTGTGATGTTAACACAAAAGTCTTAAACGTGATGCACAAACGCAGCATGTGAAGCATGAAAAGTGTTTTGACAGCTCAGTTGGACAGATATCTGGGGTAAAACACTTGTTAAATGATCAGCATAAAGTAACATACATGTAGTGATATAATGTGCTGACATTTTAGTGACAGCTGCCATCTCTGTTGGTTAAACTGGACCAAGATACAGTATAAACTGATCAGCCACAACATTAAAACCACTGACAAGTGATGTGAATAACATTTGATTATATCATTATAATGGCACGTTTTAAATTTCATGTGTTGGAAGCAGGAAGCGTAAGGATCTGAGCGACTTTGACAAGGGCCAAATTTTGTCAGAGCATCCCCAAAATGGCAGGTCTTGTGGGTTGTTCCCAGTCTGCAGTGGTTAATACCCACCAAAAGTGGTCCAAGGAAGGACAACCATTGAACCGGCAACTGGGTCATTGCCCAAGGCTCATTGATATGCATGTGGAGTTAAGGCTAGCCCGTCTCCTCCAATCTCACAGAAAAGCTACTTAACACAAATTGCTGAAAAACGTAATGCTGGCCATGACAGAAAGGTGTCAGAACACTCAGTGAATCGCAGCTTGCTGCGTAACCTCAGACAGGTCAGAGTGCCCATGCTGGTCCCTGTCCACCGCCGAAAGCACCTACAATGGGCACATGAGCGTCAGAACTGGACCATGGAGCAATGGAAGAAGGTGGGCTGGTCTGATGAATCATGTTTTCTTTAAGATCATGTGGATGGTGGGTGCGTCGTTTACCTGGGGAAGAGAAGGCATCAGGATGCACTATGGGAAGAAGGCAGGCCTGCGGAGGCAGCGTGATGCTCTGGGTAATGTTCTGTTGGGAAAGCTTGGGTCCTGACATTCATGTGGATGTTACTTTGACACGTACCACCTACCTAAAGATTGTTGCAGACCACATACACCCCTTCATGGCAATGGTATTCCCTGATGGCAGTGGCCTCTTTCAGCAGGATAATGTGCCCTGCCACACTGAAAACATTGTTCAGGAATGGTCGAGGAACATGACAAAATGTTCAAGGTTTTAACTTGGCCTTCAAATTCCCCAGAGCACAATCCGATTGAGCATCTATAGGATGTGCTGGAGTCCAATCCATGGAGGCCCAACCTCAAAACTTACAGGACTTTAACTAACATCTTGGTGCCAGATACCACAGGACACCTTCAGGGGTCTTGTGGAGTCCAGGCCTCGACGGCTCAGAGCTGTTTTGGCAGCACGAGAGGGACCTACACAATATTAGGTAGGTGGTTTTAATATTGTGGCTGATCGGTGTATAAATGCAGGTGTTTGAGAATCAAGAGGACAGAGTTGAGATGAAAACCTTTAAAGTGACTCACTGACAATAAAAGGAAGGTCATTTAGCAGCTCAATGGATGCTAAAAGAAATGACCTTGCTTTCGAAACACTGAATTACAGGCGCTGATAGAACAGATCACTTAAAGGAATGGAGGAAATGAAAGAAACCGGATTAACAGCTCTCTTTTGTTGGTCTCACTCTTCTGAGTCATACAGTGTTTAGAGTTAAGTTCAATGACAGGAAGAATCTTTTCAATTTGTTCGCTCTGCCCACTTCCTCTCATATAGAATTTAAAAATAACAAAGCCGAGATGCAGACCGTTCCTAAGGACAACACTGCAGTGCTTTGGTGGAGGTCTTTTTTGCACTCTGCAAGAAATTTACAGAAATATTTTAGCTTGTAATGTGCTTTTACAACTTTAATATGTGCCGATTTCAGGCTTAAGTCACCATGACATGTGGCAGTACCTATCTCTGTGCCCATGTTAATAAATTTATGGATGGTTTTAAGATCAAGTGAGATTGTTTTTCAACTTTATCCTATCTAAGCTTATCTCAGACAACTCTGGATACTGTTTTTTTTTTTTTGTACAGAAAAACAAGTGAGAGTTGTTTCTTAAGAAAGATATTTTGTTGCATTAGTATACTGACATTATATATTTAGGGAAATGCATTGAACAGATTTTCTGACTGATGGCAGTTGTCTACTTTCATAGCAACACCTTCCCTATCAAACAGTTCCAAAACTCACCTTGTGAACATGCTATTGAGAAATAGTACTTATTGTCCAACTAATATTATCTGAAGTTAAATATTGTTACTGAAATATTTTAATCAACTTACGATGACTAGACTACAACAAACACTTTGTTGATATAATGTTCATTACACATTTTAAAGATTACATATTCAAGTCAGTCTCACATTTTTTATCTCATCTTATATTATTGTATTTTGCCTTGATCCAGCCACAGTAAAAAAAGAGAAATGTAGGAATTCCCTTACTTATATTGTAAATAAAGTTGCAATTCAAGAATCAAGTTTCAAGTTTTATTTGTCACATACATAACCATACACAATACAACATGTAGTGAAATTTTTTATATGACTTTTCTCCCCACAGTTTACGACAAAGATTATATATATATATATATATATATATATATATATATATAATGTATATAGATAAGGAGTAGAAATAGAAGTAAAACCACAATTTAAAAAAGAGAAATATACTATTTGTGCAAAGTATGCATATGCAAGAAATTAAGTCAAAATTGTGAGATATAAAGTCACATTTGTAAGAAATAACGCTGAAATTCCAAGATGTAAAGTAGCAATTGTGAGATATAAAGTCGCAATTTTAAGCTATAAAGTCAAAATTGTGAGATATATAGTGCATATTATGAGAAAGTTGAAGTTATGTTGAAGAAATAAAGTTATTTAAAAGTTAAATAAAATAAATATATAAAGTTGAAATTTTGAGAATTTAAATAGCAATAGCGAAATACAAAGTTGAATTTGTGAAAAATGGTAACAAACAGGGCTGGAATGGTAATCTGGCATTCAGGGCATTTTCCCGGTTGGTCGCCGCACTTTGGGTCCGATTATGGGAGGACTGGCCATCGGGAGAACCGAGGGGTCCGGTGGGTCGGCCGCGAAATGGGCCGAATGGACCGCGATAAGCTAAAATGCGCCGCCATGTTATGCAGAACAGACCACAAAATGGCACCGCGATTTGCAGAAAGGGACAGCGAACCTTATGACTGCTGTGATTGGTCTGTCAACTGACAGACGTGTTGTTATTTGTGCTTGCAGGATTGGTCACGCACGAGGCAATTCCCATAGTAAAATTAGTCCCTCCAGGCTTTTGCACTCTTGCGATTGCAAGAATTCTTGCAAATTCAATCAATCTCTGCATTATTCCATGTAAATGAATCTGAGGTATTCCCATCACTTTCCTCCATAGCAGCAAAACAAATGCTTGAAAAGCTTGAAGCAATCTTGACATATCCAAATGCACAGCTGCCGTTCTATCATCTCCACTGGAACAGAGTAAGTGTCATTAAACCTGCATGTATGAACCTGCAACAGCCAAGAGCATTTTCCATTACACAAATGATCAATTAAAGTGAAACCAGAATGTTTTGCATTGACTAAATGCACTTATATTTAACAGTTAAAAAAATAAATAATCTATACTACTCCAGCCACTTTGAGGACTTGGCAGAACGATACTGAAGATATTGTTGACTTTTGTATTGCAAAATGCTTATGTTCCTCATTTGTAAGTTGCTTTGGATAAAATCATTTGCAAAATCACTCAATGTAAATGTAAAGTTTAAATGTACTATCAAAATCCTTGTCTAAACTTTTGCAGCAAGCTTTTAATCATCACTCTGTGTGCAGCGAATGATGCACAAAAACTTGCCATTAATGCCATTTCTATAGACACTTAAAATTCCCTTAGTTGGATAGTAAAATGTGATTAGAATTTGAAGTGCTTAATACAGTATGAATCTGATAAATTGCAATATATGGAAAACACTTATATGAAATATATATTCATATATTGTTTTCACTGATATAAAAATGCCACATATACTGTATGCACATACTGTTTTTCTTGATATCGTTTTTTGGCCATTGTCTCCTCCCGCTGATGGTCACAAATATGGCGGCTGCGGGAAAAAGTGTCATTACTGAAACCATATAGCAGATTTCTACATTAGGCAATATAATAACAGGCCTAAATATTGAATGTTTTTAGTTTACAGATTTATTGTAGGTCTATTTTAATCTTAGAAAACCTTTCCTTGCATTGTGTGAGGCATACAATTTGAATACAAATATAAGGGTCTTCCAAAAACCATATCAGAGGTTTCACCTAAATATATGGTATTTTTGTGTGTATTCATAATTGTTATTGCTTGTTAAATGCATATTCAGTTATTGTGCTCTAAAATATCTATATGTAATTGCATTTACATTTGACATTGACACAAATTCCACAGGTATACAATGCTGATTTCTGAGTTTTCACTGCTAAACAACACAATAAAAAAATCACAATATTTGAGAAAAGCCACAGCAAATTCAGTCATTTTGGGCAAAATGAGTCCTGGTGGGACTGTGAAATATCTCATTCCCATTATCAGATTACGTGAGTAGGTTATGTGAATAACCTAAATTTCCTTTGGCAGGACACAATGTTTTCATTTATCAAAACTGTCAAAAACATTCCATTAACTTTACATCCTCTCTAAAGTGCCCTTAAGAGACTCTTGTTCACCTTACAAAACCTGCCATCTATGCTGGACAGTTTAAAAGGTGACTTTCTCACTATGTTCCCCCTAGTGGCTGACAGCACGCCAGCTGAAAGCACTTACAGAGATGGATTGATTTAAGTCATAAACAACTTTCAGCGCTTCTAGAAGTGAACTTGGTTTTATTGTTCAAATCCTCATTCTAACTGGCTTGTCCTTGACTACGTTTTTCAGTAGTTTGACATTAGTTCAGATATATTCACAATAATGTATCTTTTCTGGTAACGAGCTACATTTTCCAGTGAGCAGCACTGTAGTGTCACAAATGCTTAATTTGTCACATTATATTGTGAATGCAGCAATGGAGCCCAGGGAGTAATCAAACACACTCACCTGAACCGTCCTCTCTCATGTAGCACTGGGACAACTGAATCATTTTGTGAATCAACTCTTTCAGACAGTTCATGTAAATTAACTAGTTAAAATAAATGATTCCCTTACTTTTAGTATTGAGAACTTTGAAGCAAAACATGTTTTCTGTTTGTCAAATTATGTTCTAGCAGTAGAAAGTCTCTGTACTTGCTCTGCACCATCAGCAGCAGCATAGCAGATATAGTCTGCCAAGATCAATATCCTATCAATGTCATGCCCACATTAACAAGCTGAATCTTTCTGAGAGTTGTCATGTTTGAACTGTGGTTACTGTTATATATACAGTACTGTGCAAAATTTTGAGGCATTTAAGATGTATCACAAAAACATTTGTCTTAACATGGTTGTTTATATGTTCAGCTTTAGTCAATAGGAAAAATACATTTTAGACTCTGAAATAGATAAAAGAACTGTGGAGAATTCTCCAAGAAGATTGAACATCTGATCTGCCAACAACCAAGAATAACTGTGTCCAGGTGTATCTAGGAGAATCGGGGCTGTTTTAAAGGCAAATGTGGTCACACCGAATATTGATTTAGATTGTTTATGTTTACTGGACTTTGTATGATATTAAGTGATGAATGAAAACTATCTATGTCATTATTGTAGGAGAGTTCCTCACTATGCAACATTTTTCCAATATATAATGTACTCTGTATATATATATATATATATATATATATATAACTACTGTTATACATCAAAAATAATTCTTATATTTAGCATATTTTTGGTAGTAGCTTGTAGTGTACATAACTATTTTAAATGTAGTTTAACTAAGTTTATTACACGGCTCTCTGGAATACTTGGTGAATGGTGCCATCTAGCTGTCTGATATTTCTCAGTAACAACCACACATCCACCTGTCAGACCGCTCATGCAGGTATTGCGAGCAGTTTCTTCTGCATCTCAGATCAATGTGCGATCTCTACAAGTAAGATAATAAAATTATTTCAATTCAAATCAATATTTCACATGTATTTATTTATTTAATTGGCAAGTAGTTTTGTAATAAGCTGAATAATGAGGAGTCAGACTTTCATTAATTACAGAATAAACATCAACAGAACTCCAACGATAACCGGAGGTGGAATTCAGCTGTTCAGCGATTTATTCCTTCTCACATAATTTCATAATTTCAATATTTTATATGTATTATTTATTTATTTGGTTAGTAGCCATGAAATATGTTGGATAATGTACAGTCATGGTTGTTATCACAAAATAACCCCCTTCAGGATGATACAAGGGTCATCCGCTTCACGTCGGGGTCCAGATCAACCTGTTGGGGTTTATTTTGGGAAAACAATCGGCTGACTGTACATTATCCCTCACTAAGTTAGTATCTTGTAGCTTGTGAAGTTACAGTTTCAAAGTAGCTTCCCCAAAACTGGCATTTTGTTTTCTATGACTGTGACAAAAAAGCAATATGAGAGGTCATGTATTGTGCCTAAAGATGTTCATTATCCTAACTGTAGGAATTTGCAGTTGCTTAGCAATGTCTCAACTTTTCACATTAATATAGAATGTGCTTCACAGGTGTGCGTTTATGGTAATTTTACGAGGGCTCAATACGTGGCTCATCAATTGACCCTTCGCTAATCTCCGCCACCCTTGGTTATGTTCATCCACTCTGACCAGATCTGCAGATCTCCCCAAATGAATGAATCAGGGTTTTGCAAAAGTCAGAATTTCAGAATTAACTCCATTTCAAATCGTTTGTTGGAATTGAATTGGCAACGCCCCACAGGAATCTGACTTAGAATTGGAATGATAGGAAGTGGAATTTACTGAATAGCAATTCAAAGAACTTCAAAAGTGTCTGTCAAAACAGTCACTACTTGGACATTCCTTAGTCCAAGACAGATGTACTGATAAATAATTACGTTATTATTTTGTCATACCAAGTATGACACTACCCTTATAGGCAGTTCCCCGTCTGTCGCTCACTTCGACGTTGTGACGAAGCGACACTAGGGGTCTCTCTTGAGTGCCAAATATGCCTCTGATCTATGAAAATATGCCAATGAGAAGTTGGCAGACAGTATTTGCATACCCTGCCCCCCGGACATCCGGGTATAAAAGCGGGGAAATACGTTGAGTTCATTCAGAAATTTTCTTCGGAGCCGATGGTTGTACTGCAGCGAGCTGCGAGTTACACACCCGTTCCTGTTCCTCTGACACTCTCTGCTGTTGGATCTATGGTGCACTACAGCGGCTTTCTCCTTCCCTGTATGGCAGTGCAGCTTGCCCCTGGGCGCTTCGACAGCACAAGAGCATACAAGAGTATTAAAAGAGTAATATTTCTTGTAAAATAGTATTTTCCTCTATTAAAGCAATACACAGCGGCGTTGAACGTCCTTTTCAGGATGCGTCTTTGTAAAGATGCCATTCCACCCCTGTGTAGTTCCTGGATGCGGTAGAGTGCTCTCCACTTCAGACGGCCACAAGTGTTGTCTCGTGTGTCTGGGCAGCGATCACACCGAGGCAGCATTTGTGGATGGTTCATGCTCTCACTGCAAGGGCATGACCATGGCAATATTGCGGTCGTGGCTTGCTTTCAATAGAAAGCACGCCACTCCAGCCGCCCCCCGCATTGCTCCTTCTTCCCACGGGATTGAGGACGATGCGGCAAGTATGCATTTCCCACAGTGAGCCTTCTTGCACAGGTGCTGTGCAAGGTCAGGGAGAACGAGGAACAAGTCACCCTGGTGGCTCCTTATTGGACTACTTGGGCCTGGTTCTCGGACCTCATACTCCTCGCAACACCCCTGCCTGGCGAATTCCCCTGAGGAAAGACCTTCTTTCTCAGGGACAGGGCACGCTCTGGCATCCAAACCCAGACCTTTGGAACCTTCATGTCTGGCTCCTGGACAGGACGCAGAAGATCTAGCTGTTCTATCACCTGCCGTCGTAGACACAATCAGCCAAGCCAGAGCCCCTTCTACCAGGCACCTTTACGCCCTGAAGTGGCGCCTGTTCACAAATTGGTGAGACACACAGAGGTGCGCAGTTAGGTCAGTGCTCTTATTTCTACAAGAGATTCTGGAAGGGAGGCTGTCCCCTTCCACCCTAAATGTGTATGTCGCTGCCATTGCGGCCCACCACGACGCAGTAGATAGCAAGTCTTTGGGTAAGCATGACTTAATTATCAGGTTCCTAAGAGGCTCACGGAGGTTGAATCCCTCCCGACCAAGCCTGTTCCCCTCCTGGGATCTCTCAGTGGTCCTCGCAGGCCTCCAGAGACCTCCCTTCGAGCTGCTAGAATCAGTTGGACTCAGGGCCTTCTCTCTAAAGACGGCCATGCTGATCGCGCTCGCCTCCATCAAGAGGGTCGGGGACCTACAAGCGTTCTCTGTTAGCGACACTTGCCTGGAGTTCGGTCCAGCAGACACATATGTGATCCTAAGACCGCAACCGGGCTATGTGCCCAAAGTTCCTACCACGCCCTTTACAGAACAGGTAGTGAACCTGCAAGCGCTGCCCCAGGAGGAGGCAGACCCAGCCCCTTCGTTGCTGTGTCCGGTACGTGCTTTGCATACCTACTTGGACCGCATGCAGAGCTTAAGATGTTCTGAGCAGCTCTTTGTCTGCTTTGGCGGACAGCGGAAAGGGAACGCTGTCTCCAAACAAAGGCTTTCCCACTGGGTCGTGGACGCCATTTCGTTGGCCTATCACACCCAGGCCGTGCCCCTCCCCCCTTGTGGGTCCGAGCACACTCAACAAGGAGTGTTGCATCCTCATGGGCACTAGCCAGGGGCATCTCCCTGGCAGACATATGTAGAGCGGCGGGTTGGGCAACACCTAATACCTTTGCAAGATTTTACAATCTCCGGGTTGAGTCAGTATCGTCCCATGTTTCGTCAGGTCCGAGCCAGTAGAACTCGGTAACACGCTGACAGTCTGGCCAGGTGGATCGGTTGCACCTGGCGCCCTTTCCCTCGGATGAGGTAAAACTGTGCGCTTTCTATCCCAGAAGATCCCACTCATTTGGATCCCTGGATGATTCCTCCCTAGCCCTTTGGGTCTGCAGTTCAGCGGAAGAACTCGCCGACCCAATCCACTGCGGGTACTTAATCTACCCTGTACTGGAATAGGTGCTCCACAGGGCAGGACTCCTACGTGGACTCCCTGTGTGTATTATCCGTGGTACGGTCCCCTTACGAGTGGACCCACGTCTCCCTTAGGCAGTTCCAGCTGGCCTCCAGTCGCTGTGTTGTAGCAACTCCCCCCTCCAATGAGGTTGGATCTACCACTGCGCCATTTCCACATGCCGCCTAAAAAAACCCATGTGACGTATTCACCACTCTTACCTCCCCTTCAGGGCAGGGGTGGTCTCTGCAGGGTCTTTTCCCCCTGAAAGAATAGGAAACTGGGTAAGACCCCCTTCCCTCGATGCATGTAAGGGCCCCGGCCGTTCTTGCTCTATGTAGAGAAACATGGAGAGAAAAGAGGCCCAGCCAGGCTAGGCCTGTTCCCAGGTTGGCAAGTGTCGCCTTGTTCCGCTGCCTAGGGTAACCAGAAGGATTCTGATGACTTTTTTGGGGCATTGGGGAATGGTACGTGCAGTCTGACACAGCTGGTCGCCTCTACATGTAAAATACCTGCCCGCTCCTGTGTCAGCAGGACACGTACACAGCTCAGCACATGGCGTGATTTAAATTGGACCCCTAGTGTCGCTTCTTCGACACAATGTCTTGTTCCCTCCATCAGGGAACGGAGGTTACATACGTAACCTAGACATTTACATTTGTAAACTTTTTAGACATAGCAAAAAATAATAATGATAAAATAAAGCTAAAATTAACATAGCCATCAACATTTTTGCTTTTGCTGTACAGCACAAGAAATGGTCCACCACGTTGTTTCCAAAAACTTCATGAAATTAGATTCAAAATTTGAATCTATTACTTGTTTAAAGATGCATTCAGTAGTTTGGAGCAAATTGAAAATGTTTACACTTTAACAAATTAACGAAAGTTGGTTATGCAAAATTTTAAAAAAAATTGTGAAGCATGTTCATTTGACTTCTGACGTTTGTATTTAGGCAAAGCATTTATATTATAGGAATAATAAATAACTTTAGAAATGACCCTCAAACTCAGATATTTTCCAGAGCTGGCAGGGGCAGCAGAGGTTGATCAGCACCGTCCGACTCGGCTAAGCGATTCAGTTTGCCAGGCGCCTGCCCAGGTTCAACAGCGTCCGCTTCACTGCAGTGAGAGGCGAGAATGCCGCTACCTTGTGCGCGGAGAATGCCACCTATCTACGGAAGGATGCGATAGAGTCTGTCCCTCCAGCCGAGATGAGGAAGGGGTTTTACAGCCCCTACTTCATTGTACCCTAAAAAGGTGGCGGCTTGTGGCCAATCTTGGACCTGCGAGTTCTGAACCGGGCCTTGCAGAGACTCCCATTCAAGATGCATTTTAGATGAGTGTCCAGCATCAGGATTGGTTTGCAGCGTTTTTTTCAGCATTATTTTCTTGTTCTAAGGATTGTTTACACCATCAATGTGTTACCAAAAAATACAATTAACAAGAGTCTAAACTAAAAAGAATTTCTTTAAATTTCATTCCATTTAAATTCTACTCCCTTAAATTCAAATTTGAATTGCAATTCTACACCCTTTATGCTTCCCCATTTCAAATTCAGACCAAATTCAGGAATTGAATTGGAATTGAATTGGCATTCATAATTTAATTCTGAATGGTGCACAACCTCGGAATGAATAGGAGCAAAAAAGCAAATGTAGTTTTCATGTTTGTTTTGGAATGAGGAATAACACTTTTTAATCCATAGCATGCTATTTGCGAGATTTATTTGAAGATTTTTTTAAAAGAAAGTTTGATAAAATCCCACTTAAAACAACTCAAACACACACTACACACCCGTAGGCTTTCATTGGAAAATAGCAAATACATGCCAGAGTAATGGCAGCCCAGCAACAGTTGCTGAGACAGGATTGGTCAGAAATGCTTTTACGGTGGGTCTTAGCGAGTTTGAGAGAAATTGACAATTCTCTTGGACAGTCAGGTAAGCAAATAGGTTGATTTTTCAGTAGGAGGTACTTTTTCATATTGTAACCAATAAAATATATGATGCCTTGAGGCAATTAAAAACGTACACATCATATTCTGAAATACATAACATATGATCATGCATTAGTTTTTGTATCTCATATCACTTCTCGAGTGTACTCTGTTATGAAATGTAATTTTTCAGGGGTCATCGGGGATTCGTCAATAGTGAAATGTCTTGTGATGTGTTCACCCCTGTCGTCGACTTCCATGACAAGGCAGACAGTGGTGTAATATGAACGGTACCAACGGTACTGAATACTGTTCATAAGACTCTACACTGTCGTTTCAGGGTTAAACTTCTGGCGCATCGAGTTACGTGACACAACACCATGACGGCAATTTCCAGAAAGCGCTTCTACGGGCACAGCACCAACAAAAGTGCCTCTGGTAAGAAACCTTTTTTGGCTGCGTTTACATTGCAAGGCTTAATGCACAGATCCGATCTTTTGATGATTTTTTTGTCCCGCCTGTTTACATTCACTGAAGACATGACTATTATCTGATATCTGTTTACATTAAACTCCCACCCAAACTCGAATGGTTCCATTGCTGATTGCTTTCACTTATGAGCGCCACGGTTCACCCTCGGGTTTTGAATGGCCTTGTGCTATTTCATATTTTCAAAAGTTGCAAAATTGCATGCAATTAATTAGGAAAAAAAAGGCAAAAGCAACTTTTCACTGCTGCCATGGTTAGCACAGCTTTAATGGTTTCAACATCGGTTAGACGATTGTGGCTAAAGAGCCTTGCGTACCTCTGAATTTGAGAAAAGGCCAATGTCAAGTTGGCAGACAGAAATTGCATGCCCCGCCCCCGGACATACGGGTATAAAGGGGAGCGGGCGAGTGAATGTCAGACAGGTTTTCACTGAGGCTCGGCTCAGTGAAAACCTAACATAAGGTTACAGACATGGCGACCGGGGGCAAGGAGGACTGCCCAAGGGAGATGCGGGTCCTGCTAGCAGAGGGGACCGTGTCTCGGATAATACATCACAGGGAGTTGCCTGAAGTGGGAACTATGCCTGTGGAGCCCAAGCTCAACTCGGAGCACTCGACTCGTGGTGGGTCTGGTGGCGAATTCCTCCACTGAATTCGGCGGCCAGAGGACTAGGGAGGAAGAACATCCAGGAAGCGAGAGCTTAGTGGCTAATCTAGGAAAGAAGGCGCACTGGATCAATATGGTGAAGGGTGCAAGGTGTAAGCGGAACACCCGGTTGACTGTTCCGTATTACCGAGTTCTACCGGCTCGGACCTGACAAAACACGGGACGAGACCGACTCAACCCTGAGGTTATAGAATCTAGCAAAGGTGTTGGGTGTTGCCCAGCCCGCTGCTCTGCAGATGTCTGCTAGGGAGGTGCCATGGACCAGTGCCCACGAGGATGCCACACTTCCCGTAGAGTGTGCTCGAACCCGCAAGGTGGGGGGGGGGGGGGCGGCACGGCCTGTGTGTGATAGGATAGCATCAACAACCCAATGAGCTAACCTCTGTTTGGAGACTGCGTATCTAGAGCCCAGTGTGTGGTCCACATGGATACACAAAGCACGTACCGGACACAGCAATGAAGGCTGGGTCTGCCTCCTCCAAGGGAAGCTTCGCTTGCAGGTTCTTGACCTAAACCCTGAAGGGGTTCGTAGGAACCTTTGGCACGTAGCCCGGTCGTGGTCTTAGGATGAGGTGAGCATCTGCCGGACCAACTCCAGGCAAGTGTCGCTGACAGAGAACGCATACAGGTCCCCAACCCTCTTGATGGATGCGAACGCGATCAGGAGGGCCGTCTTCAAGGAGAGGGCTTTGAGCTCGACTGAATGAAGCGACTCGCTTGAGAGATCCTGGGAGGGGAACAGGCTTGGCCGGGAAGGGTTTAACCTCTGGGCGCCTCTTAAGGAACCTGATAATCAAGTCATGCTTACAAAGGGTTGCCGACCAATGCGTCGTGGTGGGCTGTGATAGCAGCAACATACACCTTCAAGGTGGAGGGGGACAGCCTCCCCTCCAACCTCTCCTGCAGGAATGAAAGCTCTGACTGAACTGAGCATCTCTGTGGGTCTTCAGAACTGGAAGAGCACCAATTTGTGAACAGACACCACTTGAGGGCATAAAGCTGCCTGGGGGAGCTCTGGCTCGGTTGATCGTGTCTATGACTGTAGGTGGTAGACAGCTTAAGTCTTCCACATCCCATCCAGGGGCCAGACATGTAGGTTCCAGAGGTCTGGATGCAGTGCCAGAGGGTGCCCCGTCCCTGAGAAAGGAGGAATTTGCCAGGGAGGTGCTGTCGCGAGGAGCGTGAGATCCGAGAACCAGATCCGAGTGGGCCAGTAAGGAGCCACTAAGGTGACCTGTTCCTCGTCCTCCCTGACCTTGCACAGCACCAGTGCAAGAAGGCTCACTGGGGTAATGCGTACATGCACAGCCCCCGGGGGCCAGCTGTGTGCCAGCGCGTCTGCACCCAGAGGGGCCTCCGTTAGGGAGTACCAGAGCGGGCAGTGGGAGTTGTCTTGGGAGGCAAAGAGATCTATCTGTGCCCTGCCGAAGCGGCCCCAAATCAGCTGGACCACCTGGGGGTGGAGCCTCCACTCTCCGATGAGCGAGACCTGTCGCGACAGCGTGTCCGCCGTCGTGTTATGGTCACCTGGGATATGAGTGACGAGCAGCGACCTGAGTCGCTGCTGACTCCTAAGGAGGAGATGGCGGTCAAGTTGTTACATGTGGCGGGAGCGTACGCCACCTTGGCGATTTATGTACGCTACCGTGGCGGTGCTGTCTGAATGGATCAAGACATGCTTGCACTGAATCAGCAGGAGAGACCTCCGCAGGGCAAGGAGTACAGCCAAAAACTTGAGGCAGTTGATGTGCCAACGCAGGTGGGACCCCGTCTAGGAGCCAGCGGATGTGTGCCCTTAGCACATGGCACCCCAACCCACTTGAGAGGCATCTGTGGTGACCACGACATGTCTGGACACCTGCTGTAGGGGGACTCCTGTCTGCAGAAAACAGAGGTCTGTCCAAGGGTTGAAATTCTGAGGAAGTAAGGGGTGATTAACACACGGTATGTGCTGCAGCGCCATGTCCATCTCAGGACTCGAGTTTGAAGCCAGTGCTAAAGCAGTCTCATATGCATCGACCCGAGCAGCGCGACCGTGGCCGAGGACACCATATGCCCCAGGAGCCTCTGGAACTGTTTGAGAGGAACTGCTGTGCCCGGCTTGAAGCGGACGAGGCACCTGAGCACTGACTGCGCGCTGGGTTAGGGAAACTATTCCATAGTTTAGGAGCCAGATATGAAAAGAATCTACCTCCTTTTGTGGATTTTGTTATTCTAGGAACTATTAATAAGCCAGAATTTAGTAATCATAATGAACATGATAGAATATAGCGTGGTAGAAGGTCACTTAAGTACTGCAGAGCTAGACCATTCAAAGCTATGTACGTAGTTAACAGAATTTAAAAATTAATACGAATTTTAACAAGTAGCCAATGTAACAATGATAAAATGGGGCTCATATTTCTTGGTTCTCATCAGCACTCTGGCTGATGCATTTTGAACCAATTGAAGTTTATTTATTGATCTTGATGGACATCATCCCAGTAATGCATTACAATAATCTAGTCTTGAGGTAATGAACACATTAATTCGCTTTCGGCATCAGCAACAGAGAGCATGTGTCGTAATTTAGCAATATTTCTTAGGTCGAAGAATGCTGTTCTATAAACATTGGTAATTTAATTTTCAAAGGACAGATTGGTATCAAATATAACACCTAAGTTCTTCACTGTTGAAGACGATGTAACAGTACATCCATCGAGAGTCAAATTATATTTTAGCTGCTTATTTTTAGAGGTATTTGGTCAAATAATTAGTACCTCTGTTTTATCAGAATTGAGTAGAAGGAATTTCATGTCATCCAATCTTTTATGTCATTGATACACTCTGCTAATTTGGAGAATTGTGAAATCTCATCAGGTTTTGAAGAAATATAAAGTTGGGTATCATCGGCATAACAGTGGAAACTTATTCCACAATTCCTGATAATATCTCACAGGGGAAGCATATACAAGGAGAAAAGCAAAGACCCTAAAACTGATCCTTGTGGCACTCCATACTTTACTTTTGTTTGGATTGATAATTCCTAATTTACATAGACAAAGTGGTAGCGGTCTGCTAAATAGGACCTAAACCATGCTAATGCAACTCCACAAATGCCAACATATATAAGATGTGAGTAAGAAATTAGATTTTTTGCAGCATTGTAAACCAGCAACCCCAGCAGCCACAACTACCATTTCTTGCAACACTTTGTTTTTTATTTGTACTTTGTACTCAAAACATCACCGAAGTGAGATGGGAATAGTTGTGGTGTGCTGACTTTTTTCTTTGTGTTGTCTTACCATTTTGGTCGAGCACTTACACTAAGCTTTTTTTTTAATTGGATGTGCATCCAATGTGCACTTTTGTCTACAATTTGTTACTTTTGACTCAAACCTATATAGTATTTAAACACATATGGCAACTTCCCTGTGTGACAACTAGCTCTGTTCTCCCCTGTAAAGTTTCAATGTGATCACACGGGATGCTGGCATGTTGCTACCAAATGTTCCAGTACCCTGACATAAGTTGCATTCTGCCAAGATTTTTCAAATCTCCCATCAGGCATTTTTGCATTCAAGAGATTTGTCCTTCTCCTGTGGCATTGTGTCAGTAGCGTGGAAGACCTGGGTTCTTGTCCTGCAACTAGGAAGTAATCACATCCTTATTTAGAGATTCCAATTTCACTTTAAGCTACATTTTTTATTTGCGTTAATAAAAAAATACATTCCTTTTTACTGTTTTACAGCTAAAAACAACTCGATTAACAACTTGCTTTTGGCGCCCCTCATATCAAACTGGATCTCACCTGTGCCCTTACGCTCAACAACACTTCCACCTTCAGCCACTGGGGGCAGTGATTTGAATTTTGGTAAGCACAGACTGAGTTTAGCTTAAAGGCTCATGAAACCCCCCTGTTTCAGCACAGTTCAGTTCTCACCATTTTCAAAAGATGCAGCCAAAATGGGCATGGTCAGAAATGGAGTGGAGGAGTGAACACAAAGATCCAGTCAACTTAATTTCACTAATGCAGTTAACATATACACAGTTTTATAAGCTCTTTTTATAAGATGTTAGATTTTTAATCATTTATGAGACTTATTCCAAGACATTGATTCACAAATAAAAGTGCTTAGATCAGTTACACACTCACATTATGAATCAATGCATCTATCGTGTTTGTGTCCGAGATTATCAGTGTAAACCACACCTCAAACAAGCCCCAGTCCACCTCACCACGTATCTTTAAACTCTCACATAAAAAATATACACAGTAAATGTTGCATGAACATTTAGAAGGTTTCACCATTGTTTGAAAGCCTGTCCCTCTGTCAGCATCCTGGAGAAGCCAAGCAGCCTTGAACACTCGTGGCCCTAGATCAACTCTTAGAAGCGCTTGAGAGTTGAAGCCCTTGTCTTATCACATCCTGTGATGTTGACTCAAAAATTGCACAGAAAATCCCTAAATTAAACACTTTCCTCCTAAAATTAAAATTTATGGGTGCTAACCTCATCTTATTTCATGTGCAACCCATATACATCTGTAAAAACATCAGAAAATAGTGTTTCATGACCCTTTAAGAAACGTCAACCTACTGTTTCCAAATGCATAGTGAGATCAGTCATCACAACATGTATTTTCAAAATGAAATCAAATTTACTATCCCAATTATCTTGACAAATATCCATGCAAAATTACCCATTCCTCTTTGACCAGTCCCTGCTAAACACATCTTTAGATTTGGACTGAACACATCAGAGATGCTGTGCAACTCAAAGTGGTCATAAGCTATGAGATATGACGTATTTGCACAAATCTGCCCAGAAAACCACAAGAGGTCATCAAGAGCAAGGGGTACTGCTCTGTCTAAAGATGTGTGACACGTGAACTTCTTGAAATTTATATCTGGCCATTACCTTTGGACTTCTGATTTGCACAGTGGGCTTTAAATCACTTTTATAGCTTTGTTGCTGAATGGAATAAACTCTATTGAAGAAATAGGAGAATTACTGAATTAGTAGAAGTTTTTGAGGACTCTATGTTATTTAAGTTTATAAATCTCCATGCTGGAAGCTTTTTGATTAGCCTCAGGAGTAATAACCCAACAAAGATTGGAATTAAATGCATGAATACAGAAAAAAAGGATTTATCATTCTTTCATCTCAGGTTGAAATTCTGATACAGACTTGACAAGTGACCCAAACCCAGAATGAAGGGGGAAATTTGATGCACACTTTGTATTTACTGGACTTCAAAGGTTGCAATTGATATCAGTGTCACCACTGTTAATTTTTTATTTGATTAAAATGGGCTATAGACTTTGATGAAGGTGTAGGGCTCTATGTTTAGGAGCGGGTTTGGTTATTAGCAATAATTAATAATTTATTAATAATAATTTAATTATTAAAATCAATAGACAACTGATTAGAATCAATGTTAGCTTTTTTATCCTTTAAATCAACAATCATCAAAGACAACCATCAATTATCAAATTCACTAGAATATTAATTATTATCAAAGATAATCATTAATTATTAAAATGAATGGAGCATTGATTATAATTAACACTATCTTATTGATTCCTCAAATTCAACAATCATCAAAGATAATTGTAAATGATCAAAATCAATAGAATATTAATAAGGATTAATATCGCCGGGGCACCACCCCGGAGTCAGGGACTAATAACCAGAGAGTATGACAGTCTCAATATTAGATTGTTCTCTTAGGAAAATCGACGTCTGGTTTGTCAATAACAAAGGTTATTGATGCAGTGGTATTAAAAACAATGCAGTCAATAAACTTCCGACTTAAACTACAAACTAAACAGTGACGTGATTAGATATGGTAACCAAAATAAGCCTATAACACATGAGAGGAAGGTATGTGTGTGTGTGTGTGTGTGTGTGTGTGTGTGTGTGTGTGTGAGAGAGAAAGTAGGGACACACACAAAATGGCTGATGTGACTCTCATGGAGAGTACATCATGCAAGATTTCCGGCCAGAGAGTATGGCTGCGAATGTGGGCGGAGAGAAGCAGTTTAATGGCATCTGCCCGTTTACCACGTGTCTCCACTTGTACAATAACTTAGGGACAAAGCTGAGCATTATCACCAAGTTATCTACTAGCCAAATGTTTGTGAGGGGTCGCGTGTTTGTGCAGTTAGTATGACAGAGAGAGAGAATAATGTGGCGGCACCGAAGCCGGTTTCGTGATTTCGAGAAGGCAGCTGTTAGTTTATCACTCAGAGACATGGTGAACAGCTTGTAACTATCCCGCAGGCTTTGATTCTTTAATGGATAAACTCAGGGTGTCGGTCTCAACCGCGATGGCGTATATACACAACAGTCCAACGTGGTTGGATCACAACACAGCAAAATCGAATTTGTAATAACAGTACATTACATTAATACCTTGAGAATTTTTAGCAACAATGAGCAGACTCTGTGGTCCATAACTGTACAAGCAATAACCTTGATACACAAGAATACCACACTATAATTATCTATCACCACACATAGTTGTAAAGTGTGCAAGGCTTCATGGGACTTGTAGTCTGTTTTGTACTCCCTTTGTTTGATTTTGGTGTGGTTTTTATCTGTTAGATTAATGACTGTGTGTTTGTAAGCCTCACTCAGGCTTTATGACTGGGTTAGGCCTGCCTTTGTCTTGTATCTGAATACATGAGGCCCAACAAAGGGCAGGGGGTTCACTGTGTATCCTCACTTTGTAGGGAAGATTTAATTTGAATTTCACATAAATGCTGATTAGGTTATAGTGTTTGGCACTAATTTAATATACTATATGTTTGACAGATGGTATGACTATCAGTAGGGTTTATTGGGGTGCAGGTTTGGACTCAGCTTTAAATTTTCCAAACAGATAGAAAATCTTCAAGCTCAGAGTTTAACTTTGTGAGTTGAGTTGATAAAACCCTCAACAGCTCACACAAATCTTTCAAATTTGAACAAAGGTATCTAGAATACATCTGTCTGCTTCAACAACTATGTCCACAAAAAACTGTGATGGAATCTTTCAAACTGAGGTAAGAATGGTAAAACAAGGCTATTTTCATGATGGAGGCAAAAAGCTGCTACAGAGACATCTTCGTCATGAGGCTGCCCTTAATAAAAATAGCTGTTCTTTCAAGATCTGTATACATAAAGCATTCTTTAAAAAAATTATGTTGAATCCAAACATGATAGTTTGCATTTTGAGAGCATGATGAAAACATATGTATTAGAAAGACAGGAGCTAGTCGACACCTGACAAAATTAGGATTAATATCAGGATAAATTCGAGAAAGCCTGAGTTTTGCCAGTGAGTACGGTATACAGTCTTGCATTGGATTAGACCCTGTTTGGCACATATAGATAAAGAGTGGATCCGGAGGAGTATATCATCCCATAGGTCATCGTTAATTTCTTCGCCTATATCCTGATCCCATAATGTTTTGACTGCTAACAATGATGATGAATTTTGAAGGGGGAGGTTACAGACTGGGAAGGAAATTGGGAGCTTGTACCACAGACAAATCTACGAACCTGCAAATATCAACCAAAAAAAACCTTTTGGGTTGTTATATTTAGCTGAAATCTGTTGGAAGGATGCAAAGGTGCCCTCAATATATAAATCATTGAATGATTTTATGCCTAGGTTTGACCATATAGAAAAAGCCCTATCTGCTAGAGAGGGATAGAAAGCTTGGTTTTTAGCTACAGGAGGCTGTAGTGAAAAAGTTTGCAGTCTAAATTGGTGACTACTGGTTCCAGATTTTAAGAGTCGTCTTAACTAAAATGTTTTTGCAGTATAAACCCCCCAATATTGATTGTCTCTCCCTCATGTGTGTCAACACTTGACGCATCTTGTGAGGGGAATGATCCAACAACATTCAAGATGAGATTTATGCCTTGGACCTGCCCTCCCATTTGGACAATCTGATGAAGGCCATCCGAAAATCTAAACATTTTGATGTATTTATTCATTTTGAGACCTGTTACACCAGCAGAGAACTCTCTCCCCTGAGAGTTCACCATTTCCTCTGATCTGTCAGGCAGAATAAAATGTTGATTTGTGTATTTTCCTCTAAAAACTAGCAGGCTGTTTGCTGTAATTGCTGTCTTGATGTTTATTGCCACAGTCTGGTGATTCCCATCTCTTTTGGCACTCTTTTTCACCCAGCTTCAATAGAGCGGGACCTCAGGGTCAAAAGTGAGCAATATCACTAGTCATTCCCCCACGAAAGGCTTATTTTCTTGTTTCTGCGGCTGTGTTTATGTCATTAGTGTTTAGTGTTGTCACTGCTACACTCTGCAAGCAGTCAGCTCTCATATATAATACACCACAACGAAGCAAAAGACATTAACAGGTTCGGGTTTCTAAGGGTTTGTTCTTGAAGTCTTCTTCAAAACAGCTTTTCATGTTCTCACTGTGCACAATTTGATCTGTTTGGGTGCCCTGTTTACTCCTGGTATTCACATGCATCTCAGATGTGTATGTGCTTTTCCAAAATTTCCACATGGCTGTTTTCCTCTGTTTCCACAACAGATGATTGACAGGTTGGTGGTCCTTTGCTGTTTGGGTAAGATTTGACATGCACTTGAAACTTCATATAATCAGGGTTCTAAATTAACTTTTTTGATCACCAGCCAATTTGGCTGGTGACTTTCTAAAGTTACCAGCCAATCAGAACTACCACTAGCCAATTTTTGAAAATTCAAGTGAAAGGCCTGCCTTTTTTTCCGATGGCGTGGGCATTTCGAAAAAGTAGCTGCATCTTCTCCAACTCAGACGTCTTCATTAAATTAAGGCTTCTCCCAGCAAGGCTCTCTTCAATACGACCTGTCTTGGCCGTTTTAATCCTCAGGCTCTCCTGATGACTTCGAGCACTCTCATGGTCCTTTACTGCCTCGACTTTAAAATTATTCGTTCCTACCACAAAATTGTTCGTTTTGTTTTTTTCTTTGGCGTACATGCGGCAATCCTGACAGAACATGACAACATTTTTGTGATCAAACACAAGCCATTCACGACCCGTCAACCATTTGGAATTAAATTTTCTTTTCTTTGTTTCTCTCCCGATTTCATCATCCCTTTCCTCCTTCCTCTTCTCGCCCCCAGAAGTCTGTCCCAACCACCGCCGCATTTAGTTTAGCTAATCTTTTAATCTTTAACTCCTTCCTCATTCAATCTATGCTCCCTGCTTTGGCTCCATTCGTTTCCATGGTTTCTCGCGCTGGTTTCACCGCAAACTGCGCGCAGCCAATGAGCGTATGAAATGTCATCACGCAGTATTACAGCACAGTGTTCTTGGTAAATGTAGGAAGTACTGTCAGGGAATAGCCGAGCCGAGAACAGAGCCGTGTGTATCATGATGCATGTAATGACCTTGCATCACCGGCCAAACTGGCTAGTAAGTTTTTAGTAACACCCGCCAAAATGAATTTCAACCCGCATTTGGCGGGTTGGCGGGTGTTAATTTAGAACCCTGCATATAATGTACCAAACTATAATGTGATTGAGCAAAACAGAATATGACACAGTTAAATCCATATAATGCTCTTCCCATTTAAAGTTATTTAAAGATTAATAATAAAACAATAAAGTGTATTTCCTCTCTGGGTACTTTGTGTCACTATTATAAGTGACCTAGTACTAATGTTTTTTTTTTCATATTATTGGTTAATTTCTCTAAAATTTGGGTCAGTTCTGAACAGAATCACATAAGCTACTCCTGGGAAGTTTGTATTAATGTGGTCGGAAGTCATAAATATGATGTGATGTGCGTTCAAGACATTTTAGTCTGAAAGAACAGACCCATTTTGCTATTTCATCTTTCCTTCTCGCTTTTTCACTTATTGACAAAGACAGCTTTTTTAGCACCAATGCCACAAAATGAAGAGATAAATGCACATTAGGTTTGTGATTGATGCTTTATCTGTCTCTTTTATCATTCTGGTGCCGCAACATGTAATGATGGGAAATATATTTTGTTGCACAAACTAGTCACCTGATCCACAAGTTACTCAATCTAAATCTGTATCGGAAGTGAGACTAGAAATGAGCCGATATGAGTAATATGATCCTAGAACTGATGATGACTGATTTTGCCAACTTTTCTTTGCAATGAACTGCTCTGACTAGCTTGCAAATCAGACTGAATGTTTCATTCACAACACTTCTCAAGTCAACAGCACAATGTGAAGAGTCACTAGTGACAGGGCTTTGTCTCTTTCGCTCTCATTTTCAGTTTTTTTTTGTATTATATTATTACATATTTGAAGACTCTTTGAAAGCAGTGTATTGAACAACGGGGAAGATTTTTTTGGGAATAATATTCTCAAGAGACTATCCTTGCATCTGAACATGCATACTTCCCCAGGAATACAGTATGCATGAAATACCCAGATGACATACTACGTACATGTGCTAAGATACTGATGTGTGCATCGCACTGGAAATTTTACTATCAAATAAAGTCACCAGGAGCCAACATATTAAAAAATTGAATATATTTAAAAATATATATTGAAAATTTAAAAATAATCTAAAAAAAATGGCAAAGAACCATGATTCAGGCATCTCTTTTCAAGTATTTAGAATTTTGTTCCTCATGGGTAAATTGTAGCCTAGCACTGTTTAACACTAGAGTAAATTATTTTCATGGTTGTTGTTAGTGCGCAGGGTTGGGAGGGTTACTTTTAACTTATTCCACTACCGATTACAGAATACATACTATAAAATGTAATTCGTAACATATTCCATTAAATTGCTAAAGGTCAGCACTGGTAGATTTTTTCACTTGTTTTGTGAGTAACAAGTGAAAAAAACGTCTCGGTTACGTATGTTCCCTGATGGAGGGAACGAGATGTCATGTCGAAGAAGCGACACTAGGGGTCTTTCTTGAGTGCTGAATATGCCTCTGGTCTATGAAAAAAAGGCCAATGGGAAGTTGTCAGACAGTATTTGCATACCCCTCCCTGGACATACGGGTATAAAAGCAGGGAAATACGTTGAATTCATTCAGGATTTTTCTGAAGAGATGGAAATGGTCCAGCCACTGCAGTGGCTCGGCACAGCGACGTGGCCCGGAAGACACAACGTCTCGTTCCCTCCATCAGGGAACGGAGGTTACATACGTAACCGAGACGTTCCCCGTCTGTCGCTCACTTCGATGTCGTGTCGAAGAAGCGACACTAGAGGTCCACTTCAAATCACGCCATGCACTGAGCCATGTATGTGTACTGCTGACACAGGAGCGGGCAGGTATTTCATGTGCACAAACGACCAACTGTGTCAGACTGCGCGTACCCTTCCCCAATGCCCCAAAAAAGTCGTCAGAATCCTTCTGGTTACCCTAGAGGGAAACAAGGCGACGCTTACAACCTGGGAATGGGCCAAGCCTGGCTGGGCCTCTTTTCTCTCTATGTTTCTCCGCATAGAGCAAGAACAGCCGGGGTCCTTACACGAGGGAAGGGGATCTTACCCAGTTTCCAAGTCTTTCAGGGGGAAAAGACCCTGCGGAGGCCACACCTGCCCAAAAGGGGAGGTAAAGGTGGCAAATACATCACATGGGTTTTTAAGGCAACATGTGGAACGTGGCGCAGTGGTAGATCCAACCTCCAGGAGGGGGTAGTTGCTACAGCATAGCGACCAGAGGGCAGCAAAAACTGCCTAAGGGAGACGCGGGTCAGCTCGTAAGGTGACCGTACAGTGGAAAATACACACAGGAGGAGTCCGCGTAGGGGGCCTGATCTGTGGAGCACATTTCCCAGTGCAATACCTGCAGTGGATTTGGTCAGCGAAATCCTTCGCTGAATTGTGGACCCATAGGGCTAGGGAGGATCAACCAGGGACCCGGGTGGATGGGATCTCCTGGGACAGAAAGCACACAGTTTTACCTCGGCCGAGGAAAAGGGCGCCAGGTGCAAACGATTCACCCGGCCAGATCGTCAGCGTGTTACCGAGTTCTACCGGCTCGAACCTGAGAAAACACGGGAAGAGACTGACTCAACCCTGAGATTGCTCTGTGTGCGGTCAAAATAGGTATGCAAAACATGTACCGGACACAGCAATGAAGAGGCTGGGTCTGCCTCCTCCCGGGGCAGCGCTTGCAGGTTCACTACCTGGTCTCTGAAGGGAGTGGTAGGGACCTTTGGCACATAGCCCGGTCATGGTCTTAGGATCACATATGTGTCTGCCGGACCAAACTCCAGGCAAGTGTCGCTAACAGAGAACGCTTGCAGGTCCCCAACCCTCTTGATGGAAGCGAGTGCGATCAGCAGGGCCGTTTTCAGAGAGAGGGCCCTGAGTCCAACTGACTCTAGCGGCTCGAAGGGGGGTCTCTGGAGGCCCGTGAGGACCACTGAGAGATCCCAGGAGGGGAACAGGCTTGGTCGGGAGGGGTTCAACCTCTGGGCACCTCTTAGGAACCTGATGACTAAGTCGTGCTTACCCAAGGACTTGCCGTCTACTGCATCGTGGTGGGCCGCAATAGCGGCAACATACACCTTCAGGGTGGAAGGGGACAGCCTCCCTTCCAGCCTCTCTTGCAGAAATAAGAGCACTGACTCTGTGGGTCTTCAGCACGGGAAGAACACCAATTCGCAAACAAGCTCCATTTCACGGCGTAAAGTTGCCTGGTAGAAGGGGCTCTGGCTTGGTTGATTGTGGCTACATCCATGGGTGGTAGACCAGCTAAATCTTACACGTCCCGTCCAGGGGCCAAACGTGGAGGTTCCACAGGTCTGGGTGCGGATGCCAGAGCGTGCCCCGTCCCTGAGAAAGAAGGTCTTTCCTCAGGGGAATTTGCCAGGGAGGGGCTGTCACGAGGAGTATGAGATCTGAGAACCAGGCCCGGGTGGGCCAATGAGGAGCCACAAGGGTGACTTGTTCATTGTCCTCCCTGACCTTGCACAGCACCTGTGCAAGAAGGCTCACTGGGGGAAATGCGTACTTGTGCAGCCCCACAGGCCAGCTGTGTGACAGTGCGTCTGCCCTGAGGGGAGCCTCTGAACAGGCATATCAGAGCGGGCAGTGGGAGGTTTCTTGGGAGGCAAACAGGTCTACCTGGGCCTTGCCGAACCGTTCCAAAATTAGCTGGACTGACTGTGGGTGAAGCCTCCACTCTCCACCGGACAAGCGTTGTCGTGACAGCGCGTTCGCTACCACATTGAGGTTGCCGGGGATGTGAGTGGTGCGCAGCGACTTGAGTTGCTGCTGGCTCCAAAGGAGGAGACGGCGGGCGAGTCGTGACATGTGGCAGGAGCGTATGCCGCCTTGGCGATTTATGTACGCTAACGCAGTGGTGCTGTCTGACCTGATCAGGACGTGTTTGTCCCGAATTAGCGGGAGAAACTTCCGCAGGGCAAAGAACACAGTCAGCAACTCCAGGCAGTTGATATGCCAGCGCAGCGGGGCCCCTTTCCAATGGCCAGCAGCTGCGTGCCCATTGCACACAGTGCCCCAACCCAATCTGGAGGCGTCGGTCATGACCAAGATGCGTCGGGACACCTGCTGCAAGGGTACTCCTGCCCGTAGAAAGCAGAGGTCTGTCCAGGGTTTGAATGCTTGGCGGCAGGCGGGGGTGATCGTCACACACCATGGTGCAGCAGTGCCATGCTCGTCTCAGGACTCGAGTCTGAAGCCGGTGCTGAAGCGGTCTCATATGCATCAACCCCAGCGGTGCGACCGCCTCGGAGGATGCCATATGCCCCAGGAGCTTCTGGAAAAGTTTTAAGGGGACCGTTGTACCCGGCCTGAAAGCGGCGAGGCACCTCAACACTGACTGCGCACACTCGTTGGTGAGACGTACTAACATTGAGACTGAGTCTAACTCCAAGAAAATGCCAAGAAAAGAGATGGTCTGGACCGGGGTGAGCTTGCTCTTTTCCCAGTTGACCTGAAGCCCTAAACGGCTGAGGTGCCTGAGCACCTGGTCACTGTGAGCGCATAGTAACTCTCGTGAGTGGGCCAGAATGAGCCAGTCGTCGAGGTAATTGAATATGCGGATGCCGGCTTCTCGGAGCGGGGCAAGGGCTGCCTCAGCGACTTTCGTGAAGACGCGAGGGGACAGAGACATGCCGATGGGGAGGACTTAGTACTGATACGCCTGGCCGTCGAACGCGAAACGTAAGAAGGGTCAGTGTTGAGGCAGAATTGAGACGTGGAAGTACGCATCCTTCAGGTCTATTGCTGCGAGCCAATCTAGATGCCGAACACAGGTTAGAATGTGTTTCTGTGTGTGCATTTTGAACGGGAGTTTGTGCAAAGCTTGGTTAAAACTCGCAAGTCCAAGATCGGTCGTAAGCCGCCGCCTTTCTTGGGTACGATGAAGTAAGGGCTGTAGGGACCCTTCTTCATCTTGGTTGGAGGAACAGGCTCTATCGCATCTTTGAGTAAGAGAGTAGCGATTTCCGCGCACAGGGATTTGGCATGTTCGCGTAACCAAATTGCGTAACCAAGTCGGATGGTCCGGGCCAACCAGCGAGACGGGTTGGGGAGTGAAAGTCACGCGTCCAAACTCCGTGCTAGAGGCACCAAGGGGATGATTATTATTATTTTTGACATACCCGACGGGGCTTCGCAGCGGGCGGAACAGGTAAAACGGCATCGGGAGGTGAAGATGCGTCCCGGGGCCCTGGTGCTGAGAAAAGACTCGATGCACTTACCTTGCTCCGCACACCTAGCAGGGGGCAGGTTAGCGACTGAGGAGGAGGTCCAACGTAGGCTTCCTCTAGACTCGTCGGAACCGGCCGGCCGGGGAACAGTCACGGGGCTGAAGGCGGGTAATCCGCATCCAGCACGCTGGGACTGTTGAGATCCTGCAACAGAGTGCCGTGAGAATGGCATTTGCGGGCCAGGTGACCCAGAGACAAAGGAAATAGCTCTTTTATTGAGAATGTGGGTACAAATGAAATAAATTGAACAAAGGATTCTCCTCCCGGCCCTCTACCGGGGGACGGAGTGGTCTTACCATCTCCGGAGCTAACGTCTTGGTCCCTGGGTCGAGTGTCTCAGGAGCGCCTGGGAGCCTTACGGGTCCTCGAGGGGGTCCACGAGATGGAGGGTGTCTGCTTCCTGCGGCGTGCTGGACGTTGGGGCTGAGAGCTGGGCCCGGGTTGAGGTGGAGCAGGGTGTTTCATTACCACAGGAGGACGCCCTCGGCGGGCAGATGGGGCATGGCCCACAGCGGCAGGCTTGCGGCGGGGCAGGATATGTGAGATGGCCTCCGTCTGCCTCTTCACCGCGGAGAACTGCTGGGCAAAGTCCTCGATGGTGTCGCCGAAGAGGGCCAAACTGGGAGAGGAGGGGCGTTGAGGAAGCGAGCCTTGTCGGTTTCACGCATCTCGACCATGGCCATGGCGTGCAGGGCGGAAGCGGCCTGTCCAGTGGTGCTGTAGTCTCTGGCAGCAAATGAAGATGACGTCCTGCAGGCCTTGGAAGGGAGCACAGGGTGACACCGCCAGGTGGTAGGGTTTCCGGGGCATAGATGGAGCGCAACAGCCCTATCCACCTGGGGAATCACTGTATACCCATGGGCCGCACCGCCGTCGAGGGTAGCGAGAGCGGATGAGCGAGTGGCATGACGAGTGGACAGTGGTGCCCTCCACGTAGACGTCAGCTCATCATGCAATTCTGGAAAATGGGACCGGGGCTGTGCGCGGCTGTGAGCGGGGCGGTGTTCCCAGGAACCAATCATCCAGCCGCGATGGCTGTGGGAAGGACGGAGGGTTCCAGTCCAACCCCACACTAGTGGCGGCCCGGGCAAGCATATCGGACATCTGCGCGTCAGCCTCAGCCTGGGCGTGCTGGCCTGAAGGCGACAGCCCAGAGGACGCATCAGCATCAGACGCCGCGCTCTCCAATGCAGCGGCGAGCTCATCCACCTCGAGCTCCAGAGGATAGGCAGACCGGCCGTGAGGCGAGCCGCTGTTGCCTCGAGCATGGATGGGAGTCAACGAGCGTACTAGAGGGCGGGTGGTCCGAGGGGGCGTACCCGGCAGAGCTGCACCCGCTGCCGTCCCCAGATCACCTCCAGCAACAGCCGCATCATCCTCAATCCCGTGGGAAGAAAGAGGGACACGGGGGCAGCTGGAGTGGTGTACTATCTATTGAAAGCAAGCCGCAACCACAACATAGCCATGGTCATGCCCTCGCAGTGAGAGCATGAACCATCCACAAACACTGCCTCGGTGTGATCACTGTTCTTGCCACAGGCGTTGTCTCGTGTGTCTGGGCAGCGATCACACCGAGGCAGCGTTTGCGGATGGTTCATGTTTTCACTGCGAGAGCATGTCCATGGCAACTTTGTGGTCACGGCTCGCTTTCAATAGGAAGCATGCCGCTCCAGCCACCCCCCGCATTGCTCCTTCTTCCCACAGGATTGAGGATGATGCGGCTGGCGATGGAGGCAATCTGGGGACGTCATCCCCACAGCCATCCCGGTTGGATGACTGGTTCCTGGGGCCTGCGCGCCACTCACACCCGGAAGTGGATGATGAGCTGACGTCTTCGTGGAGGGCACCACTCTCCACTCATCACCAAGCCACCTGCTCATCCGCTCTCACTATCCTCAACAGCGGAGCGGCCCACGGGTACACAGCGATTCCCCAGGTGGACAGGGCTGTTGCGCTCCACCTGTGCCCCGGGAACCCTACCGTCTGCTCGCCGAGGGTGTCCTCCTGCGGCAAAGAAATGCCCTGCTCCGCCCCAACCCGGGCACAGCTCTCAGCCCGTGCGTCAAGCACCCCGGAGGAAGCAGACGCCCCCTGTCTCACAGACCCCCTCGAGGACCCGGAAGGCTCCCAGGCGCTCCTGAGACGATCGACCCAGGGACCAAGACGTTAGCTCCGGAGCTGGTAAGCAGACCACTCCATCCCCTGGTGGAGGGCTGGGAAGAGAATCTTTTGTTTAATTTATTTAATTTGCCCCCTAGACGGGGCTGCGATACCCACATTCTCAGTAAAAGGGCTATTTCCTTTGTCTCTGGGTCACCTGGCCCACAAATGCCGTTCTCACGGCACTCTGCCGCCAGGTCTCAACAGTCCCAGCACGCTGGACGCAGAGCCCCTTCCTTCAGCCCCATGACTGTTCCCCGGCCGGCCGGTTCTGACGAGCCTAGAGGACGCCACCATCAGACCTCCTCCTCAGTCACTAACCCGCCCCCTGCCGGGTGGCCGGAGCAAGGTCAGTGCTTCGAGTCTTTTCTCAGCACCAGAGCCTCGGGATGCGTCCTCAATTCCTGACACCGTATTACCTGCTCCACCCCGCTGTGAAGCCCTGCCGGGTACATCAAAAATAATCGTCCCCTTGGTGACCCTAGCACGGAGCTTGGATGCATGGCTTTCACTTCCCAACCCGTCACGCTGGCTGGTCCGGACCATCCGACTCGGTTACACAATTCAGTTTGCCAGGCCTCAGCCCCCCTTCGCAGGCGTCCGCTTTACCGCAGTACACGGCGAGCATGCCAAATACCTGCACGCGGAAATTGCTACTCTCTTACTCAAAGACGCAATAGAGCCTGTCCCTCCAACCGAGATAAACAAGGGTTTCTACGGCCCCGTACTTCATCGTACCCAAGAAAGGCGGTGGCTTACGACCGATCTTGGACTTGCGAGTTTTCAACCGCAAAAGTTGTGCTTTGCACAAACTCCCCTTCGGCATGTCTCTGTCCCCTCGCGTCTTCATGAAGGTTGCAGAGGCAGCCCTTGCCCTGCTCCGAGAAGCTGGCATTCGCATACTCAATTAACTCGACGTCTGGCTTATTCTGGCCCACTCCGAGAGTTACTATGCGCTCACAGAGACCAGGTGCTCAGGCTTCTCAGCCATTTGGGGCTTCAGGTCAACTGGGAAAAGAGCAAGCTCACCCCGGTTCAGAGCATCTCTTTTCTCGGCATGGAGTTAGACTCAGTCTCAGTGTCAGCACGTCTCACCAACGAGCATGCACTGTGCTGGAATGCCTCGCCACCTTCAGGCCGGGCACAGCGGTCCCCTTAAAAATTTTACAGAGGCTCCTCGGGCATATGGCATCCTCCACTGTGATGGTCACCTACACCTGCCGCCAAACATTCAAACCCTGGACAGACCTCTGCTTTCTACGGGCAGGAGTACCCTTGCAGCAGGTGTCCTGATGCATCCTGGTCACGACCGATGCCTCCAGATTGGGTTGGGCTGCTGTGTGCAATGGGCACGCAGCCACTGGCCATAGGAAACCCTGGTAACCCCGGTAAAGCGGACCCTCTTCCCGGGCTGAAGACCCACAGAGGTGCGCAGTTAGGTCAGTGCTCCTATTTCTGCAGGAGAGGCTGGAGGGCAGGTTGTCCCCTTCCACCTTGAAGGTGTATGTTGCTGCTATCGCTGCCCACCATGATGCAGGGGACGGTAAGTCTTTGGGTAAGCATGACTTAATCATCAGATTCCTAAGAGGCACCAGGAGGTTAAATCCTTCCCGGCCAGGCCTCTATCTAAAGATGGCCCTGCTGATCATGCTTGCCTGCATCAGGAGGGTCGGGGACCTGCAAGCGTTCTCTGTTAGCGACAATTGCCCGGAGTTCGGTCCGGCAGACACATGTGTGATCCTAAGACCGCGACCGGGCTACGTGACCAAGGTTCCTACCATGCCCTTTAGAGACCAGGAAGTGAACCTGCAAGCGCTGCCCCAGGAGGAGGCAGACCCAGCCCCTTCATGGCTGTGTCCAGTACGTGCTTTGCATACCTACTTCGACAATACGCAGAGCTTTAGACGTTCTGAGCAGCTCTTTGTCTGCTTTGGTGGACAAGGGAACGCTGTCTCCGAACAGAGGCTTTCCCACTGGGTGGTGGATGCCATTTCATTGGCCTATCACACCCAGGCCGTGCCCCAACCCCCCCCCCCCCCCCCCCCCCCCAAACAAGGATTGTTGCGTCCTCATGGGCACTGGCCAGAGGCACCTCCCTGGCAGACATATGTAGAACAGCGGGTTGGGCAACACCTAATACCTTTGCGAGATTTTACAATCTCAGGGTGGACTCAGTTTCTTGCTCCAAGCGGAGAAACATAGAGAGAAAAGAGGCCTGGCTAGGCTCGGCACGACTTTTATGGGGCATTGGGGAAGGGTACGTGCAGTCTGACACAGCTGGTCGCCTTTGCACGTGATATGATCTCGACGTATTTCCCCGCTTTTATACCCGTATGTCTGGGGGCGGGGTATGCAAATACTGTCTGCCAACTTCTCATTGGCCTTTTTTCATAGATCAAAGGCATATTCGGTGCACAAGACCCCTAGTGTCACTTCTTCGACACATCGTCTCGTTCCCTCCATCAGGGAATGGAGGTTACATAAGTAAACTAGACATTTTCATTAGTTGACATGCTATTTTATAAAAACATGTACATATTTTACTAGTGGGACTGTTTCCAGACTTGCCAGCCAGGATTCAGAATATTGAAATTTGAAATATGTCCTAATAAGCAAATTTTAGTTATATTTAAATGCCATTTCAACTAAAGCAGGTATTTGAATTGTATGCTGTATGATAAAATTATGATATGTAATATGATATAAAAATAATATGAATGTTTAGATGCTGCCTCATTCTCATCAACAAAGCTTGTGCTTGCAAATATGTGTTCAGGTTAAATGAGTAAAATGCACTTTAAATATGCCCATATTAGAAAATCAGCATATTATAATGAATTCCGAAGCATCATGTGACAATGAAGACTGCAGTAATGTTGCTGAAAATTTAGCTTTGATCACAAATAGCATTTTACAATATATTCAATTAGAAAACTGTTCTTTTAAATTGTAATAAGAGTTCACAATATCAATGTTTTTACTGTATTTTGGATCAAATGAATACAGTCTTGGTGAGCAGAAGAGACTTCTTTTAAACGGTAGTGTAGGTCTAAAATTTTGTAAAGTCTTTATGTAAAGAAAATGTATAGTCATATTACTTCTTTTAACTTAAAACATAACTTTGATCATTAAGTCTTTCTGTCACATTCCTCATTGATAGGCCCAGGGGAGGGGTCTTTTGTCTCCTCAGGTGTGAAATGCATCCATATTCATGATAGTTCATACCTCCTCGCATATGACCTTTCTAACACTAAATGTGTTTTACAAAAGTTAAATTACTATATTTTTTTGTATGAATGAGTGATCAGGATGGTTTTCACATCATTTTGTAGCAAAAACTCTAGGCTACAAGATTCAGTTCTCAAAAGTCTTGTTGACAAATGTTGAGTATGTGTTAAAATTTTATTTTTTTCAAAAACCATGCATAAACGTTATTTTCTCAAAAATACAAACATGTACACAGTGTTATCAGACTTTAGCTATTAATATATTTTTAAGCAACTGAAAAAAAACAAATGTCAAGGCATGTCAAAACTTCTCCAGGGCCCAAAACACCCTCAGACCCCAGAGGGTTAAGGGAAATGAGAAGAAACAAAGAGCTAAACGATCTTGTGAACCAGACTATAGAGTATATTTAGACTCCATAGGTCAGCCTATAGTTATACCTAATGAACATAAGGTTAGAGATTAAATAAAGGCAAGATTTGAGTCAATATTTCTTTGAAAAAAGAAATACCAAAATAAATACCAAAAGAAATATACCAAAAAAGAATACAGAATGGATCAATTATATTTACTACAATCAACAGAGGTTTATCAGTTATATTGATGCTGCTTTATCCGCATTGGGAGAACAGGAAGATGCTGCTAGTAGCATGGCAATGCAGAATCGACAAGCATTAAATTGGATGTTCTATTTGGAGACCAATATTGTACTTTTATTTCTAACAACACAGCACCAGAAAATGCATTTACTGTAACCATTACTAAATTGAAAGCATTAAGAAAGAAAATTTCGCATTGGTTCGAATTATCATAAGAAAAATGGGGTGCATGGTAAATGCCAGCTAAAACTGGTATAATGATTGGAATAACAATCCTTGTGGGAGGAATAATATTCTGTTGTGTGTTACCATTGATCAAATAATTCTTGATCCGAGCAATAGTGAAGCAGATGACATTGATCAATGTGAATGTGAATACAATACAATGACAACTATCCTGGCTGGACTGAAAGACCAAATTGGGAGGAAATTGATTCCTCCAATGAAGATATAATTTATATGAGGAGAGATGAATGATGATCCATACCATGGGATGTAAGTGCTAGCCTAACCTCTCCCCAGTGGTGGCCCTCTACATTATGCAAAGTAACTGGGTAGACAATTGGTAGACGATTCCGTTTTGTCAATGGGATCTCTGAAAGAAAAAACTTTAGTGTTGGGTTACTTCTACTATTTTTGATGTATTTACTGATTTTGATCTTTATGCTGTTATATCCAATATGCTGTAATGCTACTCTAATCAAAATATTATGATTTTGAATTGTGTTTTCTGTTATATTCTACATAACTGTGAAAACACGGGCAAGTGATGAACCATTTACATGCTCATGCTTATAACACAATATTCTCTCTCTTGAGTGTAGGTTACTCCTCTCTTGCTAAGTGTGGAGGGAGACGTTTGGTCCGGATTAAGTTAGTGGGAAGAGTTAGGTTAAATTAGAGTTAGGTTAAGTTAGTGGGACTTTGTATATAGTCCCTAAATGGGGATTTTTATCTAATTATTCAGTTAATCAATTTTTGATAATTTAATTAATATGTATGCAATATGCAATGATCTAAAAATGACAATGTGTAATCAATGTACTATGAATAACTGTATTATGAATGTTATTCAATATGTTAGATATTTAATCATTCATTTATTGATTTTAATTATCATTTACTCAGTTTAATAATCAAAGTGCAAATCAATGGAAAAATACAACTTAACTTCTCTATGGAGAATTACAGCCTCTCTCTGTATGACCCTTTCTGTGAATGTCCTAGAAGGAGATGTGTGTGTTGATGTAGGATGATATAATGTTTTAATAAGAGTAGAGTCAGGCACGGTCTGGTGCCCACAATGATTTATGTGCGCTAGAAATTAGATGAAACAAATGTATGTGGGTGTGTACACCTTTCCCATCTTACAGAATTGTGTAAACAATGACTGTAATAAGGGAAAAATGTAATATACTCAAATGAATGCAGAAAATAATGATAGTTAGTCAGTATAAAATATGTAACTATATGAATTGATTACAGTGTTTTATGCATATAAAATGAAATAGTCATGTTTTTGCCATCACTGAAGCAAGTTGGGGTCTGTTGACCAGCTAGAAGGGAGACGGTGATGACGGAACTAGGGAGGCATAAGATGATTTCATCTTATTTTCATTTGGGTCATATGTTCTTTTCTTCCCCAATAGCGATCTATCATGGATAGTTTGGAATTTTTGTAGAATACTCATGGAAAGGTAAGCAATAGTGTTGGCTACTGTGCCTTAACTCACAATCATTATTTGTCCTTAACCTGTTGTTACACGTCATTCAGTTTTTAATTCTGTGAGCCTGCTTGGCTTCAAATTCAGACTTACCGGCCTGTACAGATGGCAGATTTGACTTATATTTCTGTTATTGGTTCAGTAAATATTCCCATGTTGGATTGCAAATTTATTATGCATAATCAGCAGACTTACCATCTGTTCCCCGTCTGTCGCTCACTTCGACGTCATGTTGAAGAAGAGACATTAGGGGTCACTCTTGAGCGCCGAATATGCCTCTGGTCTATGAAAAAAGGCCAATGAGAAATTGGCAGACAGTATTTGCATACCCCGCCCCGGGCATCCGGGTATAAAAGCGGGGAAATACGTCGAATACATTCAGAAATTTTCTTCGGAGCCGATGGTTGTACTGCAGCGAGCTGCGAGTCACACACCCGTTCCTGTTCCTCTGACGCTCTCTGCTGTTGGATCTACAGTGCACTGGCTTTCTCCTTCCTTGCATGGCAGTACAATTTTTCCCTGGGCGCTTCGACAGTGCAAGTGCATATTAAAAGAGTGATATTTCTTTTAAAAGAGCAATACACAGTGGCGTTGAACGTCCTTTTCAGGACACATCTTTATAAAGATGCCATTTCCACCCCTGTGTAGCTTCTGGATGCGGTGATTTCTCCCCACCTCTCACGGTCATAAAAGCTGCCTCGCGTGCCTGGGCTGCGATCACACGCATACAGCGTTTTATGAATGGTTCATGTTCTCAGTGCGAGAACATAGCCATGGCAACATTGCGGTCGCGGCTTTCTTTTGTCATGAGAGAAAGCCACTTCAACCCCCGCGCTGGCCTCCATCCTACGGGATTGGGGCAGACGCAGTGGGCGATGAAGGCGATTTGGGGATAATGATGGGTTGCGTTTCGCCGGGTAAACCCCCTCGAACCACCCGCCTCCCCAGCACGCTTGCTTGCTTCAGAATTGGATGACATCACCGCTGCATTGGAGAGCGTTACAGCGGCGTCTGATGCAGATGACTCGCCTGGGCCACCACCTTCGGGTCTGCTCGCCCAGCCTGAGCCTGACGCACAGATGTCCGCTATGCTTTACTTACCCTGGCTAATTGATTTGTCCCGCGGGCATTTGCGGTGCTCACAGCCCTGGATGATTCCTCCCTAGCCCTGTGAGTCCGCAATTCAGCGGAGGAATTCGCCGACCGAATCCACTGCGGGTATCTCAAATCTACCCTGCACTGGGAAATGTGCTCCACAGATCAGGCCTCCTACGCGGACTCCTCCTGTGTGTATTTCCACGGTACAGTCACCTTACGAGCTGACCCGCATCTCCCTTAGGCAGTACCTGCTGCCCTCCAGTCGCTATGCTGTAGCAACTCCCCCCTCCTGGAGGTGGTTTCTACCACTGCGCCACGTTCCACATGTTGCCTAAAAAACCCATGTGATGTATTCGCCACCTTTACCTCCCATTTTGGGCAGGTGTGGCCTCCGCAGGGTCTTTTCCCCCTGAAAGACTAGGAAACTGGGTAAGACCCCCTTCCCTCATGCGTGTAAGGGCCCAAGCTGTTCTTGCTTTATGCCGAGAAGCATAGAGAGAAAAGAGGCCCTGCCAGGCTTGGCCCGTTCCCAGGTTGGCAAGCATCGCCTTGTTCCCCTCTAGGGTAACCAGAAGGATTCCGACGACTTTTTTGGGGCATTGGGGAAGGGTACGCGCAGTCTGACACAGTTGGTCGCTTGTGCACGTGAAATACCTGCCCGCTCCTGTGTCAGCAGTACACGTACATGGCTCAGTGCATGGCGTGATTTGACGTGGACCCCTAGTGTTGCTTCTTCGACATGACGTCGAAGTGAGCGACAGACAGGGAACATCTCGGTTACGTATGTAACCTCCGTTACCTGATGGAGGGAACGAGACGTTGTGTCTTCCCGGCCACATCGCTGAGCCGAGCCACAGAAGTAGAAGTAGAAGAAGAAGACCATTTCCGGCTCCACGGAAAAATCCTGAATGTATCCGACGTATTTCCCCGCTTTTATACCCGTATGTCCAGGGCGGGGTATGCAAATACTGTCTGCCAACTTCTCATTGGCCTTTTTCATAGACCAGAGGCATGTTCAGCGCTCAAGAGAGACCCATAGTGTCGCTTCTTCGACACAACGTCTCATTCCCTCCATCAGGGAACGGAGCCGAGACGTTTGTGTTTGTTTGCATTAAGACAGACATGATATTATGCTTTATTCATATTGGTTCAATAATTAATGTAACAACAGTATAATTTTTCATTTTTATAGTGAATCAAACCTCCCTGTAGTCCATAAATATTCCATAAATAAAATAATGTTCGTAAAAGATTTGGAATCTTCTTACAGTTGTGCATTCTTCTGTTCAACACAATGTATTATGCATTTATTGCTTATCCACATTTAAGTATTTGAATCAGTTAATGTAACCTGAATCTATGTTTTTTTTTATTTTTATATAAATTTTCCTGTATAATGCAAGTTATCCCATCATTTATATTTTTGTCTTTAGCATATTTTGGAAAATAATTATGAATACATAATAATTGAATAATTAAGCATAATATTTTCATAACAAGCCTACCTACTCCATTGATAAAAGTGTCAGTATTTTGTTTAGTTAAGTATTTAAATGTAACATAGGGTAAAAAAATCATTATAGCGATAAAGTAATGGTCTGATGGAGATTGCATTCCCCCAACGCCACCCAAACCCCAGATGATTTTTAAGTGACTGCCCCTCAAAAAGATTTAGAGCCCCTCCCCCTCAAAATGTCTGCACAACCCTGGTCTTAATTGTAATTCAGTTGTGTTAACTTAACCTAGGATGTGGCATTTATTTAATTTTTATTCTTGACTGGTAAAATTGTTTAACCCAACATAAGCTTAAGCCTAGAGTCAATAATTGTTCAAAATATACATTTAATACATTCATAAACAGTCTTGTCTCAGACTTTGCCTTTTCTGGTCTTGGTCTCGACTTGGAATTGGCCCTCTCTGGTCTTGGTCTTGACACAGACTCGACCCTTTTCTGTTCTTGGTCTTGACTCAAACTTGACCTACTCCGGTCTCAGACTGGAATTGGACTCGTATGAGCTGGTCTTGACTATAACTCTGGTAAATGCACATAAAAGTTTGCTTTTATTCTCAATGTTTCACGTGTTGAAACTGGCATGTCTCATCTGTTCAGGTTCTGTAGTGCACGTTAAAAGTTCTTGTTAACTGAAGGGTCACTTGACCCTGCATACATGCGTATCTCCTGAAAATGTGTGGTTCTATATACAGAGATGTGTGTCTCATTTCAGTGATTAAAGAAAGTGAATGCAGCGTTAGTCATTACAACAAGAGTTATTATTATTTCAAATTTTTATTTAGTTTTTATTTCATTTTCAATTTGTCAATTCAATTTAATTTAGTTTTATTTAAAAGTATCCCTATTCCCTATCTAAAGAAAAAATAGTCAATACTGTGATTTCATTCATATTTTTTTTCTCTGTCTGCCGAATGATTTGGGAAAATACAGTACATACAAATGAATCAACACAGTAGTAATTAGCACTTGCTGAGAAGTTACGTCTCACAATTTCACTCCAAATGCAATATCCAAAAACTGGAAAAGCCCACTGATAATATTAGGGCCATGTCATCATGGAAATTGCGGGAAACCGCACAATGCCGGGCAGTTCTGTGTGCTGCTCGTATACCTACAGTAAATCCCTGATGTGTCCATGTGTGTCTCGCAACAGCTACCACAGAAGATTAAAAAATAATAATAATTGAAATTTGCTTGAGTGGCAGTCACATTGGTCAGTAAAAAAATCTTTATATACCAACCAAACATTTTAATTGAGCTCTTCTTTAACAGCAAAAACATGGAGAATAATAATTTTGAGTCCTAAATTTAACAGAATTGGTCTTTAAAAGTGTCAGAGATACTCTGTCTTGTCGGGCACTTCTCATGCACCTTACAGTCTAGCTGATCCCACAAAAACACAATGGGGTTAAAATCCATAACACTCTTTTCCAATTATCTGTTGTTCAATGTCTGTTTTCTTTGCCCACTCTAACCATTTCTTTTTTTTCTGTTTCAAAAGTGGCTTTTTCTTTGCTATTCTTCCCATAAGGCCTGCACCCCTGAGTCTTCTCTTTACTGTTGTACATGAAACTGTGTTGAGCGGGTAGAATTCAATGAAGCTGTCATCTGAGGACATGTGAGGTGTCTATTTCTCAGACTAGAGACTCTGATGTACTTATCCTCTTGTTTAGTTGTACATCTGGCACACCTACACCTTTGTATGAAATCTTCAGTGTTTTGTCAATTTCAAGCATTGTATAGCCTTCATTCCTCAAAATAATGATTTCCTGACGAGCTTCTAGAGAAAGCTGTTTCTTTTTTTGCCATTTTTTACCTAATATTGACCTTAAAACATGTCAGTCTATTGCATACTGTGAAACAAACTCCAAAACAAACACAAAGACAACGTTCAGCTTCATTTAATGAAACAAATAGCTTTCAACTGTGTTTGATGTAATGGCAAGAGATTTTCTAGTACCAAATTAGCAATTTAGCATGATTACTCAAGGATGAGGTGTTGGAGTGATGGCTTCTGGATATGGGGTCTGTCTAGATTTGATCAAAAATGACTTTTTTCACATAGTGATGGTGCTGTTTTTTCATCAGCAAAATCTGTACATTATTCAAAACTTTTGGCCGTCAGTGTATAGGCTAAAAAAAGACATGCATAAGTTACATGGTGGTTTACAATAAAAAATAAATATAAAATTAAAAAGCAACTAAATTCATCACGTAACATTAAGTTCAGCTTCAAACACAAACTCTGTAATCGAATAATAAATTTATTTTATAGTCTATAATTAAATTATAAACAAAACATTTCACTGCCCCAAATATTTTATTGTGCATGGTTGAATGCAGCTCGTCAATGCTTTGATAATAGTCGATCAATAATAAATAGGTGCCGTTTATCTGTTTAGAGTTGCTGTCTGCTTTAGCAATAACACTTTTGCCCCTGACTATTTAAAAAGTTACACAGTTAATTCATCAAGCTATTATGGACCAGTGCAAACTGACAACACTGCGTGGACCATGCGAGACAACAAAAGCCTACATGTGTAGATACATTACACCTAAAAAGACTTAATATCCAATATTAATACTATTTTTATGTATTTTTATTTTGATATTCTGTTTTTATTAAACTATGAGAGACATGATGTGGGTGACTTTACTTAATGAAGTACTTGATTTTAAGTTTTTAACCACAATGAAACCGCAATGCGTGCACCGTCTTGGCTGCATACCAATCTTTATGTTTTTGTCGTGCCAGCCAACTCGGTATTCCGATGCTATACAGTAGTCTCTGTAGTAACATTCAACCGTATTGGTTGACTGATAAGTGTGCCTGTGCACGTGCGTATGTGTGTGCGCGTGTGTTTGCTTAAACAGTGAAACAACTCTGGCTAAGTCTATGAATTCAGGGGCTAATACAGCTGCATGCAGACAGAGATATGTTCATTAATTTCGTTTTTTTTTCTTTTCTTTTTTTCATTGCATCACAAATGTCATGGACTCAGCTGGACTCAGTAAAAAAATCCTGAGTCCCAAAGGCCTGAGTCTGAGTCAAGTCCGAGTAAAAATACATCCGAGTCCATGACAAGTCCAAGTCCATTAAAACTGGAGTCGTTACCAGTTTTTCGGACTTGATTCCGAGTCCAAACTCGAGTACCCCAACTCTAACATGTAGTCACTCGAGCAGTGGGATCTAGCTAAGGCTTGGCTGTCCTCCCTCAGGATATGATATATGGTTCCATTTTTTATTCTGTCTGGAACTCTGTGGACACTAACTTTAGTTCTACTGACACCTAAATAAGCTAATCAAGTTATTCAGCATTACTTTAACTGGACACTGAGAAACTCTGAACTCTTGAGAGAACCAAACTCTGAGCAAGGCACTTAACTCCAGGTTGCTCCAGGGGGATTGTCCCTGTAATAAATGCACTGTAATAAAGTCGCTTTGGATAAAAGTGTCTGCCAAATTCATAGATGTAAATGCAAATTAAATTAAGAAATACCAGACTATGAAGTTCGGAAAGAACCACCACATCCTCATACGGTTCTACACCAGCACTGTAGAGAGCATCCTGACTGGCTGCATCACCGCCTGGTACGGCAATAGCACCGCCCACAACCGCAAAGATCTGCAAAGGGTGGTGTGAACTGCCAGACACATCATCGGAGGTGAGCTTCCCTCCCTCCAGGACATATATAACAGGCGGTGTGTGAAAAAAGCTCGGAGGATCATCAGAGACTCCAGCCACCTGAGTCATGGGCTGCTCTCACTGCTTCCATCAGGCAGGCGGTATCGCAGCATCAGGACCCGCACCACCCGACTACATGACAGCTTCTTCCCTCAAGCAATAAGACTTTTGAACACATGATCTCTCAAGTCCTAGATGCTGACTATCAAGACGATCGTGTCACAAGCCCAACATCACATTTGGCTAGTCACCATCGATCTCATGGACACATATTTTCATATAGAGCCACAACACAGGAAGATCCTGAGGTTTGCTTTCGGGGGCGAAGCCTTCCAGTATCCGGTTCTTCCATTTGGCCTAGCCCTATTAACCCACACATTCAGGAAATGCATGGATGCAGCACTGGCTCCTCTGTGACTCCAGGGCATCCGCATTCTGAATTTTATAGACGACTGGCTGATCCTAGCGCAGTTCCAAGAACTGGCAGTTCAGCACAGGGATATCGTCTTGACGCATCTGGGGGTTATATGGAATTCGGTCACAATGCAGGCACAATCATCTCCCGCACGAATCGTTTCCATTCAGAACACCCTGAGCAAGGTCAGGCCAGGTCGAGGTTGCACTGCTAATCAGTATCATTGAATACTAGGTCTCACGGCGTTGGTGTCTGCGGTGATCCTTTCGGACCTTCTGCTCATGAGACCGCTTCAGCTGTGGCTAGAAGCCAGGGGGTTTTATCCGAGGGCCGGTCCCCTAAGGCAAGTAAGGGTTACGTGCCACGTGCTTCATTCCCTTTCTATGTGGTTCAGACCCCGGTTCTTACCTTGGGTCCCACTCTAGGTGCGTCTTGTCGTCGCAGGCTGCTAACGACAGACACCTCCCTGATGGGCTGGGTAGCAGCCTTAAGTGGTCGTCCGGCTTAAAGGGATAGGAGGGTCATCAGTTCGGTTGTCACAGTAACTGTCTCGAGCTGATGGCCGTATTTATGGCCCTGAAATACTTCCTCCTGAGGCTGCCATGTCTTGGTGCGGGTGGGCAATACAGCGGTAGCCTCTTACGTAAACCGTTCACGTCAGCTGAATTTCTGGCACGTTGGATCCTCCTTGGGGCCCAGGGCAGCTCCTGTCACTCAGGACAGTTTCATCCAGCAGATTTACTCTGAGGTAGTGAACAAATCTGGATGAGATTTCACAGGGCAGAAGAGGACCTCTTCGCCTCTATGATAGCGCAATGTCTCCTCTACTTCTCCCTAAGTCACCCAGCCCCCTTGGGTCTGGACTTAAAGGCACATACATGACCCTGAATGCGTCTGTATGTGTTTTTGTCCCCCGGTTTGTCTGCTCCCGGGAGTCTTGGCAAGGTTCGCCAGCAATGGTCTTGCCTCCAACTAATGGCACTGCGCTGGCCGAACAGGATATGTTTCTCGAATACTTCTCCTCGACGGCTCGCCTTGGGCGATTCTGAACAGGGAGGACCTTCTCATCCCTGGCCCAAATTGTGAAACCTTTCATGCTTGGCCCCTAAGGGTACCAACTGAGGTTCACAGGGCTTTCTCTTGAGGTTATCGAGACCATTTCAAGTGCTAGGGCTCCCTCCACTTGGAACTGATCTGGGTAGATTTTACAGGGCAGAAGAGGACCTCTTCGCCTCTGTTGATAGCGCAATGTCTCCTTTACTTCTCCCCGAGTCGCCCAGCCCCCCCCCCCCCGATCGTGGTGACGCATACATGGCACAAATGCTCTTGCATGCGTTTCCTTCTACTAACTGTCAGCGGGCACTTGCCTTATCACTGCCAAAGTGTGGCTCCACTGTGGTTTGCCACGCCTTGGTGGGCGGGGTGCCCCCTAAGAGGCATCCTTGCTAGGACTTCTTCATAGGGTAAGACCCCCTTTTTAGACCTCTAGAGTCAGCGTTTGGTAGACTTCTGACTCTCAAGATGGTTTTTCTTATGGCAATTACGTCTCTAAGGAGACTTGGGCACCTACAGGCTCTGTCTCTTTTGCCGGCCTGTTTAGAGTTTGCCCCAGCTATTACCAAAACCATTCTTTGCACCCTCACCCTAACTACCTGCCCAAGGTGCCTTTCGCGACCCTTGGCTGGTTATTTTTTAAGCCTTCTACTCCCTGCCATTTGTAACGCCAGAGCAGTTAAGACTTCTCAGACTTTGTCCAGTCTGTACCCTTCAGACTTATGTCCACCGCATTTGCTAGTGGCGTAAAGTCAGAGCAGCAATTCTTCACTTGGAAGCCGTGACCGGGGGGCAGTCACCTCCTGGCAGACTATGTCACTTTGGGTGAGGGACATTATTGCCCGGGCCTACGAGGCACGTGGTCAAGCTTCGCCAGTAGGTTTTAGGGCACACTCTACCAGAGGGCTCTCCTCCTCTAAAGCCTTGGCTAGAGGTCTCCCTCTGCAGCAAGTTTGTGATGCGGCAGGTTGGTCCTCTCCGCACACATTCATTAGATTCTTATAAGTTTGGATGTTCTTGCCACTCCAGGCTTATGTCCTTGAGTCGACATCTCAATCTCATGTCTCTACAAGTTTGTGTTGCGGCAGGCTGGTCCTCTCCGCACACATTCTCAGATCTTATGGCTTAAATCTTTCATGCCTGAACAAGTTTCTGATGCGGCAGGCTGGTCCTCTCCGCACACATTCTTCAGGCTCTGTGGTTTGGATGTTCATTCCACTTCGGGCTCTTACGCCCCTGAGTCGACATCTGAAGCTCATGTATAAGCAAGTCTGTGATGCGGCAGGTTGGTCCTCTCTGCACACATTCATTAGACTTTTATAGTTTGGATGTTCTTGCCACTCCGGGCTCTTATGCCCATGAGTCGACATCTCGAGCTCATGTCTGGTCAAGTTTGTGATGCGGCGGGCTGGTCCTCTTTTTTGTAAAGGGAACATCTCGGGTTACATGTGTAACCCTTGTTCCCTGAAAAAAGCGGAACAAGATGCTGCGCTTCTTTGCCGCACTGGGACGTCCCAGGACTGCTCTTCAAAAAGAAGTATCTGACAACACCTGGTGACGATCAATTTATAGCCTGGCCACAGGTGCGTCTAATGACTACATCAGCCGAGGCTATAAATTCTGGTTAATGTTCATTGACGTGTTGCACACATATTCACAGCTCGGTCACAACTAGGATCGTTCCCATAGCGCTTAGCAAAGCTTGTTTTAAAAATTTTTTGTTGTATGCTCTAATAAGAACAAATTTGTCATTGGGGTAAGAAAAAGAAACTTCACTCAAACAGTATATTCTTTGAACACGGCTTATTATAGAGTTCTTAAGCAAATGTAGCTTGTTTAAAGATATATAATGAATTTTCAAGTAAAAAAAATTCTAAATGTCAAACACATGAACATGTAATGATTTCCAAGTGCACGTCCATAAGAAGCTGTTGTTTTTGTTTTGAAGGCTGGTATGAATGCTGTGAAAAGCTAACTACCCCAGCTACCCATAATGCCTCTGTGGCCTGCTCCTTTGTGAGGGCATGTAATTGGCATCTCTAGAGTTCATCTGAAATGATGCTTTCCCATTTCTCTTCCCATTGTTGCCTGCAGCATTCACATCTTCCTGGCACCAACTCTCTGCTCCTCCTTCAATGCTTTTTCTCACCTGATAGAGCATAGAGAAGGTCATATCAGGAAACTACATCTAGACTCTCAAAGGGCCATCCTGGGCGCATGGGATTTCTATTACCTGGTAATTCTTTCATCATTTACTCAGAATGTCGATGACTGATAGGTTCAGTCTCCATTCACTTTCACTGTATGATAAGAGATGCACTGAAAGTGAACGGTGTCTTGAGCTAGTACTCTATCTCCTGTGTTTCACAGAAACATTCTGTTTTTAATTTCCAGGACATCTCTTGGTCAATTTCATATAGAGGACATTCTCTTTTGAACTGTGTGCCTGTTTACTTAAAGGTAAATTCAGTAATTTGGGGTTCATTTAAAACGTTTTACACATTAGTGAAAGAATTAGGTTTTTGTGAGTGATCTGAATGGTGTACACTCACATGAGATGAAGACTGTACTAGTATAATAGTTTTCAATAAAAAGTGTTTTTATTATACATGGTGTGGGTCACCCCTTCAATGTGTTTCACCATGTTGAAATGACATGGTCAGCTGTGTTTCACTAAAAGTCGAAGAAGAAAATCCTTGCACTCATTGGCTGCCACCTATGTAGATTCACGTGTCTATGCTTAGTATTGTTTGGTGACGCGAAGAGCGAACACAATGGAACATGCTTATTTATCGTGCTTTAGAAGCAGAGACAACAGGACATTATATAGCTGTACTGCCGAAGAAGTGAAAAAGGTCTGAAGCAAGAAGACAGGAAGACCTGCAAAGTAAAAAAAAAAACAGTAAACATCAGTATGGCATACACAATGTGGAAAGATTTGATGAAACCTGAGTAATGATGCTGATGTTGCTTCTTTTTTGTTGAACAGGTAAGAAATTACTAATTGTTTGACCATGCACTCTCTAAAATAGTACCAGTGGAATTTACAGAAAACTCATACAAGTTTCCCTGTAATTGTTTTCAATTATGTGTGTAGTCAACGTATGTTAGTTAGCATGCAGTTAGTTTTCAGCAGTGTTTACAAACACAACCGGAAAGCAATGTGTCATTTTCTATTCTTTGTTATCACGGCTATATTAAGGGGGGCCCATCCACCTCCATGAAATGTCATACATCTTCATTCGTTTAGTAGCTTGGCACAGCGATTGTTGTGGATTTTAATTAAACCATGACGTTGGTTTGCTTGGATACAATACGTGTTCTTCAAATACCGTTGTGATGAGGAGGAGGAGGGTGAAGCCATCATGTGAGGACACACACCTGGCGCTGAATTTTCCTAATCGGCCGGGAGGGGTATAAAGATGAGGCGGAGGCACCAGTTCGAGGGAGAGAGACACGCAGCCACTGTGTGTCTGTGTGTGTTTATGTTTGTTAAAGTTGATTTATGTCATTGTAATGGGATCTTGGTTTGTGGGCAATGGAGGAGTCAGGAGACAACGAAGCAGGTTCAAGGTCAGTCTTTTATTCTTTATTAAAAAAATCAATACCGTCGTTAACCAAAGAAAACGTTCTTAAATAAATTAAAGCACTCCAAATAATAAAACTCTCTCGGAGCATGGTTGTTGTGCCTTCAGGTCACTCTCACTGATGCTCTGGCATTTTTGGTCTCCCTCCGCATCACTTTAACGAGAGACAGGTGTTAGGGATAATTGTGAACCAGGTGACGAGGCTTACCGCTCTCTCTCTCCCGCAGACTGACACATGACCATGCCCCCCATGCCACAGTCATTAAAAGTTTATGTTGATTGTTCTGCCTGTTCCCGCCTCCTCCTTGCCCATTCTTTACCTGTTACAATAGTATTCATGGACATGATAAATTTGATCATCAAAAACAATTCTAATCTTTCTCTTTCCATGACATTATGTAATGCTAAATAATTGAGGTTTATTTTACGTTAAGCAGTTCTCTATAAAGGTAATAATTGTGTTTAGAAATAACTTGAATCATAGACAGTCTCCAAAGATTATTGAAATAAGGTCCTTAACTGTAGAAGTACTATAGTAGTAATAAATAACTTTAGAAATTACCTCGAACTTTGACATTTGCCAGATGCAAATTAGATTCCAGAGCTGGCGGGTGCAGCAGCGACGATCATGCTAATCCACATCGATAGATGGCAGTACAGCGTTTAACACCACTGTCACATCGGTACTACACAATGAAGAGAAATGCTAACACTAGCTAGAGAACTACTGTATGCCCCTTTAAGAATTGTAATTCAGCACTTGTTTTAAAATTATTCTCAAAATGCTCTTTGTTTCGCAATAACTCTTTACTGTTTCCAAAACTCATTTCTTTGTTATGTATGACTTGTTTTCGCTAATTTTTTGAATTCTCGTTATATTTTCTTGTTTTTTTCTTCATCTTTATGTCTTTTATTGTTTCTTCATTTCTTTCTTTTTAATAAGAATCTAATTATTTCATTTTAACTTTGATTTGTGGAAAAGTACTTTGTATAAGCTTTATGGTCCTTATTGAAATATAGTGGCCTGAAAAAGTATTTGGAGACTTAACTCACTCCTTAACTCACACTTACAATGCCTGAATGTAATTGCATTAATTGCATTCAACTGGACTTACTCAGGAAGTCTCTGTTCAAGATGGAACTGGTTTGTGTCAATTAATTTGAAAGACGCATACTTTCATGTGCAAGGTTGTTACACTGCAAGTGTTCTCTCCTCCTGCCTTTGGAGACTGCATATGTTTTGCCCTGTGAGGGTATAAAGCATGTACACTGACTGAACAAGTCAAATTAGGCAGCTCCAAGCATCTAGTCATCTACAAGCAAAGAATTCCCCACTGGGTTGTGGACTCGCTTATAATGTACAAGGCGCACAGAGTCTCATTGGTGGTTGGGCTTATTCTACCAGGAGCATGGCCTGTTCCTGGGCATGAGCTAAGGACATCTGTCTGGCAGCAGGCTGGGTTTCCCCTAACATCTTTGCCAGGTTTTATAACTTGGATGTTTCCTCTCTCCATTCCCAGGTTTTGGCAATGAAGGAGTGTTTGTGTTACATTCATGGTCTATGACCGTTTTTATCTCTTCCCTTCCCACTGAGGGCTTTGTTCAATGTTTCACTTCCCTGGATAGCTAGCTTATGTTGACAGAATTGTTTTGACCATTCTTCCACACTCTTCTGCACTACATTGTGAAGAATGTTATTTTCTTTGGACCACTACCCTGTCGGCTAGTCCCATTGTATCAGAATCTGGTCTAGGACCACTTTTGTCTCTTCTGTTCCCACCATGGGATTGACTAGTGTCATTGTTATACTATTACTAAAAATGGTTGATTTCTTGTCCCTCTTCTTTCCCATTTTTCAATATTAAGGGGAGGTCATTCCAGTGCTCTTTACTACCCTATTGGCTAGTGGGGATTGTCTTGTGCATGTAAATCAGTTACACAGTGTTCTGGTATACAGCTCCCATGGCATCAGCTACTGACGCATCCTTGAAGTGACTGACTAGAAAGGGAACTTCTTGGTTAAGAATGTAACTTTGGTTCCATGAAAGTAAGGAATGAGACACTGCATTACTTTGCCGGATTTTTATGTTAAGGGACAGAGAGATGCGCTGTCATCAGTGGCGTGACAACAGGGAGGGCAGGGTGGGCCCAAGTGAGAGGGGGCCTGTGATGGCTGACCCAACTACTGCGGGACATATTGGCAATGAAAACTGTCACGAACGCCAGTGAAGATCCTTCGATCGACCACCGGAGGTCGCTTTCACCCGAGTATTGAATTTCCACCTGGTACTCCATTTCCAATAACCCCTGTACTGACTCTCATTACCTATTCAGCTGTTTCTAATCCTGCCAGCTATTTAAGTCTCACACTCTCTGTCATTGCGAAGTCTTGTTTGCCCTGGCTACATTTCTGAGCATATATCATTCCCTGTCTTGTTTACCCGTGTTTGACTCTGCCTATATCCCACCATTTACGATTGTTTGCTGCCTGCCTAGTATTGTGTTTGCCTGGACTTCTCACATTGCTCTTTACTGCCTGCCCCGAACCTCTGCCTGTCTCACTACCATTCTGCCCTGCCTCTGATATTACTGTTTGCCTGGATTATTTACCCTTGCCTGTCTGTACTCTGAGTTTGTTGTGTTTAATAAAGCCGCACATGGATCTCACTCAACCTGAGTCCTTGTTACAAAAACCAAGGGGGAACCACTTTAAGGCTGCGCAGGGCACAAGTGAATTAGTGAATCATTTATGTGAATTAGTTCATTAACAAGTTCCCAACACAAGTTAATGGTTTATTTTAATTGGTTAATTTACATGAACTGTGTGAAAGAAGCGTAATGATTATTTTTTTTTTTTTTCCCAGGACTACATAATAAATAAAGGACAGTTTAGTTGAGTGTGTTTGATTACTCTCTCAACTCCATTGCTGCGTTCACAATACAATGTCACAATTGAAGCAGTTTTATGCTGGAAATTGTAGCTCATTACTGGAAAACCTGCACTATTGTAAAAGATTGCTGAGCAACTGTCACACTACTGTTAAATGTAGTCAAATTAGTACTGTAATTTCCTTTAGTGAACTACTCCCCAACACTGCGAGGAACTGAAAGAAATGACTTCTAGGAAATAAACATTATGTTGTGGTTCACAGCAGCTGATGGTATTATTTTACCTCCCACTCAGTTCCTCACTCCTGTATGGTCTTCCTGGAGGAACAAGGAGCATGACAGCAGGAGAGAATGTTGGATTCTTCAGCTCAGGCAGATAACACAAGAGGTCTCTAATTAAATCTATCTCAAGGACGCACATCCTTTGGGAGACAGCCGTTATTAAAGATTTAACTGTGCTCTGACAAGCAGAGAGAACAGAGGAACAGGAGAGAGAAATAACAGAATCAATTAATATATGAAATAGCACAAGAATGTTCCCCAAACATTTATAGTTCCAAGGTAATGAGTGTGAAACAGAACTGGCTCTGTTCCAAAGCCTGCTGAGCAGTCTTCCTAGACAGCATAGGTGCACTCCCAAAGTGAAGGCTGTTACAAAAGGTGGACAGCATAATTATGCTGCCTGTGAGATACCACCTTTTGCCCAAATTCTACTTAAAATGTATTACAAACAAACTTGGATTTCTTTCAACACTGGAAGCTATCAATAGCAATAGTTACATTTTGTGCAAAAAAAGTATTTAGTATATAACCCAATATTTGTGTGTGCAATGTATATCCAAAAATGGTCCGCAGGTCTGCTCTAATAGGGTCACGGACAGATGGGAAAAACGGCTTATAAATCATATATATATCAAATCAATCAAATCAAATCACTTTATTGTCACACTACTGTGTACACGAGTGCAACAGTAGGTGAAATTCTTGTGTGCAGTTCCGAGCAACATTGCAGTAATGACAGTGACGAGACATAAACCACTTTACAATAACAACATATTTACACAACACAATTTACATAACAAATGTACACATACCTACACAACAATTTACATATCAAATGTACACAATACACACAATGTAGAATACACATACACTAGATATATATATATACACTAACTGAATTGGGAGCGAGAATATATTGACAGATGAGGATTAATAAAGTGCAGTGCTGATTGTAGATCGTGAGAGATCATATGTTCAAAAGTCTTATTGCTTGTGGGAAGAAGCTGTCATGTAGTCGGCTGGTGCGGGTCCTGATGCTGCGATACCGCCTGCCTGATGGAAGCAGTGAGAGCAGCCCATGACTCGGGTGGCTGGAGTCTTTGATAATCCTCCGAGCTTTATTCACACACCGTCTGTTATATATATCCTGGAGGGAGGGAAGCTCACCTCCGATGATGTTTCTGGCAGTTCGCACCACCCTTTGCAGGTCTTTGCGGTTGTGGGCGGTGCTATTGCCGTACCAGGTGGTGATGCAGCCAATCAGGATGCTCTCTACAGTGCTGGTGTAGAACCGTGTGAGGATGTGTTGGTTCATTCCAAACTTCCTCAGCCATCTCAGGAAGAAGAGGCGCTGGTGAGCCTTCTTCACAACGGCCTCAGTGTGGACGGACCATGTGAGTTCCTCAGTAATGTGGACACCGAGGAACTTGAAGCTGCTGACTCTCTCCACCGGTGCTCCATTAATGGTGATGGGGCTGTGTTCTCTGTCTTTCTTCCTGAAGTCCACCACAAGCTCCTTGGTTTTACTGACGTTGAGGGAGAGGTTGTGCTCCTGACACCAGCGTGTCAGAGTGTGCACCTCCTCTCTGTAGGCTGTTTCATCATTGTCAGTGATCAGACCTACAACCGTCATATCGTCAGCAAACTTAATGATGGCATTGGAGCTATGTGTCGCCACACAGTCATGTGTGTAAAGGGAATACAGGAGTGGGCTGAGAACACAGCCCTGCGGGGCTCCAGTGTTGAGGGTCAGTGATGAGGAGATGTTGCTGCCCATTCTAACCACCTGACGTCTGCCTGACAGGAAATCCAGGATCCAGCTGCACAGCGAGCTGTTTAAACCCAGAGCCCGGAGTTTCACATCAAGCTTAGAGGGCATTATGGTGTTAAATGCTGAGCTGTAGTCTACAAACAGCATTCTCACATACGTGTTCCTTTTTTCCAGGTGAGATAGAGCAGTGTGTATTGTAGATGCAATAGCATCATCAGTGGAGCGGTTGTTACGGTAGGCAAACTGCAATGGGTCCAAAGAGGTGGGCAGAACAGAGCAGATGTGATCTCTGATCAACCTCTCAAAGCATTTGCTGATGATGGGGGTGAGGGCAACAGGACACCAGTCATTTAAGCAAGTGATTTTTCATTACTTCGGTACAGGCACAATGGTTGATGTTTTGAAGCATGTGGGGACTACAGACAGGGAGAGGGACAGGTTGAAAATGTCCGTAAAAACACCAGCCAGTTGGTTCGCGCATGCTCTGATGACGCGGCCCGGAATGCCGTCTGGACCCGCGGCTTTGCGAATGTTCACCCGTCGAAAGGATTGGGTTACATCCGCAACAGAGACGGAGAGTGAACCATCATCTGTAGTATCGGCCGCGAGTGCTCTCTCCGCGAGGGCGGTGTTGTTATCCTCGAAACGAGCATAAAAAGTATTAAGCTCGTCCGGGAGAGAGGCAGCAGTGTTCATGGCGGAGTTTTTATTCTGTTTATAGTCCGTGATGGTGTTAATTCCCTGCCACATACTTCTGGAGTCAGTGCTGTTGAACTGTTTATTAGGGCTATCGATTTAATTCAATGCAATTTTACAAAAAATAATGCATTAAAAAAATTTATGCAAATAATCGCACTTGCCCCAGACCATAATAAGGAAGATGTCTGAGAAATGCAAGCTTGTAGTACCACCTGTTTACTCCAGAGGCAGTAAGTGAAATTTCAGCACTATAAGCAACGCACATTTTATGCAGTGAAGAAAACACTTCAGTAGACAACACAACGCAGACATGGGTTAGGTTCTTGCATTCAAAACACTTGATGGAGCACAAATGCGAACTAAGGGATCTCAAGATGTGAGTATTAAACTATATTTAACTTGACACAGTGACCTAAACATTTTATGTTTATGATGCAATGCACCCGAGACACTAAATTTGGAAGTTACCCATAAATATTTAAATCACAAATAAAATCAAAGAAATTTCCTTCAAACTTATTTCAAGTACTACCTCACTAATTATTTTCTTGTAGAGAGATGTAACTGTGTTGATATATACTGTACATTTTGTGGTCTGCAGGCGGAAACAGTTGTCCCTACTCAACTTGTTTTTGGTCTGATTTCTGCAAGATTGTTAGAGATAATATTATTCCCAGCTTCCAACTTTGTTTTGAAAATGTTTTATTCGTATTTTTTTTTTTTTTTTTTTGGCTATGATATGTCTCTGCATAAGGAATATTATTTCAAATCAAATCAAATCACTTTATTGTCACACTACCATGTCTACTATGTACACAAGTGCAACATATTTACACAACACAATTTACATATCAAATGTACATATATACTTACACAACACAATATTAATATACAATGTACAGTAAACAATACACACAATATAGAATTCACATACAATAAAAAAAAAAATATGAGTATATAAAATATATATATATATATATATATATATATATATATATGCAGTAGTTATATTGTGGAGAATATATTGACAGTCCAGTGTGAGATAATAAGATTAATAAAGTGCAGTGCTGATTGTTGATCGTGAGAGATCAAGTGTTCAAAAGTCTTATTGCTTGGGGGGAGAAGCTGTCATGTAGTCGGCTGGTGCGGGTCCTGATACTGTGATACCGCCTGCGTGATGGAAGCAGTGAGAGCAGCCCATGACTCGGGTGGCTGGAGTCTCTGATGATCCTCCAAGCTTTATTCACACACCGTCTGTTATATATATCCTGGAGGGAGGGAAGCTCACCTCCGATGATGTTTCTGGCCGTTCGCACCACCCTTTGCAGGTCTTTGCGGTTGTGGGCGGTGCTATTGCCGTACCAGGTGGTGATGCAGCCAGTCAGGATGCTCACTACGGTACTGGTGTAGAACCGTGTGAGGATGTGGTGGTTCATTCCAAACTTCCTCAGCCATCTCAGGAAGAAAAGGCGCTGGTGAGCCTTCTTCACAACGGCCTCCGTGTGGACGGACCATGTGAGTTCCTCAGTAATGTGGACACCGAGGAAACTGCTGACTCTCTCCACCGGTGCCCCATTAATGGTGATGGGTCTCTGTTCTCTGTCTTTCTTCCTGAAGTCCACTACAAGCTCCTTGGTTTTACTGATGTTGACGGAGAGGTTGTGCTCCTGACTCCAGCGTGACAGAGTGTGCACCTCCTCTCTGTAGGCTGTTTCATCATTGTCATATCGTCAGCAAACTTAATGATGGCATTGGAGCTATGTGTCGCCACACAGTCATGTGTGTAAAGGGAATACAGGAGTGGGCTGAGAACACAGCCCTGCGGGGCTCCAGTGTTGAGGGTCAGTGATGAGGAGATGTTGCTGCCCATTCTAACCACCTGACGTCTGCCTGACAGGAAATCCAGGATCCAGCTACACAGCGAGCTGTTTAAGCCCAGAGCCCTGAGTTTCACATCAAGCTTGGAGGGCACTATGGTGTTGAATGCTGAGCTGTAGTCTACAAACAGCATTCTCTCATATGTGTTCCTTTTTTCCAGGTGGGAGAGAGCAGTGTGTATTGTAGATGCAATGGCATCATCAGTGGAGCGGTTGTTTTTGCGGTAGGCAAACTGCAATGGGTCCAAAGAGGTGGGCAGCACAGAGCAGCCCACCTCTTTTTAACCTCTCAAAGCATTTGCTGATGATGGGGGTCAGATCAACAGGACACCAGTCATTTAGGCAAGTGATATTGGCTTGCATAGCCAGTTGGTTCGTGCACGCTCTGATGACGCGGCCCGGAATGCCATCTGGACCCGCGGCTTTACGAATGTCCACCCATCGGAAGGATCGGGTTACATCCGTGTAACAAAAGAGTCTTGACTGGGCAGGGAAGAAGGACACGGCGACAAGCTTTCCAATACAAAGGAAAGGGTTTACTTTAATAATCCAGAGGGTAAGGGTAACATAAACTTAATTTACAACTGAAGGTAACATAAACTTTTCAGGCTTAGACTGCGGTTGCCAACACTGGACTGGCGTTCTGTCCCTTACTGGCGGTGCTGTGGCTCTTTTATGCCGCTCTCCCCGTGCTCACTGAAATTAGAGACAGGTGTTAGACATATTTTGGCTCAGGTGTAAGCGCCCTTACCGCTCCCCCTCTCCGGACGGGCGCTTGACCACGCCCCCGCTGCCACAATCCGTAACAGAGACGGAAAGTGAACCAACCTCTGTAGCGTCAGCCGCGAGTGCTCTCTCCGTGAGGGCGTTGTTATTTTCCTCGGAACGAGCATAAAATGCATTAAGCTCATCCAGAAGAGATGCAGCAGTGTTCATGGCAGAGTTTTTATTCCCTTTGTAGTCGGTGATGATGTTAATTCCCTGCCACATACTTCTAGAGTCGGTGGTGTTGAACTGTCCTTCAATTTCGTGCCTGTACTGGTGTTTGGCTCCACTGAGAGTTACGGAGGGCATAACTGGCTTGTTTACGCTCCTCCACGTTCTCGGAATTAAAAGCGGGGGTCCGCACATTAAGTGCCAAACGAACATCACCGTTAAACCATGGTTTCTGGTTGGGGTAGATCCGTATTGTTTTGGTTGGCACCACGTCCTCTACGCACTTCCTCATGAAACACGTTACGCTATCAGCATAAACCTCGATGTCGTCATCAGAGGCGGACCGGAACATCTCCCAGTCCACTTGATCAAAACAGTCTTGTAGCGTCTGATTGGTCCGACCAGCACTGGATCGTTCTGAGGGTGGGTGCTTCCCGTTTTAGTTTCTGCCTGTAAGCGGGCAGAAGCAGAACGGAAGAGTGGTCTGATTTGCCAAATGGTGGGCGGGGGAGGGATTTGTAGCCATCCCGGAAAGGAGAATAGCAATGGTCCAAAACCCGGCCCCCTTGTGTGTTGAAGCTGATGTGTTGGTGGTATTTTGGTGCTATTGTTTTAAAATTGGCTTTGTTAAAGTCCCCAGTAACAATGAACGTGGCCTCAGGGTGCATGGTTTCCTGCTCACTTATACTCCTATACAGTTCCTTGAGTGCCCGGTCTGTGTCGGCTTGTGGGGGGATGTACACAGCTGTGATAATGACCGCTGTGCATTCCCTCGGTAGCCAGAATTGTCGACACAGAAGCATGAGAAATTCCAGATCAGGAGAGCAGAAAGACCTGATAAAATGTACGTTCCTCTGATCACACCATGATTTGTTGATCATAAAACATACACCACCACCTCAGCCTTTACCTGAGAGGTCTTTCGGTCTGTCCGCTCGGTGCACGGAGAAACCCGCGGGTTCGATGGCCGAGTCTGGAATCTCCACAGACATCCAGGTTTCTGTAAAGCAGATAACACAGCAATCCCTCATCTCTCGTTGGAAAGAGATCCGCGCTCTCAGATTGCAGAGCTTATTGTCCAGAGACTGAACATTTGCCAGTAATATACTGGGTAGCAGGGGTCGATTTGCGCAACGTCTTACTCTGATGAGAACGCCGGCTCTTTTTCTCCTTTTCCTTCTATGTTTCCGAGGCTGGGCAGCCCAGACAAAGAGCTCCACTGGCGTGTTTGTAAACAGCGGGTTGGCATCAAGGAATTTGAAGTCCGGTTTTCAGTGTGTAATCGCTAAACCAATGCCCAAAAGCATTTGTCTGTCGTAAACAATAAGGCAGATAACCTTAGTTTAAATTTTAATTCAGAGGTTCAGCAACACCTAAGAACAATTTCCAATTTGTGTAACAAGAAAGCTGTAAAGTGTATTGAAATATGTAAATTTGATATTTTTATTAAACTGTTTATTTATTTATTTTCCTTTTTGTTGTTGTTTGTTTTAATATAACTCTTGGCTCTATATGTAAAAGTTTTGTAAGCATTAATAAAAAAAATGAATAAAAAAAAAAATGTTTGACACAGGTGTAAATTGACGGGTCCTTAAACAAGCCCTCATAATAAATCCCCAACTGATTGATAAATTCACTTGTGAAATGGATTGCTGTGAAATGTATGCCAATGATTGGATTATGATCAATAATATGGTAGTAAACAATACATTGTATTCTAAAGCCACTTTTTGTATTGTCTTATCAATGATTAACTCTTCTGCCACAAGAATGTAATGCATTTTAATTATCTGAATAATTTTTATTTATATATATATATATATATATATATATATATATATATATATATATATATAATTTTTAAATATTTAAAGATAACTATGTATAATTATATATTGATATAAATATGTATATCATTATATATTGAATTCTTGTTATATGAGGGGCTTTCTCAGCAAATATTTGTATATGCGATTAATCGCGATTAGTTAATCGGGACACCATGTAATTAATTCAAATTGTAATTAACAGCACTGATTTAACAAAAAGAAAAAACACAAAAAGGTAATTTAAGTCCTTATGAACCCACTATGTAATCCACCAGCTACAGTGATGCAATAGTCATACAAAAACCACCGAGTTTGGTCGAAAATTAAATCCCACAAACACGGAAGTGGCACACTAAACGGACAGAAACAACCTTTTGTCCGGACACCACATTATTTACATTTTAACAGATTCGTCCATAAAAAAATAAAAACATGCAGTATTGACATAAATGTAACTTAAATCATATAGGCTCTGATCTCTAACTGACCCGGTTAGCTTGTCATATGTGCTAAAAGACAATCTCCCAGTCTTTAGACATCTAATCACAAAATTAGATTATCAGGAGATAATCAATAACAATTATTACATTCACAATCGGTAATGTTTCTCACATTTACTCTCTTAAACATTTTTGTAAAGAAATGACACAAACACCACAGTCCCTGTGGCTTCCGACTCTCATGCACTGCGTGAGTTTTCTCAGAGTACTGTACTTCCCGATGACGTCACAAAGTGTGTGCACTTCTTATAGGGGAATGACACTGTAATATCACTGGTTTTAACACCACACAGTTACATTCTCCCCTGCTGAGGAGTCAGCATCCTCGGTGACTGCGTAGGAGTTTCTGACCTCCTTAAGAGCTTCTCTAAAGTACACCATACCCAAATTGGCTATCATTTGAGAAATGGATGTTGAGCTTATTATCTTTTATTATTATTATTATTATTATCTAGGCTCATGATGCAGGTCTGAGTGCTGACCTGGATGGGTCTTTTACTTCTACGGGGTATAGGTATGGTAACTGTCTGCAGACTAGGAGGTAAGGCAGACTCAAGATTCATTTCTACAGACTCTGTCTCAGAAGACACATACAGATTAGGAGACGATGAATCTGGAGTATAGGTGTCTGACCGTGTTGGACCTTGGTTTGGTTTCTCATTCAAATTATGACCTGTGACCTGTGTAGTGCCAACACTACACCACTTTCCAAACTTTCACATTCTGAATCTATATATTGAGCTTCTATGGGTTCTACACTGCTGCTTTCACTTCTCTTTCGAGGAGCAGGAAACGGAGCATTCACACGCAGTCTAATGTCAACCTGGATCACTCATCATAGGCCCCCCTTCCACAGGTTCCGCTGTATGGGTGGTCCCCTGAATCTTGAATACACAGTAAGGAGTAGTATGCAATGCATTCTAGATCATTTTCATCCCCTGAGGTCTATTTCTCAGATACACAACCTATCTCAACCAGTGGACAATAAACTCTCTCCCAGGCAACCTCAATTCATTCTGCCGCTTTCATCACAGAATACTCTTTGGCATGAGCATGTGCCTCTTTCAGTCTTTTCTGATGCACCCCTAACCAATCGTGATTTTGTTATGCTCCGGAGTTTTATCCGACCAAAGTATCAAGTGGGAGATGAAGACTGACCCCAAAAAGTAAATAATAGGGGGAATACCCTGTTGTCGCATGCAGAGTGATATTTTAAGCACAGACAAGTTCTGGTAAGTGTTCAGGCCACCTACGTTTTTACTCAAGAGGGAGGGTGCATTAGAGTTCATGCAGTATTTGACTGAAATGCTCGCATTGGGCATTTCTGGTCAGATGATGGGCGTTGTATGGCTCTTCATGACCCAATACAACTTGCACAACTCTGCAGTGACCTTGCTTTCAAAATGATGACCTTTGTTAGAATGAAGATGCTCCTAAACTCCAATTTTAGCCGTGGTGTTAGCTTTTTGGTCATATGCAGTGTTGGGCTTCATTCAGGAGCGGGTTTGGTTTTAGCAATAATTAATAATTATCTTAATAATTGATAATTATTCATTATTCAAATGAATAGAACATTGATTAGAATCAACATTATCTTTTTAATCCTTCAAATCAACAATCATCAAAGATAACTATCAATTATCAAAATCAATAGAATATTAATAAGAATTAATATTGCCGGGGCACCACCCTGGAATCAGGGAATAATAACCAGACAGTAGAGGTGTGTGTGTATGCGTGCGTGCGTGCGTGCGTGCGTGCGTGCGTGCGTGCGTGTGTGTGTGTGTGTGTGTGTGTGCGTGTGTAAGGCGAGGTTTCCTGCAAGAGAATGTGGCCACAAATGTGGGCGGAAAGACTAGTTAATGGCGTCTGCCAGTTTAACACGTGTCTCTGCTGGTAGATTAACTTAAGGACAAATCTGGGCTCTATTGCCAAGTTATCTGTTCCTTAAATGTGTGTGCAGATATGTTTGTGAGGGGTTGTGTGCACATGCGGTTAGTACGAGAGAGAGAGAGAACAGGGTGACGGCACCAAAGCTGGTTTAGCGATCATGGGTGAGATGGCAACCATTAATATCACTAAGAGACGCTGTGAATGGCTCATAATCCATTTGCCATGGTCGTTGGTCTCACCCGCGATGGCGCAAATGCACAAAAAGCCCAACGTGGTTGGACAACAACACGGCAAATCTCAATTGTGGTAAAGTAAGTTACAGTAATACCTTGAGTATTATTAGCAGCAATGAGCAGACTCTGCGGTCCATAAACGGTACAAGCAATAACCTTTATACACAAGAATAACACACTATAATAATCTATCTCTGCCCAGACGTAAACCTCTTACTTGAGTCAAGTGAGGACATGGGTAAAATGTGTGTTCATCCATCATCTGACTCCTACTTGGTTCCTCGAAGCTCAGGTGATGACGGGAGGCTGTTTTCTCTCTCTGTCTGCGGGCGGTACGGCGGCTGATTCTCGGCGGGTTGGTAGAGAAATTAGTGGAATTAAGTCGACCCAGCTGAAGAAGGAAAATAAATCTTCACTTCTGCAGGCGTAAGGGTGAGACACGGATTGCTCAGCGGTCTCCATCAAATCCATTAGCATGCTCAGTGGAACATGGAGAATCTTGGCTCCAGCTAGATGGACATTGTATGGCCAAAGATCAGGTACGTACGTTACTTCCTTGGGCAGCAAGGCTACACCTTGGAGCAGCAGGGCTGCAAATAGACACAGCGAATACTGATGCTAGAAGCAAAGCTTAGGAGGAATCTCCGTGGTTTTATACTCTAGATGACATCATGGTTGAGGGACTCGTTCTGTCATGTGTTTCATCCAGTAGGAGTTAAGGGTGTGATCCTTCAGAATTTCACACCTAGTTGTAAAGTGAGCAAGGCTTGATTGGATCTGTAGTCTGTTTGGACTCCCTTTGTTTGATTTTGGTGCCGTTTCTTGTGTTATCAGGCTTTAAGTGTTCCTACAGGCCATGTCCACACTAATCTGTTTTCATTTGAAAACTCAGTTTTCAGTTTCATAATTTAATTTTTTTTCAAAATTATGTTGTAATGGACAGCGTTTTTTTAACACTCCATTCTAGTGTGACTGAGAGGTGTTAACATAGCAAAATCAATAAGTTTTCAAATTAAACGGATTAGTGTTGATATTGCCTTTGAAGGTAGCTGCATGTAAGCAGTAAACAGCAAGGCAGCTCACTTTTTTTTTGCAACAGAGCCACTCTCAACACATCTCATATCTGCAAAGGAATATATATATATATATATATATATATATATATATATATATATATATATATATATATATATATATATATATATATGCAGATATTAATTAGATATTAATTACCTCGTAATTAGCTCCTCGAAGGTTATCTCAGAATCTTTTTCAGTCGTTTGCTCAGTCTTCAATTTAGGGAGTTCTAATGGTTCCACAAATTTTCTAATATCTTCATCAGTAGATGAAGACTTGGAACTATAAAGATCAAGATAGAACTCTTTAAAGGCATTATTAATACCAATGGCCAAGGTAAATATTTCACCACCAGCAGATTTCACTGAGGTAGTGCTAGAAAAAGAATCTCTGCTTTATGTATCTAGCCAAAAGCTTCCCTACTTTTTTCCCGACTCAAAGTATGACTGTCTTACCCTGAATAGCCAAAACTCCACCTTCCGTGACAAAATAGTATTAAATCTGTATTTCAAGGTCAATTCTCTGAGGCCATCAGATGACATTTGTTGCTTCAGCTCTGCCTTGGCACTTTTAATATTGCCTTCCAACTCCACGAGATCTCATGCTTTATATTTTTTGATGAATGAGGCATACTCTTTGATTTGGCCCCTAAGAAACACCTTAAGTGCCTCCCAAACCATGCCCACAGAGGATACTGAGGACCAGTTGGTCTCCATTTAAACATTGATTTCAGCCTTTAACATTTGTTGAAATTCAGAATTTTGCAAAAGGGATACATTATCTATAAAAAAGCCATGATCATCAATTTAAGGTGCATAAATATTAGCCAAAATCAACCTTTGTCCCTGAATTTCTGCTAAACAATAATGACTGTTCCTAATGTATCTTTAATCTGTTTGTGACATTTGAATTGTAGATGTTTGCTTATCAATGTAATGACTCCCCTGCTCTTATTTGAGCCAGCACTAAAGAAAACATGTGTTAGGAATATTTTGGATCTAGCCACGATCCCCAATTCCTCGGTCCCGTCTCTCTATCTCTGTGCCCAGTGAAGTGCAGTCGTGAGTCTGAGTCTTTGGAGACTTCGCGAAGGAAGTAGAAAGAACAACAACACACAGTGGTTCGTATTCAATCTACTCAAAGTGTATTACAGTAAGCATAATATTTTTACCTTCCATAGAACAAAGAACAATTAACAGCCAATAGGATAGTGACAGCAAAACAGCAAGACAGCCAAGGACAAGAAATTGTTGACCAGAATAGTGCAGGAACGGTAATCGTATGAGGTCAAAACAGTCCTAGATATTTGTTATGTCCAACTGAGATATTTAGCTCATGACAAGGAGTATGCGCTCGTTGGAGCACAGATGTAGCGAAGTGGGCAGACGAGGGAGTAAGGATCCAGGTGCAGCTTTATTGAAATTAAACAAAGTAAAGGGAAGTATAAACACAGGAACAAATGAAACATCCACGAGGGGAAAATAAAGACATGAACACAAGATAATAACACGGGGAATCTTCCAAGGAGGGCATAGGCAGGAACACGGACTAAGGCAGGATTCGGGAACAACCATGGACTGAACATCAAACAACAACCAACAAAGGACAAGGTGAACATGAGGGCCTAAATACAAAACCAAAGGGGAAACAAAACCAATGGGAGAACAGAACTCAAAACAAGATAACAAGGCAATTAACTAAAACCAATGACAAAGCTAGAACAGATAATAAAGTAATCAAACAATAAACCAATGAAAACCGGACACATAGACAAGGAGGGAAAACAGGACATGACAAGACTTTCAAAATAAGAGTGCATAAACAAAGAACAATATGGAACATAAAAGGTGCCAAAACTTAAATAAAAGGGTACACAAACCAAAGACGGTGTGGATCGTTACAACAGAACATTCCAGGAAAGGATAAGACAAGAGAAACTAACAGCATCTATGAAGGTTATGGACTCTTTGTGCGTGTGGTGTGCTTCTATGATTAACACACATACATACAGAGTTATGTTAGGCGCAAACAGAGTTAGATGTCAAACTAAAGACAGCATGTACAATTCATATTTCTCACAACATGTCCACCCCATATCTTCCCAAATTTTTCAGCTTCCTGCGGGGAAAGATGCATTTCTTGAAGAAACACTATATCACATTTCTTAATTTAAGACATGGAGAGATATAATCCACTCATTTTAACATTTGACATTTTGACATATAAGAAAAAAATGATTGTGTGTGTAAAAAATAAAATTATAATGACCACATTCCACATTGGTGCAACAATCAAACCCCAAACTTTCCCCAGAACAAAACAAACAGAAAAAATAAAAATGTGCACATTAACTCACGCATGACAGCGCCAACCAGCATCCATCCCTCTAAACTCAAACAGTCCATGTACACCTACAAGAACCCCCGCAACAACTTTGCCATCGGATTGCTCAAGTCCGATGCTTCTATCCAAAAATTTGTAAAACAGAATTACACAACAGATAATCTATAAAACAAACTCCAGGTCATAAGCGAAATAATAATAAAAACAAAAAAACATGTAGATTCATCCACTTAACTGACTCGAAGGTGTGTGCCTCCACAAAACAAGCTCCAGCCACTAGCGGAACCAGTAAAACTTTTTTTTTTTTTAAATGGGTCTAACTTACTCCAATGTCCTATAAGAAATATTCCACAAAACCAACTCCAGCTAACAAGCACCCAAAACTGGCAGATTTATCCACAAGCTGTACCAAAGAAATGAAATGATTACACAAAACATACTCCAGCTGCTAAGCGGAACCGGCTCAAAAAGAAATGAAAAAGGCTCCCAGCTTCCTTGAACAGTGTATGTTGTATGTTTACAACAAGTGTATGTTTAAATCACCAAATAGCTTACTCACTCCAATGTTTTATGAAAGACAGTGCTTGTTGTGGGAATGTAAATTCCATTCTTAGGCCATTCTTAGAATCTATTCTCAGTTTGGCCAGAAACATCAGTGCAAAAGCATTCTTCGGTTGATATAAGAGATTCTTGCGTTCCTTGAATCGATCATGTTTCACTCTTGTTGAATTCTCAAAGTCTGGGGGAAAGAAAATGCTGTGGTTCTTCCAAGCAAGCCTTCCTTTTCCTATCTTCACCTCAAGAGTTTGGCCAGAATTTCGCCAGATTTCTTTCAGTTCACCATCTGAAGTGATTCCGGGCTTTCAGCCTGTTGCTGCGGGAATCAACCCGAGCATATAAGTGTCTTTTAATATCTCTAGATTTTGAATTCTTTGACATTGTTGTGGCATGGGGATGTGGTCATGTGTCGGTCTGCAGGAGAGAGAGAGCGGTATGGTCACCTGGTTCATAATTAACCCTAACACCTGTCTCTCTCTCAGACAGACAGACAGAATGAAGAAGTAGAATGAAGAAATGTCTTGAGGAGTCACGTGACACCTCAAGACATTTCTTCATTCTATTTCTTCATTCTGTCTGTCTGTCTGTCTGTCTGTCATAATTTTACATATTTAAGACTTTAGAAACTTATACTAAATATGTAAATATACTGTACAACATTTAATTCACTCTGTGAAGGTGCCATTCAAATAAACACATCACACAGAATATGGCATAATGCAATCGGTCATGATGTATGCAAGAGCAAATGAGAATTTTATACATCACTGATGTAAAAACGGTGTCGGAACACTTCTTGAGGTGGCACATTTTTATTTTTGAAATGAGTGTGGGATTTGACTGTTATGGCCACTACAGCAAATGGAGACAAAAATCCTTGAATAAAGTCTTAAACCTGTGTCTGTTCCTCACACAGATCTATCATATGTCTTCTGAAGACTTGGATTATAGCACACAAATAGAATGGATTGCTTTTATGATAATTTTATGGTGCTTTTGTCGTGTATTTCATTATCATTTTTTAGCTGCTGTATATTCTTGTGTCCCATTGCAAACAAAATTAAAATGACGGGATTGAGTTATGATTAAATGATTACAGAATTGTTTATATTCACATTTTAAAGTTTAGTCTTGGTTAAAGAGATAATGTGCCCTATTTTAAGAGTGCTAGTGCCAACACTCCTGGACACACAAACAATTTGATTTTCAAAAATCTGACTTCCTATAGCTGAGTATTACTTAAATTTATTTGAGTGGTTCTCTCTCTTTTTGGTCTTTTGCTCTTTTCTTGGGCTGCGTGCTATCCGCTTTATTGGGGAAGCATGTTGGCCCCACGCGTGCAGGGTTTGAGTTCACTCACGCAGTGCCACGCTGTTAAGGTGCCATCTATGGTGGGGGTGGAAGAATGCTGCCCTGCCATTTGAGAGGTTGTGGGGCATGAGAGCATTTTATCTGCCTCTAGAATGAACAGTGCCATTGTGGTTTTTCTTGACAGTGTAGATAAAGCTAATGAATTAGTTGACCGTGGAATAGTTATCAGTGGTGAATTTGTCCCTGTTCTTCCCCTTTCTTTGCCAGCTAAGTGAGTCACTTTGTCAAACGTTCCACCTTTTGTAAGTGATACAATTCTAACACAGGCTTTATCCTGGTATGGGAAATTGGTATCTCCGATCAAAAAGATCCCAATCAGTAGCGGGTCACCTCTGTTGAAACATTTTGTCTTGTTCAGGCAATTCATTATTGATTATTCAGGATGATGCTGAGCATGATATGACACTCAATTTTCGATTTGATGACTTTCATTATGTCATTTTTGTTTCTACTGTGAAGACTAAATGCTTTGGTTGTGGTAAATCTGAGCTTTTAATTTGCAATTGTCCTGACAAAATTCCAGGAAAGGAGGCAAATTTAGTCAATGAGAATATTGAAGGTGGGGTTACCGGTAAAATTGAGGCGGTATTCCTGGGGCTAAGTTCGGCTGTGGCAGGGACTGTGACTGTGTTGACCTCGTCGCACCATGAGGACTTAGGAACGGCACATACCGAAATGTTTTCAGCTACTGGAATAAAGGATTTAGTGAGTGTGATGGGCAAAATGGCAGCATTTCAGAGAAAAATTCAGTGTTATTGGAAAAAACATGCAAGACGGATTGTGTTAGAATGGTGGAAGAGCAAACTATTTTTAAATTGCCATCGAAAAGAAAGAAGAGTAACAAAATACTTAACGGCAAAATAAGTAAAAAAGTGATGTGCAAGAGGATGAGGATCAAGATACAGAGAATGATGGCGAGTCTTCTGACTCCAGTGTGACTTTATCCCAGAGGGTAATTATTGTTCGGAATTACAAGCTTTATGATATCAAGTTATTTCTTATATCAACAAAAAATAAAAGAGGTGTGCGCATGCAGGAATATTTTCCCGATCTAAAACAGTTCAGTGAAAAAGCAAGAAGCCTAATGGCAGAGGGTTCCTTCATGAATAAAGAAGTTTGTCGATTAAAGAAAATTGTGAGAAATCTCAATAATGCCCTGAACAATGATGTCTGTTACTTTTAAGAGTAGGAAGGCTGATGTTTTTTGGCTTTATGGGTTGTGTTTATTTTCTTTTTTGTTAGTTATGAGTGAAGTCCATATAGCTACTTTGAATATTAATGGTGCAAGAGATTCTAGAAATCTAGATCATATGAAGTAATTCAACAGAAAAATATTGATGTTGCTTTTTTTTACAAGAAACTCAGTGATCTGAAAAATGCTGTTGACTGGACGAGGGAGTTTGATGGTGTCCCTGTTTTAAGTCACAATACTTCAATAAGTGGGGGAGTTGCTATTTTATTTACAAAGAATTTTAGTCCTATCTTGTATGATGTTGATGAAATCGTAAAAGGGAGACTCTTAAAAGTCAAAGCTACATTTGAAAGTTCTGTGTTCAATTTTATTTGTGTGTATGCTCCAAATGCACCAGTCGAAAGAATGTTATTTTTAGACACACTGTGTTTGACATTAAAAAACTGCTGCCCTGAAGACTTCTTGTTCATAGGTGGTGATTTCAATTGTACTGAGCTAAATTTAAATAGAAATCACATTGAGCCGCATTTGGCTCTTTACCAAGGTCTCAGAGGCAGCCCTTGCCCGCTACGGGAATTGGACATCCGCATACTCAACTCTATGACTGGCTCATTTTAGCTCACTCTCAGGAGTTACCACAGGGACCAGGTGCTCAGGCACATCAGCCGTGTAGGGCTTTAGGTCAACTGGGAAAAGAGCAAGCTCACCCCAGTTTAGTGCATCTCTTTTCTTGGTGTGGATTAGACTCAGTCTCAATGACAGCACGGCTCACGAATGAGTGCGCGCAGTCGGTGCTCAGGTGCCCCGCTCTCTACAAGCCCGGCACAGCGGTTCCTCTAAAACAGTTTCAGAGGCTCCTGGGGCATATGGCATCCTCGGCCGCGGTCGCACCGCTCGGGTTGATGCATATGAGACCACTTCAGCACTGGATTCAGACTCGAGTTCCATGATGGGCATGGCGTCACGGCACATACCGTGTGTTAATCACCCCTTCCTGCCATCAGACTTTCAACCCTTGGACAGAACTCTGTATTCTGCGGACTGGTGTCCCCCTACAGCAGGTGTCCAGACGTGTCAGGGTCACCACAGACACCTCTCAACAGGTTGGTGCACCGTGTGCAATGGAAACGCAGCTGCTGGCTCCTGGATAGGGCCCCGGCCATGTTGGCACATCAACTGCCTAGAGTTTCTGGCTGTAGGGGGTTGCGGAAGATCTGAGTGACATACCACCTGCGGTTGTAGACGCGATCAACCAAGCCAAAGCTCCCTCTACCAGGCAGTTTACCCCTAAAGTGGCGCTTGTTCGCAAATTGATGTTCTTCCCGGTCTGAAGACCCGCAGAGATGTGCAATTCGGTCAGTGCTTTCATTCCTACAAGAGAGGTTGGAGGGGAGGCTGTCCCCCTCCAACTTGAAGGTGTATGTAGCCGCTATCACAGCCCACCACGACGCAGTGAACGGCAAGTCCCTGGGTAATCCCTTCCTAGGATCTCTCAGTGGTCCTCTCGGCCCTTCAGAGACCCCCCTTCGAGCCACTTGACTCAGTTGAGCTCAAGGCCCTCTCCTTGAAGACAGCCCTCCTGATAGCGCTCGCTTCCATCAAGAGGGTTGGGACCTGCAAGCGTTCTCTGTCAGCGACACTTGCCTAGAGTTAGGTCCGGCAGATAATCATGTCATTCTAAGACCACGGCCGGGCTAGTGCCCAAGGTTCTAACGACCCCCTTCAGGGACCAGGTTGTGAACCTGCAAGCACTGCCCCGGGAGGAGGCTGACCCAGCCTTTTTGTTGCTGTGTACTATACGTGCTTTGCCTATCCATTTAGAAAGCATGCAGAGCTTTAGATGTTCTGAGCAGCTCTTTGTCTGCTTTAGCAGACGTCGGAAAAGGAACGCTGTCTCCAAACTGAGGCTGCCCCCTGGGTCATCGATGCCCTTTCCTTGACCTTCCAGGCAACACCCAACACCTTTGCGAGGTTCTACAATTTCAGGGTTGAGTCAATCTTGTCTCGTGTTTTGTCAGGTCAAAGCAGGTAGAACTCGGTAATACGAAGCAGCCAACCAGGTGTTTCACTTGCAACTAGCACCCTTCACCAAGTTGATCCAGTTCGCTTTCTCTCACAGGTTAGCCACTAAGCTCTCGCTTTCTGGATGTTCTTCCTCCCTAGCCCTCTGGCCTGCGAATTCAGCAGAGGCATTTGTGACCAGACCCATTATGAGCCACAAGTGCTCTGTACTGGGGTAGGGCTCCACAGGCCTAATTCCCACTTCAGGTGGACCCGCGTCTCCCTTGGGCAGTCCCTCTGCCCCCAGTCGCTGTGTTTGTAGAGCTCCTCCCTCATCAGGTAGGACCTGTCACCGCGCCACTCCCACGTGTGGCTTGACAACCCATGTGGTGTATTGGCCACATATCACCTCCCCCTAGTCTGGGTAGGATGTGGTCTCTGCAGGATCTTATCCCCCTGAAAGAATAGGATCGGTAAAGATCGCCTTCCCCGGCGCATTTCATAGCATTAAGATTTAGGCTTTACGGTCTATGTGAGAAACATAGAGAGAGAAAAGGCTGGCTGGCTTGCTCCCATGATGGTCATACAGCACCTGTTCCCCCGTCAGGGGTGCTGGGAGCCTAAGGTCTGTATATGATGCCTTTTTCTGGGGCCGTTGGGGAGGGTTACATGCAGTCGATGCAGTTGCTTCTAGCATGCAACAGCCTGCTTGCACCTGTGGCAGCAGTTCACGTAACACAGTCTAGTGCATGGCACTTTGAAGTGGGATCCCTTGTGTCACTACATTCGACACAACGTCGAGTGAGTTACAGAAGGGCAACGTCATGGTTACTGTTGTAACCTCCGTTCCCTGATTGAGGTTGTGTCCCCTTTGCCACTACACTAGACCTAACACTGTGATTGTCCGTACCTTATTCTCGGCTCCTCAGTGCAAAAACCTGACTGACAGATGCACGCCCGCTTCCCTTTATACCTGTATGTCCGGGGACAGGACATGCAAAATCTGTCTGCCAATTTCTCATTGGCCTTTTCTCAAGTTCAAAGGTACGTGAGGCTCTGAAGATAAACCCTTTGTGTCACTACATTTGACACAACGTCTCGTTCCCTCCATCAGGGAACGGAGGTTACAACAGTAACCATGACGTTTTTGTTTGTCATCTTATGCTGATGATATTGTAGTAATGATCAACAGACAAACTGATGTGTAGATTTTACTTAATTTAATTTAAGAATTTAGAGTGTTGTCTTCTGTAAAGGTTAAATGGAAAAAAATTATGCTTTACTGTTAGTACAATGGACTGATGGGAAACCTTGCCTTCCTGGGTTGTGTTGGGGTAGAGGGTGTATAAAATACTTTGGAGTATATTTAGGAGATGACAGTGTTTTACAAAAAAATTGGGAAGAGGTGTTAGAAAAAGTTAAAGGTCGCTTTAAAAAATGGAAAAGGTTATTACCGAATATGACCTATAGGGGTTGAAATCTCATTGTCAACAATTTAGTGGCATCCTCACTTTGGCATAGATTGGCACGTGTAGACCCTTCACCACAGTTTTTAGCTGAAGTTCAAGCTGCCCTTGTGAACTTTTTTGGGGACAAACTATACTGGGTCCCACAGTGTTTTATATCTCCCCAAAGAAGAAGGTGGGCAAGGTTTGATTAATTTACAAAGCAGGGTTGCTGCTTTGTTTAAAGTTTTTACAAACATTTTTTAATGGTTCTACAGATTTTAGCTGGCGTGCTGTTAGTTGCACCATTTTGCGCACCATTTGAGGTTTTGGACTGGATAAACCATGGTTTTTCATGCTTTCATGCATTGTTTTAAACTGGGACCTTTATTTATGAAGTTAAAAGAATTGTGTTGTAGGTTTAATTAAACTTTTTGTATTGAGACTTTCATTTTGGGTTTTAAAAAATGTATTTGTCAACTGTTGAATATTATTTTAGGGCAAGCAAAAATGGCTATTTATATCAGCAGAAAAAAACAAAATTGAACAAAGGTCTAGTGATTTTAACGTGTTTTTTTAACTTTGATAAAATCACGTTGATTGATTTTCAGTTTTATAAAACTATGGGAGATCTTTAATTATTTAATTGTAAATAAAGTTTTTTTTTAAAAAAAAAATCAAAAAATCTGTCTCTCTACAGGCTCAACCTGTTGGGCATCAGAGATAAGGACAAAGTTTCCTCCTCGATGCCCCGGTCCCTCTCAGCCATAGAGCGTAAACATGGGAACACCCACCGCTTGCTTTGTTTATCAGTCATTTTTTTTCTTCTTTTTTTTTTTAAAGAGAAAAGAGAAAGAGAAAGGTTTCTGCACAGTGCCTAACAATTCTAACTCCTAACAGAGGAAAGTAGAAAGTTCTGACAGTCAAGAAGCACAACACACACAGAATGATCTGAAGACAAAAGATCTGACAATGCACCTGTGGCGCATCTATTTATAGCCCCTTTACCGGCGTATCCTGATGATGTCACTGGTGGAGGCTATAAATTTTGTCAATTTCTTTGACATGTTGCACACATATTCACAGCTGGTCACTCCTAAATATGTCCCCAAAGCACTAAATCAGCACAGCATCAAAGTGTAGCTTTCGATAGGGAACCCAGCTTTCATTCTCCAGGAAATTGGATGAAGCCTCTATCAAACAACTGGAAACAGGACATTTACATGCATTCAATTAGAAGATGCTTTCATCAAAATTGACTTATACTGTACATGTGCAATACAAACAACAAAAGTGATTTATCTGAGGGAGATACTGTAGAAGCAGAAGAAGTGCTGCGATACAAAGTCTTAGAAATTCTCAATTACAAAAGTACAAACTCAGAGACGTAGGGGAGACATTGTGAGACAACAGACAGAGCATAGTGGAATATTTTTTTAATAGTAACCGCATTGAGTCAAGTCAAATCAATTTCATTTGTATAGTGCTTTTTTACAAAAAATGTATATAGTGCATTAGTAGTTGTGTCAAGTGTTCATGAAAGAGTTTTCTTTTTAAAACATTTAAACGCATTTGAAGATGGCGAGAGACTTAGCTGTTCTGACTGAGTTTGGAATTGAATTCCACTAACGGGGACTTTAAGCAACAGCTGTTGAGAGGCCAGCTACGGTGACCGAATTTAATTAATTAATTAATTTATTGTCTTTTATTTTTTATTTTATTGTATGTGGATATGATGAAGAATTGTGTTGTAATGTTGTGAATGTTCAATAAAAAAACGTAACGAGAGAAAAAAAACATTATCAACTGTCATGGCCAAAAAAAAACAGAACACTAACAGTACTCATTCATTCAAGCACAAAAAGTGTTTGTTTTTTTTAGTTTCAAAATACTTTAAAGTAATATTCCATGTTCAATACAAGTTAAGCTCAATCAACAGCATTTATGGTATAATATTGAGTACCCCCAAAATGTATTTACACCTGTCCCTCCTTTTCTTTAAAGAAAAAAGCAACAAAAAAAAAACAAAAAAACTGTGTTCCGGTGAGGCACTAACAATTGAAGTCGATGGGGCCAATTTTTGAATTTTTAAATACTCACTGTTTCAAAATTATAGACACAAGACATAAACTATATGTGTTAACATTATTTTAGTGTGATAAAATCACGTACTAACCACATCTGTCAATGAACGTCAACATATGTCAACAAACACTAAAACCCTAAAATGACTGTAAAAATGACAATTTAAACAACTTTACAGTTCAAATAATACATGAGTTTTAACAGAAGAATTAATGTAAGTGCTTGTGAAGAGCGGGACAGAAGATTGTCTCATCCAGCTGTGGGTGACTGCAGCCCGAGAGAGAGATAAAGCGCTGACAAGAGCAGCAGTCGGGGAGAGAGAGAGACCAATGAAACTGTGTGTTCATATGGAGCTGAAAAGTACCCTGTTAGTGTGTACGTGCTGCTGAAAAGCAGTGGTGTTGAATGTCTTTGTTACACTGTAAAGTGCTCACAATAAAGTGTCTTATGTTGGATATTTGACTGACTCCCGCCTCCTTCAGTGAGTCCACATTTATGCCTTTTAAACCTTACAAAAATTGTCCCCTTCAAAAGTTTGGGGTCACTTGACTGAAATGTTTCTCATGATCTTAAAAACCTTTTGATTTGAAGGCGTATGCTTAAATGTTTGAAATTTGTTTTGTAGACAAAAATATAATTGTGCCAACATATTCATTTATTTAATGACATAACTAAAATTCTATTTTAAAAAAAAAAAAGTTTTGGATGACTTGAACTTAATAATAATAGTCAAAATCAATTTTTGTGGTAATCAACATTAAGCCTCAAATGCTATCGATTAAGCTTAACTTGTATTGCACCTGGTATATTCCTTTAACTGATAACAGCGTCCTCAAACACTGTTTAAGAAGCAATGCAAACAAAGTGAGACGCTCCAAAACCATCAATCTGATGAATTCTAAAGCAAAATGGATTGCAGTGGACTGTAGGCCAATGATAGGCTTTATATTCAATAATATGAAAATAAATAATATATTGACTTTAACAAGCCAATTTTATTATCAATGCTTCACTCATCTGGCACAATAATGTAAAGCATTTTAATTATCTAAATAATTATATATATATATATATATATATATATATATATATATATATATATATATATATATATATATACACTCACCTAAAGGATTATTAGGAACGCCATACTAATACTGTGTTTGACCCCCTTTCGCCTTCAGAACTGCCTTAATTCTACGTGGCATTGATTCAACAAGGTGCTGAAAGCATTCTTTAGAAATGTTGGCCCATATTGAAGGATAGCATCTTGCAGTTGATGGAGATTTGTGGGATGCATATCCAGGGCACGAAGCTCCCGTTCCACCACATCCCAAAGATGCTCTATTGGGTTGAGATCTGGTGACTGTGGGGGCCATTTTAGTACAGTGAACTCACTGTCATATTCAAGAAACCAATTTGAAATGATTCGAGCTTTGTGACTTGGTGCATTATCCTGCTGGAAGTAGCCATCAGAGGATGGGTACATGGTGGCCATAAAGGGATGACATGGTCAGAAACAATGCTCAGGTAGGCCGTGGCATTTAAACGATGCCCAATTGGCACTAAGGGGCCTAAAGTGTGCCAAGAAAACATCCCCCACACCATTACACCACCACCACCAGCCTGCACAGTGGTAACAAGGCATGATGGATCCATGTTCTCATTCTGTTTATGCCAAATTCTGACTCTACCATCTGAATGTCTCAACAGAAATCGAGACTCATCAGACCAGGCAACATTTTTCCAGTCTTCAACTGTCCAATTTTGGTGAGCTCTTGCAAATTGTAGCCTCTTTTTCCTATTTGTAATGGAGATGAGTGGTACCCGGTGGGGTCTTCTGCTGTTGTAGCCCATCCACCTCAAGGTTGTGCGTGTTGTGGCTTCACAAATGCTTTGCTGCATACCTCGGTTGTAACGAGTGGTTATTTCAGTCAAAGATGCTCTTCTATCAGCTTGAATCAGTCACTCCATTCTCCTCTGACCTCTAACATCAACAAGGCATTTTCGCCCACAGGACTGCCGCATACTGGATGTTTTTCCCTTTTCACACCATTCTTTGTAAACCCTAGAAATGGTTGTGCGTGAAAATCCCAGTAACTGAGCAGATTGTGAAATACTCAGACCGGCCTGTCTGGCACCAACAACCATGCCACGCTCAAAATTGCTTAAATCACCTTTCTTTCCCATTCTGACATTCAGTTTGGAGTTCAGGAGATTGTCTTGACCAGGACCACACCCTTAAATGCATTGAAGCAACTGCCATGTGATTGGTTGATTAGATAATTGCATTAATGAGAAATTGAACAGGTGTTCCTAATAATCCTTTAGGTGAGTGTATATCCTCTTGCAGCAATGCAGGTCTTTGGCATTTAGAAGCTGCTAGTTGACGACCTGTGAGTAGTCATTTTCTCAAACTAGGGACTGTATCGCTATCCTTGTTGGAGATTATTTTTTTTTTTTCAAAACAGTAATGCATGGAATAGCCTTCATCTCTCTAAAACAACTGACTTGAGGAGAAAATAGGATTTTAGGAGAAATGTGTTTCTTTTTGCCTATTTTTAAAACAAATGGGGAAAACACCCACTATATTTTGATTTCCGCATGGTAGCGCAACCATTTTCAATTGTTCTAATAATAAGAACCTTTTCTTGAGTATCAAATTAGCACTTTAGAATAGGTGACGCAGTATATGTTTGCCATCACAGGTAAAGAAAAAGAATTGAACAAGTACCATTTAAAATAATTATTTCAAACCCTAATAATAAATTGCAATTAATGATTTTGGCAGTATTTTTATAAATTTAATGCATCCTTCCATTCTTTCAAGTACAAAAATGTAAGCGTATATACTATATATATTATAATTTTCATAAAGTAACTTGTAACATAATTACTTGGCAGCCTACTTATTTACTCTTTCTTGAATCATAATATTTCTCAGTACTTCTATTTGTACTCAAGTGAATTATTTCTTCAGTAGCAGTACTTTTACTTAAGTAAATAAAATCAGTACTCTTTCTCAACCACACCTATCATATATTTTCTGAAGATATGAATTTAAAAACTGGATTTCCTTTCTGTGATTTTTGGACCTTCAAATTTCTTGTCACAGCTCCGGAAAGTTTGTCAGTTTGTTCTGTGTGTTTTGTTATTCTCTCTCCCACATGTCTCGCAGGTGCTGCCAGCATGCATAATCAGTGTTTCCATGGGAACATTGTTTGTTCCGGGGGAACGCTGATCATGCCACTAATTAGCGTGCTAGCAACACCTGGTTCTTCTCTAATTCACGCCCTTCTTAAGCCCTACGTGTTCTCAGTATCTTTGCTAGATTGTTGTTAGATGTGAAGTAACTTACCTCACTCTCGCTGCCTAGTTGGTCCTGTCTCGTGTATCTATTTGGTTGCCCGTCTCTGCCTAAATGTCAGAAGTGTGCCTTCCAGTTTGCTGTACGCTTGTTCTCTGCACTCATGAGTGTTTAACGGAGGACTCTTCGACTCTGCATGCATATTGGGAGATTGATTGACTTACAGTCAGCTAGGCATTGTTTTCTGCACCTCACCACACTGCTACGGAGGATCTGTTCCTGACTTCCACAATACGAACACACCCTTCACGGATTTTCCATTGCACGGCCACTGCGTGCACGCATCCTCAAACACCTCCCCGCAACTGCAGCTGGTGCTGGGATCCTCAGTCTTTGCCAGCACAGAGACAGTTAATATTTATTGTTAATAAATCCTTTTGACATGTTCCTCTGCTCTTGGGTCTCTTTGTCTCGCTCTTGCTTTCTGACAGTTCTGGTCACCATTTACTTGCATTGTAAGGACAAACAGAGCTGAGATATTCTTCTAAAAAAATCTTCATTTGTATTTTGCAGAAGAAAGAAAGACATCATACACATCTGGGATGGCATGAGGGTGAGAAAATGATGAGAGAATTTACATTTTTGGGTGAACGATCCCTTTAATATTATGAGCTACACCTGTTTGAACCTGATGCTCATGTAAGTTTGTTCTTGTGTTGTGTATTTCTTTTCACTTATGTATATAGTTTATCTGTGAGCTCCTAGCTAATGCTAGATTCTTTTTCTTTTTGTAGATGGACTCTTTAAATCTTGTTTTATATTTTGCCATCTTGAAACTGTATATGTAGTTGCAAAGGCATGATATGTGGATATTAAGTGGTTTCTCCCCAATGGATTGTTCTCACTGCATTGCCTTTTGGATTATCAAATATCCAGAGTACAAGGATGAATCTCTGTGAACTATCTTGTTTTTTTTTTTTGGATTATTTGAAGAGCACTTGAAGGGTGATTTTCTATTTTTTGTATGAGTGGATTTTCTTCAACATCAAAGGGATTTTGACATCATCTTAAACATTGACCATTTCAAACTTTCATTGTAATGATTCCATACTGTAACATAGTACAATGGAAAGGAGGAGGCGAGAAGCGGCTTGGCAATGCAAATAATATTTGAATGATAAACAAAAGACACAAACACACACATGACGGACATGTCCGTAAACGTTCTCTCTCTCCCGCACCATCCTCCGCAGTTGGCCTTATCCCTCTCGGAGGCTAGCCTGATTAGGGACCGGGTGTGTAGAGTCATGACCCGGCCCCGCTCTCCTCCCTGCCACACATACTTACCTAAAGAATCACTCATCTACGACTTTTATTTTTATTGTCATTGCCATTCTTTTTCTATTGCTTTCTTTACATTACTTTACAGACTGTCTTTTGGTATATTGTTTTGAATGTACTGGTTTCATTTCAATTCATTCTCTTTCTCATGTACATGCATTGTTCTGTTTATTTCTTCTGATTTACCTAAAACCACAATTCATATAAAGGTATAAAAGTTATTTCTTGTCTTTAGTGTTTGTGACAACACACTGGAAAATCGAATAAGATATTAAATAGCAGCATTAAGTTAATAGTTGGCGGGCCCCTCCTGTTATTCATATATATATATATATATATATATATATATATATATATATATAGCACCGTGGCCTGTGGTTATAAAGTGACGTCATAAATTGTCCTCTGCAACAGATCTTTTAGACAGGTTGATCATTTTAAATGTTCAATGAATTTATATGAGCTTTTGTGCTATGAAGTCCTGCAACAGTCTACAGACTCCAGCTGAATCAAGCATTAACTGAATGCAAAATATCTTTAATACGGATTGCATCTCGACCTGAACAGCGTGTGAGAATGTATGTGAAGAAATTGAGTCAGCATTGTAGGTGCAATTCAGCTTAAGACTTGAATAATAAAAATGAGAATGACCATCTGCCACAGTCTCAGCAAATGCAGAATGGACAATATCCCTCCACTGTCTGAAGTTATGTGGATGGAGAGCGTGTGATGGTGGGCGGAAGGTGATATGAAGAAAGAAATTAATACATTTTTTACAATCAAAGGGTTGGAGTTTGTCTTGAGAGCCAAAGAGAAGCTTTGTTTTCCATTTGAATAAAGTTTGTTTATTTCTCCAATGCTTTTTTTATCTTCTTTTTTTAAGCATAAAGCTCACTTAATTTTAAGATTTCTCTGAAAACAAGTCTAAATATATTTTTGCCTCTCATGTAAACGTTGGCCTATTGCTTATAGGATGTTTAGATATTTTTTTTACTGGAAAATATGACAAAAGGAAGCTGAGTTGTGATTATTGGAAGTGCTTGAACTGTGGGGGTCTGGGGGAGGAGAAGTCAGAAATAGACCGGGGGGGTGGGGGTGGGGGGGGGTATTTGTATTTTAGTAAAGATAATGACAAATACTATTTAATTTACACAGTTAGCGAACAGTACATTTTGTGAATTATTTACTATAATTAGGGCTCTCCAGTGCGAGTGTTTTACTCACATTTGCAAGTGAAAATTACTGCTTGGGAATGCAGGCAATTATTTGGGCGCACGTCATGAGTAACAGCTGATCTAATGCCCAAAGTTATGAACACATTATTGTAACCTACCTCATATACCAAATACTTTTCTCACTCTCACATGGCTGTGATCGCTCGATGCGCACACTGAGACCGAGGGAGAGATATGCCACGTGAAGATGGGTTAAGCATCTTAAAACATGAGTTTTTCTCTTGCTTTTTTTATGTGTCAAAATTACGGATAGTGTTTTGAATAATGACAGATTAATCTCGTGCTCACAAATTAGATTCTGAGAAAAATATAGAGTAAAATTAAAATGTGCAAATCCAAAAAATTAGTGATAACAGTAAACATCATGTCAGTGCCATGTCTAACTCAACGTGATAAGCAAAATCTCAAACATAAAAAATATATTTTTTTAAATTGACAGTATTCTGCTTCTAACACAGGTGTGCTGACTGTCGTGTGGACAAGTGCTTTTGGGATTCTTTTTCTTGGATATTCAACGGTCAAATTCTATAACATTATAACATGCACTGCAAGACTGCAAAAACCTCTTAAAACCAAAAATCTCGGTATACCTTGTTGATGCTTTATAATGTGGCCATGAAGGAGCTGCATGGCTCTGCATCAATGTGCACCAGTAGAAATGTCCACCAAAATTGTCAGTTTCTCTGGATTTACTATTTATAGGTAACTGTTTCAGTAAAATTCTAAATTACAAATAAAAATAAAGCTGCAAGCAGTGATGACGGGCCCAAGCACCATGGGTCCATTTCCATCCGGTGGCTTTGGGAAAACAGTGTGAACTGAATTTGATGGTAGTATACTGTATAAGATGTTAAATATTTTTCCCCCAAAAAAATTGCATGCATTATGTATGTGACATTATTCTAAACAATTTTGAACCAATCTGGGTAAAAATGAGGACTATTTTAAAGTCTGTTGTAAGAGCCACACTTCCTGCTGCCAGGTGGTGGCGCTATGACCATGACCCAAAATAGTAAAATCCATGTGATTTAGCCCCCAAGACTAAACATACATCCCAATTTTGATCTAAATCACACAATGCATGCAGAAGATATGCTAATGTTAAATGCGAACTGCATGTGTCCAATGCATTTGGCATTTAACATTAATAATAATAATAATAAAAATAATAATAATACATTTAATTAATAATAATAAATTAATACATTTATAATACATTAAACATAATACATTTTCAAAAACTCAAAATAAGACTGGAAACAATAAAAACTATATACAGTATACACAAAATAAGAAGACTATACAATAAATTATTTTGTATACAACCCCCCCCCCCACCACAGTTCGCACCACCCTTTGCAGGGCTTTACTAGGCAGTGATTCAGCCAGTCAGGATGCTCTCTACAATGCTGGAAGAGGCACTGGTGATCCTTCTTCACAACAGCCTCAGTGTGGACGGACCATGTGAGTTCCTCAGTGATGTGGACACCGAGGAACTTGAAGCTGCTGACTTTCTCCACCAATGCTCATTCGATGGTGATGGGCTGTGTTCTCTGTCTTTTCTCCTGAAGTCCACCACAAGCTCCTTGGTTTTACTGACGTTGAGGGAGAGGTTGTGTTCCTGACACTAGCATGTCAGAGTGTGCACCTCCTCTCTGTAGGGTGTTTCATCATTGTCAGTGATCAGGCCTACCACTGCTGTATGAACAGCAAACTTGATGATGGCATTGGAGCTGTGTGTCGCCACACAGTCATGTGTGTACAGAGAATACAGGAGTGGGCTGAGAACACAGCCCTGCGGGGCTCCAGTGTTCAGGGTCTGTGATGAGGAGATGTTGCTGCCCATTCTAACCACCTGGCGTCTGCTTGACAGGAAGTCCAGGATCCAGCTGCACAACGAGCTGTTTAATCCCAGAGCCTGGAGTTTCACATCAAACTTGGAGGGCAATATGGTGTTGAATGCTGAGCATTCCCATTGATGTCCATGATGTGAGTCGATGGTGTTGAACTGTCCCTCAATCTTGTCCCTGTACTGGCGTTTGGCTGCTCTGATAGTTTTGCGGAGGGCATAATTGGCTTGTTTATGCTCCTCTGCATTCCCGCAATTAAAAGCAGAGGTCCGCGCATTAAGTGCAGCATGCACATCGCTGGTTAGGGTAGATCTTTATTGTTTTGGTCAGCACTTCATCATCTATACACTTCCTGATGAAACACGTTATGGTATCAGTGTAGACTGTGTATACCATAATGTCATCATCAGAGGTGGACCAGTCCTGTAGCATAGAATCTGATTGTTCTGACCAGCACCGAATCGTTCTGAGGGCGGGTGCTTCTTGTTTCAGTTTCTGCCTGTAAGCAGGCAGAAGGTGAATGGAAGAGTTGTCCGATTTGCCAAATTGTGGGTGTGGGAGGGATTTGTAGCCCAATGATCCAAAACCCAGTCCCCTTGCATGTTGCATCTGATGTGTTGGTAGTATTTCGGTGCTATAGACTTGAAGTTGGTTTTGTTAAAGTCCCCGGTCACACTGAACACGGCATCAGTGTGCGTAGTTTCCTGCTCACTTATACTCCCATATAGCTCCTTGAGTGCCCGGTCTGTGTTGGCTTGTGGGGGAATGTATACAGCTGTGATAATGACTGCTGTGAATTTCCTCGGTAGCCAGAATGGTTGACACAGAAGCATGAGATATTTCAGATCAGGAGAGCAGAAAGACTTGATAGAATGTGCGTCCCTCTGATCACACCAGTTATTTATGTGCTGTGCAAGTCATGGTTTTAAATTTGTAAATTAAGTAAGCATTAATATCCATTGTTTAAAAATATTATAATAATAAAGAAGAAAATATATATTTTTTTAACTTTAAGATTAATGATTTATGTCTTTTAAGTCCATCCTGGATTAACTGCAGAAGTTCACATTGATGCATCAGAGACTATTCCATAGTTTAGGAGCCAAGTATGAAAAGGATCTACCTCCTTTTGTGGATTAGGATATTCTTGGAATTATTAACAAGCCAGAATTTTGTGATCATAATGAACGTGACGGAATATAGTTTGTCAAAAGATCACTTAAGTACTGCTGAGCTAGACCATTCAAAGCTTTGTATGTAGTTAACAGAATCTTTAAATTAATATGAAATTTACCAGGTAGCCAATGTAATGACGATAGAATGGGGCTAATATGATCATATTTCTTGGTTCTAGTCAGCCCTCTGGCAGCTGCATTTTGAACGGCCCATGTACACAACCACGGAGGTCGTTTCCAAGTCTCTGCCCATGTTCACAACCACGGAGATCGTTACCGTGTCTCAGTCCTTGCCCCTGACCACAGAGGTCAATCCAGGCCATTTCACAGCCACTCCTGAGTCTGTTCCATGCCATGTCACCACCACACCTCAGCCTGCTCCATGCCATGTCACAGCCATGCCTCAGCCTGCTCCTTGCCATGTCATGTCAAGTCAAGTGGGTTTTTATTGTCGTTCAACCATATACAGTTAGTACAGTACACAGTGAAACGAGACAACATTCCTCCAGGACCTTGGTACTACATAAAACAACATAGGAAAAACACAGAACCAAACATGTGCAAAAAGACAGCCATGCCTCAGCCTGCTCCATGCCATGTCACAGCCATGCCTCAGCCTGCTCCATGCCATGTCACAGCCATGCCTCAGCCTACTCCATGCCATGTCACAACCACACCTCAGCCTGCTCCATGCCATGTCACAGCTACGCCTCAGCCTGCTCCATGCCATGTCACAGCCACGCCTCAGCCTGCTCCATGCCATGTCACAGCCATGCCCCAGATTGCTCCATGCCATGTCACAGCCGAAACTCATTCTACTGCGTGCCATGTCTCAGCCAAGCCCCAGACTGCTCCATGCCATGTCACAGCCGAACCGCAGTCTGCTCCATGCCATGTTTTTAATCGAACCCCAGACTGCTCCATGCCATGTCACAAGCAAAACTCTGTTCACCGGTCCAGGCCTGCCTCTACTCCACGTTCCAGGCCCACCTCCATCCCTATGACTCTACCTTGGTCCTCTGCCCATTGGCTCCTCCCCTCAAGCCTCTCATGCCCCGTCTGGAGCCACCCCTAGAGGGGGGGATATGTCATGTTCATGTTTTGATTTCATGTGTTTTATTTTGGCATTCTAGTTCCTGTTTCCCTTGTCATGTGATTTCATGTTTCCCTCCACGTTCATGTGTTTTGTTTTCATTGGTTTATTGTCTTATCAGTTCTAGTCTGTCATTGGTTTAAGGTTATTAGTCTTGTTATCTTGTTTAGTGTTCTGTTTGATAATTGGTTTATGTCATGTATTTAAGCCCTCATGTTTACCATTGTCCTTTGTCTAGTATTGATGTTTGTAAGTGTAACTTTGTTGTTTTGTTCATGCCATGCAAAGTAAAGTCTATTCTAGTTCAAGTCAAGTTCATGTTTAGTTCTCGTTTATTGTTAGGGTTTTTTGTTTCACATTTATTTAAATAAACTGCACTTGGGTTCTTCACTCCTTCGTCATCGTCTTCGTCCTTGCCATCAGCATTGTTACAGTAAGGTTCTAAAATGCCTGCCCGAAGCTAACAATTCATAATTAAATAAAATGTGAGATGGGTCACTTAAAATTCTCCTAGCTTCCTTTAGCATACACCGATTATACAGAGATTGAATGCTATAATAGTCCTTCTGTCCTGTCAGTTTCATTGCTATATGCGTCTGGTGCGTCAGTTTAGATTTTGATTTCACAGTAAGGTTTCCGTACCTTATGGTTAAACCTTAACTTATAAGCCTCTCTAATATACACACCAGTTTTGCTGTTCTTGCGTTGGGGCGGGGCGGGTGCGAGCATTGCGATCTGTTCTCAGTCAAAATGCTTCGCACTCATCTTGCTTACTTCCGAGAATCAGCGGCCACTCTTCCATCGTGGGGCTCTCGTATGGATCTGGCTGAGGAGTTGAGAGATGGGTCCGTCCGTATCGCTCGCTCTCTCCCCAGATCCAGATGGTCCTTCCCGTGATCCTCAAGTGTGCTCCAGCATTCAGAGGAATGCTCACCTCTGAGCAATCCGTGCATGATGACAAAGCGGTGGAGGATTTACTCGAGGTGGTTACTAGTGTTTTGGCCAGGCTTCAATTAGACTGGCCACGCGAAAAAGAGACCCCCAAGCACTCCAAACTGAAGGACAGATTTCTGTCTGGTGGCCAAGGGAAGGAAACGCCTCAACAGTCCCTTCCCTTCTTTGATGACCTCCATGACGAGCTCTCTCATTCATGGAGGAAACCTTATACTTCCTGTGTCTTCGTGCCCTCGATGTCGACATATTCGACTATCGTGTGAGCTGAGGAATGGGGGTATTCAGTGATGTGCCGGTAGAAGAGACACTTGCGGGTTACCTCTCGCCTGGCTCGGCATCATCGCTAAAAAGACCTTCTCTTCCCACAAAGCCGTGCAGGACCACCTCTACGCTTGTGGGGAAGGCTTATCAGGCAGCAGGTCAGGCTGGTGCTGCCCTGCACACTATGACAGTGTTACAAGCATACCAGACTGACCTGTTGAAGGACCTGAGTGCGGGCACCACAGTCGACGAAGAGGCTTTCTCAGAGCTTCGTCGAGCCACAGATCTGTCTCTCCGCGTGACCAAACAGACAGCTTGCAACATTGGCCAGTCTATGGCTGCTTTGGTCAGCACTGAGAGACACTTATGGCTCAAAATGTTGGGCATCAGAGAAAAGGACAAAGTTTTCCTCCTCGATGCCCCGGTTTCACCTTCTGGCTTATTTGGTAACGCTATGAATACAGTTATCGGCAGGTTCCAGGAGGCAAAGAGTCATGAGCTCGCTGCACTCAGGGGGAGGGGCCGTCGGCCACCCAGCCCCACCCCAGTCCTTCTAGAAGGGAGGCTCAAAAACAAAGCATGGCGAAGCGTGCTCCCCCTTGTAGAGACTGGGGGCCGGTTCATCAACCTCAGCAGCCTCCAAAGCAAGAATTCAGGGCAGTCATCTCAAAGAAGAGAAAACTCTGAAGGTTTTGTGCCCAGCCTTGTGGGGGTAGCCCCCCTCCCCATGGAAGCTACTGCCAGGTGTTTCTATGTGGGTTCTAAGAACAGTACAAAAAGGATACAGAATTAAATTTGATTGCCGTCCTCCACGTTTCAATGGTGTGGTCTCCACTACCGTGAAACCGGAACAAGCATGTCTACTGTGGAAAGAACTGCAAAATCTCTTGGTCAAAGGGGCCATAGAACATGTTCCCCTTCCAGAGAAAGAGTCAGGTTATTACAGCAGATACTTCCTGGTTCCCAAGAAGGGTGGGGGTTGTGTCCAATTTTAGACTTTCGAGGCTTGAATCGCTCAGTCAGGGCATTCAAGTTCAACATGCTAACACTCAAGACGGTCGTGTCTCAAATCCAACATCACGGTTGGTTGGTCACAATCGATCTCATGGACGCATATTTTCATTTAGAAATTCTGCCACAGCACAGGAATTTCCTGAGGTTTGCTTTCGGGGGCGAAGCTTTCCAATATCGGGTTCTTCCATTCGGCCTAGCTCTATCACCCCGCACATTCACGAGGTGCATGGATGCAGCACTGGCTCCTTTGCGACTCCGGGGCATCCGCATTCTGAATTATATAGACGACTGGCTGATACTAGCACAGTCACAAGAACTGGCATTTCAGCACAGGGATATTGTCTTAGCTCATCTAGTTTATCTGGGTCTGAGACTCAACGTCAACAGAGTGTTCTCTCTCCCACTCAGGAAATTACCTATCTGGGGGTTGTATGGAATTCGATCATTATGCGGGCACAATTGTCACCTGCTCAAATCGTGTCCATTCAGAACACCCTAAGCAAAGTCAGACTAGGCCAAGGTTGCACTATTCGTCAGTATCAACGAATATTAGGTCTCATGGCATCTGCATCCTCTGTGATCCCTTTGGGCCTTCTGCACATGAGACCGTTTCAGTTGTGGCTCAAAGCCAGGGGATTTCATCCAAGGGCCCTAAGGCAGATAAGGGTTACGCGCCGCACACTTCGTACCCTTTCTATGTGGTTCAGACCCCGGTTCCTCACTAAAGGTCCCACTCTAGGTGTGTCTTGTCATTGCAAGTTGCTAACAACAGATGCCTCCCTGACGGCCTGGGGAGCGGACTTAAGTGGTCGTCCAGTTCAAGGGGAATGGGAGGGTCATCAGCTTGATTGGCACATCAACTGCCTCGAGTTGATGGCTGTATTTCTGGCTCTGAAATACTTCCTCCAGTATTTGAGAGGCTGCCATGTCCTGGTGCGGGTGGACAACACATCAGTAGTCTATTACATAAACCATCAAGGAGGTCTACGTTCATGCCAGTTGAATAGACTGGCACGGCAGATTCTCCTTTCTCCCAGGGCAAGCACCTGTCAATCAGAGCAGTTTATATCCCTGGATGCCTGAATGTGGGAGCAGATTTACTGTCCAGACAGAAAATATCGATAGCGGAGTGGAAACTAGAACAAATCTAGTTGAGATTTTACAGAGCAGAAGTGGACCTCTTCGCCTCCCAACAGACAGCACAATGTCCCCTCTATTTCTCTCTGAGTAACCCAGCCCCCCTGGGTCTGGACGCAATGGCACATACATGGCCTAGAATGCGCCTGTATGTGTTTCCTCCAGTTTCTCTGCTTCCGGGAGTCTTGGCCAGAGTTTGCCAGCAAGGGTCCTGCCTCTTACTGATAGCACCACGTTGGCCAAACAGGGTATGGTTTTCGGAGATAATGTCTCTCCTCGACGGCTCGCCTTATGCAATTCCAAACAGGAGGGACCTTCTGTCTCAGGCGTAGGGCCTGAGACAGAAGGTCACATGAAGTTCTCGAGACCATTCTAAGTGCTAGGGTTCCCTCTACTAGAAGAAGTTATGCCATAAATGGGTTGTCTTTGAAATATGTGCAGTGCACATCATGCAGATCCAGTTAACTGCCAGATTGCTTCAGTTCTGGATTTTCTGCAGGAAAAATTATCAGCAGGCACATGCCTCGCCACTCTCAGAGTTTATGTGGCTGCTCTATTGGCTTGCCACGCCATGATTGATGGGATGCCTTTGGGGAATTAGAAGTTATCAGAAGTTATCAGAAGGTCGCTGGTTCGAACCCCACGGCCAGCACAATGTGTCCTTGAGCAAGGTGCTTAACTCCAGGTTGCTCCGGGGGATTGTCCCTGTAATAAGTGCACTGTAAGTCACTTTGGATAAAAGCGTCTGCCAAATGCATAAATGAGACCTCCTGCTAGGACCAGGTTCCCTTCATGGGACTTAGCAATAGTCCTTGAGGGTCTGGTTGAGACCCCCTTTGAACCTCTAGATTCAGCGTCTGATAAACTTGTGACTCTCAAGGTGGTTTTTCTTATGGCAATTACTTCTCTAAAAAGAATTGGGGAACTGCAGGCTCTGTCCGTATTGCCATCCTGTTATATTTTGCCCTAGGAATGGCTAAAGCAATATTGCACCCTCACCCTGACTACCTGCCAAAGGTTCCTTTCTCAACCGTACATTCAGTCACTCTCGAAGCCTTCTGCTCCCCGCCATTTATAACACCGGAGCAGGAAAAACTTCATGGACTGTGTCCAGTTCAGGGATGCTATTGCCCTGGCCTACGAGGCACGTGGTCAAGGTGTCCCTCTGCAACATGTTTGTAATGTGGCGGGCTGATCCTCTCCGCATACATTCATAATATTCTATAGTTTGGATGTTCATGCCACTCTGGGCTCTTATATCCTTGAGTCTACATCACAAGCTCATATCTGAGACCCCTCGCGCTCTTGTGAGCACAACTACACAACCGTAAGGGGTCCAGATGAGCTATCTTTGGCACAGGAATAATAAGAGATTTCTTCCAGAGAGATGGTACTGTTTTTGTATCTAAGGACTGTTGAAATATAGGGCACCATACAAGGGACAATTCCTTTGCACATGTCTTTAAAAGAAAGGATGATGTAGGGACTCATGTATTCAGATACAAGACAAAGGCAGGCCTAACACAGTCGTAAAGCCTGACTGAGGCCCACAAAAACAAAGTCATAAATCTTGCTGATAAAAACCGCGCCAAAATCAAACAAAGGGAGTACAAAACCAACTGCAAATCCCAAGAAGCCTTGCTCACTTTACAACTGTGTGAAATTCCAAAGGATCGAACTCTCAACTCCTATTGGATGAGGCACTCAACAGAACGCATCTCATCTATGATGTCATCAGGAGTAGAAATGCATCGGAAATCGATTCCTACGGCGCTTCCAGTGATTTTGCCCACCGTGCATAGACGTGGTGTTGCCTCGTTGCACAAGGAAGTAATGTGCAACTTGAAACTGCGACAATACAATCTCTATCTCGCTGGACGAGTTGAGATTACATTGTGTTCCACCGAACACTTTCGATCCGAAGGAAAGCGCCGAGCAATCCGTCGAGCAATCTTCATCCGTTTGCCTGCAGAAGTGAAGAAAGAAGAATTCCCTTCCCTCTTCAATCAAGTTGACGTCGCTGATTTCTCCACCAGCCCGACGAGAATCAGCAGCCGTACCGCCCGCCGACAGAGTGAGGAAACGGCCTCCTGTTATCACCTGAGCCTAGAGGAACCGAGTCGGAGTCGAACGACGGATGAACACACGTTCTACATGCGTCCCCACACGATCCAAGTAAGAGGTTAACGTCTGGGCAGAGATAGAATATTTAGAGATAGAATATTCTTGTGGATCAACTTTATTGTTTTGTACAGTTTACAGAGTCCGCTCATTGTTGCTAATAATACTCAAGGTATTAATGCAACTTACTTTTATCATAAATTAGAGTTTGCTGTGTTGTAATCCAACCACGTTGGACTGTTGTGTGTTTACGCCATCGCGGATGAGACCGGCATACTGTGTTTATCCATTAAAGGACCAGAGGTCGCGGGACGGGTTACGAGCCGTTCACCACATCTCTGAGTGATAAACTAATAGTTGCCTTCTCTCCCACGATCACGAAACCGGCTTCAATGCCGCCACTTTCTTCTCTCTCTCTCGTACTAACCACAAACACACACACACACACACACACACGCGCGCGTGACCCCTCACAACCATTTACTAGTAGATAACTTTGTGATAAAGCTCAGCTTTGTCCCCAGGTTATCGAGCAACGAAGACACGCTGGAAACGGGCAGACGCCATTAACCGGCTTCTCTCTGCCCACATTCGCGGCCATACTCTCTGGCCGGAAATCTCACGTGACGTACTCTCCACGAGAGTCACGTCCGCCATTTTGTGCGTGTCACTCCTCTCTCTCTCTCTCTCACACACACACACACACACACACACACACACACACACGCACACACACCGTCCTCTCATGTGTTACTGTCACTGTTTAGTTTGTAGTTGAATGTCGGAAGTTTATTGACTGCATTGTATTGATTATTAATTGATATTAGATTTTCAATAAACTTCGTTATAATTAAAAGAGAAGTGTTTTGGTTTGTTTTGCATACACATGTGTCAAAGGCTGGCAGGGGATGCCAGTGCTCGAATTCAACCCCTCGTTGTTCCCTTTTTAATCTTGATGATCAACGGACATCAATTTTCCTAAGAGATCAATCTAATATTGAGACTGTTACACTGTCTGGTTATTAGTCCGTGATTCCAGGGTGGTGCCCCGTTGACATTAATCCTAATTAATATGCTATTGATTTTGATAATTGACAATAATCTTTGATGATTGTTTAATTTGAAGGATCAATAAGCTAGTGTTAAGTCTAATCAATGTTTAATTAATTTTAATAATTATTTATTATCTTGGATAATAATTAATATTCTATTGGATTTGATGATTGTTGATTTAAAGGAGTAGGAGCTAACATTGATTCTAATCAATGTTCTATTGATTTTAATAATTGATAGTTATCTATGATAATTATCAATTATTGCTAATAACCAAACCGGCTACTAAACAGTGAGCCCTACAATGAGATGCCATCTGGACCAGATGACCTTTTTGGGCACAGATGTTTGAAAATCAGTTTGACATAACCGGAGTATATAATTAATCTACTCTCATGTGAGTCTGACATATCTAATGACCAAATTACATTCAGAAAGTTGGAAACATCAAACCTTAGATAGAAGCTGTTCAGATCATTAGCCTTTTGTAAATCTTCATTTGTAAAAAGTCCTTTCTGTACTGATTCCAATTTTTGATGTTTCAATGATTTCCACATTCTTTTAGAATATGAATTATTAAAATTATCTTCTAAAATGTTTTTTTTTTATTCCTAGCAGCCTTAAGCAAGTGATTTAATTCCTTCTGAACAAGTCTCAATGCACCATGATCATTATTTTTATTATATCAATTTTCTTCCTATTAATACAATGCTTTATTTCTTTTGTGATGTAAGTTTCATTGTTTGGGTAGATAATTATCTGTTTTGTAGGGATTCAATTATCTGTTCAAAATTTTATATAATCTGTTATTACTTTAGTGGATTCATCAATGTCGAAGTTGTAGAAGATGTCCCAATGAGTGCATAAGAAGAAACCTTTCAGAGTCTCAATGCTATTCTTCGACCATACCAATATGTTTTTTGTAACGGGTTTAGAACTTTTCAACATTGTCCTGTATGTAGGAATAAGATCGACAGTATTATGGTCCGAACTTGTCAAAGGGGGTCTAGGTCTTGCCTTATAGGCCATTTTTATATTCCCATAGCATTTTTCCAGAATACTATTTTCTTATAGCACATTTAACATATTGCTCAAACCCAGATAATGATAATTCCAAATTTACGATGATTAAAATCTCCTAAAATAAAAACGGGTGTCCCAGGAGTGCGTTGAAATTGTTGTTGAAAACAGTCATTAATAAACTCAGACGAATACCCCTCTTCATCCTCTCCTCCTTGAGCATCTCTTATCCTGCAAGGCTCTTACTGCTCTTGGCAGATCCAGCAACTCCACAGCCATGGGGGAACCAGCAAAATGACGCAACATGAGGGCATCATGTGCATGTGTTATAGGTAGTCTCCCATTGCCAGATATCGTCGAACATGTTTGACAATCCAACGCCACAAGCACCAGGATCATAACCCAGAGTAGAATCTGCTTATGCGCCTCCATTGTATGGCCGTCCTTAGTATGTGATTAATATGAGAGCGTCCTAAATGAGAGCCAGAATGTAGCTACCTAAAATACTATATAAAATTAAGAAAAGAAGAGACTGTGTCGCCAGCAGAGCTGTGCCACTGGAAGTTGTCCAAAAAATACTCCCACGAGAGCGAGGCAGCCGCAGTTGTAGCAGGCAGGCTGCACAGAAATACGATACATACAGAGTTGGGAGGGTTACTTTTGAAATGTATTCCACTACCGATAACAGAATACATGCTGTAAAATGTAATATGTAACGTATTCCATTAAATTACTCAAGGTCAGAAACATATTCTAAATACTTTGGATTACTTCTTCAGCACTGGTAGATTTTTTCACTTGTTTTGACTATAAAAACTCAAAATACACATGTTAAAAATACATTCTCTGAAAAACCCAAATATCTTATGCAGTGTTGTTTCTAAAACAAGATACATCAAACTGATCTTGTTTTAAGGATTTGTAGATATTTTTACAGGAAAACAATACAAAAATGATCATCAAGAATATGATTTTTGCACTAATATTAAAGGTCATACTAGAAAAATATAAATAATGATCCAACGTGAATTTTCTTGATAATAAATATGATCGTGTCTGGTAACATGTGCATGTAAAATGGCTAGAAATAGCATTTAAGCTTAGCATAAAGCTACAATTTACACAAGGTTTATTTCTATTTCTTCTGCTCCAAACTTACTTCAAACGTACTTCTCTGTCTGCTCGTATGAATGTAACACATCATAAGAAAGTGTTTCACCGCTGTTCAAATGCACTTTGGATCGCATCATTTATATGTATAAATGTTTTCCATCTCAAAGGTCTAAATATTAAATGAAACAAATGACAATGAAATGCAAAGTAATCTCTTCAGTAATCAAAATACATGTTGAATGTAACTGTATTCTAATTACCAATGATTTATAAAACTAATATTTTGTATTTTAAATAGGTAATCCTGTTACATTACTCCCCAAATCTGGATACCTATAACATATCCCATGCAGAGATTTTCATAGTGTTGGGAATATTCACATAAAATGTATACACATAAAAACATATTATAGATAAAAAAATCTAACATCTAAAGAAACATTAAGGTTGTTTAAGCCAATGAGCACTAAGCTGTGTCGTCACCCAGTCATTTCCTGGGTTGGAGAGCTCAGCGAGTATTGACGATGACCACCCCTGGAGTTACAAGTTTGAATCCAGGGTGTACTGTGTGACTCCAGCCAGGTCTCCTAAGCAAACAAATCTGCCCAGTTGCTAGGGAGGGTAGAGTCACATGGGGTAACCTCCTAGTGGTTGCGATTAGTGGCTTTCGCTCTCTCGCTGGGGTTGGCATGAGCCGTGATAAGATGCATGGATTGACATTCTCAGAGGCAAGAGGCAACTGAGACTTGTCCTCCACCACACAGATTGAGGTGAGTAACCGCACCACCATGAGGACCTAATAAGTAGTGGGAATTGGGCATTCCAAATTGAGAGGAAAGGGGATAAAAAAAATTACTTATTCACAACGTGGTCTTCATGTCCTCCTTATGTCCGAAGCTTACCCAGAATGGTCTAATTTGGGTAATTCTGTGACTTACTGGCAACGTAAATGCAACGTCATAGGCCAGTAATATAATTATCTTTACCTTCCAATTCCAATTCCACTTTTTTATTTAATCCAAAAATAAAATAAAAGTCCAGTCGCAACACAGGAAAATTGCATTTCTATTACAGATTTGTGTTGTAGCAGTTTAATAATTGCGATCATTAAAGTTTTGTCATTATAAAACTAAATGTTTACATTCTAATTAGTATTTCATGCATCATTTGCTTTTGTATCTGTTTGTTTTACAGTCTCAGATGATTAATTATTTCTACATTATATATTCTGAATCGTATGCATAATTTAAGAGCCTGCATGTCAAATTCAATTTAAACTTTAAAAACAGTGATTTAAATGAGATCTGTTGGTAAACATCCATTAAAAGTGCATAAATTAAGTGCCTGCATATTTACACAATAACAAATTGAAACCACAATAACTTTTCAATGTCTTATGATGAGCAGAATTTGCTATTTCAAATGTAGAAAACGTCTCCAGTTGCAACATTGAAGAAAGAATGTGTTGCTTTTCGAAAAGTTTTTTTTTTTAACATGATACGCATAAACGATGATCTTTTAATATAGTGATGGATGGTAAATACACAATACATACTGTAATATAACAGCACGTGCCTCCACCTGAACTCTTGCACACACGTCATCTGAACTGAGCGTGCATACAACGAAAATGCATCTGATAGAACCGTTTGTTTTTCTGAGGTAATCTAGTACTGTTAGCAGTGGAGTGCCATGATAACCGGACCAAACCCAAACTGCAGTAGACAGCAGCTGCACCTCCGTCTCAAAGTTTAACAATCACATCAGATTGGTTAAGTAACATTATTACCTTCTAGTTGAAGTTGAGATTTTTTGCATCTGTGACTATTTGGCAGCTTTAATCACCTGAAATGTCCGCTAACATTATGCCAAATGTTTATAATGGAAGTGTATTATAAAGGATACGTTTTTATGTATGTAAATATGTTTTATTCTATTTGTTAAAATAAATGTATACATAATATAAAAACAGTGGTGGGCCATGCATTATAAGTCTAGGCCTACAGTGTGATTTATGCCATTAAGAAATTACAGTTTCTCAAAGAATAAAACACCCTATGCCTTTGGGCATAATGTATTATGTCGCAGCTAACTAATAATACTAATTGACATTTTAAAAACACGTCAACGTATAAAAACCAGAACTTGAAACAACATTTAATGCTCAAGCAAGCCTAATTTTAACTGCAGCATGACTGTATTGTGAAATGAACGTCTCCCGAACAGACATTCAAAAATCATAATTATTCATATGAATCTACCAAGGAGATCTATAATACCAGGAAAAATCGATCGAATAATATTTGCGATTTTGTTACGAAGGAGCAGACGAGGAGTGAGGATCTATATGCAAGCTTTATTTTGAAAAAACAAACGGTGAACACAATAACAAACAAAACACTGGGAACAAATAAAACATCCACGGTGGGAAAAACAAAAGATATAAACACGGGGAACATCCAAGACGGGCACAGGCAGGAACACGGAAGAAGGCTGGGGGAACAAAGACATATCACATTAACGATCGACAAAGGACTGACAAAACAACAGGGCTATATACACATAGAACTAAACAAGGGAATGACAGGCAGGTGGGGATGATGAGGGAGTGATTAGGGCCGGGAATTGTGGGAAACGTAGTTTACAGTGAAGGTGAGGGAAAAAACAAAAGAAAGACAATGGGGAAATCGTGACAGAATCCCCCCTCAAAAGGGCGGATTCCAGACGCCCAAAGCAAAAAAAAGGGGAAAGAAAAAAAACAAAATATCCCAGGAGTGAAGGGGAGGCTAGGGGAGGGGGGCCAACGGACAGTACAGGGGGGGCACAAGGGGCAAACGGACAGACCACGGGGACCAGGGAGACTAAGGGGATGATCTCGAGGTGGGGGCTGGGTCAGGAGGTGGGGGGGGGGCGGACATCGGGAGGGTAGAGTGGGTCAGAAGGCCGGGGTGGAAGTCACAGGACAGGGACAGGTTCAGGGGGCCTGGGTGGTGGTCGCAGGACAGGGGATGGGTCAGGAGGGACGGGGTCAGGGGATCTGGGAGGTGGCCACAGGACAGGGAATGCATCAGGAGGGACAGGGTCAGGGGGTCTGGGGGGCGGACACAGGACAGGGACAGGTTCAGGAGGCCTGGGAGGAGGCCACAGGACAGAGACAGGGTCAGGAGGAGGCCACAGGACAGGGACAGGGTCAGAAGGCCTAGGGGAGGGCCAAAGGACAGGGACAGGGTCAGGAGGCCAGGGAGAAGGCCACAGGACAGGCACAAGGTCAGAAGGCCTAGGGGAAGGCCACAGGGCAGAGTCAGAAGGCCTGGAAGGAGGCCACAGAACAGGGAGAGGCTCAGGAGGTGGAGCCATAGGAGGCGGAGCCATAGAAGGCGGAGCCGTGGAGGACTTCTGGGGCAGAGCCGAAGAAAGCGGAGCCAAGGTAGGCAGAGCCGTGGAAGGCTCTTGAGTGAGAGGCTCGGGAGGCGGAGCACTGGGTGGCTCGGGAGGCGGAGCACTGGGTGGCTCGAGAGGCGGAGCACTGGGTGGCTCGAGAGGCGGAGCACTGGGAGGTTCGAGAGGCGGAGCACTGGGTGGCTCGGAGGCGGAGCTCTGGAAAGCTCGGGAGGCGGAGCACTGGGAAGCTCGGGAGGTGGACCTCTGGGAAGCTCGGGAGGCGGACCTCTGGGAAGCTCGGGAGGCAGAGCCCTGGGAAGCTCGGGAGGTGGAGCTCTGGGAAGCTCGGGAGGCGGAGCGCTGGGAAGCTCGAGAGGCGGAGCTCTGGGAAGCTCGAGAGGCGGAGCTCTGGGAAGCTCGAGAGGCGCTGGCTCTGGGACGGTCGTGGCTACAGGCGCTGGCTCTGGCTCTGGGACGGTCGAGGCTACAGGCGCTGGCTCTGGCTCTGGGACGGTCGAGGCTACAGGCGCTGGCTCTGGCTCTGGGATGGTCGAGGCTACAGGCGCTGGCTCTGGCTCTGGGACGGTCGAGGCTACAGGCGCTGGCTCTGGCTCTGAGGACGGAGCCGTGGAAGGCGGAGGCTGGAGAGCGGAAGCCTTTCCTCTTCTCCTCCTCTTCCTCCTCCAGGCGGACGAGGCTGACCACGCTGGCTCTGGGACGGACGAGGCTGGCAACGCTGGCTCTGGGACGGACGAGGCTGACAACGCTGGCTCCGGGACGGACGAGGCTGGCAACGCGTTGGCCGTGACAGGCGTGGGCGTTGGCTCGTTGGCCATGGCAGGCGTGGGCGTTGGCTCGTTGGCCGTGGCAGGCGTGGGCGTTGGCTCGTTGGCCGTGACAGGCAGGGAATACCCAGAAGCCAAGCCCGGAATCGAGAGAGGAGGCTCCTCCGCAGCGAACGTCTCCAAGATGAGCTCCACATATTCCTGCCAGGTGTAATCTCCAATCTTCGGCAAATCCCACCATCGGTGTCTGGGTAGACCGGTCCTATACGCGGACTTAAGGGTCTTGTCATCCCAGCCAGTGAGACTTGCTATGCTGGTGAAGTAGTGGGTGAACTCACGAATGGTTAGATCTGCCTGGGCCAGCTCCATGAAAAAAGCTGCTAGATCCATTGTGGGTCGATCGTTCTGTTACGAAGGAGCCGACGAGGAGTGAGGATCTATATGCAAGCTTTATTTTGAAAAAACAAACAGTGAACACGATAACAAACAAAACACTGGGAACAAATAAAACATCCACGGTGAGAAAAACAAAAGATATAAACATGGGGAACATCCAAGACGGGGACAGGCAGGAACACGGAAGAAGGCTGGGGAAACAAAGACATAACACATTAACGATCGACAAAGGACTGACAAAACAACAGGGCTATATACACATAGAACTAAACAAAGGAATGACAGGCAGGTGGGGATGATGAGGGAGTGATTAGGGCCGGAATTGTGGGAAACGTAGTTTACAGTGAAGGTGAGGGAAAAAACAAAAGAAAGACAATGGGGAAATCGTGACAGATTTAAATGTTGCTTGCAATAAATTTCTTTTTGTCAGGTTACTCGGTTATGCCGCGTTCCATTCAAGTTGGATGTGAGATATTCCTACTTGATATCTCCGACCATAAACGCATCCCATTCCCAGATATTCAGAACTGCAATGCTCCCGTTAGCTTAGCAGGTGTTTGACTCTCATTAGAGATGTTTCCTAGCAGTGTTAATTTCGTCAGACGAGACGAGACTAAATATGTTCGTCAACGACCTTTTTTTCCATGACTAAGACGAGACGATGACGAGACTGCACCAATGTCCAAAAACGCTGACTAAGACTAAATTAACATGCATTATTGTTGACGAAAAAAGACGAGACTAAAATGTTTTGCATAAAATAAAAACTAAGATAAAATCTCTCTTCATTTTCGTATACAATCGTCTCTACATTTTCATCATGAGATAGAATATTCAGCTGTTACGCCTTCAAAATATTCCGAATGAGTTCGCGCTGTTGCTCAAGTAATGGTTACAGGTCTCATACTCCTGTGGCTGCAACACGAAACTACATGGAGCAAGAACACAACAATCATAGACAGTGGCGAACACGCGACTTACATGCTAGGTAGAAGGAAGAGGCTCGATATTTGGTCGCATATTAGGTACAATGATATTGACAAAAAGTCAGAATGTGTCATTATAACTGACGGGAAGCACTGCGGATAAACAATACCGGGAAAAACACCACCAACCTTAAGCGACATCTAAAGGCTAACCACCCACACATTCAGGGAAGTTAACTTAAATATACGTCTCATAAGCTAATGCTGATTTTAGGCATCTACGCTGTAAATTAACCAGTTAGCTATGGTGTTGTGGCACATACATTATGCAGGTTATATATATTTTATGTAACTTATTTCCTTAATAAAATACTCTTCAGAACAAGTTCATCATTTGTGAATGTGTCTCTTAAATCAGAAAACCAGACATGTTTAACAAAGTGAATTCAACAAATCATTCAACAAGTGTATTTTGTCAGGTAATTATGACATTTAACCAATATTTGAGATGTGTGAAACATTATTTGACTGAAATGGTTATCTCAGAATTAATCTCAGAAATAATTTATTTAAAAAAAGACTAAAATGTTTTGAAACTTGACTAAGATATATTGAGTTTTCTTTTGACTAAAACTAGACTAAAATGACGAGACTTTTAGTTGACTAAAACTTGACTAAGATACCTTAAATTCTCTTTTGACTAAAACTAAACTAAAATGACGAGACTTTTAGTCGACTAAAACTTGACTAACAAAAAAAGATATGTGAATGACTAAATATGACTAAAACTAACAAGGACATTTCGCACAAGACTAAGACTAAGACTAAATTAAAAATAGGTGACAAAATTAACACTATTTCCTAGCAACCCAACTGATAAAATGCTAGCGCTAGCATTTGAGCTTCAGGTGTACGATTATCAAAAGAGATTATAATGTTTTTGTGGCAGCAGGGGCGTGGTCAAGCGCCCGTCCGGAGAGGGAAAGCGGTAAGGGCGCTTGCACCTGAGCTAAATTATGTCTAACACCTGTCTCTAATTTCAGTGAGTACGGGGAGAGTGGCAAAAAAGAGCCTGAGTGCCTCCAGTTCCAGAGAGAGTCGCCAGTCCAGTATTGGTATATTAGAGAGATACTACATGTCAGTTCATTGTGAAAGAGTTTATGTTCAAACAAGTCTACGTCTATGTTCTACCCCCATGTATTGTTCATACTGGAATTAAAATAAGCCTTACCTGAGTGTCGAACCCTGTTCCCGTGTCCTCCTTCCTGTCCTGTGAATCTTTGAACTGTTTACACTGGTGCCGAAACCCGGGATTGAACCATTGTAAACAGTTCAGAGATTCACAGGACAGAAAGGAGGACACAGGAACAGGGTTCGACTTGACTTTAGTTGCTCATTTATTTGCCCTGTTGAGGGATTTTATGGAAATTCTGAAGGCCTGAGGGGGTGGAGCTCAGCTTCAAGCACTGCTTCGGGTTTTTGATTTGTGAAACAGTTGTCACTGATTACACTTTATTTTTTTTTATTTTTTTTTTGCTAACTTATTAATTTTACATTTTTCTCCAATTTAATATAATTATTTATTTGAAAAAATATATAGATTTGAATATTATAAACTCAGCAAAAAAGAAACGTCCTCTCACTTTGAACTACTTTTATTTTCTGCAAGCTTAACGCGTGAAAATATTTGTATGAAGATAAAAAGATTCAACAACTAAGACATAAACTGAACAAGTTTCACAGACGTGTGACAAACAGAAATGGAATAATGTCAAAATCAGAAGTAACAGTCAGTATCTGATGTGGCCACCAGCTGCATTAAGTACTGCAGTGCATCTCCTCCTCATGGACTACACCAGATTTGCCAGTTCTTGCTGTGAGAAGTTACCCCACTCTTTCACCAAGGCACTGGCAAGTTTCCGGACATTTCTGGGGGGTAAATGGCCTTAGCCCTCACCCAAAAATGTCCCAGACTTGCTCAATGGGATTGAGATCTGGGCTCTTCACTGGTCATGGCAGAACACTGACATTCCTGTCTTGCAGGAAATCACACAGAGAACAGTATGACTGGTGGTATTGTGGCATTGCTGGTGGTAGTCTAAGTAAAGTTTAATATTAGTACAGAAGTCGTTTAGGTTTGTGATAAGGTTGCAATTCTGTGCCAATAGGTCTCAATTACTTTTATTGTTGCATTTTTTTCCTCTGTTCTCTATCAAAATAAATGAAATACATTAACTTTGAGTCTGTTTCTTATTCATACGCACAACTGTTTAAATTGCCTTTAAATTATGTTGGACAAATTAGAACATAAAGTAAGTTAGACTACTGCATGTCTGCCCATAGAATAATCATTAAAAGCAAAAATGACCAAATGGTTACCAACAAGCAACTATTGGTCATCAAAGTTTTCACCACATCGGCATGACCGACTGGCATTGTTCCAAAGTTATGTTGTGGCTACGAATCTAGGAATTTCACTTTTCTGGTTGCTTCTCAAAGACGAATCTGCCCAATTCCAGTCTTGCTGAAGCACCCTCAGATCATCACTGATCCTCCACCTGGTTGTCTTAATGTTTAGATGGAGACCTGGAGAGGCCTTCAAGCCACAGTGTCTCTCACCCACCTTGAAATTTTTTGGAGGATCGGTGATAATCTGGGGGTGCTTCAGCAAGGCTGGAATCTGGCAGATTTGTCTTTGTGAAGGACACATGAATCAAGCCACATACCACATTTCATTCCACGTTATCCTGGAAGAACACTTGCTTCTTTCTGCTCAGACAATGTTCCTGTAAAGTAGTTCAGTGGAAAGGAGGAGGCGAGAACCGGCTGGACGATATAAATAATATTTTAAAAGTAAACTTGCAACAAAGGACAAACACACACATGACGGACATGTCCGTAAATGATCTCTCTCTCCCTGCACCAACGTCTGTCATCGGCCTTTATCCCTCTCAGAGGTCTGTAGGTACAGACAGGTCATCCCCGACAGGTCATCCCCGTCTACCTGGACGAGATAGGGGACAAGGGGAGGGAAACAGAAATAATTCAAATGTGGGGGGGTACTTCCTGTAACAGTGTAGTACCTCCCCCAAAAAACACTACAATTTAAAAGAGAGGGAAAAGGCCAACGCAGAGCGGTAGTGAGAGAGAGAGAGGAGAGAAACTTACTCGCCAGTTCTCCGATACGCCATAGCTTGTTCCTCGGCCACTCCTCCACCCTCTAACGGATGACAGCCGCGCCTCTCCGGGCAGATCGGAGGCAGTCCTCCAGCCCCTGGTGGACGGAAGGGGTCTCCCCAGCCTTGATTGATGCCCTGCCACAGTTCCCCAACCCTGAGGATTGTGTTTTCCAGCAGGACAACACTCCATGCCACACAGTCAGGTCAATCAAGATGTGGATGGAGGACCACCGGATCAAGACCTTGTTATGACCAGCCCAATCTCCAAACCTGAACCCCATTGAAAACCTCTAGAATGTGATCAAGAGGAGAATGGATGGTCACAAGCCATCAAACAAAGCCAAGCTGCTTGAAGTTTTGCACTTTGAGCTCCTTGGAGTGGCATAAAGTCACCCAACAGCAATGTGATAGACTGATAGAGAGCATGCCAAGACGCATGAAAACTGTGATTGAAAATCAGGGTTATTCCAGCGAATACTGATTTCTGAACTCTAAGTTAAAACATTAGAATTGTGTTGTTAAAAAAAAAATTCACTGCGAGAGCATGACCATGGCAACGTTGCGGTTGCAGCTTGCTTTCAACAGAAAGCATGCCACTCCAGTTGCCCCCGTGTCGCTCCTTCTTCCCACGGGATTGAGGATGATGCGGCTGGCGATGGAGGTGATTTGGGGAGGGCAGCAGGTGCAGCTCCGCCATCTCTCACATTCTGCCCCACCGCAAACCTGCCGCCATGGGCCCTGCCCCGTCTGCTCGCCGAGGGCGTCCCCCTGCGGCCAAGAAACCTGCTTACGACCAATCTTGGACTTGCGAGTTCTCAACCAAGCGTTGCACAAACTCCCGTTCAAAATGCTCACGCAAAAACACTTCTTAACCTGCGTTCGACATCTAGATTGGTTCGCAGCGGTAGACCTGAAGGACGCGTACTTTCACGTCTCAATTCTGCCTCGACACCACCATGTGCCGATCACCCCCGCCTGCCGCCAAACACTCCAACCCTGGACAGACCTCTTCTACGGGCAGGAGTACCCTTACAGCAGGTGTCCTGACATGTCTTGGTCACGACCGACGCCTCCAGATCGGGTTGGGGTGCCGTGTGCAATGGGCATGCAGTAGCAGGCATTGGCACATCAACTGCCTGGAGTTGTTGACTGTCTTTCTTGTCCTGTGGAAGTTTCTCCCATTAGTTCGAGACAAACATGTCCTGGTCAGGTCAGACAGCACCACTGCGGTAACATACATAAATCACCAAGGAGGCCTACGCTCCCACCACATGTCACGACTCACCCGACGTCTCCTCCTTTGGAGCCAGCAGCGACTCAAGTCAAACCTCAATGTTATAGCGGATGCACTGTCACGACAACGCTTGCCTGGCGGAGAGTGCCACTCGGTTCGGCAAGGCCCAGGTAGACCTGTTTGCCTCCCGAGAACCCTCCCACTGCCCGCTCTGGTACGCCCGAACAGAGGCTCCCCTTGGGGCAGATGCACTGGCACACAGCTGGACGGCGGGGCTGCGCAAGTACGCATTTCCCCCAGTGAGCCTTCTTGCACAGGTGCTGTGCAAGGTCAGGGAGAACGAGGAACAAGTCACCCTTGTGTCTCCTTATTGTCCCACCCGGGCCTGGTTCTCAGACCTCGTACTCCTCGCGACAGCCCCTCCCTGGCGAATTCCCCTGAGGAAGGACCTTCTTTCTCAGGGATGGTGCACGCTCTGGCATCCGCACCCAGACCTTTGGAACCTCCACGTCTGGCCCCTGGACGGGACGCGGAAGATCTAGCTGGTCTACCACCCACAGTCGTGGCCACGATCAACCATGCCAGAGCCCCTTCTACCAGGCGACTCTACGCCCTGAAATGGCGTCTCTTCGGGAATTGGTGTTCTTCCCGGGCAGGTGACCCACAGAGGTGTGCAGTTAGGTCAGTACTCCTGTTACAGGAGAGGCTGGAGGGGAGGCTGTCCCCTTCCACCTTGAAGGTGTATGTTACCGCTATCGCAGCTCACCACGACCCAGTAGACGGCAAGTCTCTGGGTAGGCATGACTTAATAATCAGGTTCCTAAGAGGTGCCCGGAGGTTAAATCCCTCCCGGCCAGGCCTGTTCCCCTCCTGGGATCTCTCGGTGGTCCTCGCCGGTCTTCAGAGATCCCCTTTAGAGCCGCTGGAATCAGCTGGACTCAGGGTCCTCTCCCTAAAGATGGCCCTGCTGATCGCCCTCGCCTCCATCAAGAGAGTCGGGGACCTGCAAGCACTCTCTATTAATGACACTTGCCTGGAGTTCGGTCCGGCAGACACATATGTGATCCTAAGACCCCGACCGGGCTACGTGCCCAAGGTTCCTACCTCGCCCTTCAGAGATCAGGTAGTGAACCTGCAAGCGCTGCCCCGGGAGGAGGCAGACCCAGCCCCCTCACTGCTGTGTCCGGTACGTGTCTTTCGTGCCTACCTGGACCGCACTCAGAGCTTCAGGTGCTCTGAGCAGCTCTTTGTCTGCTTTGGGGGACAGCGGAAAGGGAACGCTGTCTCCTAACAGACGCTTTTCCCACTGGGTGGTGGGTGCCTCCCTAGCAGACATTTGTAGGGCAGCGGGTTGGGCAACACCAAACACCTTTGCAAGATTTTACAATCTCAGGGTTGAGTCAGTCTCGTCCCGTGTTTTCTCAGGTCCGAGCCGGTAGAACTCGGTACACGCCGAAGGTCTGACCAGGTGAATCGCTTGCGTCCAGCGCCCTTTCCCTCGGCCGAGGTAAAATAGTGCGCCTTCCTTCCCAGGAGATCCCACCCACCCGGGTCCCTGGTCGGTTCCTCCCTAGCCCTCTTGGGTCCACAGTTCAGCGGAGGAACTTGCCGACCCAGTCCGCTACGGGTACCCCAGGCTACCCTGTACTGGAATAGGTGCTCCACAGTTCAGGCCTCCTACACGGACTCCTCCTGTGTGTATTTTTCTCATTACGGTCACCTTACGAGCTGACCCGCGTCTCTTAGGCAGTTCTTTGCTGCCCTCCGGTCGCCGTGTTGTAGCAACTCCCCCCTCCTCGAGGCTGGATCTACCACCGCGCCATTTTTTCCACATGTGACCGAAGAGGCTATGTGATGTATTTCGCCACCTTTACCTCCCCTTTTCGGGCAGGTGTGGCCTCCGCAGGGTCTTTTCCCCCTGAAAGAATAGGAAACTGGGTAAGACCCCCTTCCCAGCGATGCGGTAAGGGCCCCGGCTGATTTTGCTCTATGCCGAGAAACATAGAGAGAAAAGAGGCCCAGACAGGCTTGGCCCGTTCCCAGGTTGGCAAGCGTCACCTTGTTTCCCTCTAGGGTAACCAAAAGGATTCCGACTACTTTTTTGGGGCATTGGGGAAGGGTACGTGCAGTCTGAAACACAGTTGGTCGCTTGTGCACATGAAATACCTGCCCGCTCCTGTGTCAGCAGTACACGTACATTTAAAGTGGACCCCTAGCGTCGTTTCTTCGACATGACGTCCAAGTGAGCGACAGACGGGGAACGTCTTGGTTAAGTATGTATTCCCTGATGGAGGGAACATTCCCTGATGGAGGGAACAAGATGTTGTGTCCTCCCGGCCACGTCGCTGAGCCGAGCCGCTGAGGTGGCCGGACACTCCCGGCTCCTCAGAGAAATCCTGAATGATCGTGTGTATTTCCCTCGCCTTTATACCCGTATGTCCGGGGGCGTGGTATGCAAATACTGTTTGCCAAATCTCATTGGTATTTTTTCATAGATCAGAGGCATATTCGTCGCTTCTTCGACACAACGTCTCGTTCCCTCCATCAGGGAACGGAGGTTACATACGTAACCGAGATGATTTCCATTTGAGATAATTTACAGTCCGAGAAGAGGAAATGTTAATGTGTGGGAGTTCCATATTAAAAAAGATAGCCAAATGGTCAGAAAGCCCTAAATCAGTGCAAATCACCTAAATTTAATAATTTTTATGTCATTATGACATATTGAAACATTCTGGTTCTGTTCTGAAAAGGCCTGATGTGGTTCTCCTCAGAAAGTTCAATGTCAGTTGTTCTTTTTTTTTCAAACAGAAAACACCTTTCTTTTTGTAAGGCTGTAGTATTTCTACATAGACATTCTTTGATGCTTATATTATATAGAAAATATGTAACACAGTGAAACACATTTATTGTATAGTTGTTTCTGTGGCTCAATTATGTAAGTCATTTGAATAGCCATACATCTCTATGTGTTGTGTACATTCAGGGTTGCTCATCTATTAAGACCAATAATCTCACAAAATACAATTATTATTGCATGCCATTACAATGACTTGCAATGTTTAGATAGCCTAACAGTAATTGCATGTCTATAGTGCAGTCAATAACAGCTTTATTTGGGTAGATTGATGGGATGAGGATCATTGTTACCTCTAAACTACACTGCAGAGTATAAAATGACAAGTGACTTTGGCAAGCGTTTATCTAAATAGATTTTTTATTAAAGCCAAAGTGCTTGATTAAAACCAAAGTGTTGTACATTCCATTAAGTAATTAGCACGTTTTAGTTTGTCTTTAAAGAAAAGTCTGTGCATTTGTCATAACCAGTCGTGACACGTCAAGTTTAAATATGCAGAAATGTAAATTAAATGCAAAATATTTGGCTGATGAGGTTTTCATTATTTTCAAGAGTAACAACGTAAATTGCAATGTATTCTTCACACAAAGCTATAATTTGGCTTCAGAACACGTGGAATGTGTTCATGTGTATGAATGTTAGGGTGTTGTTTCATGGAAAATAGCAGCATGAAAATTCTGCTAAACTTTCATCACGGCGGTTATAACGTTTGCAATCACTGTTGAACTTTTTACTGGTTTGGCAACGCATCACAGGGTTAACCTCACAAAAGCGGTGCTAACTGTGCTCCAAGCAGCATTTTATAAGCCAGTGTTAAAAGCAGTTCTAAACCCCCTTTCAAGATTACAATTGTAAAATATTGCTTTGACTGGGGTAAAATACAGGGTTTTAAAAGAAAATACCCTGCAGCTTGAAGCAGCTCCAAGCCGTCCTCCGTCCTGCTCCGTCCTCCGTCCTGCTCCGTCCTCTCCCCCCCCCCGGGGCCACAAAGGTCACAGTGCCAGGTCAAGGAGCATCATCTATGGCTAGACCTGGTCGAGATACGGGAGGTAGACAAAGCATACTTTCTCAAACGCCCCTGTCTCCCAGCTCGGTCTGTTTGGCGACACCATTGACGATTTCACCTAGCAGTTCTTAGCGGTGAAGAAACAGACGGAGGCTGAAATGTCGTACCAGCGCGGGCCTTGCTCAATCTGCTTGCTCAATCTGCTTGCCGAGGGCGTCCCCCTGCGGCTTCCAAATGTCAGGCAGCTCCGCTTCAACCTGGGCCCAGCTCTCAGCCCCAGCATTGAGCGCCCCGCAGGAAGCGCACGCCCCCCATCTCCTGAACATCCTCGAGGGCCCGGTAGGCTCACAAACGTTCCTAAGACGGACGACCCAGGGAACGAGACATTTGCTCCGGAGCTGGTAAGCAGGCCACTCTGTCCCCCGGTGGAGGGCTGGGATGAGAACATTCAGTTAAAGGCATTTTCTTTGCCACACCCCCTTTGGGCTGCGGTTCACACATTCTCAATAATAGAGCAATTTCCTCTATCCCTGGGTCACCTGGCCCGCAAATGCTATCCTTACGGCAACCCGGTGCCACACTTCAGCAGTCCCGGTAACCCGGACCCCCGTCTCCGGACCCATGATGGCTGCCCCCCGGCTGGCTCTGATGAGTCCAGAGGACGCCTACATGGGACCTCCTCCTCAGTCACTACCAGCCCCCTGCTGGGTGTGCTGAGCAAGTTAAGTGCTTGAGTCTTCTCTCAGCACCAGAGCCTCGGGACGCGCTTTTGCCTCCCAACACCACACTACCTGCTCCGCTGCGAAGCCTCACCAGGTACGACGAAAACTAGCGGTAGGACATGTGACCTGAAGGACACGTACATCCATGTCTCTATTTTGCCTCGAAATTGACCCTTTCTATGGTTTGCGTTCGATGGCCAGGCCTATCAGTACAAGGTCCTCCCCTTAGGCATATCCCTGTCCCCTCGCATCCTCACGAGGGTTGCAGAGGCAGCCCTTGCCTCGCCAGGGGAAGTGGGCATCCGCATACTCAACTACCTCGATGACTGGCTCATCCTGGCCCACTCCCGAGAGTTACTATGCGCCCACAGGGACCAGGTGCTCAGGCACCTCAGCCACCTAGGGCTTCAGGTCAAATGGGAAAAGTGGACAGCGGAAAGGGAACTCTGTCTCCAAACAGTGGCTTTCCCACTGGGTTGTTGATGCCATAGCATTGTCCTATCACACCCAGACCATGCCTGCCCCCTTATGGGTTCGAACACACACTACGAGAAGTCTGACATCCTCGTGGGCACTGGCCAATGGCACCTCCCTAGCAGACATATGCAGAGCAGCAGGCTGTGAACACCCAATACCTTTACGAGATGTTAAAATCTCAGCTCTGAGTCAGTCTTGTCCCGTGTTTTCTCAGGTCCGAGCCAGAAGAACTCTGTAATGTGGAACAACTTACCAGGTGTACTGCTTGCACCTAGCCCCTTTCCCCTCCGCTGAAGCGATCACGTGCGCTTTTATCCCAGGAGATCCCACTAACTCGGCACCCTGAATGACTCCTCCCTAGCCCTCTGGTCCGGTGAATTCAGCGGAGGAATTCCCCGACCAGACCCACTAAGAGTACTCAAACTACTCAGTACTGGAATAGGTGCTGTCATGTGGATTTATCCCCCCTGTTTTCCGCGGTACGGTCCACTTGCGAGCGGACCCATGTCTCCCTTGGGTGGTCCCCACTGCCCCCCGGTCGCCGTGTTTGTAGCAACTCCTCCCTCTCAATAGGTAGGATCTACCACCACGCCATTTTCCACATGCGACCTGAAAAGCCATGTTATGTATTTCAACACTCTTTACCTCCCCCAGCCTGGGCAGGTGTGGTCTCCGCTGGGTCTTTTCCCCCTGAATGAATAGGAATTGGAAAAGAACACCTTCCCCGATGCGTGTTCTGGCGTTAAGATAGCCCCAGCCGCTTTAAACTCTATGCGAGAAACATAGAGAGAAAAGGCGCAGATGGCGTGGCTTGCTCCCATGCTTAGCACGTCGCCTTGTTCCCCCCTTGGGGTGTAGGGAACCAGAAGGTTATGAAGATCTTATGGGTCATTGGGGAAGGGTACGTGCAGTCTGACATTGCCTGTCGCTTTGGCACGCAACTGCCTGCCCACACCTGCATAAGCAGTGCACGTACACGGTTCAGCACATGCCGTGATTAAATATGGACCCTTAGTGTCACCCCTAGTGACACAAAGTTGAAGTGAGCGACAGACAGGGAATGTCTAGGTTACTATTGTAACCTCCATTCCCTGATGGAGGGAACGAGACGTGTGTCCTCCTGGCCACGACGCTGAACCGAGCCACTGTTACGGCCGAACCTCACTCTCGGCTCCTCAGGGCAAAATCCTGAATGGACGCATTTCCCTCCCTTTATACCCGTATGTCTGGGGGCGGAACATGCAAATTCTGTCTACCAATTTCTCAATGGCCTTTTCTAAAGTTCAGAGATGCGGGAGGCTCTCAAGAGAGAACACTAGTGTCGCTTCTTCAACACGACGTCTCATTCCCTCCATCAGGGAATGGAGGTTACAATAGTAACCTAGACGTTTAACACGTCTAGACAATGAAGATATACACACACACACACACACACACACATTTTACTTATACAACACATACATATATACACTCACCTAAAGGATTATTAGGAACACCTGTTCAATTTGGCTGGTGGTGGTGGTGTAATGGTGTGGGGGATGTTTTCTTGGCACACTTTAGGCCCCCTTAGTGCCAATCGTTTAAATGCCACGGCCTACCTGAGCATTGTTTCTGACCATGTCCATCCCTTTATGGCCACCATGTACCCATCCTCTGATGGCTACTTCCAGCAGGATAATGCACCATGTCACAAAGCTCGAATCATTTCAAATTGGTTTCTTGAACATGACAATGAGTTCACTGTACTAAAATGGCCCCCACAGTCACCAGATCTCAACCCAATAGAGCATCTTTGGGATGTGGTGGAACGGGAGCTTCGTGCCCTGGATGTGCATCCCACAAATCTCCATCAACTGCAAGATGCTGTCCTATCAATATGGGCCAACATTTCTAAAGAATGCTTTCAGCACCTTGTTGAATCAATGCCACGTAGAATTAAGGCAGTTCTGAAGGCGAAAGGGGGTCAAACACAGTATTAGTATGGTGTTCCTAATAATCCTTTAGGTGAGTGTATACTGTATCAGCTATCAAACCTTCAACAAGATAAAGGGATACAATACTTAACAAAGTGGATTACAAAATGATTTAAGAAGAAAAGCACACATCGATGAAATGGGTTTGTTTAACAATAATGGAGAATCTGTGAATACATATGCACTTATAATTACACTTGTCATTATTTGGATGTTTTCCCTTCAGCATGCTATTGTAACTACATTGGCCTTTTCATTTATTTTTTATTTTTTTTGCTGCTCCTGGTGCTTTTAATCAGCTGCCTGCAAAGATGTAGCATTGAATCTAAATCAAAACTTCTCCTTAAATGCACACAGCACACTTAAATAAAGCACACAGAATAAGTGCAATTTAAATAATGTAAGCATTTCGAAAAATTGTGTGCATAATAATTCTAATATTATTGCTAAGCCTTCTGAACAACCCTCTAACCAAAAATCTTTTTTTGAAAACTAGCAATTACTTCCATGGATTCCAAATTGCTGACTAATGTTCCAAAAATCCATGACTGTTAATGGATAAGAGGTGAGTCAAGGCCATTTATTATGGATTTAAACATGAGAAGACCATGATGACTACATTAATTAGTTAAAAAATCTCTGAGATTATGACATAATGACTAACAAGGAGAAATCTTTAGATTACTTTTTCATTCTAAGATGACATTTACTCTGGTGACAGAGCATTCACACTAAAAAAACATGTACCATACTTTATTATTTTTAATAACTTGTTTGAATACAACCTTGTAAATAAATACCATGATACATGAATATGGTAATTATATCAATCAAGTATCAATAGAGCAACTGAAAAACAGTATTTTATTTGTACTCATGTACAGTGGGGTAACGTATGCTGGCAATGACAGGCAGGCAATGATGATGTGAAGAACCCAAGTGCTGTGTTTATTTACATGAAGAGTGAAATACAAAAACGTGAATACAAAACAAAACAAACATAAACGATGTGACTTGACTAGCTTAAGCAACATTACACCAAACAATGATATATTAACAATTCCTGACAAAGGACCATGGCAAACATGAGGGTTTAAAAACAAGGACATGGGTAATCATGACATAAACAACCAATGATGAGACTAAACTATTAACAAGATAATTAGATACTAAAACATAAACCGATGACAAGACTGATAATTTGTTAACAAGACAGTAAACCAATGAAAACAAGACGCATGAACATGAAGGGAAACAGGACATTACATGACCAGGAAACCACATGACATGACCAGGAACAGGAAATAACTTTCAAAATAAAAGACATGAACACAAAACATGAACAAAACACATAAACGTGACATATCCCCCCACAAGGGGCTGCTCCTGATACCCATACAAAAACATGTAGTTCAGTAGGGAGCTGCATGGTCCTTGAGGCATGGCCTGGCGAGATAAGGTGTGGGGCGTGATCTGGCGAGACCAGGGTGGAGCCAGTGGAAGGTGGAGCAATGAGAGGCTCTAGGGGTGGAGCTGGAGAACCGGAGGACCAAGGCAGGGCCACTAGACGTGGAAGACATGGTAACATGGCATGTTGAGGTAGGAATGGCAGCATGGCATAAAGTGGGCACTGAGGCTTGCAACGCTGGCTCTGGGACAGACGAGGCCTGCAATACTGGCTCTGGGACAGACGAGGCCTGCAACGCTGGCTCGTTGGCCGTGGCAGGCGTGGGCGCTGGCTCATTGGCGGTGGCAGGTGTGGGCATTGGCTCCTGCAGCAGAGGCAGGCATGGAGCAGAGGTGGGCCTGGACCATGGAGCAGAGGCGGGCCTGGACCGTGGAACAGAGGCGGGCCTGTGACATGGCATGAAGCAGACTGAAGCTTGGCTGTGACAGGGCATGGAGCAGACTGAAGATTGGCTGTGACAGGGCATGGAGCATGCCGAGGCATGGGTGTGACATGTCATGGAGCAGGCTGAAGCATAGCTGTGACATGGCATGGAGCAGGCTGAGGCGTGGCTGTGACATGACATGGAGCAGACGGAGGTGTGGCTGCGACATGGCATGGAGTAAACTCAGGATCCGGGACAGAAGGTGGCGCAAGCTCTGCAACCACGACATGGCACTCTGGCTCAGCGGCCATGACAGTGGATGGCCCTGACATCGCAGTCACTGTAGGAGTGCATAGTTCCTCCTCAGCCACTCCTACAGTGAAAGATGAACCACTCAATTGTAGGGCTAAATCAATGAACTGAGCCAGATTGAGGGTAATTTGACCGTCAGGCATCAGGGAGGATACCGGCGCATTTAGCCCAAAACAGAAAAAGTCCTTGATGGCAATATCATTAAAGTCAACCCTGTAGGCCAGAGCGCAGAAGTCCTCTACATATTCTTCCAGGGTATGATTCCCCTTGACGTACGGTAGGTGTAGGAACTGAACTGCTGGGTTCATAGTCGGTCAGGTATTCTGTAACGTATGCTGGCAATGATAGGCAGACGATGATGATGTGAAGAGCCCAAGTGCAGTGTTTAGTTACATGAAGAGTGAAATCCAAAAACGTGAATCAAAAAAACAAAAAAAAACAGAAACGACGTGACGTGACGTTACATCAACAATACCTGACAAACGCAAACCATGGCAAACATGAGGGTAAAAACAAGGGCATGGCTAACATGACATAAACAACCAATGTCGAGACTGAACTAATAACAAGATAACTAGATACTAAAACATAAACCAATGACATGACAAGACTAATAATGAGTTAACAAGACTCAATAAACCGATGAAAACAAGATGCATGAACATGAAGGGAAACAGGACATCACATGACCAGGAAACCACATGACATGAACAGGATCTAAACTTTTAAAATAAAAGATATGAACGAAAAACATGAACAAAACACATAAAAATGACAAGTGGGATCCAAACATCTGAAACTACTAGTGAAAATACTTCTGTGTTGTATTCTTTTCTAATATATATATATATATATATTAGTAACATAACAGTATTACTTTATGCTTATAAAAATAACAAAATAATCACACTGTAAGTAGGTTACATATTGTTAGGTATTCTCACTCTCAAAATCCTAAGATTTATGCATTTCAATTTAATAACAAATTTCCCTCAAAATGAATTGTGTAATTTAAAAAAATAACATTAAAATGTTACATTTTTATGAATTCAATTTTGATAAAGATTACTCAATTCAATTTGATTAAAATGTAGAAACTGGAATGCATACATTTTAAAAGTTGAGAGCAGTAATTTATTTATGTAAACACACACAGTAACATGAACACTATTCGGTAAAATGTGGCCAAAAAACAATTATGAATTTAGATTTTTATTTCTTATTATTTAAAAAAAATTTAGATCTTATTTTGCTTTAATGATAACAAATCCTGATGATCAAGTTATCCAGCATGATTGAGAATGTTTAAAAAAATGAAAAAAAGAAAATAAATAATTCAGTAAAATATCTGACATCTCGTAAAAGAAAAAGGATAACATGGTCAATGGTGCAGAATTCTAAATATTTTTAAAGTTTTACATTTTTCAAAATCCTAAAACTTTCTATTAATTTACAGGTTTAAATCAAATAAATAAATCCCACATTTCCCAGACATTTGGACAATGCATTATTTATTTATTTATTTATTTATGAACTAATGCATTAATGGTTATTTATGGGCTATATAGCATTTAACATGGATTTTTTCTATCATTTACTGTCAAATAATAAAACGTTTCCCTTTTCTTTTCTTTTTTTTTTTTAATCCCGTCACTATGGTCCCCATCCTCAGCTTCCTCTGGCCAAGCCTCTGATGTATAAAAGTGCCCTCTGGTGTTCTCTAATAGTTACACAGGCTTGACATTATATGCGTCAAAAGAGCGCAGGGCGGAAAATGGCATCACAAGCGAGTAAACTAGCTGAGATGAGGGAGTGATGATCACAGGTATCTGTCCAGCGACCGCAGGTGTGTGTGAGAGAGAGTAATATTTATAGACCGATGGATTTGACTGGAATGCGATAGCCTTGAACACACCTGATGAAACAACTCCGCAAGTCCAGTCAGACGCGGCTTTAATTGACCACAGACAGTAAATAACCCACTGAATGACGGAACTGGAGCGTCAAACGGCGATTATTTTCCAATAGAGGGATGGATTAGTGGATATCTGATTCACCTTGCAGAAGTCTATGGACGATTCAGATCACAATGGATGCTTGAGGTAGAGGTGAGTGAAAGTTCTGTGACTTAAAAATGATTTTTGTTGTTGTTTGGAGGTATTTTAAGCTCTTTAGTTTAACTAACCAATATGAGATATTCGGTCTTTGGTTTTTCGAACTATTTGATTCGTGAGAATCGTGACAAATGTGCGGTTGTAAACATTTTTAACGTTAACTTTTTATGTAATTTCAATGTAGTGGCACGTGAAGATCTATATCTGAAGTCGTTAATTTCAACATGGTGTAAGAACAAACACTTCACTTATTCTTTCATCGATTGAAGTTGCTCCATTCATTGATTTAACCCATTTGCTATTTGAAGAAATCTATTTGCAATTATTTTTTGTTATTTCAGTGCTTGCAAGGCAGTAAAGAATAGTGTTTGAGGTAAGGGTTTTGGCTTTGGTTCTGTGTAAATGCAATGCAGCATCAGGGCCGCTTTGCTGTTGTCATGACAATCAAAAGCGCTCTTGGCTGTGCACGAGAATCAAGGCATAACATGAAAGGGTCATGACATGCCTTTTTTATTTTAATGTTCCTTGAGGTTGACTTATAATTGTCACAGATCTGGTGTTTGTAGGGAGGACCCAAACGCAGATTAGCAACATTGAGATTTTATTTAAATAATAATAAATCAAAATAATAATAATAAAAAATCTTAACCAAAAACCCCCACAATGGAGAAAAATTAAAAAATTGAACTGACAGGGAAGGTAGACAGAAAACATGAGCATTTGACAACAGGAGAGAACGAAACAATCCAGCACAGTACAGCATACACGAGGAGCTAATATAGGAAGAGAAATCAAACAGGTACACAGGGGCAGGTGAAAAAAATGAACAAATAATGAGCAGACAAGGAGCCGGGGTATGACGTAAGACTGAGAGACACTTGGCAATACAAAAATAAAACAAAGCCACGTGCTCTCACAGACACAAACACACAAATGACACAAGCGCATATGGCCAGAGACTACAAGACAACATGCGCCCATGCCAAACAACAGACAAAACGGGACATTTGTGCAAGGGTTCGGCCGCAAATAAACAGGCACCAAGACAGAAGCGACCGAACCCCAGCACAACATGACAACGGATTGTGACCCGGACGTGCAGCTCAAAGCGAGCTTAACGCGAAGCGTGCCTGAGGTCGCGAGAGACAGACACAAACGATTGACACGAGTGCATGCTGTAAGGATGACATAAGAGCAATGCACTCGTTCCGATATACAACAAGACATGATAACATGACAATGCTAAAAGGGTGAGCCATACATTCTCATATAGACTAGAAAAGACACTAAACATGAGAGTCAAAGTTCAGCCACAAAGACAGTAAAAACATAATCAGTAGAAGTGGAGGAACCCTGAAAATAATAGCTGTTTTTTGCACACACACACACACAAAAAAATCACATATTTTGTAAACATGATAATTTTCCACCCTCTGTCAGAAACGCATTGTTTTGGTGCTGTATCTCCTTTAAGACTTGACATTAAACACCCACTACTCACCACTGCTGGGCAAGGCTACAGAAGTGATTAAAGGTAAAGTAGGCATTGATATGTTGTTGTAGAGCTGGTCAGATGCAAATGTCTAACACAGTGTGACATCACAATGTGGAGGAAGTGGAGAACAAGTCGTTTTTGCAGCTTGGTTTCAACAAATGTTCTTTTTGCAGTGAGGAGGAAGTTTTGAGTTCTGAAATGTACAGTATGTTTTTGACAGGGCGGAGGGTGGGGCCGGGTCGTGATTATACACACCCGGTCCTTTATCGGGCTAATTGAGCCTCGGAGAGGTTAAGTTTTTAATTAAAATATTAAACAAAAGACAAAACACACACACACATGACGGACATGTCCGTAAATGATCTCTCTCTCTCCCGCACCACTGTCCGCAATCGGCCTTTATCCCTCTCCGAGGCTCAATTAGCCCGATAAAGGACCGGGTGTGTATAATCACGAACCGGCCCCACCTCCGCCCTGTCACAATGTTTTATAGTCAAATGACCGGAAAGTTTTATTCCTCATGCCATGACCCCTTTATCGTAGATTATTTGATGCCTTGAACAATGCATTGTGCCAAAAGATGCTTTAAATGGTAAGAGAGGAAAGGCCAATACGATCACATTTCAGTAAGCAAATAAAACAATGACGTTAGATTTTGAATGGTGATTGTTTTTTTACTTTACATTTTTACTTAAAAATGTATACTTTACAATACACAAAATAGATAGCGCACCTCTGTCTCGGTGCAGGGAGAGAGACAGGACCCAAGAACAGGAAATAGTTCAATTAGATTTATTAATCAAAGTTCTTTCTTCAAAAGAACACAAAGTCACGCCCAGGAAACGGTCTCCCCCAAATGTGGGATGGAGATGAGAAATCCTCTTCCACGGGAATACTGGCCAACCGATCACAGGTGAAGGCGATCTAGAGGGAAACCTCACCTCTATAGACCACCAACCAACAGACAAGCCCGCTCCAACTACACAAAGAGCATAGTTAATCATAGGCATCAGACAATACCATCACGTAGACACGCAAACACCACAGTAACAGTCACAATGATCCAACATTGGACATGACACACGCTGGGAATTAAATAAGAGGAACAAACAAGTGGCAGGTGTCACTTGCAGCTGAAGGTTGTAATGATCAGCATTCCCATGGAAACAAACAGGGTTCCCATGGAAATGCTGATCCAGCATGCTAGCTGCACCTGAAACACATAAGGGCAAAACGTAAACACACTTTGACAAAAATAGACAGGGAACAATGATGCCACGGTCCTCAAAAGGCGAAGCACACAACCTGGCAAGGTGCCAGGATCGTGATATCATTGGAGGGCGCACGGTGGTAAAACGCTCACACAAAAGGGGGAACACAAAACACAGAGGCAGGCCAATACAGCCACTGTCCCATCAGGCAGAACCTCAACCTGACAAAGTGACTGGACAACCTCAGGCTAGGTTTGCTAGGTATGCCAGTAGTGAGAGTGATGGATTATCGTGACGGCCACTTGTCAATCTGATGCTTCTTGTGTGTGATGTCTGCTGCGTCGCAGAGTTCGACTTAAAGCGTACACTTCCAGATCGACTGTTTTATTGGTGAGCTGTTCTGAAGACAAGTCAAGGCTGCTTATCTGCCAATCTTGGTGTCTGACAACAACCCTCTACACTCTCTAGCGGCCTTCATATCAGCAAACTTGGTCAGTGCCTCTACGCCGCCATTATACACACTACTACACTCGCACCCACTCGTATAACTTTTACATTTGCACATTCTGTGTGCTTAGTGTATTTTCATGGTTATTGCTGCTCTTTAAGATTTTTGTTTGATGTTGTTTTCTAATGTTGTTAATGTTTATCCAATATTTATTTTTCTCTTTTCTTTTTTATGGACAATTTCTGAACGAATGTGGACACGAATCTGCAAACTTGAATTAGCGTGACACATTATCTGCACAGAGTTCAAACTACTGAAGTGTAATTGATTTATTATTGCTTGTTTTTTTCCCTCCTTTTTTTCTCCTTTTCAAACAAATTTTTTTTAATTATTATTAACATTATAGAATTATAGAATAAATCTTCCCTGTGAACTGAATTTTTCTGCAACTATTACTGTGATTTATTGTGTAACAGGTGGTTTCTTTTTCTTGCTATCCTGGGTTCATTTAAATTTTGACAGGATTTATCCTGTTTGGCGCCCAGGGATTTCTTTAAGAGAAAATATTTATGTTAGTGTGGCCACTATCGTTACAACTATTAAACCAATATTATAATAATAATGATAATATATAATATAGTAAAACTATTAGTTGCAAGTAGCTACTATCGGGGTCCAAGCACATTTGAAGACAAGACACCAAAAAAAGCCAAGTTTAACAGAGTCGATCCTGTTGATGCTGTGGACAGTTGTTTTTGGTGTTGTATTTCATCTGCTTTGATCACAGTTGTACAATTAGAATTAGCTTAAGTCATAGTGCCCCTAACATTACAAATTTTGCTTTTGACATCAGAATGTTCTGTTGCCCATGTGTACTGAGTTTTGTTAAGTTTGGATATTTCACTGACCAGGAGTCAAATTGGAATTTTTGAGGTGACGGAACCCTAGGAGCAGGGAACATTTCTACCCACTGCTAACTGCTTGAAATGGGCAGTGGAGTGCGTGTTTACTTAAAACATTGCCGCTCTTTGACCCCTGGCACTAACAATATACAGGTCAATTAGTGATTATTCGCCACACCCAAAAAAATAATTATCTTATATTTTCCGATTTAATGAATCAAAAGTCTTTGTACAATTTTTGTCAGAAGGGTAACTAAATGATCAATTCTAAATTGTATGCTAATCAGACAAATGGCATATGACGTTTGAAAAATATTTGTTTAAAAAAAAAAATCTAAACTCAAAGTTCCCCGTCTGTCGCTCACTTCGACGTTGTGTCGAAGAAGCGACACTAGGGGTCTCTCTTGAATGCTGAATCTGCCTCTAATCTATGAAAAAAGGCCAATGAGAAGTTGGCAGATAGTATTTGCATACCCTGCCCCCGGACATACTGGTATAAAAGCGGGGAAATACGTCGTGTTCATTCAGAAATTTTTTCCGGAGCCAATGGTCGTGTAAGCAGTCAGCTGCGAGTCACACACCTGTTCCTGTTCCCTCTGACGCTTCTCTGCTGTTGGATCTATGGCGCATTTCAGTGGCTTTCTCCTTCTCTGCACGGCAGTGCAGTTTGCCCCTGGGTGCTTCGACAGCGCAGAAAACTCAAAAGAATTATTAAAAGAGTGATTTTCTTGTAAAAGAGTATTTTCCTCTAAAAGAGCAATACATAGCGGCGTTGAACTTCCTATTCAGGACGTGTCTTTTTAAAGATGCCTTTCTGCCCCTGTGTAGTTCCTGGATGCGGTAGAGTGCTCTCCGCTTCAGACGGCCACAGACATTGTCTCGTGTGTCTGGGCAGCGATCACACCAAGGCAGCGTTTGTGGATGGTTCATGTTCTCACTGCGAGAGCATGTCCATGGCAACTTTATGGTCACGGCTCGCTTTCAATAGAAAGTATGCCACTCCAGCTGCCCCCCGCATTGCTGCTCCTTACCACGGGATTGAGGATGACGCGGTTGGCAATGGAGGCGATCTGGGGACGGCAGCGGGTGCAGCTCCGCCTGGTACGCCCCCTCGAACCACCCGCCCCCCAGCAAGCTCGTTGACTCCCGTCCGTGCTCGAGGCAACAGCGGCTTGCCTCACAGCCAGCCTGTCTATCTTCTGGTGCTCGAGATGGATGAGCTCGCAGCTGCATCGGAGAGAGCGGCGTCTGACGCGGATGACTCCACCACTGGTCTGCTGCCTTTGGGCCAGCACGGCCAGGCTGAGGCTGACCCGTAGACGTCCGACATGCTTGCCCGGTCCGCCGCCAGCGTGGGGCTGGACTGGAACCCTCCATCCTCCCCACAGCCATCGTGGTTGGATGACTGGTTCCTGGGGCCTGCGCGCTGCTCACAGGCGTGCCCCCCCCCCCCCCCTGTCCCGTTTTTCCCGGAAGTGTATGATGAGCTGACGTCTTCGTCACCAAGCCACCCGCTCATCCGTTCTCGCTACCCTCGAAGGCGGAGCGGCCCACGGGTACACGGCGATTCCCCAGGTGGACAGAGCTGTTGCGCTCCACCTGTGCCCCGGGAACCCTACCACCTGGCGGGGTCGCCCTGTACTCCCCTCCAAGGCCTGTAGGACAACATCTTCACTCACCACTAAAGCCTACAGTGCCACCGGACATGCCGCTTCCGCCCTGCATGCCATGGCCCTCCTGCAAGTCCACCAGGCCAAGGCACTGAAAGATCTGCACGAGGGTAGCCCTGATCCCGATGTGCTGCAGGAACTGCGCTCAGTGACCGACCTCGCCCTCAGAGCCACGAAGGTCACAGCGCAGACACTCGGGCAGACGATGGCCACACTCGTGGTCCAGGAACGTCATCTGTGGTTGAACTTGGTCGAGATGCGTGAGACCGACAAAGTGCGCTTCCTCAACTCCCCTGTCTCCCAGTTTGGCCTCTTCGGCGATACCGTCGAGGACTTTGTCCAGCAGTTCTCCGCGGTGAAGATGGAGGCCATCTCGCACATCCTGCCCTGCCGCAAACCTGCCGCCATGGGCCATGCCACGTCTGCTCACCGAGGGCGTCCTGCTGTGGCGAAGAAACGCCCTGCTCTGCCTCAACCCGGGCCCAGCTCTCATCCCGTGCATCGAGCGCACCGCAGGAAGCAGACGCCCCCCGTCTCACGGACCCCGGAAGGCTCCCAGGCGTTCCTGAGACGATCGACCCAGGGACCAAGACATTAGCTCCGGAGCTGGTAAGCAGACCACTCCGTCCCCTGGTGGAGGGCTGGGAGGAGGACCCCCTAGACGGGGCTGCGGTACCCACATTCTCAGTAAAAGAGCTATTTCCTTTGTCTCTGGGTCACCTGGCCCACAAATGCCATTGTCACGGCACCACCATGTCTCAACAGTCCCGGCACGCTGACACATATCCCCCCACCTTCAGCCCCATGACTGTTCCCTGGCCGGCTTGTCCTGACGAGCCTTGAGGACGCCTCCATCAGACCTCCTCCTCAGTCACTAACCCGCCCCCTGCCGGGTGTTCGGAGCAAGGTAAGTGCTTTGAGTCTTTTCTCAGCACTAGAGCCTCAGGACGCATCCTCGCCTCCCGACGCCGTATTACCTGCGAAGCCCTGTTGTGAAGCCCCGCACGGCAAAAATAATCGTCCCCTTGGTGCCCCTATCACGGAGCTTGGATGCGTGGCTTTCACTTCCAAACCCATCACGCTGGCTAGACCGGACCGTCCGACTCGGTTACGCAATTCAATTTGCCAGGCCTCCACCCCAATTCGCGGGTGTCCGCTTTACCGCAGTACACGGCGAGCATGCCAAATCCCTGCGTGCGGAAATCGCTACTCTCTTACTCAAAGACGTAATAAAATTGCGACTGGGTAACTTGATGTAAATTATGAACACTGCACTGTTATTATTAATGTTTGTGTAATACAAGCTCATTGTTCAAGTTTGATATGCATTTTTTTCGATTCAAGTGTAGCATTTCCTTAAAATATTGATTCAATAAATCTACAAAAATGGCCGCCAGCAGCCAGTGAAATTTAGGCAGCTAATACCTCGTGAATGGCAGATTGTTATGACCATTGATATCCACATACAGCCAACCTTTTTGTCTGCTCTGTGAATAGATTTCCTGAACGCTACGTCGCGACTCAGCAACACTCATAGGCTATGAGACATTTTATGCCAAAACGGAGCAGTACTTCATCAAAACCAGCTCGCTCCAGCTCTGTCTCAGGCTAGCGCTCTGCTAAAAATCCAACACCTGCTGCCTCAGTGCCGTCAAATGTCGCTGCCTAGCCACCAGTAAATCCATGGCCCAAAGGAAGGCTGCCGCCTCAGCACAAGCCCTGCGGTGAGGGGAGCGCCGAGGGGAGCCCCTTTATACCGGACATCTTCGCGCCTAAAGGAGCGAGGCTTAAACACCATAGCCAATACTGCAATTATTGTAGAAAAGTTTCAACTAGGTTGTGTTGAAGGACACTTCCTATAGCGTCAACTTAGTGACACAATGTCTCGTTCCCTTCATCTCAGGGAACCGAGGTTAGATACGTAACCAAAACATTTACAGGTATACAGAAAACATAATCACAAATTTATTAATGTATAAAAATTACTGAAGATGTTCAGTAAAAAATGACAGGAATTACGGATGGAAATGTTGTGCTTTGGTGCATAGTGCAAGATATTATTGGGCTTTTCTTGAACTTTTTCTATGTCTTGGTAAACATTAAGCTGAGTATTTGACAAAATATAGGAAAAATAAGACCTGCCATTTATTGTTTAAACTCACATTTTTATGTGTCTTCGTACATTTATAGACATGCAAATTTCATTTGTGTTGCTTTTAAAGACTGACTTTAGCATGAGCGAGTAGCATTAGAGAACAGGCCCCTCAATGAGCTAGTTGAACATATAGTTTGTGAATGAACTGAATGTACTGGTAAACTTGTTCGGAGGAGGCATGTCGTTCTTTTAGATATCTTTCAACAAGAAAAGGGGCCAGATGAATTATGAATGAGTGATGACCACACATTACAATGATAATTTTTTAAGGCTAGTACTGTTGTCTTTTTTGTATAGTTTGATCAAAAAAATTTTAGCTCAGCATTTGTAGGGAAACACTTATGATGCTTAAACACTCTGGAGTGCTGAAGTCTTTTAACACAAAATGCAAACCTTCTGTGTGATTTCTCATTTCTCAAGTCTTTTAACACATTTTTTATAGAAACAATGGATTCCTAACGAGTCTTTCACACCTGGAACGAACATTCAAACCAAATCAAAAGTGTGTAAAAAAAAAAAAAGGTTGCCTGCCAAAGAAACGCTCTGACCAATACAATCTGAGCTATGAATCACATGTCAGGAGCTGCTGCAGTTCCCAAAGCCAGAAGAACAGGTTGTTCTAAAGAATCTTGAAATCTGCTTTGACCACTGATATTAAACGCTGAAGGAAACCCTGACCATTGAGGACGTTTTATTTGCCACAAATTCTTTAAAAATTGAAACAGTTTTTTTTCTCCTATGGATTGTCTTAACATGTAAATGATATTGCTGCATCACTGCCTTGCATCCCCTTAAAAAAATCTCTGTGATCTTACGTGAATTGTCTTCATAATGTATAACATTTTGCAATATTTTTTCCCTTTGCATTTAATCTTACGTGAGTTATCTTATATCTCTAATATAACATGTATCACGCCATATTTTCCTTTGTATCACTTTTTTTAATAAACAACTGTATGGATCTTAAGTGTTTTTGTTTGCCAAATATTAATAAAATGAATGCTGTGACTTGCAGTATGTCTTTGTATCAAAATGCCTTTGTGTGGCATTGTCTCCACATAATCGTAATTTCTGTGCAATTTTAATAAGGAATAATTGATGACAGACTCTTGAATTATTGAAAAATAATGCACACCCAAGGTGGTCAAAAAAAATTCAATGGGCCAGAGTCAAATATTCTGCTTATACCACGGTTACCACACCTTAATACATCGTTCAGGGTTTTATCTCAAGACATTTCCTGGTTTTCATCCCTAAAACACTCTTGTGAGTGGAACTACTTTCTTCCATCACAGATTCAGCGTCTTGCTCTGATACAGTTTGAGCCTTCGTTACTAGTTCGAAAACTTCACTTCAGAACTAGCATCAGAGGATTTTGAGGCTCGCACTGCTTTACTGGAGCACTTACTCGAGGTACAAGTTAGTGCGTTTGTACGTGTATGTGAGTTTGTTTTGAGGGATCGAAAGAGATAAGCTCAGAAACTGAGAGAGATCGCCTGTGGGATTACCTTAATGTTTTGCAGCTCTCGTCAGAAGTAATATAATACAAAATCACCAAGATGCAATTTTAAGCACTTCTCAGCAGCAGCGAGTTTCACCATATTTCCGATGTAAACCTTAACAACTGTTTTCAACCCTACTGAGATACCAGTGACTGATATGACGGCTCTATTTCTTGCTCTCGAGTAAGTGTGTGCGTAATGCATATATGTACTGTATGTGTGTCCACGTGTGTGTGTGAGAGAGCTTAAGAGAGGGGGAGGGGGAGCACGAGGGTGTTTCCCACAGATATTTCAGATAATATAGAAACTGTTGTATTGATCAAGTGTATCTAGATTTGATACAGCTCAAGCCTTTGTTGCTAGTTCGAAAACTAGCAGAAGAGTATGCGAGGGGTAGCGTAGCGCTTTTTATTATAGCTATGTGAGGCTGATTAGGGCGAAATACAAATACATAGCAGTTTCACATATTAAAAGTTATTTCGGATAATAGAAACTCTTGTACTGATTAAGCCGTTTTGTTCTATTTGTGACTTTTATTTTGATGAGTTAGTCCATTGTGAAAGAACGAGAGAGAAAATTCAGATTAGAGAGTTGGGGGGAAGTTGAACTCATCCATGTCCATAGGTTTTATTTACAGTATAACTCAATAGTTATCACAGGATTTAAACACCTACACATATGCTTTATACTGGTGGCAGCTGTGTTTTGTTGGATATTCGAGATTCTTCTCAAGTTTTTGCGAGTTTTGCGGAGTTTCACGGATGTTAGAACCAGCGCATTGAGTTAACAAGTTTGTTCGTTGTGCTACAAGAACCATAGCCATTTTGTTTTGTTTTTTTTGCTTAGCTGACAAGAACAGTTTATGAATATCAATGGGAAGTTTTAGCATCAAGGGGAAGTTTTAGCATCGTTTTATTGTGATTTAACTTCAGTCATGTCTGACGAGGAAGCACACATGCCGAGGGAGAACAGAGTTTGTGTTGTGCTGAGCACAAGCAGTGCAAAACCATTCCTTTACCTCTGCCATTTTGCAATTCTAGTAGTTAGAGGTAATAGAGGTAATTCTAGAGGCTGGTTATAAAGATATCGGCACTGATCTGGGTGTGGTTATGTGGTTATATAACCAACCAGATTGCCACTTGAACTGTTCATTGTTTGGGATCATTTTCCTTCTGGCATTCAGCACTCTTTTACAGCAGCAAAGAAACAGTAACAAGATACTTTTGGACAAAAAGTTGTCAAACATTCCCAAATTCACATAATAAGTTGCCCAACGGACCAATAGAAGTGTATGCTGCAGGCATATGTAAACTCTTCAAAGAGACGTTCCCTGATTTTGAACAAAATGCCTCTGAATACTTGAAACTGTCACAATATCTGGCTGAACTAGAACAAGAACTCCAGATTAAGTGCCATGAGAGAGGAGTTATTACATTTAAAGTTGTATTTCAAGTTGCCAATCAAGCAAAACGTGCCCGCCAAGCAGCCAGACTGATACAGCCAATTTCTTCTGCTAATTCTGTCAGAGATAATGCTGCAGCCCAAACAGTAAATTATATAAATTCTGACACTGAGAGTCTTTTTCTGAAGCAAGCTGCTGTTGACCTAGCCAACACAGTTAAAGGAATAGTTCACCCCAAATTGAAAATTCCCTCATTTACTCAACCTCATCCCATCCCAGATGTGTATGACTTTCTTTCATCTGAACACAAACAAAGATTTTTAGAAGAATTTCTCAGCTCTATTGGTCCATACAATGCAAGTGAATGGGTGCCAACATTTTGAAGCTCCAAAATCCATATAAGGGCAACATAAAAAGTACTCCAGATGACTCCAATGGTTTAATAAATGTCTTCTGAAGCAATATGATAGGTGTGGGTGATATACACACACACACATACATATATATATATATATATATATATATATATATATATATATATATATATATATATATATATACAGGCAGCCAAAAATTTCGAATAATGTACAGATTTTGCTCTTATGGAAAGAAATTGGTACTTTTATTCACCAAAGTGGCATTCAACTGATCACAATGTCTAGTCAGAACATTAATAATGTGAAAATTTACTATTACAATTTTTCAAAAAAATGTTCAGAACTTCTTAACTTTCACTCATAACATCACACTGGTTTGATCATTCCAGAGTGGTCCATGGGGAGAACTATCAAACTGTTTGATTAGAATGTTTGTGTTTGACGTCATCAACTGGCAAATTTTTTAATTCAAATCTGGTTTCCCGCTGTTTAGCTGCTGCAGCAACAGAGAGGGATTGGCTAAGCAATGCCATTTACATGCCTAACACTGCTGCTTGAACAATCTTTTTAACCACAGGATATTTATTTTATGTTACAGGGATTCAAACTAACGCAGCAGACTACACATTTATTGCTCAATCCACACAGCGTATAACCGTGCAAAACTAACTGAAACTCACCATAAAAGCTGTTGTACTGTTTAGCAGCTACATAGAAAGAGATTGGCTAAGCACTTGTCATTTAGATATCTAAAACAGCTGCTAGAACGGTCTTTTTAAACCATAGATTATGTTTATATTATGTTATGAACATTCAAACAAACACAGATTACAAATTTACTGTCCATATACATACACTATGCACTCGTGGAAAAACTGAGAAACTCACCAAATCTGCTGTTATGCTGCTGCTGCTATGGAGAGAGAGACTGGTTAGGTGCTGATTTTCACTTCAAGCAAATTGGTACGAAATGTATTGCAAGCAACATTTAAATTGCAAATATTATAAGTGAGCTTTTTCTTCCTATTAGACCTCCTTGATTTTGGTTTTTGTGCGTGGACATGTTTTTAAAATGTCAGTTGGTATTATTAGTTAACTGCCATGTAATTTATGATACGGTGTCTTATTCAGTGTGAAGCTGTGTTCTCTTAATGGCATGAATCGCACTAATGGACTAGAATTAAAATGCACGGACTGCCACAGGTTTGAAGACTACATGAGTCATCATGATGTGCCTAAAGTAGGGATGCACTGGTCCAATACCTGGAGCATTAACATTGGAGCATCAATGCTAATAGTGAGGTTCCCAGATGTGATTTTCATCAGTCTCACTAGCTGCTGCCGATCTGTCAGAAAGCTGTTGATTCACAGACAGAATATGGTTGGCATGGAGAACTGGGTCAGTTTGTTTGAAAGAAGATCAGGAATGATGATATTGAAGACTGAACTGAAGTCCACAAATAAATTCCTTGCATTAGTCCCAGGTCTGTCGAGGTGTTGCTGTGTATAATGCAGTCTCATGTTGACAACATCATCAACAGACCGGTTTGCTTGGTAAGCAAACTGAAGGGGGTCCAGCAGGGGTCCAGGATGTCCTTCAGGTAGGCCAAAACCAGTCTCTCAAATGGCTTCATGACCACAGACATGCTGAATTTCTTTGCGTTTTCTTTATTTTCATGACTATTTACATTGTAGATTCTCACTGAAGGCATCAAAAATATGAATGAACACATATGGAATCATGTACTTAACAAAAAAGTGTGAAATAACTGAAAACATGTCATATTCTAGTTTCTTCAAAGTAGCCACCCCTTTTCTCTGATTACTGCTTTGCACACTCTTGGCATTCTCTTGATATATTGGACAGAGGGCAAAATATTGTTCTTGTGCATATTGAATGTATTATTCAACCATTCACAGTTTCAGGGCGGACACTCAGGCAGATGATGGCCACCCTCATGGTTGAACCTGGTTGAATAGCACGCTTCCTCAATGCCCCAATCTCCCAGTTAAGTCTATTCGGCGACACTGTGGAGGACTTTGCCCAGCAGTTCTCAGCTGTGAAGAAGCAGACATAGGCCATTTCCCACATCATTCCCCGCCGCTCCACCAGGTGTCCTGCTGCGGCTTCCAGATGACAGGCAGCTCCATCCCAACCTGGGCCCATCTCTCAGCCCAGCATCGAGCGCCCCACAGGAAGCACACGCCCCCCCCCATCTCCCGAACGTCCTCGAGGACCCCAAGCGTTCCTGAGACGGATGACCCAGGGAACGAGACGTTTGCTCCGGAGCTGGTTGACAGACCACTCCGTCCCCCGGTGGAGGGCTGGGAGGAGAATCTTAATTTCAAGGTATTTTCTTTGCCAACATTTTCAATATTAGAGCAATTTCCTCTTTACCTGGGTTTACCTGGCCTGCAAAAGCCATTCTCACAGCAACCCGATGCCACACTTCAGCAGTCCTGGCACCCCAGACGTGGACCTCTCGCCTCCGGACCCACAACTGCTGCCTCCCGGCCCCACCAGCCTGGGCAGGTGGTGGTCTCTGCAGGGCCTTTTCCCCCTGAAAGAATAGGAGTTGGAAAAGAATACCTTCCTTGATGCGTGTGATAGTGTTAAGATGGCCTCAGCCGCTTTAACTCTATGTGAGAAACATAGAGAGAGAAAATACTTCAAATCTGTGTGAAATGTAAAATTTTAGCTTAATTCGTCTTACATCAGTGGATCCATCCACTGTCTCAAAGAACATGTAATAAGTACTCTATCCAGTAGTGGTGATGATTTTGATTAATCTCAGTGATTTTTCTTTTTAATCTGTTCACCAAAAAGATCAGCTAATTGATATTTCATTGCCCATTTTTGCAAATTAAGCTTTTGCTCCAGTAGGTGGCGCCAAATGTCTTTTACGCTTTGAACGATCGGAAAAGTTTAATTACTTCTTCACATTTGCATCCCAACAATTCTACTAAGAGAGTTCAGCACTGCAGAGTGTTTAAGCATCATAATCATTTCCCTACAAATGAATCCTGTTGTGAACTGCTGAGCATGACTTTTTTCAAGCTAAACAAAAAAGACAATACTAGCCTAAAAAATTATTATGACTTTCAATAAAGTCCATATGCCATTGTAATAAGTTGTTTATCATTCCATTTTATTCATAATTCTTCCGGCCCATTTTCTTGTTGAACGAGATTGCCAAATTGAACAAATTACTTACCTCCTCCTCTCGTTTAGTCATTCAGCAGATCCTCATTAATGATGACTGATTCATGTTCACATTCAGTTCCTTAGTGAATGAGATGTCTTATCACATTCAGACTCAAACGACAAACTCGAAAGCAGTGAAGGGGTCTATTCTATCATCGGGTGAATCCAATGATATGCTCCATAACAGCCTGCATTCGAATGCTACTGGCTCAAGCTATAGCCAGTCTTACAGGCATGAAAATCCACCAAAGCAGTCTCGTGCTTCCGTATTCGGCCTGCGGGCCATAGTTTGGGGACCCCTGCCCTATGCTAATGACTTCAACAAAAGCTAACTAAGAGTCTGGAGTTGTCAAACCTGGCATCCATTTTATGAAACGAGATTGGAGGTGTGGGTAAGAGATACTTTAAATTATAAAAAGTACTCAAACAAATTGAGTTTGCTATTCACTAGAAGCATCTGCTGATGTGGACCATGAGATCTCAGAAGACCTACGATCAAGAATTGGAAAGGGTTACAAAGTTATCTTGAAGAGCTTAGAAATTCATCTGTCTGCTATTAAACAAATTGTCTATAAATGGAGACGATTTAGTACTGTGGATACTCTACCTAGATGTCCAACCAAGATGACTCATAGGGCACACAGCAGAATGCTCAATTAGGTAAAAAAAAAAGAACCCTAGAGTGGCAGCTAAAGATTTAAAGGAATCATTGGAACTAGTTATCCTACAGGAAATTGTCAGTGTGGTTGTGTGCCAGCTGAAGCTCAGTAGAATCTTGGTTATCATTGTCCAGTAGGACAATGATCCTGAACATGGAAGTAAATCCAATACAGAATGTCTTTAAAAAAGAAAATAAGGTCTGGGCCCAGTCAGAGCCCAGACCTTAACCAAATTGAGATGCTGTGGAATGACCTCAAGACAGCCGTTCACACCAGACATCCTAAGAATATGGCTGGGCCGAAGCAGTTCTGTTGGTCCAAAATTCCTTCTGAACGTTGTGCAGGTCTAATCCGCAGCTACCAGAAACACTTGGTTGAGGTTATTGCTGCCAAAGGAGGAACGCCAAATTTATTTTTATAAACCTTATGGGTTTAGGATATAAAAAAGGGCAATTTGCCTTTTTACTTCAAGTCCACAGCATACCACTGGATTCGAAATTATTTCAAAAGGAAGTGCTTTATTTTCTAATATGTCTAATGTGGTCATGATGATAAGAACCTTTAACATTCTTCATTTACAGTCACATCGCTTAACGTGCTGAAATTTTTCTGTTTGCCACTTTAATACAGCAGGTTTTTATCAGGTCATTTCTGTAGTGAGCATTTGGGGTTATTCACCTGTCACGGAGGAACATTCAGGCAAGGAGCCACTAATAAGACAAATGTTTCTTCCAGCACTTCTGGGCTTTTGGGAAGACCTTTGCTGTGTCCAAGACCAAGCTGATTGTGTGTGTGTGTGTGTGTGTGTGTGTGTGAAGATGAGCTCAAGGACAGACTGAAGTTTTAGCATAGATCTGTTCTATACATTGAGAGTTCATAGTGACAAGCTCCAAAAAGGTCAAAAAAGCACTAAAAACATTGACTAGTCCAGGGTACACAAAGGGGGCAGCAAGGGGGTGCTAAGGCATCCGCGAATAATTTCAGAGCATAAAAGTGTAACAATGTGGGACATATTGGACATTATTGCCATTTTATTCTGAAATCTTTAGATTAATCACGATTATTTTATTATATTGACAGTCATAGTAAGAAATCAAAAACTTTACACCAGTTAGCCACAACATTAAAACCACCTGCCTAATATTGTGTAGGTCCCCCTTGTGCCACCAAAGCAGCCCAAACCCGCATCTCAGAATAGCATTCTGAGATTATATTCTTCTCACAAAATTATCAGACTTGGTAATTCCAACAAAACTGTTTTAATATATAACACTTCAAAGAGTGAGCATGATTCAGAGGTTGCATTTTCGCTCTAAAATTAAAATGTTCCTCCACTGATGGTTGGGGTTTGGGTGTGGAGTCAATTAAATATGCATTCTTGTTGACTGTATCTATCTTTTACAAATAAAATATGCCACTCTGTGGACATTTTATGCTGAAACTGGAGCTCACATGTGCACATACGTTCAACAGCAGTTCTAGCTTCAGCCACTGGGGACAGTGATTCAAATATTAGTAAACACAGACTGATTTCAGCTGAAGAAATTTCAACTTACTATCGCTGAATTCAGACTGAAACCAGTCTGGACCAGGAGGTGGAGACGGAGGGTTAAGTTCACCCTTAAGAACATCAGAGGGCAACACATATGTAACATCAAAAATACAAAGTGTGCAATATTGTTAGGAGTGTACGAATACACATATATTTGCTAACAATGTGGCATTTACTACATTATGAATATGGAGTAAGTGAACAAGCATTCTCACAAACGCCATATGAAATGTTTTTGTTATTTGCGTTAGCAACTCCCATCTTTTTAATCGCATAGAGGACAACAATGGAAATAAGCAGCCTGTTCTCATGAACATTACATGACCATGGCAAACCTTTTGCAAATATAATGACATAATTTATTACCTGTTTGATGTAGTTTCCCAGTGAAATGTCCAGCAGGGGGAGTCATAAGCAAATTAAATGGTCGTAATTTGTCGTAATCAGACAAGGTTTGGAAGTGAATATTAGATGGATGTTTTGTTAAGTTAAACATACCTCCCTAACCTAAAACTTTAACCTAAACCTAACCAATAATGATCTAAAAGATAAATGAGAGGTGAACAAAACAGACATCCTTACCCTAAACCAACACTTCAAGTCAAGTAAAATTATTTGTATAGCACTTTTAACAACAGGCATTTTTTCAAAGCAGCTATACAGGAAATTACACTATAACAGGAAATTAATGAATATAATGCCAATATTAGTTATTTATGTGAACTATTAGTGGTTAAAATTAGTAAATTAAGTGTTGTGGGCCAATGGTTCAAAAAATGATTTTGTATGAACTATACATTTTAATGTTAAAGTCCTTGAAGTCATCCTGAATTAATTGAGGAAATACACGTAGATGCATTGTCCTTTGATTTTGGCCAATGAAGGCTTTTGTTAGCGGTTAATTCATTTTCTATGTAGTTAATTTTTTAAGAGTGTTGTCCCTCCTTGACCAAGCTGATACAGGTATCATTCAGTGAGGAGTATCGCAGTCTGACTTGAAGCTTATGGCAGGTAATTTTTGTTAACTCCATCCTAAACCCATTCTTCAGACAGTGCATCATAAAGAATCCCATGTATTTGTGTTTGCATCAATTCGTTCTCTGTGAAGTCCTTCATAGTAGACTGAAGTGAATTCTGGCTGGCACATACAGTTAGTCATCATCACTCAGCGACAGAGTGGGAGTCGAACATCAGGCAGGACTGGAGATGGATCTGGCCAGCTCTGGTAACCTTGGGATATAATATAATTACACGAAACACCTCTTTAAGGAGTTTAGTTGGTATTGGGTCTAACAATACATGTTGTTGATTTTGATGTTTTGATCATTTTTCTCCTGACCTATAACAGCGAAGAATTTAAGTTGCTTGTAGGGAATAATCTGGTGCTGTGGCAGAGGTGCTGTGGCAGACAGATGTGTAATTCCTATTTTTTTCTAATGATTTCGACTTTATCAGTAAATTCATAAAGTCATTACTACTTTGCTGTGACGGAAAATCTGGTTCAATAAAAGTTTTATTCCTAAACAATTTAGCCACTGTGCTGAATAAATGCCTAGTATTGTTGTTTATTTTCTATGAATTTGCTCAAATATGCATACCTTGTATTTTTTAGAGCCTTTCTGTAGTTAGAGACACTATCCTTCCATGCACCGAGAAATACCTCTAATTTTGTATTCTTCCACTTAGAATCAATATGTAACCCCCACTATTACCCCTATAATAATAATATATTACAATAATATAATAATAAATATAGCTGCAAAGAAGCCATTACCGGGGCCAAGCGCAAAGAAGATGACAAGACATGCCAACATGGCTGGAATGGTCAGACCAACTGCAGCAAGTAGCAATTAAAGACATGTAAAGATGAATTTAGGCAAATGGATGAAAAATCATAGATTAACTAAAAATATGATTTAATTATCACTTTTGACAAATAGGTGGTGCAGTTATGAAATGTATGTGGTGTGGTCAGAGTGAGTTGACAATGAGACATATAAAGTTTGGTGTCAATATATCAAGGCAATGCAGAGATAAAGCCTGAATGGTAATTTTGGCAGCATGCGTAAGCTTTGATCTGGCAGTTTACAAAAACAGTTTTGTCTATCGTCACAAAATCCATAAATTGTAGTTGGCATGTTCTGGAGATGATACGATTTGATTTTGGTGAAAACCATAACCCTAACAGTCTAGGAGGAGTTTGAAAAAGTAGGCATTGAATGAAAATCAAGATGGCGGACAGGAAGTTTGGCTGATTATGGGAAAAATGTTATCTATGTTTTTGGCAAAACCCAAAGAATCAATTGAGAACAGTGTGATTACAATAGGTAAATTTATACAAATGTTATTAGCATTTTGGGACATTTAGTTATAACTTTTGACCAAAAGGTGGCGCTGTCTCAAAATATTTTGAGAACCTTCAGGACATGCTGCTGATGGCACATTCTGAGTTTCAAAATGTTACACCAATGCATTCGTTAAGTATAGCATTTTTATCACAATACTGTATTTAAGTCAATGGTAATTTCATGTTTTGTTCTTTTATAGCGCCACCAAGTGGCACAATACCATAATTTCCATATGTGTCCTCTGAGTGAGCTCATACATGTGTATGTCAATTTTGGTGAAAATATCTCAATTTGCTTCGGAGTTATAGACATTTATGTGAAAAAACAGGTCAAAAATAACTGACACGTGATTTTGATTGGATTTTACTACCCCTTACTATCAATATTTTGAGATTTGGGCATTGGCATGTTGCCAGCGACCTGTTTCCAAACATCTGATGGTGGTTTCGTCTCGATCGGACAAGCGGTTTCGAAGATATTCGCAAATGTTTTTTAAGCGCTAAATTACAACGCTGCACAAACCATATGCCAAAACCTGGCAAGTCTGGTATCGTTGGACTCGGCAAGGATTCAGGAATCTAATAAAATGACTCCCGTGAAAATAAGTCAACCCCAGCCAGAGTTATAAGCATTTAAAAATGTAATTTTACCACTAGGTGGCGCTGTTTCGAAACTTCTCTGGCTCCTTCAGGGCATCCTACTGATGACCCATACCGAGTTTTGTAACAATTCATTCATGCGTTCAAAAAATACAGCATTTTAGCACTTAATTTAAATTGGCCGACAGCCAAAATGGCCGATCTGAGAAAATTGGATATCAGTCGACTCGGCATGATGCCCTGAATGTAACAAGACCACTTTTATGATTTTTGGACAAACCGTTCAGAAGTTATAAACAAAAATAGCTATTTTCTGTATCTCTGGACCAGTAGGTGGCGCTGCGCCGAAACGCAGCATGTAGCCTCAGGTCATGCTTGTGATGACATGTACCAAGTTTGGTCTGAATACAATTAAGCGTTGCGGAGATACAGACTTACGTTTGTTTTTGCAAGCTCTACGTAAAATTTGATTGTGCGTTTTTCGAAAACGGTTTGACGAATCAACTTGATTTCCATAACTTTTTGTTGGCACTGCTTGAAGATGATGTGGTGCAATTTTGGTGAAAATCGGACAAACCGTCTAGGACGAGTTCGCAAAAGTAGGTTTTTTGGACAATTCAAAATGGCGGAAAATGACGTCATAGGGTGCAATCGAATCGTCATGAGCTCAGGAATCAGAGGAAAAAAGAATTTTGTTGATAGGCCTTACGGTTCAAAAGTTATTAGCATAATATTTTTGAAACTTTGGACAGGTGGTGGCGCTAGAGGGAATGAGTTAGAGACACCAAAATTGGTCAATTTGATGTTGGGACTGTCCTCTATCAGAATGTCAAACCGTTACAACTTTCCCGCATACGCTTCTATGGGCTGCCATAGACGCCCAGTCGGAAGAAGAAGAAGAAGAAGAAGAATAATAAGAACCGGAACAGATACAATAGGTGCCTCCGCACCTTCGGTGCTTGGCCCCTAATAATAAGAACCGGAACAGACACAATAGGTGCCTCCGCACCTTCGGTGCTTGGCCCCTAATAATAATAACAATAATAATATATTCATTCATTCATCTTCAACCGCTTATCCTGTACAGGGTCACGGGGGGCTGGAGCCTATCCCAGCTAACATTGGGCGAAAGGCGGGGTACACCCTGGACAGGTCGCCAGTCCATCGCAGATAATAATATATATATATATATATATATATATATATATATATATATATAATAATCATACACATTTAAAACTATGATTCTTTCTCCACTGCCCCTCCCCAAAAGCCCTCCAAAAATGCTAAACAGCTGTCCGATTTCCCATCAAACTACTCCCCACCATTCTTCATGACACTTCCTCGAAAGCGTCACTCTCCCCATCTCCGTGCGACACTCTTGAAATGAGGGCACTCCAGCTGACTTCTATCCCCTGAAAAACAATTTGACTACCAAACATAACACAGGTTATGAATTTTTATGTATTTATCCCCTATATTGATGACTGCCCCTTTGCCTAAAATATTTCAAGATACAGACTTGATGTTTTTTAGAATCCTAGCCCACACTCCCTCCTCCAATACCAAGTTTAAATATTTCTCCCATAATCTCTTGATAGAAGTTAAAGCTCTGAATTAGCAGGGAGTAATACACTGATGCCTCATGACTTTTCCAAAAGCAGTAATCACCACTTTCAGAGTATATGCTGCTTTAGGGGGGTGTATGCTACTCCCAAATATAGTACAGAGCAGGTGGCTCTGCTGTAAATACCTAAAGAGCTGAGATCTGGGAATCCCAAACTGTTGAAAAAATTTTCATTGGATCTCAACACTCCACTCATATAGGTCATAGAGTGTATTAACCTCCCTCACAATCTACTCTGACCAGCATAAAGGGGACTTATTAATACATATTTTTGGGTTCAGCCACATGCAAAAGACAACATTTAAATAAATGTACACTTTTGTCAATACCGAGTACAAATGCGAGATAACGGGGTGTAACTTAACATCACCAAATAGTTTGATAGAAAGGCTTTGCAATGGCGAAAGAGGGGCAAGAACTTCCTTTTCAATACTAAACCAGGGAGGGGCTCTCTCAGGTGGAAGCGATCAATGAGCAAAATATCTGAGACCAAATGCATAATAATAAAACAAAATCTTGTGTATGCCTAACCTACCTTTGTCAGTCGGCCTATGCAACTTACTGAAATGTAATCTGGGACATTTACCATTCCAAAAGAAGGACTTCGCTATGCTCTGAAATTGCTTGAAATAAGAGAGGGGGACATCTATAGGGAGAGACTGTAGCAGGTAGTTGAAGTTTGGAATCAAATTAATTTTAATAACATTAACCTTGGTTTTATTGGGGCACCCCATAAAAGGAAGGAATGTTATTTCTCTTCTTTTTTTTTTTTTTTTTTAAACAGTTTGCTTATTGAGATTAAACAAATTATGCCAGTGTATTACAACAATATTGTAAATTAAAAGTAGTTTGATCTCTTTTACATAATAGTAATACTTATAATAATACTAAAGGAAAAACAACAACTAATATAAGAAAATAAATTAAAAAAATAAAATTAAATGTCTTTTATTATGAAAAGTTTGTTCATGTTCCATGTCATGTTTTGTTCCTGTTTTCTTGTCATATGTCCTTCCTGTATCCCTCCATGTTCATGTGTCTTGTTTTCATTGGTTCATTGTTTGATTACTTTGTTATCAGTTCTAGTATGTCATTGGTTTTTTGCTTATTGTCTTGTTATCATGTTTAGAGTTCTGTTTGTTCATTGGCATATGTTCCCCCATGTCCATGTATTTAAGCCCTCATGTTTGCCATTGTCTCTTGTCTAGTATTGATGTTAGTTTGTGTAGCACTGTTCAAGTTCATGTAAAGTTTAAGCCTTGCCGTTCCATGTTCCATGTTCCATGTTCCATGTTCCATGTTCCATGTTCCATGTTCCATGTTCCATGTTCCATGTTCCATGTTCCATGTTTATGTTATGTTTTATTCATGTTTATCAGCTCCAGGCCACGTCGCAGCCAAGCCTCAGCCTTAGTGAAGCTATCTTTAGTAGTTGAAAGAATGGTTCTACCTGAACGATAACATTGCGTAGATTGAGTGACCTTCGCTAAGCGCAGCATACAAGATCCAAGGTAATGATCTGAGATATCTTCGCTCTGCGCCAGAATTTCTATTTTTTCAACATCAATTCCATATGACAAAATTTGATCTAGCGTGTGATTTTTGGCGATGGGTTGAAAAGAAAATCTTCTGAAGGAACAAAGTCATCAAGTCGTTTCTGTGGTACTCTTGTCTCACGTGTCAGCTTCCGTGTTTGGCCAGGCTTGAACTGCGGTCTTCAGAGTCTGAAGTCTAACAGTCAATCAGGTGAGCTACAGCACAAGCTAATCACATTAAAATAAGTGTGAAAATGTGAGTCTGTTATTCAAGCATTAAAATGTGTCATTTCTCAAATGTTGTTTGAGTAAAAGTGTTTCAATAACATAACATTTTAGTGTGTGAGTGATAGTGAAGTCATAATCAGCTGTTGTACTCGTGATTTGTGTGAAAGTGAATAAAACTCTCAATTGTTATAGCATCTTTATTGTTAATTTCACGAGGAAGCTGACAAAACGTAGAACACCACATAAATGTCAGTTTGCAAAAATGTAGTTACAATAACGTTCATTCTCTGATACTTTGAAATAAGCCTTAACACTTGTATCATTTCAATATCAACAGATGTTGATTACACTGGATATTGAACAGTCAGTCCCAAAAAATCTGATTTGGAAAAACAATTCTGATTTATTGTCCGCATGAACAAATGCACAATCACTAGGCACTTATATACATTTAGCCTTTTCTGTAAAATTTAACTGCATTTTTGTCTGTTTAGACAGCTTGAGTTAATCAACGATGTGTTAAAATGCTGACAAATCAGATTTCAATTGTAACACTGCTATGTGTGAACAATGCCAAGTGTCAAAGTCCTGTCAGTCTGTTTTGTGTGACAGGACTGTGACATCATCGTCTTGTGTCTGTCTTTGTCTTCGGTTGGTCTTGTTTCATGTCTGGAGCTTGGTGTCTGGATCCTGACTTCCCTGTCTGGTTTGTTTCAGTCTGTGTCGGGATCCAGACACTCATGCTCCATGTTCTGTCTGTTATTGATGTGAGTGCATTGCACTTATGTCATCTTGGTGGCATGCACTCACATCAGTAGTTTATGTCTGTCTCTCACGAATACGGGTTTGCCTTGTGTTGCGCGCCTGAGCCGAGAGTGTTCACGTTGTGATGAGGTTTGGTCACTTCGGTCTGAGGTGACGGGTTTGTGTGTGGCCAAACTTTCACACAGGTGTCCTGTCTCTTTTTTTGCCTGTTGCGCTCAGGCTTTATCTAATGTGGGAATGCGTGGCATTGCTTTTATTGGCGTTGCTATGCATTCTCTCGGAGGGCACCGGGCACCCCATGGAAGTGAGGAGAAAGAATCCCAGCTCATCGGCCAAGCCCATTGCTGCTGACCACCAGGACGCAGAGGAGCCAACAGCTGACCGGGGGGCCGTTCCACAGTCTCTGCCAGTGCCCATGGCCACAGAGGCCGTTCCCCCTTCCCTACCATTTCTCACTGCCACGGAGGCCATTCCCCTGTCACTGCCAGTGCTCACAACCTCCAAGTGTGTAAAGTAACGAATTACAAATACTCACGTTCCTGTAATTAACTACTTTTTAAAGTAGTTTAAAAAATGTATGCTTTTACTTGAGTAAATTTTAAGTGCTGTAACTGTACTTTTACTGCACTATTTTCCCACCGTCTGTGTTTGCTACTTCCCTGTCCTGATTTAATTTTTATCTATTAACATGATTGGCTAGTCTCGTGACTCCTGTCAAATCACGTAAAAAACTTGAATGGCAGCTGCAGATCTGGCGCCATCTGTTGAGAATGCCTCAAGCACATAACCGGCCGCACCTGAAAGGGCTTTTCGCAGTGAAAAGGGCCAATTGCTTGATCGTGTCACGTGAGTTTAACTTGCTCAAGCCAGATATCAGCATTAATCCTGCCTCGAATTTAAAGTTAAATTTATATTTCTGCTTACTAGATTTTGTGTGTCTATAACGTAGCCTGTAATTAAACTATCTATCACTGAGATTATTGGGCTGCGGTGAGAGATTAACGCAATGTTATCATTAGGGCTGGGCAATAAAATTATCTAGATGTTTATCAAAAAAAAGAGAGTTGTCCTTGATCAAATTTTTTAGTAGTTTTCTATGTTCTACGTTGATGCAGCTGCTCAGGATGCACTCAATAATCCCTCTATAGAATGTAGTGAGGATGGGGGGGGGGGGGGGGGTGAGAGATGTGCTTTTCTCAGGCTTTGAAAAAAGTAGAGACACTACTGGGCTTTCTTGGTAATAGAGCTGGTGTTGAGGGACCAGGTGAGGTTCTCCGCCAGTTGAACACCAAGGAATTTGGTGCTCTTGACGATCTCCACAGGGGAGCCGTCGATGTTCAGCGGAGAGTGGTCACTCTGTGCTTTTCTAAAGTCAACAACCATCTCTTTTGTTTTGTCCACATTCAGAGACAGGTTGTTGGCTATACACCAGTCTGTTAGCCGCTGCACCTCCTCTCTGTATGCTGACTCGTCGTTCTTGCTGATGAGACCCACCACGGTCGTGTCATCTGCGAACTTGATGATGTGGTTCGAGCTGTGCATTGCTGCACAGTCGTGAGTGAGCACAATGAACAGCATGGACTGAGCACACATCCCTGGGGGGGCCCCAGTGCTCAGTGTGGTGGTGGTGGAGATGCTGTTCCCAATCCGGACTGACTGAGGTTTCCCAGTCAGGAAGTCCAGGATACAGTTGCAGAGGGAGGTGTCCAGGCCCAGCAGGTTCAGCTTTCCAATCAAGTGCTGAAGAATGATCGTGTTGAATACTGAGCTAAGTCTATGAACAGCATTCAAACGTATGTGTCCTTTTTATCTAGGTGGGTGAGGGCCAGATGGAGGGTGGTGGTGATGGCTTCATCTGTTGAACGCTTGGGACGATACACGAACTGCAGTGGGTCTAGTGAGGGTAGCAGCTGGGTCTTAATGTGCCTCATGATGAGCCTCTCAATGCACCTCTCATTGCACTTCATGATGATGGATGTGAGTGGGATGGTAGTCATTGAGGCAGGACACTGAAGACTTCTTCGGCATGGGGATGATGGTGGTGGCCTTGGAAGCACGTTGGGATGACGATGCTGCTCAGAGAGATGAGCACACCTTGAGCAATGTTCCCTCTAACTTTTGTTCTTGCTGAGCAAATCCTATTTATATTTGGCAGAACCTTCGACCACCTGAGCAGAATACATACATGTATACATATAAATATTAAAATATAAACATTTTATTTGGTACCAATACCAGTGAAATTTCACAATTCTTGATATTTGAAATGTAATACCATAGTAAAAATGTATCTGATATTATGCTATTGAACACAATCCTTTATTTAAAAAGTGAAATATTAATATAAATCTTATAAAAACACATGTGGAGACACCTGTATTGGGAGTTGCGCTCTGGCCAGCTTTGTTTGAACACAAGAACGTGTCTTAATCTTGTGTGTCTGCTGTCAGTAAGTGTGTTTGTCTGTACAGCTGAAGTCACGCTTACTGTCCTGTACTAATTGAGTCTCACTAAAACATCAAAGTGAACATTCCTTATTTAAGTTCAGGGGCATGATTAATTTAATGATTGCGGTACTGAATTAACATATTAAATAAACAGCCCTATTTAGAATAAAATAGAGCTGCACGATTAATCGTTAAAAGATCTCGATATCAATTCAGACACACACACACAATCTTATTCCTAAATTATACAGATTCAGCTATGTATGTTAACGTTCCTGAGGCACGCCTTTGTAAGGCGGTCAAATTTAATTTTGAAATTTGCTTCGAAACAGGTTTTTAAAGGGTGAAGTTCTTATCTTGACAATGCATCTAAAAACAGCGCTCCTGCACAAGATGCTGAATAAACTAGGAAACACAATGGCCAAAGACTTCAATCTAGCGCAGTGGTTCCCAAACTGTGGGGTGCAGCAACGTCTAGGTTAGGGCGCCATGAAATCTCTGCTCAGTTCAGTATTTTAATAGCTGCCGATGCAAAAAAACAAATACTGGCAGTATCAAGCTCTGACTCAATTCGGTAGCCACACACTGTTTGATTTCAGATGGCTACTTTCAAACACTCACATGCATATGTCTTCCTGTGTGCTTGTTTCCTCTGATGAAATCAGCGGTGTGCGTGAACAGCCAGATGGGTGGAAAAGAATAATGAGAAAGGAAATGACCTCTCATATTTTCGTTTAGTTTAACAAGCGGAAAACGAGAATTCAGCTCGATTTCTCGTTTGTTTATTGTTTCAAAATTGGTATATGGCTTGAATATTTAATTCGCACATGTGGGTGTCACTGAAATCTGATTGGTCAAACCGCCCCATCTTCTGTATGGCCTTAGTTCTGTCAGTCAGTATAAGAGTCGGTACAGCTTTAATAAATTAATGTCACGAACCACCACTCACTGTTAACTACGCATGCCATTTGAACCCAAAATGTGTCGATGGGCACATAATAAGTGCAATTCGCACGACTTGTGAAGCATTGCCTCTAATGCAGGGATGAGGAACCTTTTTTCCTTTAAGGGCCATTTGAGTATTTACGAAATTATTCGCATGCCATACAATTGCTTGCAATTTCTGATTGTGGGTTGAAATTAACGTTACGTGCTCACACACCAAAAACACTTTACAATATTTTGTGTTCTTATCATTTTAAATAATTTTTAAATATTATTTGAAAGGAATTTTTTTTCAGGTTAATTTAATCAATTTGCTTTTCAAATTATTTCTCAAATGGCCTCGTGGGTTGGGTAAAATAGTACCGCGGGACTTATGTGGCCCTGAGGGCTGACATTCCCCACCCCTGTTCTAATGCTTGATGCGTGAGAGATCACAAACCCAGACTATATGCTGACCCAGAGTTTGGCATTATTTGTATTTTTTTATATTAATAACATTAGCCATGTCTCGTTTGGAAGCCTGTGTGCTAGGTAGGATGCGTCCTTTGAAGGCTGCTGTATACAGAGCATCCTCCTTTAAACAAGCCTCGTTAAAACGAGATGGCCTTCATAGGACGAATGGAAATGGAACGTAACATGGTTGCTATGACAGCACACCACTCTTTAACAAGCGCGAGCGATTTGAGTGAGAAGGGAACAAAGTCCCTTTAGAAGGGAATGTATGAGGTACATTTTAGGAGAGTTATAATGATAAAAGTAAATAGATTTTACAGGTGTAATTTTAGTCAAATACTTTATTTTAATTATATATTACAAATAATTATACATATTATATACTCTGCACCCATCGACTGAGGTACTGAGGTGGGTTGTGAGTGCCCATGAAGGATTCACCTCTTGCATCCTCCGAATTCCTGTGAAAGAAGGTCGCATTCGTAGGCTGCATTCGAAGTGTCCTACTCGCTTTTATGAAACAAGTCTCAATGACGTATGCGGCCGACAAATGCGACCTCCGGAGGACGCAGACTTCCAAACGAGACACAGCCATTGTATGATTTTGTAGTAGGCCCTACCTGTGTTTCCATGTCACAATGAAGATAGTTCAGTCACTTTGGATAAAAGTATAAACTAAATAATGTTTGGGTATTACCTACTGTAAGAGCAACAAATGGAATGGACATAAAATCTAATGAACATTACCATTTGTCTTGAGTGAATGTTTAATGAGCTCACTAGGTAGGGGGGGGGGGGGGGGGGGGGGGGGGGGGGGGGGGGGTGTGTGTTGGGCAGATGCTGCTGTGCACTCTTCATAATTGGATACAAGTGCAACATTATTTCTGCAAACCGAAGATTACTCAAAGTGTGCTGCCGATGTAAAATAGTTGTCTCGGATTTTAATAAATGTAATATTACATGTCAAATATAATTTTATATATATATTTTGAATAAAGAATTGTTAAGATTAAGTTTAAAAGTATGATTGTAAGCGCATGTGCTCATTTCACACGATGCCTCGTATCAGGGTAAGGAAAAGAAAGAGAGGAGTTCCAGCTAATGTGTTAGAACTGATGCATATCCAAGCATAAGAAATATTTGATAGGAACAAAGTATGCAGGTTTTTGACATGCATTTTGTTGGTAGACAGATAAAGGCATCTCATGTGGGGGGGAAATGCTCGTAGTGGCGTAGTGGGCTAAAGCATATAACTGTTAATCGGAAGGTTGCTGGTTTGATCCCCACAGCCACCACCATTGTGTTCTTGAGCAAGGCACTTAACTCCAAGTTGCTTTGGGGGGATTGTGACTGTAATAAGTGCACTGTAAGTTGCTTTGGATAAAAGAGTCTGCCAAATGCGTAAATGTAAGTATAAATCGTGTGCAAGACATTCACATATTTTGTGTTCTAAGGCATGATCTGACACGACTACATTTAGAAAGAAAAAAAAAATATATATATGAATAATTTATTAATAAAAACAAATAGTTAAATGAGTGAATACCTTGATACCTGACAAAAATTAGCAGGGTTGGGGAGCCTTAAATTCAAATATGAAATATGAATAGGAAGTGTACTGTTACAGTTAGGCTATAATCCAATGTAAATCTTTGGTTATAAAAAATGTTGATAACTAAAGAGTTTACTATGTATTAGAAATAGAATTGAAAACTAAACAATAGCAATATGAATTGCGATCTGAGGAGAGTTTATGCAGTAATTTAATTTAAAAACATTGTTTATGATATAATCCAAAGTAATTCCATCACACTGCTTTGAGTAAACAAACCAAATACATTACAAAATATAGCTGCAAGCAGCAATTATCAGGGCCAAGCACAGGAATGGCAAAAATGTGTAAATTTTGATTTTTGTGAAGATTTTAGGCAAACTGCTCGAAAAGCAATGAATAGAATCACTTGTAATGTAATATACATTGTTCTTGGCATCAGCCAAAGAGTCTATTAATGACAATAGACTAAAATTATCAAAAGTTATTAGCATTTTTAGAAGCATCATTATGATTTGATTACAAAATATGCCTTGATGAAGCATGATACAGCTTCTTGTATTTAAATTATTTAATCAAAATAATTTTTTTTTCATTTTATAATAAAATTGACAAAACATTTAAACCATAAATTAAATAGAAATAAATTCCTTACAAAATGTTGCAAATGTTTTCTTCTTTAGTTGTCATATGAACAAGCAGACAGTAAGTATACTGAAGAGCTATTTTAGCCCGTTAACTGGCATTGTCCCATATATGCTTTTTCAACGTTTTTTACAGTTGAAGTCACTTAGGCTGAAGTTAATTCACAACATTTTTAACCACTCCACAGATTTAATATTAGCAAACTATAGTTTTGGCAAGTCATTTAGGACATCTACTTTGTGCATGATTTAAGTAATTTTTCCAAAAATTGTTTACAGACAGTGGGTCAAAATTTTATATACACTAAATTAACTGTGCCTTTAAGCAGCTTGGAAAATTCCAGAAAACTATGAAAATTTGCCTTTAAACAATTAGTCAATTACCTTCTGATAGGCTAATTGGAGTCAATTGGAGGTGTACCTGTGGATATATTTTAAGACCTACCTTCAAACTCTGTGCCTCTTCAACTGACATCATGGGAAAATCCAAAGAAATCAACCAAGACCTCAGAAAAATAATTGTGGACTTCCACAAGTCTAGTTCATCCTTGGGAGCAATTTCCAAATGCCTGAAGTTCACAATATAAACACCATGGGACCACACAGCCATCATACCTCTCAGGAAAGAGATGAATTCTGTCTCCTAGAGATGAACGTAGTTTAGTGCAAAAAGTGCAAATCAATCCCAGGACAACAGCAAAGGACCTTGTGAAGATGCTGGAGGAAACAGGTAGACAAGTATCTATATCCACAGTAAAACAAGTCCTATATCCACATAACCTGTAAGGCTACTCAGCAAGAAAGAAGCCACTGCTCAAAAACTGCATTAAAAAAGTCAGACAACAGCTTGCAAGTGCACATGGGTACAAAGATCTTACTTTTTGGAGAAATGTCCTCTGGTTTATGAAACAAAAATGTAACTGTTTGGTCATAATGACCATTGTTATGTTTAGAGGAAAAAGGGTGAGGCTTGCAAGCCGAAGATCACCATCACAACCGTGAAGCATGGGGGTGGCAGCATCAGTTTGTTTGGAGTGGCCATCACAAAGCCCTGACCTCAATCCGATAGAGAATTTGTGGGCAGAACTGAAAAAGCGTGTGCGAGCAAGGAGGCCTACAAACCTGAATCTGTTTTACCAGTTCTGTCTGGAGGAACAGGCCAAAATTCCAGCAACTTATTATGAGCCACACTTTTTATGCTCCAATAGCTAATTCAGGCACTATAAAAGTAATCCATCCAGTAGTTAAATCCATATTTTAAGAAATGATATGATAGGTGTGGGTGAGAAACAGATTAATATTTAAGTCATTTTTTGCTAGAGATTCTTCTCCCAGCCCAGCAGCAGGCAATCTGCAGAGAAGAATGTGAATCACAAAAAAACACAAGAGGAAGAATGTGAAGAATGATCTGTTTCTCATCCATAAATTCTCATACCACATAGCTTCTGAAGATATGGATTTAACCACCAGAGTTTTATGAATTACTTTTATGATTTTGTTTTAGCTTAAAAGTTTTGGCACCCTTTCATTTGCACTTTATGGACTAAAAGAGCTGAGGAATTCTTCTTAAAATCTTAATTTGTGTTCTGCAGAAGAAAGGAGGTCATACACATCTGGGATGGCATAAGGGTGAGAAAATATTAAGAGAATATTCATTTTTGGGTGAACGATCCCTTCAAGGGCACTTGTCAGATCTAGATGAATTTGTCAATGAGAAGAGAGGTTTGGAAACCTTTTATAGAAATGATTACAGTGAAATGTGAACAATGTACCACAGGGAAATATAAACCAAAGCAAGATTTTATTAATGCCTACTTTCGCTATTTCATATCATATAGTTAGTTCAGTGTAGTTACAGTTTTCAGTGTCTAAAGAATTTTGATCATTGGTTCTGTACAGCAGTACTGCCGCTCCCTAAACACAGAGAACACAGCCAGTAAAATGCTGTCTGTTCACGCGATCGGCAGAGCAAAAGGCATTTATACTTAACATAGATTTTTAACGTGGATTTATACAGTTAATCCGTCTGAAGTAGCTGCAATAATTTCCAGTATCCCCACGAGGTCTTGGGGTAAATGCATAAATACTGCTTATGACATTCAGGATGCAGGACAAAGTCCACTGAGATATTGCTGCAGATTTAAAAATGTACACTTAAAAATGTCTAGGTTACTATTGTAACCTCCGTTCTCTGATGGAGGGAACGAGACGTTGTGTCGAAGAAGTGACTCTAGGGGTCTCACTTGAGAGCCTCACGCATCTCTGAACTTGAAAAGGCCAATGTGAAATCTTAATGCTATCACACGCATCGGGAAGGCATTCTTTTTCAATTCCTATTCTTTCAGGGGGAAATGATCCTGCAGAGACCACACCTACCCAGGCTGGTGGAAGTAAAGAGTGGTGAAATACATCACATGTGTTTCCAGGTCGCATTTGTTGCTACAAGGGGTCCGCTCGCAAGGGGACCATACTGCGGAAAATACACACAGGGGGATAAGTCCACACGGGGGCCTGTCCTGTGGTGCACCTATTCTAGTATAGAGTAGTTTGAGTACTCATGGTGGGGGAATTCCTCAGCTGAATTTGCGAACCAGAGGGTTAGGGAGGAGTCATCCAGGGAGCCGAGTTAGTGTGATCTCCTGGGATAAGAGCGCACAAGATTGCCTCAGTGGAGGGGAAAGGCACTAGATGTAAGCTGTACACCCAGTCAGTTGTTACTGTGTTACCGAGTTCTACCGGCTCGGACCTGAGAGAACAAGGGATGAAACCGACTCAACCCTGAGATTGTAAAATCTCATAAAGGTATTGGGTGTTGCCCAACCCACTGCTCTGCATATGTCTGCTAGGGAGATGCCTTTGGCCAGTGCCCATGAGGATGCCACACTTCTCATCGAGTGTGCTCGGACCCGCAAGGGGTCTTAACGCTTGCAGGTCCCTGACCCTCTTGATGGAAGCGAGTGCAATCAGGAGGGCCGTCTTCACGAGAGGGCCTTGAGCTCAACTGATTCTAGCAGTTCGAAGGGAGATCTCTGAAGGCCCGGGAGGACCACTGAGAGATCCCAGGAGGGGAACAGGCTTGGCCGGGGAGGGTTCAACCTCCGGGTGCCTCTAAGGAACCTGATAATCAAGTCCTGCATACCCAAAGACTCGCTGTCTACTGCGTCGTGGTGGGCCACAATAGCGGCAATATACACCTTCAAGGTGGAGTGGGACAGCCTCCCCTTCAACCTTTCCTGCAAGTATGAGAGCACTGGCCCGTCTGCGCACCTCTGTGGGTCTTCTGACCAGGAAGAAAACCAATTCGCGAACAAGTGCCACTTCAGGGCGTAAAGTTACCTGGTAGAGGGAGCTCTGGTTTGGTTGATCGTGTCTACGACAGCAGGTGGTTGGCCACTTAGATCTTCTGCATCCCATCCAGGGGCCAGATGTGGAGGTTCCAGAGGTCTGGGCACAGATGCCAGAGGGTGCCCCATCCCTGAGAAAGAAGGTCCTTCCTCAGGGGAATTCGCCCGTGAGGAGCACGAGATCCGAGAACCAAGTCCGAGTGGGCCAGTAGGGGGCCACCAGAATGACTTGTTCCTCGTCCTCCCTGACCTTGCACAGCACCCATGCAAGAAGGTTCACTGGGGGAAATGTGTACTTGCGAAGCCCCTGGGCCAGCTGTGTTCCAGCGCGTCTGTCCCGAGGGGAACCTCCATTCGGGATTACCAGAGCAGGCAGTGGAAGGTCTCTCGGGAGGCGAACAGATCTACCTGTGCTTTGCCGAACCATTCCCAAATCAGCTGTACCGACTGTGGGTGAAGCCTCCACTCTCCACTGGGCGTACCTTGTCATGACAACATGTCCGCTGCCACGTTGAGGCTGCCTGAGATGTGTGTGCTGGCTCCAAAGTAGGAGATGGTGGGCGCGTTGTGACATGTGACGGGAGCGAACACACACACACATGAACACGCGGCGCCATGCTGATCTCAGGGCTCGAGTCTGGAGCCAGTGCTGAAGTGGACCATATCAGAGAACCGGCAATTAAGTGTTTTTTTTTCTTTAATCTCTCGCCCCTCTCTCTCTCTCCCACTGCTGCTCCATGCTGGCCATTTCCCTCACTTTTAAATTTTACTGTTTTTTTGATTGGGGGTACTACACTTACAGGGAGTACCCCCTATTTTTCATAATTTTTTTCACTCCCCCTGTCCCCTCCCAGATTCAGGAAGGCCGGGGTGACCTGCCAGCAGACGGGGCATAAGGCACGCACTACCCCAGGGAAAGGGGGGGAAGCACGTCATGCCGGGGGCTCCCCGGCCTGAGAGAACGAGAGAGGAATGTGTCAGGGTGTAGTGCAGGGTCGAGTCGTGATTTTACACACCCGGTCCCTTATCAGGCTAATCAAGCCTCCGAGAGGGATAAAGGCTGACTGCAGATGGTGGTGCGAAAGAGAGAGAGCGTTTACGGGTAGCTGCCCCATGTGTCTTTGTCTTTTTATTTCATTAAATGTTGTTTATATTGTTAAGCAGGTTCTCGCCTCCTCAATTCCATTAATTCCTTTACACATCTTTAGTATACAGTAAGTTGATCGGAGGTACCATAGGCACCAATAGTCTTTAAGAGCAACTTGGGCTTAAAATGCTTTTGGTTAACACAGCCCTGATTGATTCCATTCATTTAGTTTAACAATTTATCAGACTGAATCAACTTGCAGGTGATGCTATAGAGTAATTTTTTAATTTGAGTAAATTTGGTGGAATGAGTGAAAATGACAAAAAAAAAAAAATTGGTATTATTTGGTGGAACATGTTTTTTTGTGGTGTTGTTACATTCAGTTTTGAATGCCAGATCACAAAAACGTTTGATTAGTATGGTCTGAAGATGATCTTAGCAAAATTGTGAAAATTTGATTCGATTATCACTGTGGGTGGAGTTAAAAATAGTTTTCAATTAAATTAATAATGGCAGACAGGACGTTTAGCTGGCCATGACAATTGTGGTATCGATGAACTCGGCTTGCCCCAAGGAATCTATCAAAACCAGAGTCATAACAATAGGCTAGAATTGTCAAAAGTTATTTGAATTTTTATATGTTTCATTATATTTTTTGACACAAGCTAGTGCTGTCCTAAAACTTGTTGAGCAACTTCAAGGCAATGGCCCGATGACACATACAGAGTTTTGTAATGTTACGCCAATGCGTTTGTAAAATACAGCATTTTACAACAAAATTCAAAATGGCACCCAAAATGGCCGAAATAGGCAAAATTGGTATAATTCGAGTATACCCCACTGTAGGGCTCTACGTTTAGGAGATTGTTAGCAATTATTTGGTTATTAGCAATAATTAATAATTATCATAGATAATTATCATTTATTAAAATCAATAGAATACTGATTTGAATCAATATTAGCTTTGTAATCCTTTAAATCAACAATCATCAAAGACAACCATCAATTATCAAATTCAATAGAATATTATTTATTATCAAAGATAATCATTAATTATTAAAATTAATGGAACATTGATTAGAATTAACGCTAGCTTATTGATCCTTCAAATTCAACAATAATCAAAGATAATTGTCAGTTATCAAATTTAATAGAATATTAATAAGGATTAATATCGCTGGGGCACCACCCTGGAATCAGGGACTAATAACCAGAGAGTATGACAGTCTCAATATTAGATTGATCTCTTAGGAAAATCAACGTCTGTAGAATATACATTTTCAAAAGGGAACAATGAAGGCTTGAATCCGAGCACTGGCATACTCAGCCAGCCTTTGACACATGTGTATGCAAAACAAACCAAAACACTTCTCTTTGAAATATAACAAAGTTTATTGATGCAGTAATATCAATTAATAATCAATACAATGCAGTCAATAAACAATAAACGTAGTTGTAGACTTACAACAACAAACTAAACAGTGACGTGATTAGATATAGTAACTCAGTCAGGCATATAACACATGAGGAGTGTGCGTGCGTGCGTGCGTGCCTGGAGTGACATGCACAAAATAGCGGACGTGACTCTCGTGGAGAGTACGTCATGCGAGATTTCCGGCCAGAGAGTATGGCCGCGATTATGGGTGGAGAGAAGCCGGTTAATGGCATCTGCCCGTTTACCACGTGTCTCCACTTGTACGATAACTTGGGGACAAAGCTGAGCATTATCACCAAGTTATCTACTAGCCAAATGTTTGTGAGGGGTCACGCACGCTTATGTGTGTGGTTAGTACGACAGAGAGAAAGAATAAAGTGGCGGCTTGGTCTTTGGTCCTTTAATGGATAAACACAGTATGCCGGTCTCATCCATGATGGAGTAAATACACAACAGTCCAACGTGGTTGGATTACAACACAGCAAATCTCATTCTTGATAAAAGTATGTTACAGTAAAACCTCAAGTATTACTAACAGCAATGAGCGGACTCGGTGGTCCGTAAACTCTTCAAGCAATAACCTTGATACACAAGAATACCACACTATAATATTCTATCTCTGCCCAGACGTCTCTTACTTGAACTGCGTGAGGTCATGAGTAGAACGTGTGTTCATCTGTCATTTGACTCGGTTCCTCGAGGCTCGGGTGATGACTGGAGGCCGTTTTATCGCTCTGTCGGCAGGCGGTACGGCTGCTGATTATCGGCGGGCTGGCAGACAAATCAGTGACGTTGACTCGATTGAAGATGGAAGAGAAATCTTCTTTCTTCACTTCTGCAAGCACATGGATGAACACAGAGTAATCTCAACTCGTCCAGGCAAGATAGAGATTGTATGGCCACAGTTTCAAGTTGTACGTAACTTCCTTGTGCAACGAGGCTACACCTGAGAGCAGCGATGCGCGCTGTACGTAGATGCAGCTCAAAGTAGCTAGAAGCAATGCTCAGAAGGACCTCTGAGGTATTTCTACTCCCGATGACATCATGGTTGAGGGCATTCTGTTGAGTGCCTCATCCAATAGGAGTTTCGATCCTTTGGAATTTCACACAGTTGTAAAGTGAGCAAGGCTTCTTGGGATTTGCAGTTGGTTTTGTGCTTCCTTTGTTTGATTTTGGCGCAGTTTTTATCAGTAAGATTTATGACTTTGTGTTTGTGGGCCTCAGTCAGGCTTTACGAATGTGTTAGGCCTGCCTTTGCTTGTATCTGAATACATGAGGCCCAACACCACAGAATCTAAAGAGTCCAGATACGTGATTTTAGGACAAACCTGTCATAACACACACCAAGTTTGGTCTGAATATACTAAAGTGTTGTGGAGATATAGGCTAACAATTGATTTGGAGTGCTCGTGTGGCGGAATGGCGGAAAATCTAGTTGGGCAGAAATTGAAACCATGGTATGATTCTCAGGAATCTGGAAAAATCTTGTCTCTAGGACTTACTATTCAAAAGTTATTATCATAAATATGAGTGAGACTTTGAACTGTTGGTGACGCTAGAGATTTTGAGATAAAGAGAAATTTCATAACTTTCCTGCAAACAGTTCTGTGGGCTGCCATAGGAACCTTTACAGAATAATAATAATAAAAAGAATACCAAATCAAATCAAATCAAATCATTTTATTGTCACACTACTGTGTACACGAGTGCAACAGTAGGTGAAATTCTTGTGTGCAGTTCCGAGCAACATTGCAGTAATGACAGTGACGAGACATAAACCACTTTACAATAACAACATATTTACACAACACAATTTACATAACAAATGTACACATACCTACACAACAATTTACATATCAAATGTACACAATACACACAATGTAGAATACACACACTAGATACGGGTATAAATATATATATATACACTAACTGAATTGGGAGAATATATTGACAGATGAGGATTAATAAAGTGCAGTGCTGATTGTTGATCGTGAGAGATCATGTGTTCAAAAGTCTTATTGCTTGTGGGAAGAAGCTGTCATGTAGTCGGCTGGTGCGGGTCCTGATGCTGCGATACCGCCTGCCTGATGGCAGCAGTGAGAGCAGCCCATGACTCGGGTGGCTGGAGTCTTTGATAATCCTCCGAGCTTTATTCACACACCGTCTGTTATATATATATCCTGGAGGGAGGGATCCGCGCTCTCAGCTCGCAGAGCTTGTTGTCCAGAGACTGAACATTTGCCAGTAGTATACTGGGTAGCGGGGGGGCGATTTGCGCAACGTCTTAATCTGATGAGAACGCCGGCTCTTTTTCCTCTTTTCCTTCTGCGTTTCCGCGGCCGGGCAGCCCAAACAAAGGGCTCCACTGGCGTGTTTGTAAACCGCGGGTCGGCATTGAGGAATGTGAAGTCCGGTTTTCGGTGTGTGATTGCCGAACCAATGTCCAAAAGCGTTTGTCTGTCGTACACAATAAGGCAGACAACATCCAAGACTAAAAAACACAGAACAAAACAAACAATAAACTGCAGTGTTTTGACGGAGCTCACGACGCAGCAGCCATACTCGGCGCCATCTTGAGTTTTACCAACAAACACAATAGGTGCCTAAAATTACAATTTAAAACCAACACTGTTGTAAAGGGAAAAAGGGCAAGGAGGAGGCGAGAACCAGCTTGACAATATAAAAATATAAATGGACAAATATAAATAGTTTTAATATAAACTGAACAAAAAGACACAAACACACACATGACGTTCAGCTGCCAGTAAACGATCTCTTTCTGTTGCACCACCATCTGCAGTCGGCCTTTATCCCTCTCAGAGGCTTAATTAGCCTGATAAGGGACCGGGTGTGCAGAATCACCGCCCCTCCCGCCCTCCGTCCTGTCACACCTGTAAATTAATTAAAAAGGCAGCAGGTTTTTTTATTAAAAAATAAAAGGTATTTATTAATTTTATAAGATACAGTTTGAGATACATATTGCATGATATGTTTCTATGAGGCTTGTTCATTTCTTTCAAGGCATTGGTTATTCCCACTGCTTAATGCATTAATGTTTGTCCAGCCCATCTCTGGTTTGGATTTTCTAGAACTATAAATGCATTCTAAAGTGACTGGTTTGGCAGTTTCTTCATTTGTCATGATTAATATTTTAAGATGTATTAGGTATTGATAAATCACATTCCATTAATGTGAAGGGCTTATGTTGATCTTGTTAAATCTGTAAATGTATTCGCACAGCTGGGTGTCTGCAGGCAGATGTGTAGGTCAGTCAAAACAATGAAAATTGTCATTTACAACAACTATTATTATATCTTTACAACAACTCATGCAACCAAAATTGAATTCGATTTTTCAGAACTTTTCAAGATGTCTTTACTGAACTGCTTTCTCCATTGCACAGACCCTGCTTGAACCTTACTTACTAAACAATTGTGACTGCAGAAATTGGCAAAAACTAAGCAAAATAAATAAAATAAAACTTTATTCGTCACTCTCAGATGGTTTAAGTTACAAAAGTTTTGTCTTGTCAGTTTTTAATCCTCCAAACTTGTTTTCGTTTCAAAGGGGGGTGAACCATGTGCAGTCTGTAACAAGTTTAGGTAATACCCAAACATTATTTAGTTTACACTTTTATCCATAGTGACTGAACTATCTTCATTGCATTTATCAATGTGACATGGAAACACAGGTAGGGCCTTTTACAAAAGCATACAATGTTATTAAATATAAAAATAATAAATAATACGTCAAACTCTGTGTCAGCATATACTGTAGTCTGGGCTTGCGATCTCTCACACTTCATACATTAGAGGCAATGCTTCGCAAGTCATAACAGCACTTATTATGTGCCCATCGACACATTTTGGGTTCAAATGGCATGCGTAGTTAACAGTGAGTGGTGGTTCGTGACATTAATTTATTAAAGCTGTACCGACTCTTATACTGACTGACAGAACTAAGGCCATACAGAAGATGGGGCGGTTTGACCAATCAGACGAGAAGGGCGTTTCAGTGATGCCCACACGTGCGAATGAAATATTTATTAAACAATAAACAAAAAAGGAGAAATCGTTTGTTAAACTAAACAAAGAAAAAAAAAAGTGCTGTCTTTTCCTTTCTCGTTATTCCTTTCCAAACAGGAAATTAAATGGTCAAAACGTACACGGACCCAAATGCTGTCTTTTCTTTTTTGGTCAAAATGTCCCTCTTGATGAGATATTAGTGTAAACAGCTATTAATATATAATAAAATATTGGATCTGTGCGATGTGTAAATGTAGCCTAATATACCTGCTGCTCTCTGTTATTGGAATTCAGACATTCAGTCTGCATCAAATTATTAATGTGTATCTAAAAATCAGACAGTAAAGATTGTCAATAATTTAAGTAGTTTTATTTTGCAATAGATTACTTTTTAAAGTTTTATATTATTTTATATTTAATTGCTACTGTTACTGAAAGCATATTTGCTTATTTACTTAACAATGCAACACCAAGTTAACATAGAACTGTTTATGAAGCTTTTGTTCCTCTCCTTTTGCTATTTAACTTTAGCAAGTTCAAATTTGAACAAGCTAAATCCTTCTTTTCTATGCACTTTAACACTTTTTGCATTTTTTTAGAAGGACTTTTTTTTGTTTGGTTATAAAAGAATCATAATCATTATTCTAAGCAAAAAATAAATAAATAAATAATTGTGATTATCAATTCAGCTCTATAATTAAACATCACACATTAATTTTAAATATAAGGGTGACCAAAGAAAAGGTACTACTGATTTCTAGTACCTCTCCAGAATCTCATGGCACAGGAACATTATTCTCCTTATTAATCTGAGAGCTTTAATTCAACATTGGGCCTGAAGCAGCCCTCCAACAGACTACTGTACATTCATCAGGCCAGGTTCCTCAGTGACAGGAGATTTAGTGCTTGGCCATCCGTGAAGATGACCAGGGTTTGCAGAAGAGTTTGGCATTATAAAGTACTGCGGCCAGCATATCTGCTGCCGTGTGTAATAAAATATAGCAGCCTGCTGCATAATTCATGCTTCTCTCTGGCTTGGGGCACTTGGCCCAAATTTATGATTTCTGGAGATCTATTGGCTGTGTGCTGATCAGAGTTAATGCTTTGATCATTGTCACTGAAGCAGAGCTTTGAATATTAAATGCAGCCATAATAGATGTGTAAATATCAGGTCATTTTACCTGTCTGCGACTGTCGTCTTTGTGCTAAGTTAATCATGCTACTAAAATGAATCTTTGAAGGAAATAAATAGCATTTTATGACATGTCACAACCTTTGTCTTTGAGATATGATTATTAAATGGTGATGTCCAACATCATCCGGCGCAGATTTGAGTTATGTTGGACTGATCATATTTACAAGACAAGTGCACATGAATGCCACCACAATGTCATGATTATTAGAGGGAATCTCAGCAGCCTGATCTTTTTTTTAGAAAAAATCTATATATGCTGACTGAAATTTAAAACACTGTCCCCAGTGGCCAAAGTGTTAAGTGTTTTAGGGCATATAGGCACTGTGAGCTTCATTTATGTCCAGGAGAGTTCGCCAAAAGCTAGTGAAAACTGAAGCAACTGTACAGATTCAGTTCTTTCAATACAGTGAAGAGAAATGCATATTTTCTAGACTCTACCACCCAACCCAAACTTAAACCTAACCATTAGTGGAGTAAAAATGAAATATTAGGGGGAAAAGTGCAACCTCCAAATCACACTCATCACTGATTAAGCAAACACGATTACTTCCTAGTGTCAATGTGGAGCAGTGTGCAGTTGTGATGTGTACTGTTGTTTCTACCGCTGTGGTGGACCTCGCTTGAACACCCCATTTCGGCAGCGGGGCAGTATGGATTGCAGCTCTCAGACAGTCTCATGAATGTGCACAGGAGATCAATGGTCCGTCAATGGTTTCACTAAATAAAACATTCGATTTTGGTTCGTTTCTCACCAAATCTTATCATATACGTTCATAACCATCATGAGTCTCATGGAATAATTTATTAGACTTCTGAATTATATTTTGTGTCCTTTTGAAGTTTGAAGAGGTGGTCACCATAAACTGCCATTGTATGACATCACTGAGCACAACATTTTTTTCACAATTTCTCCCTTTATGTTAAGAAAAAGAAAGAAAGTCTTATAGTGATATAACAACACAAGAGTGAGTTAACAATGACTAAATAAACATTTTTGGGTGAAATATCCCTTTAAATGTTCTCCCAAAGAGATGAGGTTTTTAAGGTTAATGCTCTATTGAATTTGAATGCTTCTATGACATTTTGGGTTCACGTGTGGTCTTCAGGACACATACCCACGCACATTTCAATCACACTCAAACAGCCGGCAAGCAAGTTCTTCTCTCTCTCTCTCCTCTCTCTCTCTCTCTCTCTCTCTCTTTCTGTGTCTCTGCCTCCCCCCGTCTCTCCCCAGGTTTGCAGGAGGCGGGGTGGACCACTGGCTGACTGTGCAGCCGAAGGGCAGCATCTCCCCTCCAGAGATGGGGGGAGAATTACTCATACCCCTGCCCTGGCCTGAATGGGGCGGGGGAGAAGTTTGACGAGGAGGAGGGTGTGGCCAGGCCATGATGGAGCACGGCCGGTGCTGATTCAGCTGATCAGTAGGAGAGTGAGATAAAGGTTGTTTGGAGACGCCAGTTTGGGAGAGAGAGAGAGATGCACACGTCCGTGTTGCATACGTGTCTTTGTTTGTTTACATTTGTTTAATTTGAGTTTCTCATTAAAGTTTACGTGGACTGTTCTTCCTGTTCCCACCTCCTCCTTGTCCATTCTTTATACTGTTACAATATTGTATCATAATTGATTATCACATCTCTGTAAAGCCCAACACAACATACACACAGACAGTAACAACATGTGATGAAGCGGTCAAGGGCAAATAAAGATGTCTGCAATGATGAAAAGAGAAATCTTTTGAAACTTAAGTTTAAAACACATCTGCCAAAGCTCTAAGAAATGTAATCTTTGTAATCATTCATTTTTTTAAACATTTATACCATTATGCCGCAGAAGCTGGCATGCCATTAAATCACTACAACACACAAAAACCAACAAACGTTTATACAATTAAAATGATTTAATGACTCTAATGTCAAATGGTGTAACCGTGCTGTAATAACATATTAAACTTAAACCTCGAAAACATTTGAGTTTTTACAAATATTATAAACTGATGATAAAAAATTTGTTAATTTTTCAAAACCACCACAAAAAATATGAACATATATTTTCATTTAGAAATTGAGAAAGAAATATAATAATTATTATCATAGTATAGGTGTACTCAGATGTTTGTCTGAATTCTTGTATTTTTTTATATGTTTTTAGTAAAATAACAAATTTATTAAAAAAAATTTAATTCATTAATTGTTCAATAGATTAATTAATCCTTTTTTGATAAATGTGTACATTGCTTTAGTATCATATAATACGTAAAGGGGTTAATGGAAAGGAGGTGGTGAGAACCGGCTTGATAATATAAATATTATTTTAATTATAAACTTAACTAAAAAGACAAACATACACGGGTATCGGACATCTGCCCGTAAATATCTCTCTCTGTCGCATTGCTGTCTTCGTTCAGCCTAATTTCGAGGGCTAATAAGCCTGATTAGTGGCCGGGTGTGTGGAATCATGACCCGGCCCCGCCCTCTTCCCTGCCACATTCCTCCCCCGTTGTCTCTGACCGGGGGTCCCTAGCACGACGTACACAACATTATACAATAGAAAAATATTAGTAGTTATTTCAGCCTTGTTTTTATCAGTTAAGGAGCACTTCCAAGGTGAGGCAGGTTTTAAGTTTTAGGGATACAGAAAAGCTAACTCATGCTTTTATTTTGTCTTCCCTTGATTTATTGTAATGCACTTTTTTCAACTTAAAATCAATGTGTTTTTGATTTTATATTTTGAGAAGCACTTTGTGAAGCTGAAGCTTGGCTGAAGCACATAACTGGTAATCAGAAGGTTGCTGGTTTGATCCCCACAGCCACCACCATTGTGTCCTTGAGTAAGGCACTTAACTCCAGGTTGCTCCGGGGGGGATTGTCCCTGTAATAAGTGCACTGTAAGTCACTTAGGATAAAAGCGTCTGCCAAATGCATAAATTGAAATGTCAGTGACCCAAATACTAGTTAAGAAGTATTAAGTCTGGCCTATATTGGTACAAAAATTGTATCTAAATAGTTTTCAGATTTAATATTCAATATAAATCTCACTATTTATGTATTTGCTATGAAACTGTTTAAAATGCAGTTATTTTGACCAAACAGCCATTGTTGTCAAGAAGATTCAAAATGTGTCATACAAGTGTAACGATTTGGGAGGCAGTCAAGGCAAGATGAAGGCGAGGAGTAGGACCCAAGTGCAGCTTTATTGAAGATAGTGGTAAAACAGGAACAAGACAGGAACTTGGAACAAAGACAGGCTATGGCTTGGACTAGAGAACATCAGGGTAACATCAGGCAGGGGTAAGGGTTACAACAATAATACTTGACAAAGTACAAGGGAAACATAAGGACTTAAATACATGAACAGGGGAAACAACAGCCAATGGACAAACAGGACTTAATAAGGTGATTAACTAAAGCCAATGACAAAACTAGAACTGATAAACAAGCAATCAAACAATGAACCAATGAAAAACAGACACATGAACAAGGAGGGAAAACAGGACATGACAAGACTGGTTTCAAAATAAGAGTGCAATATGGAGTTAGACAAGTGCCAGAAACTTAGACAATATGGAGTGAGACAAGTGCCAGAAACTTAAGAGTGAAAATACATAAACAAGAGACAACATGGAACGTTACAACAAGAAGTAAAATACAGTAAAAAAATGTGATGTTTTCTGCAACTTGTAACTAATTGATATTTAGTCCTTTTAATTTATATGCACTAATTAAACAATACCAACCTGGCCTCATAGAATCACTTTACTATACCTAAAAAAAATTATTTCCTGGTTAAATGAACATTAGAGGCACTACAACAACTGTGCATTTTATTCACTTCCTCACAAATCATGGGTAAAACGTCAGATTATCAGTTGATAAACACTCTTTTCCTCGCACAATGCTATTTTGTGACAACTAAACACTTGTACTATTTGCACAACATGTTCAAGTGTGATCAAACTGTGCTGTTGCTCAACTGATAGAGCATTGCACTTGTGATGTAAAGGAGCTGTTTACAAGTCCTGAAGAAGTTTAAAACTAACATCACAAAAAATGTTATTGCATTACTGCAATAAATGTCACATTTATTTAGTGTTGTGAATTAACTCCAGATGATTTTTCTCTGTCTGTCATTAAAGGGATAGTTCACCCAAAAATGTACTCACCCTCATGCCACCCCAGATGTGTATGACTTTCTTTCTTCTGCAGAATAGCTCTGTAGGTCCATACAATGCAAATGAATGGGTGCCAAATTTTTGAAGCTTCAAAATGCACATATAGCCATTATAAAATAATCTGTTCGACCGCATTGGATTAATGTCTTCTGAAGTGAAACGCTGGGTGTTTGTAAGAACCCCCCTTTTAGAAATTGAAGAGCATATTTATTTATATAAGACCATTAATATCCCATTTGTTTCTTAACTTTAAACATTATTCAAACAGAAAATACATATTACACTGGAGGAAAGGCTCATCATTACCATGGTCAGGTCAATGTAGCTAGTCTATAATAATATAATATAATGATAATATATTCTATTATTTATTTTAAAAAATACTAGCCGAAACTCATTTTGAGACTTTACAAATGCCACTATTGATATAAAAATTAGGTCAAATAGATTCTACCTATAGATTATTCCATATGAAATTATAAAATCTAACAGTCAAAATATAACAGTTACTATGACTTATGTAAAATCCTGAAACAATTATGTATTGGTGATTATGTGTAATGAATTTTCAGTGTTGTTCTTTTCCTCCTCAGTGATGTTTGGCATGTCGGGTTTGCCTACTGTATGAGAGGTTTGACTTGAATTGACTTCCTCCATAACACATTTTTTCCCCCTCATTTTTATTGGTTGATACTCCAACACAGTACAGAATAAAGCAAAGTATAAATAAACAGAGTCAACCATTATCCCTCTTTAAACCCCATTAGTTCCCTATCCCCATCCCAGTCCCCAGCCCCCAACAAACATTCCCATTTTCCAACCCTGAGTATACACATATAAAAAAAGTTATTTCTCTCCACATGGTCCTTCCTAAGAGCCTTCCAGAAAGATCATGTATTTGTTCCATTTCTTACCGTATGTATCTAATCTGCCAAACATATGACATATTTAAATGCTACCACCCTGCCCAATTTGGTGAACCATTCTTGAAATGAGGGAGCGCCACCAAGAATTATCTGTCTGCCAAACTTTACACTAGTTTGGACCCAGCTTTTTGTATATTGTCACCTACTTAAATAACTGCCCCAGTCTAGGGCAGAATGAAATTTGAGTATCTAAAACTTCACAGAGGCTCAGAACCCAACTGCAGAGGGAAAAATAAGGGGATTTATTAATATAAATATAAACAAAAACCAACATAAACTACCCCATAGGGGAAAACACAAGCAGAATGGAGAGGGGCTGGGGTGGACGAATAGGGACCAGGACAGACTAGATAAGGTAAAGGGAAACAGGACTGACATGAGACGCAAAACAAACCGAACTGGCACTGGACAGCACACACAAGGAGACTAAAATAGGGAGAGAAATCAAACAGGTTAACAGACAGGGCAGGAGTGACTAATAAACTAATAATAGGCAAACAATGAGGCGGGCTATGACGCAAGACTAGAGACACACGGCAGTACAGAAACAAAACAAAGCCATGTGCTCTCATAAGACACAAAACACCTGAATGGCATGAGTGCACATTGCCAAGACAATATACGCTCGTGCCAACAGACAGACAAGACGAGAGAATGCGTAGCAATGCCAAAACAAAGCGATGCCACACATTCCCACACTAGACAAAGCCTGAGTGTACATTGCGAGGCAAACGACATACGATGCACGCAACAGGTGACAAAACAAGACAGGACACCTGTGTGAGAGTTCGGCCACCCACAAACCAAACACTTTAGACCGAATTGAACCTCAGCACAACGTGAGGCGCACCTGTGTTCACGAGAGGCAGACATAAACTATTGATGCGAGCGCATGCTGCCAAGATAACATAAGCGCAATGCACTCACGTCAATAACAGATAGAAAGTGGAGCATGAGTGTCTGGATCCTGACACAGACGAAAACTGTCAGGATCCAGACACCATGCTCTGGACATGAAACAAGACAGACCGAAGAGACTGACGTGAGCGAATGCCTCCAAGACGACATAAGCGCAATGCACTCACGCCAATAATAGGCAGTACAAGGAGCATGAGTGTCCGGACCCCAACACCAACCACAGTGAAACCAGACAGTGAAGTCAGGATCTAGACATCATGCTCCAAACATGAAACATGAGACCAAAAGGGAAATAACAACCGAAACCTTGTGCTCACACAGAGACAGAAAACGCACGGCAGACATAGGATGACGATGTCACGGCCCAGCCACACAAAAACTTAGACTGACAGAGTGAGAGGACCATGACATACCCAGAATACTTGAATCTTAACACAGAAACAGTCTTTTAAACCAAGCCTAAACAATCTAGAGGGAGTCCAGTAGAAACTATTCAAAACTTTAAACTGAATTAAGCATACCCTTGCATCCCTAGACATAGTTTTTTTTAATTATAATTTTCCACTCCGGATCCTCCAATACCAAGTTCAAATCTCTTTCCCATAACCTATTCAAACTAATGTTCAGTGAGCCGGTCCACTTGGCTGCAACATGAGTGGAACAAACGACTTAATCACTCCAACGGCTTTGCAAGAAATACTCCAAAAATCTAATTCTAGCCACTAGGCATAACCAGCACAAAAAAGTGTGCAGAATCCTTAACAGTCAAGCAAATGTTCAGTGAGCTGGTCCACTCGGTACAACCAGATGACTTGCTCACTCCATTGACTTTATGAAGGACATCGTTTGCTGTGGACATGTGAATGTTTTACAGCCATCCTTAGCATCTATTCTCAATTTGGCCGGGAATATCAGTGCAAAAGCAACCTTCCGTTGATGTAAGAGTTTCTTGCATTCCTTGAATCGATCACATTTCTCTCTTGTCAAAGTCTGGGAACAATAAAATGCTGTGGTTCTTCCAAGAAAGCCTTCCTATACTCCTTGCCTCGTGTAACATAAGATCTTTATCGGATGATCTCAGAAATTTGGCCAGAATTGATCGGGGTCTGTCTCCCTCAGCGGATTGGCGAGCAGGAACCATGTGAGCACTCTTGATTTTTTTTAAAGCTTATGGCCTGCTATGTCGATCAGATTCGTAAAGAGCCCATCCAGGAATTTCACATGTCGATTATCTTTAAATTTGCTCGGCAATCCTAAAAAGGCTATCACTTGGGCGGCCACCAAAAAATCTTCAATAGGAAAACCATGGCATTGTTCTTTCCCTGCTCTCTGCGACCAAGTCCGAATAGACCTGCGACCCACTTTTGGGTCATGACCAACCAGTTGAGAAATACTGGCTTACAACTGAGGAGCATAGATAATCATATATAGAAGCCTCATTCGGCTGGTTTGGATGCGTCAACTGCGGTGCCATCTTTGAACGGTCAAAAAGGAGAGCTGTTTTGAAGGCAAGTGAGTGAATGGAGATGTCTCAGACCAAGCTCCTTGCTCAGACCACTGTATAAACTACTTTTGTGTGGAAACAGTAATGCAGTCCATAGAAACAGCTGCTAATAAGGGATCTCCATATGAATATCTATGCAGAAGAGGCTTACGTGCTTACATTATTGTGGCAGAAGAATAAAGCATTGATTAGACAATACAAAAAGTGGCTAAAAGGAATAGTTCACCCAAAAATGTACTTACCCTCTGGCAATGCAAGATGTATTACATTTTTTCTTCATCAAAACAGAATTTCATATTTTTAGGATTTCATTTCAGGCCTCCACGTTTAAACAATGCAAGTGAATGTACTCCATTTTTTGACAGTCCAAAATGCATATTTAGGGTGTATCAAAATAATCCACACGACTCTAGTCGACAAGTAAAGTTCTTCTAAAATAAGATTCAACTTTATTGTCATTGTGCAGAGCCAATGAAATGCAGTTCTTTTCACATATCCCAACTAAGCTGGGGTCAGAGCGCAGGGTCAGCCATGAAACAGCACCCCTGGAGCAGATAGGGTCTAGGGCCCAACAGTGGTATCTTGACGGTGCTAGGGCTTGAACCCCCGACCTTTCAGTCAGTAATCCAGAGCCTTAAACGCAAGCTTGTGAGAGGAGGCAGGAAGCGCTCCGTTGTTTACAAGAGGAGCGCTGTACAAAAGTTTAATTGTCTTTGCTGTAGATTTGTTTTTGTATAAGTGTTTTGTTCAAAATGATCATTTGGAGTGTGTATCCTGGATGCTTCAACCTTCAGAAACCCCAAAGAAAATGCATGCCAGAAATTCTTTGAAATACTTTTCATCGATTGGCTATACATGATCATGAGCAATTTAAGATCTGGATTATCACGCTTAACCTGGATATCAGTACACCCCTACATTCTCTCAAATATTGGAGGGTGTGCAGTGAACATTTTACCCCTGAGGATTTCAGACCATTGAAAGAAACAAAGGGTCGATATCTGAATTCATCAGCTGTGCCCTGCTGTTTTTCTAGTGAACTCAGGTATGTGTGAAAACTTTGTCATTATCAATGCTCCGCTCCTCATCACCCGATTTCTAATTCACTGCATCTGCACTCAGTTCACTCGCTCATTACTGTCTGCGTAAATAATTGTCAAGTCTCACACAAAGGACTCAAATACCACACTGCTCTCACACAGTGTTTATTTACCTGTCTGTATTTGCTCTTGATCTTCACCAATATCTGTTTAGTGCTTACCCTGCTGTTTTGCCTGTTACCTCTTCTTCAGTTCTGTGGAAATCGACCTTGTGAATCCCTCTTCAGTTTGTGAAGCTTCTCTTCTGTGTGATATCACCTGTAACATTGATCTCACTGTGTAAACCCTGTAAATCCTGTGAATCTCAGTAAATGCTCATGCACTTGGTTTCACAAACTACAACTTGTGTGGCTTGAATTCCTGACAGTCATATAGCCTGTATATTTCTGATGAAGAAAAAGCACAAGTAGATAACAAAAGTTGCTCCCAATGGCAGGCTAGTGCCTTTCTTGGCAGCTCTGCCTTCATTGGAGTATGAGTGTGAGTGTGTGAATGGGTGAATGGGACAGTGTAAAGCACTTTGGTAATCGCTAAGGTTAAAAATGGTGCTATATAAGTGCAGACCATTTACTACATTTAGCAACAGCATTGCTTCGAAATAAAGGATGGTTATTTACTGCAGTAATGTTTTATTATTATTGAGCTTACGTCATCCCTCACATGAGCACGTGCCACAGAGATGAATGGAATCGAACAATCGTTGTTAAAATTATTGCATTGTTCCTAAAAATAATCAATCATTTGGGTTCAGAAGAAGTTTATTTGTTTACTTGAGTCATGTGGATTATTTTGATGCACCCTAAATATGCATTTTGGACCGTCAAACAAATGGAGTACATTAAATTTGTTTAAAGTGCATTGTTTAAAGGAGGAGGCCTGAAATGAAATTCTAAAACTCTTAAATTCTGTTTTGATGAAGAAAGAAACTCTAGATACATCTTGGATGGCCTGAGGGTAAGTAAATTATCAGCAAATTTTCATTTTTGGGTGAACTATTCCTTTAAGAACTCAATATATTGTTTGTTTTATTCTCATATCATTGAACAAGCCTACAGTTGACAGCAATCTGTTTTGCACTGAGTTCATCAATGTGTCCAGTTCTAAAAGGACATGTTTTTGTGTTCCATCTGCGCTATTTTTTAATTGTCGTGCAATGTATAATCGGTGCCTCAGACAGACATTTTTGGAACGTCTCACTGGTATTCAGCATCATAAACACCACATTTTAGGATGCTGTTTCAAGTAAAAAAGTAGTGTAAACTTTGAAAATCACGTCTCAAGATTGCTATAATCTCCTCAGTGAGTGGTTCTCATTCTTTGGCTTTGCTGCTTGTGAGGTTTGTTGAGGCGTGCAGACATCTATTGGCATGGCTCGTAAAAGCACATGTACTTCAAGCTTGAATTGCTCGTATGGTAGGAAACTTTTTACTCTTATTACGGAATTTGCGTTTGCATCAATGAGCAAGAATAATTGCATACATTTTTCAATGCATTATTTTTAACATAATTAATTGCATTAAATTGACATGTTAAATTGGCAGCCCTAATTTTAAGTAAGTCATTTAAAGTAAAATTATGTAAATAATTTGTATCTGTTTAACTGTGTCTTCTTCAGGGTTTCAGTCATCCTGTGGAGAAGTCTTTGGGGTTTTAGTCTTGGAAAGGTGGCACTGAGGCTGAAGATCCAGCCGTGGGATAAAGATGGAGCGTTACCTGAGTGAATGCTCTGGTGCTCCGACCAACACCACCAATGCCACTGCGACACCAGGAGCGGCATTGCATGTTAAGGTGGTGACAGAACGATTAGCCGTCGTGGCTCTACTGGCGTTGCTAACTCTACTGACGGCTATCATGAATGCCGCTGTTATTGCTGCCATCTGTACCACCAAGAAGCTCCACCTTCCAGCAAACTACCTCATCTGCTCATTGGCTGTCACTGACTTCCTGGTGGCGGTGCTGGTAATGCCCATTAGCATCATCTACATCACCATGGAGACGTGGTCACTAGGGCAGATAGTGTGTGAGGCATGGCTGAGCGTCGACGTGACCTGCTGTACCTGTTCTATACTGCATCTGTGTGTGATAGCGCTGGACCGCTACTGGGCCATCACGAAAGCCATCGAATATGCCCGCAAGAGGACCGCTCGCCGTGCAGCCATCATGGTGGCAACCGTGTGGGTGATTTCCATTTTTATCTCCATGCCACCTCTTTTCTGGAGGCAACGTGAGGATAGTGGCGGTCCACCACAGTGCATCATAGAGCACGATCACGTAGGCTACACTATATTTTCCACATTTGGTGCTTTCTACATCCCCATGACTTTGATTCTCATCCTCTACTACCGCATCTATAGTGCTGCAAAGACGCTGTACCAGAAGCGCGGATCATCACGCCATCTCAGCAGCCGCAGCACCGATAGCCAGAACTCACTCAACCACTGTCGGGTCACGCATGCTTTCTGCGTGTCAGATGTTTCCACTTCTGACCCTACCATGGAATTCGACCGAAACAATGCCTCCATTCGCATCCCGCCATTCGATATGGAAATGCCAGAGAACGATGAGAGGAGTCAAATCTGCACATCTCGGGAGAGGAAGGCGGCACGCATTTTGGGGCTTATCCTGGGCGCCTTCATCCTGTGCTGGCTGCCTTTCTTTCTCAAAGAGCTGCTGGTGGGGCTAAAGATGTTAAACCCTTCCCCTCATGTGTCGGATATCCTCACCTGGCTGGGCTACGTAAACTCCCTCATTAACCCGCTACTGTACACCAGCTTCAACGAGGACTTTAAACTGGCTTTTAAGAGACTGATCCGGCGCAAAGCGCACACATAGATGGACTAGAGACAAATACCTTAATGAGACTATTGCATCAGAATCAATTAATGTGGAACTCTTTAATTATCAGCAGAATATACAAGATATTCTGCATTTTGTTGATATAAACGCTGGCTCACACTGCTACAACAAACAGCAACAAAAAGCGAATTTTCAAACATTCTAAAGTTGCCTTTAGAGTGTAAAAGTGCCCACCCTCTTTTTAGCTGTCTTGGTTCTGGAAGTATTTTTCCCATTTGTTTTTTCCATAGGGATTTCATAAAATCCTTTAAATAAGAGTTGTAAGCCATGAACCAAACCAGCTCTGAGGTGAATCTCACCATTACAAACTTTGATTTGAAGCAAAAAAGTATTGGAAAACCAGACAAAAGGACAAAGGTACAAGACTGTTTACTTAATGTCTTTAATGAGGCAATGAACTACAATCCCATGAAATATTGCTAAAGATGTAATTGAATTAATAAGAAAAATATAAAAATATTTATTTAAAGTAATTTATATGTATACAGTATATAGTCAGTCAGTCAGTCATTTATTTGTAAAGCACATTTAAAAACAACAATTGTTGACCAAAGCACTGTACAATAAGACCAAAATTTAAATAAAGCATTACAAGCATAACAAGATACACAAAAGACACAAATCATTTAGACTCATAAAACAGAGTACTACTGCAACACTCACATAGTTCCATAAGCCTCAGGCCTTGTCCACACTAATATGTTTTCATTTGAAAGCGCATCTTTTTCTCTCCGTTTTGGCCTTCCGTCCACACTGAGATGGCGTTTTTGTCCATTTGTTCCAGAGCTTTTTGAAAACGCACTCCAAAGTGGATACATTTAAAAATGCTGTTTTCGCATTGTAGTGTGGACAGATATATCTGAAAATGATGATGTATTTGTTGTCATGTGATGCAGTCATGTGATCTATCCAACCAAAACAATCAAGATGGCGGCCCATGCTATAGCGGCGCTGTTGTACTTGATACTCACTTTGATAGCATTCAAAAATAAATGTTACATTGCATTCCTTCAAAGGCGAAGGGAAGTTTACTCGGAAATGGTGTCGACGGAACACGAGGACAGTTGTGTTTCAGACCATACATGCAGCGGTGATTTTCCGCATGCGCAGTGACACGATTTAAGCGTTTTCATACGTTTCAGTGTGGACGAGCAACTTTTGGAAAACGCTTGAAAACGCTAGTGTGGTGAAATGAAAATGCCGTTTTCAAATGCATCCGGATTAATGTAGACGAAGCCTCAGAGAAAAGGTAGATTTTAAGAAGTAATTTAAAAACATCAATAGCTGGAGATGCTCTAATGTGGAGCAGCAAACTGTTCCAAAGGCAAGGGGCCGCAACCGAAAAAGCACAATCACCTTTTGATTTTAAACGTGATTTAGGGACTGACAATATGATTGTGTGATGACCTTAAAGGCCTGGAGTCTTGATGCAGAAAGAGGAGATCAGAGAAATAATGAAGAGCATAGTTCCTTGTAAACAGATAATAATGCTTTAAACTGGATTCTATACTTAATTGAAAGCCAGTGAATAGAGACCAACACAGGAAAAATATGGTCTTTTTTTCCAGTCAAGAGCCTAGCATCAGCATTTTGTACCAACTGAAGGCGAGACAAAGAAGACAGGGATTCCTATATAGTGCATTGCAGTAATCAAGTCTGGAAGAAATAAAAGTATGTACAACAGTTTCCAAATCCTTGACTGACAGAACTGGCTTCAGTTTGTCAATGATCCTGAGCTGGAAGAAGCCAGAAATAATTGATCACATTTTAGTCCTGAATCAAAAATAACCTCAAGATTTCTTGCTTGTGTGTGTATATTAGAGGATAAGGAACCAAGGTTATCGGAATATTTCTGGAAGGACTAAACAATTCTGTCTTAGATTCATTCAGCCATCCAACTTCAATGTCCCTATGGCAGTCAAACAGAGATTGTATGGCAGAATTGTTATTTTATTTGAAAGGAAGTTCATGCTGTGTGTCATCAGCATAACAATGATATGATAATTGTACCCAAAGGCAGCATGTACAAAGAAAACAGTACAGGGTCCAAAATTAAGCCTCAAGGAACCCCTGGGTGATAGGTGCAGAGGAAGAAGAGAAATTCCCAATCTCAACAGATAATGCTCTATCCTTGAGGTAGGACGAGAACCAGCCAAGAGCAGTGCCCTGAATCCCAACCCACTGCTATTGGTGCTCCAGAAGGATTGATCAAAGGCTGCACTAAGATCCAGCAGAATTACAACAGCACAATTCCCATCAACAGACAACAAGTCATTTGATACTTTGAGAAGAGCAGTCTCTGTGCTGTGTTGCACTCTAAAACCAGAATAATATTTATACAAATATCAATTTTTAATAGAAAGTTGATAGAAGACAACTGTCTACAGAAATTTCGATAAAAAAGGCAGTTTTGAGATCGACCGATAATTATTTGAAGGATTATTAAAGATTGGATTTTTTTATTTAAATGCCTGTGAACAAATTTCATTAGTCATTGTGCAATAAAAAAAAGGCTTATGTGTGTGAATAACCTAATACACCTCTCTCGTCTCCTTCCAAGCCACCGTGTTTTCTTTCCTGTGTGCAACAGTGACGACACAACTGTTATTTTGTCATTTTATGCACAGTATTACAATTTATGGTTATGGTTAAGTTTATTGGTTTGAGGTTAGGGGTTGAACTTAAGACAAATCATCAGCTCACTACTTCAAAACTCTGTTTCTCTTTCTTCTGTGGTACTCAAAAATAGAATTCATACATCTGTGCACAAGCCAACTTGTACGATTTCTTATTATTTTGCCATCTAGTTCCTATGACTTGTCATGATATTGGGTTGGCTGTACTCTTGCTAGTCAGGACAGTGTACACAACTGATAACCAGTTTAATATCTGTTGCAGCATCTGCAACTAGTTTCAGTCTGTCTCATTAATGCTCACACTTGTAGTGTGTTGGTGAATTGCACGAGCTGTGAATTGGCTACAATCTGGGAATGGCGTGTGGGTGTGTGTGTGTGCAGATGAGTCACATCTTTAAAACATCATGTGGGGACAAGCTTCAGTTTTTTACTCCTAACAAACACCAGGATTAACACACTGATCCAAAAAGCTTGGACATTTTGTGTTTGTTGGGGTGGCATTTAAGGAATACTCACATGTCAGTCAGTGAGTCACTACGCCACCATGAGGACTTAAGAGTGTATTGGGAATTGAACATTCAAAATTGGGGAGAAAATCTGTTTCTCACCCATACCTACCATATCGTGTCTAGAGATATGGATTTAACCAATGGAGTCATCTGGATGACTTTACTGGTGCATTTATGTGTATTTTGGAGCTTAAATTTTTGGCCCCCATTCACATTGTATGAACCTGCAGAGCTGAAATATTCTTCTAATAATCTTAATTTGTGTTCTGCAGAAGAAAGTCATACACATCTGGGATGAGGGTGAGTAAATGATGAGAGAATTTTGAGAATGAGTGAACTATCCTTTAAAGCTAACAAAGGCTAAATGTAGCTCTTTATTTCCTTTCAGGTTATCTCCTGAATGTTGCCATTGTGTGAATAATCAAGTTATAATTAATATTATACCTTGTGTAGCCTAACATATGACATAATAATTAAAAAAATTTTATGGAACTGTTTGAGCCTATAAACAATGTTTGTATCACATTTGATACATCAGGCTTTAAAGGCCATTATACTATGGTAATGTTAATCGTACAGATTGTTATGTAAATCAATTCAATTTTTATAATGAAAGTGCAGACTGCATATTTGCATAGACATATCTGTTCCCCTCAAAATATACCTTTTCTTATAAAAGAAAATATATTTCAGTATTTTCATTGCCCTGTATTTATTATTATTATTATTGTGGTGGACATAATACATAGAATGCAATGTAATGATGACTAAGTGATTTATAAATGAATTTATCTCAAATGCCTGTTGTATCACATTTGATACACACCTGATTTTCCTATAAAATAAAGTACAAAGTAGTTAGCAAGCACAAGTTTGTTCAATCCAGGTCATTATTTTGAAATGACCAGTAACAATAGAAATGTTAGTTATGTTACTTAATCAAAAGCAAAGATTTCACAGCAATAAGATGTACAAAAGGTGGCCATTTTGCTAATTATTTTACAAGGTCTTACACCTTCTGAAGAGCATGGATAATTCACCAGGTGGCAGTGGACATGCAGTTTATTGTATATAGCAGGTTTTTCAGCATTATGCTGATGGTGTAGAGGCTTTAGAAAATAATGTATCAAATATGATACGCTAGGACTTTATGAACTTTTACAGGCATATCTGAGAGTCTAGATACCCACTTTTATAGAACTACATCCTTGGAGGATCTTGCTTTAAATGTAATAGTACATTTGAGTCATTTCTGCTATGCAGTACCTTTTGAACTCTATAATGTGAAAAATCAACATGCTTGTTTTGTAATTTAATGGATGTATCAAAAAACATTCCTTATCATAGAGTGAACAAGTGATGACATGTACAATCAATAGGCCCAAACAGCAAATTATCAGACTCCTGTTTTTGTTTTCCATTTATTAACAATTATTGAGCACAATTAATCTTTTAACAATTAGTTATGTCAAACGTTATTTAGCTGTTCCAGGATGAGAGCTTTACCTGCAAAAGATTTAGCTTTTTAGCATCTCTGCTTGTTCAAATTCGCAGACAAAGTTGGCCTTTCAGAAAGTAGGTTATTTTCATACTGTTAAAAAAAACGCATTAAGAAAAGCACAACGTCGCGAAAGTGTTTACAAGTCTAGGGATAACTATTTATATAGCGTGTGTGCGTGCGTTAAATCCACTAACATCTGACAACCAAAAAAGTATTTTCATCATATCACAGTTTGTGCAATGGTGTGCTCTTTTTTGAAATAAATGCGGCTTGTGTTGATATTTTGTCGTCTAATGTAACGGCATTAACGCGTTTTGAAATGTGACTTGTGTGTCCAAAGACTTTTAAGCGGTCACGGCATATAAATTCAAAGACATTGCAAAAAGTGGAATCACACAGACATACAACGCTTTGATTTAATGCGCAGGAGGAGGACTCGTGACTCGGCCATTGCGTCACGACGCACAGTGATTTGGCGTCACGTAACGCGCGGTGCGTACGCGGCGGAATTGTAAGTGAAGATGGCGGACGAGGAGGCCGAGCAGGACCGCGGCGAGCGGAGCGACACTTCCAGCGCTTTAAACGCGCTCTCAACGCGACTGGAGGACACCGTAGCGGCTCTGAAAAACAGCCCGGAGTCTCCTGACGAGAGTGCGTCACAGTACTGCTTTGAGTTCTGCCAGGTGAGCGCAGATTGTCTGCTAATGCTGCCTGTGACACAACACGGTTCAGCGGCACCCTCAAACACACACACACGCACGCACACACACACACCCCGACTGTAATGCAACAGTCTCGCTTATAGTAACGGCTGAACTGTAATATACAACCAATGTTTAATATCTAAGCACGTCTCCTGCTGTTCTGTCAGTTATTTTGCGTCGTATATGGGCTTTATCGGTTACTGTGTGCATCACGCGCACAACTGTAAACAAGCACGCAGCGCACGCACAACTGCAGAATCAAAGCCACGCCACAGAGAAAACCGCACATCATCATCATCATCATCATCACAATGCATATCATCATGATACTTTAATCACTGCACATCTATCAACTTGTGTAAAATGTGCATAAATTCTTCTTAAATCTTAACCCTGAAACAAACACCCGTCTGGACATAATACTGCTGAATTCAGTCTTTTGTTTTCACAAAATAACATTACTGGCATTCAAGCAATGTGTACAATCAGTAGTAGTAACTGAATAGCTGAACCGTATTGCCAGAAAAGTCGCATTATGATCATTGTGTTATTTTCATTGACTGTGTCTGTGATTTAAGCATATTTGCTATATATGTTGTTTAGATTAGGGTAACTGTTGTGTCTCACGCCTCCGCAAAGGGCATGTATTTGACGTGATGGTATACTGACCTACATTTATGGTTTTATTTTTTCCCCCTTATGAACAAGTCCTCCCATCAGTGTAACAAGACTAATGCTTCATCTTTTCATGTACCTTTATTTCTGGATAACAAAGTTTTTCTTGAAGAGCATTTGCTAAATAACAAGCAATTGAGAAATTCACAGAATAAATAAAATGTACTCCTTCATTTAATTTAACATTTACACTCTGTTATGGTGTTCCAATCCAAACCCCTATGACTTTCTTCTGTTGAGCACAAAAGAAAATTATGCAGAATGTTTGCCTCAGTCACCATAACTGTCCCTTCAATTAATAAAACTTGCGTGATAAAACCTGTAAAATAAAATAAGTGTTTCTTTGTTTTTATTTGAAAGGAATAGTTCACCCAAAAATTAAATTACTCACACACATGACATCCCAGATGTGTATGATTTTCTGTCTTCTGCAGAACACAAATGAAGATTTTTAGAAGAATATTTCGGCTCCGTAGGTCCATACAATGCAAGTGAATGGTGAGCAGAACATTGAAGCTCCAAAAAACACATAAAGGCAGCATAAAATTAATCCATATGACTAGTGGTTAAATCAATGTCCTCTGGAGTGATCCAGCCTGTTTTGGGTGTTGAGACACTGTTAATGTAGTGAGCACATGCATATCATGCAAGAGCACGTTAAGTTACCAGTTGCGCCAGTGCAAATCTCTCCGTTCGCTTGCAAACATAGTTGACTCTCGCTAAAACCTGGACGTGTGCTCTCAAATATGTGCTGCTCTATGAAATCTCTCTGCTCTTGCTCAGAGTGCGTGTGCGAGCTCAGAACATGTCGTGCACTCACAAATCTATTTTAAAGCCCACAGCTCTGTCTTTGTTCTTTCATACAAAAATTCTGCCTCTTTAGATGTGTAAATAAAGGGAGAAAAGAACTGAATTTGAGTAATAAACCGGCCGGTAACTTTTTTTGTTGTTGTTGTGTGAAACGCAGCATAATACACAGTTCAATTTGTATTGTAAGAATGACGGGCTATTCTTATGCTCGCTAGCGTTGTAAGTGGACGATGTAAGCGTCTAGGATGCAGAAAATCTGAAGCAAAATCACGATGTGTCTTCATGTGTTTGAGACAAGTGCAGTTTCAGATTTGGATGGAGATTGGCTAACGTAATGCGAGCTTATCACAGATATAGGATAAAACGGTAACGTAATCCCATCGTCATGATGACAAACCGTATTTTTTATAAAAATGAGGTATGTCCCGATACAATTTATTTGAGAACGAGTACAAGTACCGATACTTCATTTTTGGTACTCGCCAATACAGAGTCCGATACCTGTTTTTTTTTTGTAAGTTTATTTCAGTTTACTCATCAAAATGGTGTTTAAGTAAACTAATTCATTACAACTTTAATCAAATTAAAATAGAACAATTACTTTTCAACATCAGGGCTCAATGCTATGGATTTTTCTTCTGGCCAGGTTGGGCTAGTGGTTCAGATTTTTACTCAAAAATGAAAAATAGCTGTTAGACTTGGTGTCCGAAGCTAAATGTTTTTTTTATATCTATTGTTTTTTAGACAATTTCCCCCCAAATTTGATCACATTTATCATTTGCAAGATGTGATTTATGCCGTAACCCCATATAAACGTACGTACAAGTTGCAGGTGCAGTTATATTTTAACAACATTAGTGGAGACACCGCTACAGATACTGACATCTTTCACTTAAACGCACTACAGAAAACAAAAATTAAGTGAAACTATCTTCATCTGTCTGATGGGTGATGTCATCATGGCAAGGAAAGCCTAATTATAATTGAAGCAAACTGAATTTTAATGCTTCACTGTTGTTCTGTAAATGGTTTATTATTAATAGATTCTCACTTTAAGGAAAATGTAAAAATGGTCAATTCAGACTTAAACATTTTTAGACATTTTCTCTCAGGGGGATGCCATTGAACCCCCATAGATTATTTTTTTTATCCATCAAAAGGTCTCCTGTGTCCCATATATGGATATAGATTCTGAATGTAAAAATATCTAAACAAAAACTGGACTGCTGTCATTCAGCTTCAAAACAAACTGTTGATATTTTAATATTCATATCCAAGTGCCCTCAACTGATGGACTATTTTGACTTTAGGAATTTTTGATTTATTTGTTAACAGATTTCTATTGCTGCCAATGTAGCAAGTTATAAAAACTTCAAAAAAAGATACATCATTTTCCTAGCAATACAATGTTAGTTACATGTTATTATCCTTTGCTGGAAATGTAGAGACAGGACCTCTTGAAACTTTAATTGAGTACACCTGATTTAGTCTCTTTAGTTGTTACTGAGATAAAGATTTGATTATTGGCTGAATCCCTGAGAGAGGAGACCCTGCTACTAAATCGGTTGTGATGCTTAATATACAGTAGGTAGATACTAGGCCAAATCTGTGAATTATGAGTGTGGATATAAACATGAAATTAGACAACCCAAACATGACCAACACTGACTAATACAGGAAGCACAGAAATAAAATACCTGTACAGTCCAGAAATGAGAAATGTAACTGGTACGTTATGGATGATATGAAGTAGACTGTTTTATGTAGTCATCTTCACCCTGTAGCTGAACAGCGCTGATAATAATAATAATAATAATAATAATAATAATAATAGCTAGGAATGTTCCGATACCATTTTTTTGAAAATGAGTACGAGTACTTATACTTGTTTTTTAGTACTCACCGATTCAGTTGTTTGTTTGTTTTTTTGCTCTGAACTCAATATCAGCAGTTGATTTCAATTTTATCATCAAAATTGTGATTTTAAATTAATTGAAACTTTAATCAAATGAAAGTATAACAATTCATTTTCAACATAATATTGTATTATTTTGTTTATCTAATGAAGTGCATATAGACAGAACCTCATGACACAATCCAAAATACAACATTCGAGTTATTTTTGTTAAATAAAGTGCTGCATAATAGAACATCACAGATGTGAGAGATTTATTAAATATAATACAGTTACTATTGATTTATTATTATTATTAATAGTAGTAGTAGTAGTAGTAGTAGTATAACAGTGAATATTACATTTACATTACATCTGTTTCTGGCATACGCTCATTTAAATTGAGCTTTTATTGCGGCGGAGCTTTTATTTTGAACTGTTTCTGTGTTGTTAGACCAAGGAGCTTTGACGTAATGATAGCAGATTCCCAGGTCGATACATGAAACACTGTAATTACTAAACTGCAAAAGGCTGCTATATAAATAAATATAGTCTTTATATGATAGGGCTGCCCACGACCAAAGATTTTCCTAGTTGACTATAGGTGTTAATTTAAGCCATTAGTCGACTAGTTGCATGTTTATGATATTAATTAAATATATTTTTTGAAGGGGCATCAGAAAATGGTTTGAGTTCCAGGGCTGAGAAAGAATGTTATAAGTAACATTGCTAACACTGTTCTACATTACAGAAAAATAATAAACCATAATAATGAGCCTTAAAAATGTACATTTTACAAGCGCACGCACGAAGCGAGCTGCAGTGACAACGGCAAAAGCGGTAATGATTCTGAATGTGTCGGAAAAACCAGCAAGGAGACTGTCTGAACATTTTGTTAATTTATAGAAGAAATACACATTAGGGTTGTGCCGGCAGATGATGAACTCTGGAATCGACGATGGTCAGAGTGATCGACAATAGCCTTTCCTTTGACCATTTCGAGACGATAATTGGCTCATTTTCCCTTGTATTAAAATATTATCAAATTAATATTACAAATAATTTAGACACGCAGACAGGCGCTTGAAGAAATGCACTTTATTATATTATTAAGAACCGATGACAGAAAAGCTGTTTATGCGCATGAATGATGCGCTGATACGGAGGCATGCAGTCCCGTGAAACATGTGTATCTAAAAGGTTCTCACTCTTTCTATGTTTCTGTCTTCTGAATTATATTTTTGGCAAGAACAGTATCGTATATGAGTGCTGTAAATGACCCCAGACATCTCAGCTTAAGTCCTTTTGAGTTCAGTTTATTTCCACAGAGCAGTTCATTGTGAACTCAACTCTGCAGCCTGTACGTCTGTGATTAAAATAATAATACAAACGCACGTTCACTAAGTGATAATTATCATCATTAGAATTATTATTTTACATTTATAATTGTTTTTATATCTTCATTTGTGCAAGTAATTTTCCACCAAGTAATTTTAGACGGATACTTGCCTGATAGTAATGGAAAGAAACAGTTCAACTGTTGTTAAACCATCTTTCAAAAAGTTCAACGACACACATTTTAATTGCATTTTTTTTTCAAGTTCAAAGTTTGAAATCAAGGTGTCTTGCTTTATTGTGTAGGCTTAACCCTAACCCTGCTTAATGAAAATTACCCCATAGTACCACCTAGCATCCAACCAGCGGTAAAACGGGTTTCGTCAGCTTTTCTGCGACCATCCGACCAATCAAAATTGGTCAACCAAGACTCTTCTCATCGACTAATGTTTGGTAGACTATCAGGGCAGCCCTAGTGTATGACTCGTGCTAAAAAGTGAATTATCGCTCTGCCTGCTGTCATCTGCTACAAACAGAGCATGCAATGCTCATAAGTGTTTTCCGTGTATGAACCAAGGATATCTAAAGCAGTTTGTCTCTGTGTCAGCACAACACTGGCCCCACAATTCCTGACATTTAATCATAGAAACCATTTCCTGTCTTAGGTCAGTTCAGATCACTATTTTAAGAATGTGAAATGTCAGAATAATAGCAGAGAGAATTATTTATTTCAGATTTTATTCCTTTCATCACAATCCCAGTGGTTCAGAAGTTTACATACACAAGTATTTGGTAGCATTGTCTTTAAATTGTTTAACTTGGGTGAAATATTTTGGGTAGCCTTCCACAAGCTTCTCACGATAAGTTGCTGGAATTTTGTCCCATTCCTCCAGACAGAACTGGTGTAACTGAGTAAGGTTTGTTGGCCTCCTTGCTCGCTCACGCTTTTTCAGTTCTGCTCACAGATTTTCTATCGGATTGAGGTCAGGGCTTTGTGATGGCCACTCCAATACTTTGACTTTGTCCTTAAGCCATTTTGCCACAACTTGAGGTATGCTTGGGGTCATTGTCCATTTGGAAGACCCATTTGCGACCAAGCTTTAACTTCCTGTCTGATGTCTTAAGATGTTGCTTCAATATATCCACAGAATTTTCCTTCCCATGATGCCATCTATTTTGTGAAGTGCACCAGTCCCTCCTGCAGAAAAGCACCCCCACAACATGATGCTGTCACCCCCATGCTTCACGGTTGTGATGGTGTTCTTCGGCTTGCAATCCTCACCCTTTTTCCTCCAAACATAACGATTATGTCCAAACAGTTCAAGGACATTTCTCCAAAAAGTAAGCTCTTTGTCCCCATGTGCACTTGCAAACTGTATTTTGGCTTTTTATGGTGGTTTTGGAGCAGTGGCTTCTAACTTGCTGAGCATCCTTTCAGGTTATGTCCATATAGGACTTGTTTTACTGTGGATATAGATACTTGTCTACCTGTTTCCTCCAGCATCTCCTCAAGGTCCTTTATTGTATTTCTGGGCTCGATTTGCACTATTCACACCAAACTACGTTCATCTCTAGGAGGCAGAATGTGTCTCCTTCCTGAGCGGTATGATGGCTGCATGGTCCCATGCTGTTTATACTTGCATACTATTGTTTGTTCAGATTAACACGGTACCTTCAGGCGTTTGGAAATTGCTCCCAAGGATGAACCAGACTTGTTGAGAGTTGAGTGTGAATGTAGGCCTTAAAATTCATCCACAAGTACACCTTCAATGGACTCCTATTAGCCTATCAGAAGGTAATTGCCTAAAGGCTTGACGTATTTCTGGAATTTTCCAAGCTGCTAAAAGGCACAGTTAACTTTTAATGTAAACTTCTGAACCACTGGAATTGTGATATAGTCAATTAAAAGTGAAACAATCTGTCTGTAAACAATTGTTGGAAAAATTACTTGTGTCATGCACAAAGTAGATGTTCTAAATGACTTGCCAAAACTATAGTTTGCTAATATGAAATCTGTGGAGTGGTTAAAAATTGAGTTTTAATGACTTCAGCCTAAGTGTATTTAAACCTCTGTCTTCAAATGTATACTTGCATTTTGGATACTGCGCAGCTTGGATTTCCAGCCACATGTATAACCGTGGTTTAACAAAGTTTATAAGGTTTCATTTAGTGCTTAATCTCAGGCAAATTAATGAGAGAAAATGTGCTTTTTCTTTTCTTTTATTACTGTGGAAACAACACTTGCGCTCTGTCCATACTAGTGCACGTTAAACAGTGTCTCAGCTGCTCGGGGAGAGATGAAATTGCAGTTCAATAGACACTGTAGAGTTGTATACTGGTTTGTATAAATAATTGTCAACAACACGTGAACATGTAATGTGCGGGATACTTCAAAAATTGCGTAAGGTGTGCAGTCCCGCTCCAAAATTCCTGCAGTGGGTTTTTCCCTGCAATTTTATACACATTGGTAATTGATGCTGCTAGGACACTTGGAAAAGAGCAGGGACAGTTCTAGAAGAACGTGCTTTGTGCCTGAACGTTTTTGCGTGCTCACGCGACTGTGCCTTGTAGTGCCCAGTTTATTATGCTCTCACACATGTTTGCAAGCTAAATATATATCCGCCCTAGCTCATCTCTCAGACCTCGGTTAGAAGACTGTGTTCACTTTGTGTAGTTTTTGTGCTCTCTTGCTGGTCTGTTTGCACTAAGGTTATAAATGCAGCACTGGCCCGATTCCATTCGATTGTCCCGAATCTCTCTCACAGTGGCCGTGGGCCATTGGGCAGTCCTTATTGTCGAGCTCTGAACATATTGTATTTTTTTATCAAATTAAGTGCTTGTATACAGAACCTCACAGCACTATCCAAAATAGGGCTGCAACAAACGATTATTTTGATAATCGGTTATTCTAACGATTATTAGAACGATTAATCGACTAATCGTCTATTTTTTTGGACGACTAACCAGTAAGTTTGGAACGATTATTCAGCCTTTTCAATTAATTTAAAACATTGAGTTATACATAGTCTAACTATAATATAAAAAAAGAAAAATCACTTTGAAAAAAAAATCAAACATCAAAAAACATCCTTTATTAAAGTTCAAATTATAAGGAAGCAGATTATGAAAATAAATTCAGAAACTATAATTTTTCTGTGTGGCTGGCACCGTGTCTATGAGTTGCGTGAAGTGGCCGGGGAAGAGACTGAATCTTGTCCTGGTTGATGCACACCCTGTAGCAGGGATGCTACACGCATGCTCAAGCACGTTTGCTGCAGCTAGATTATAATGTGATGGCTCGTGACGTAGTGAATCATAATATATGCAACACGTTCACATTGTGTATCTTAAGAAAAAGTCGGCAATACGCAGCTCTATTAAGAAGAAACTTTTTTTTTTGTGAATTAACCCTCTTGGGTCGACGGACACACCGTCACCTCCTGCTGGATATTTTCGTCATTACAGCAGAAACAACATAAAATTGTCCATAATTTTTGGGTATACAGATAAGTGTAAGACATCATTAGAGACTATAAAGGGTCTACTTTTGTTTGTGTGCGCTCACAATAACAATAAAATCTTGTGCTTTTGTAAAATAAAGAAAATAAAAAGGATTAGCTTTCAGCAGTCTCTATGTTCGCGAGCATATTTCAGAAACACGTCACAAAAATGAAACTCTGTGAATACTTATCACACAAACATGAAACATATGTCTAAAGTAAGCTTTAAATGTCTACTTTTAAATAAAACAATTCAAATTTAAAAGAAATATTCTATGTAATCTGTATGAAACAAAGCGATGTACAGTTTTTACTGGTCTAATTATCTGTAATGTGATCTCACCCACCAGCAGAGCATGCCATTCATACGCTAATGTGCTGAGACGATCAACGCAAATGTACACGCACATTTCATTCATTTTTCTGCGCGTTTGCAACGATACACAGGGAGGAAACTCCTGGATAGTATGGAAGAGTTAAACATTTTCCTCAGAAGAAGAGCGGGACTCCGATGAACATTTGTATTTTTAAGAGAGACTTGATCCAGCCGAGGATACAATTTCGGACGAGTAAGTCAATTAGTTTTCATTAGTTGACATGCTATTTTATATAAACATGTACATATTTTACTAGTGGGACTGTTTCCAGACTTGCCAGCCAGGATTCAGAGTATTGAAATATGAAATATGTCCTAATAAGCAAGTTTTAGTTACATTTAAATGCTGTTTTGGCTAAAGCAGGCATTTCAATTGTATGCTGTATAATATAAATATGATATGTAATATGATATAAAAATAATATGAATGTTTAGATTATATTTTAACTAGAGGTTTTGCTGCCTCATTATCATCAACAAAGCTTGTGCTTGCAAATATGTGTTCAGGTTAAATGAGTAAAATGCACTTTAAATATGCCCGTATTAGAAAATCAGCATATTATAATGATTTCTGAAGGATCATGTGACGCTGAAGACTGCAGTAATGATGCTGAAAATTCAGCTTTGATCACAAATGCATTTTACAATATATTCAAATAGAAAACTGTTCTTTTAAATTGTAAAAAGAGGTCAGAATATCAATGTTGTTTCTGTATTTTGGATCAAATAAATCCAGTCTTGGTGAGCAGAAGAGACTTCTTTTAACGGTAGTGTAGGTCTAAAATTAAGTAAAGTCTTTATGTAAAGAAAATATATAGTCAGATTACTTCTTTTAACTTACAACTTGATTTTGATCATTAAGTCTCCTCACATTCATTCTCTTTCTGTCACATTCCTCTGATACCCTGAGCCTCTTTTTTTTTTCTCAGGTGTGAATTGAAATCAATATTCATGATCGTTCACGCCTCCTCGCATATTCATTTTCAACACTAAAATTGTCTTACAAAAGTTAAATTACTATTTTGTTTTGTATGGATATGTGATCAGGATGGTTTTCACATCATTTTGTAGCAAAAACTCTAGGCTACAAGATTCAGTTATCAAATGTCCTGTGGACAAATATTTATTGTGTTATATGGACTTATTTCAGTGACTTAAAATGTTAGTTTTTTCAAAAACCACGCATAAACGTTATTTTCTCAAAAATACAAACCTGTACACACATGTTGCTCACATATTATTGTAGCCCAGTTTGTGCTGAATACAGTGTTATCAGACTTTAGCCATTAATGTGTTTTTAAGCAACTGAAAAAAGCACAAATGTCAAGACATGTCAAAACTTCTCCAGGCCCCAAAATACCCTCAGACCCCAACGGGTTAAAGATGGATCGAAGTGAACAAAGGTGAGGGCGTATAGTCTTAGCCCATTATACACTGGAACAAAACATACAGAACATGTTATTTTTTGGCTTATTTTTCTAAATGATATCTAGTACTCCTTTAAAACAACGTACATTAACTTTAGGAGCTATACTGTGGAAGAAAAAATTGTTATCAGAGAATATTGAATACAATATTTAATCAGGGCTCGACATTAATGCTTGTCCGGGACAAGTGGATTTTTAAAGTGGCAAATGAAAGAGAATTTTACTTGCTCGACCAGACAAGCAGACTGATTAAATCGTCAATAAGGAAAAAATAACCTTCTATATTTGTGATAGCCTAGGCATGTGCCACTTATTAGAAAGTTCATTTTCTATTTTGCTGCTGAAAGTATTCCAGAGCCCACGATTTTATAATTTGCTAGCAATCTAGGAACAGCTGCACCCTGTTTGATTGACAGGCGACGTATGTGTGCTGAACATGCGCTTGTGTTCCGAAAATGCTCAAGCTAATGCGCATCTGAACGGTCAAATACATTTTAAAATTCCGTGCACTGTCTTCGTGATGTATTCATGTAAACACAGATAGTGATGTTTAAAGTGAATGTAAATGACAGAGAAAATGTGTTTGTATTAAAATGTCAGAATTGTAAGTATAAATGTAAGCTAATAGACCTGCTGCCGTCTATTGAGTCATTATAATATCAAACAACCAGAACAAGAAGACGAGAAAACACTTTTGACTGGGTAACTTTAGTAGCTTGAAAGTGTATGAATGTATTATAATCATACAGTGAAGACCAGAAGTAGTTTTATGTTGCAATTCAGTATGAAATACTTGAATACTTGCTGGACTACTGCTGTTAAAATAGCACTGAATTTTCTTAATTTGTATTTTTTGTTCTATTATTTCTTTCATTGCTGTTTTTTTATTCTTTTATTACTGACTGTTTACTAGTCTTGAATAATTAAGAACATGAAACCATTCTTGCATAATTAACAATAGTTAGTGTTATTATTTGTTGTGATTTTAAAGTTGGTATTGAGAAACACAGACTACTGAGATTGTGGTATTGTGATGATGTATAGACTTTATTGTACATGGCAGATCTTGCTGCAATAACATGATGAAAAAGTAGATCTCATTCCATAGAAGTGTGAGCACCCCTGCTGTAAATTATGTCTTTTCTTTATTTGACTACCATACGTGACATAAAACAATTATCTTAATGATCCTTCTCCCCTACCCAGTGCAGTGCACATTTCAAGTTCAAGGAAATCCACTTAAAGATTATTTTTTGTTCAATGAATGCATGATGTTTCCAATGTCAGCAAGTAATAGTGTTAAATAATTGTAATCTCAATATTGACCAAAATAATAGCAATTATGATTTCTGCCATAATCAAGATAAATTAGGAATCCAAACCTGGCCAGTTTGTTTTCTAATATCAAAAATCATTGGAACAGAAAATGTTACAACATGACTCCATAATTTATATTATACATTTTAGCCTACTTGCCCTTGTGTTTACCATAATTAAGAGCATGGATTGCTCCTCAGTCGTTAGTTAGGTAGTCTTTATTAAAAAAATAAACTTTATGAAAAAAAATATAAGCCCAAACATTTAAAAATATTATTAATTTTAAAACAACTACCACAGTTGTATTGAAAAAATCTATTAAAGTTTACTGTGATGAATGTTAGTAAGGGTGTTGTTGATGTGTAGATGTGAAAAGTCTTCTACAATGCTGTGAAAAATTATTTGCATATCCTGATTTTTTTTTTCTGTTTTTGTGTATAACTTAAACAAAGCCAGTCTCAGTAAACATAAAATACAGTTTGTATATGATAATGTTGAAATAAAATTATTGAAATGGGTCTAAGGGGTGCGTGGTCTTGTAAATTTTCTCAGAGGGAAGGCTTACAGCCCAAGACTTTGAAAACCAGTGAACTAAGGAATGGCAATTCACGTTTTAAAGCACATAATATTAAAAGCATATCTGAGGCTGTGACACAAATTTGTTGGACCTTTTAGTTTCACTAATATTTACTATAAATGACACCTCACAGATGTGACATTTAAACTTTTATAATAAAATGTATTGATATTTCATCAAAGGATTGCCCCATACATATCTACAGTGGTCTGGCTAAGCCCTGAATATTCACTGACCCTAGAACCACCCCTGCTGGGGTATAATTTGTTTTTCCATGTTGCTAATCGGATTTCACCCAGTCAACCACATTACCTTTTAAAGTATAATTTTCTGATCAAGAATGAATACAAACACGTTCAGCACATGCACACTAAGACTGTTTTGTTTTTTTACAGTTAACAGCAGGCACCGACCATGCACTCAGTCGAGGACTGTCTACACCGATTGCACTGATGACAAAACATGTCACGCATACTGTGCGTTCCAATCAGAAACGCAGACGACCAAAGTATACTTAGCCATTAAAGTGAGAGTTCATCAAAAATTTTAATTCTCACATCATTTACTCATCCTCATGCCTTCCCAGATGTCACAGTGCAAATCGGAAAGCTATTTTGCGAATAACCTGATTGGAGTCTTAGCTGTTGCAGATATGAGCAGATCCACTCTTGTTTACTGTAACTCCGCCTTGGCACATGCTTCAAGCACCGTAACTTTGCGCTTCCAGCCCTCGCAATACTGCCATCAGCAAAAATCACAAAGGTGGCATTAAAGTAATCCATATGACTCCTGTGGTTTAAATCATGTTTTCTGAAGTGATATGAGAAACGGATCAATATTCAAGTACTTTTTCCTATAAAACTCAACTTTTACATTTTTAAAAAAAAAATTTTTTTTTGGTATATATTGCCACCTAGTTGGCAGGGAGGAGAATTACATTTATTTATTTGGCAGATGCTTTTTTCCAAAGTGACTTACGTAAACATGAAGAATACAACATAAGTGATTCATCTAAAGGAGACAGAAGTATGGAATTTGCTGCATTGCCAAGTAACAATTGCATCAGAAAAATACTTTACAAGAATAATACATATATACATATATATCTATGAGAAGGTGTACTTAAAAGAATTTAGCAAAAAAAAAATATTTGACAGCCCTTAAGTTTATTAGTAAATAGTGTATGTCTCCCTTGTTTAGTAGTCTGGACACTGATTAGGGAGCCATTTTAGGTCTCAATCGCAAAATCGCCCTAAAAATTCCCAGAATGCACCAAAAAAACCAGGGAGCATCGTTACTCACGGTGTTCATTTACCTGGAATGTTGTCATGTCTTCTGAAGTTTCTCAAGTTTTTAGAGGATGAGCGTAAGGGTAAATGTCAGCCTTATTTTCTCTTTAAAAAGCAAATTACAGTTGAAGTCAGAAGTTTACATACATTTTTCCAACAATTGTTTACAGTCAGATTGTTTCACCTTTAATTGACTATATCACAATTCCAGTGGGTCAGAAGTTTACATGCATTAAGTTAACTGTGCCTTTAAGCAGTTAAGATGTACTTAACTAGAGGTGTACCTGTGGATGTATTTTAAGGTCTACCTTCAAACTCAGTGCCTCTTTGCCTGACATCATGGGAAAATCAAAAGGAAACAGCCAAGGACCTCCACAAGTCTGGTTCATCTTTGGGAGCAATTTCCAAATGCCTGAATCTACCGCATTCATCTGTACAAACGATAATACCTCTCAGGAAGGAGGTGTAATCCGTTTCCTAGAGATGAACATGTTTTGGTGCAAAAAGTGCAAATCAATCCCAGAACAACAGAAAAGGACCTTGTGAAGATGCTGGAGGAATCCGGTATCTATATCCACAGTATCTATCACAGTAAAGTGAGTCCTATATTGACATAACCTAAAAGGCTGTTTGGCAAGGGAGAAGCCACTGCTCCAAAAGAGCTTCCCATTAATGCTAGGATAATCCCGTCGTGTCTCTAGCTGAAAACTCTGAGCTGCACCAGAGGAGTTCATTTAAGTGTTAACAGCCATTTATTCTAGGTGTGAGTGTGAGCATGCGTGCGCTTGTATGTGTAAAGCAGATGACAGAGCGGCACATCTTGTAAATTCAGTAGTGTGCAGCGCAATGACTGTATAATATTTAATTAAATTACATCCTTCTGCTGTTTAAAAATCACTGTGGCAGGGAGAAGGTGGGGTCCGGGTCGTGATGCTGCATACCCAGTCCCTAATCAGGCTAATCGAGCCCTCGAGAGTGACCGGAGGTAGCAGTTCCAGAGAGGGAGAGTACGTGCAGCTGCCCGGCATGTGTTTGTCTTTTTGTTTAAGTTAACCATTAAATATTCATATTGTTAAGCCAGTTCTCGCTGCCTCCTTTCCCTTTTACCTTGTTGATGCAACCTGGGAAGGAGGAGGGATGTGCCGTAGTAGAGTCCTCGCCACTACCATCCACCCCAACGGAGCAGCCGTGACCATCCACTGGGGACGGAGGAGCTTGGCCGCCCGATAGCGAAGAACCTGCTGCCAACCGTGAGGGGAGAAGGGGCTCCTGGTCATCCGCCTGGTGTTGGAGAACCACTGCCAGGGGCAGGTGAGACCCCTTCCGTCCACCGAAAAAGCGTTCTGTCTGCTGGGAGCCGGCGGACTGACTCCGATTCACCCGTGGAGGTGCGGCTGTTGTCCACTAGAGGGTATAGACCACTACAGTGGCGTATCAGAGAACCGGCGAGTACGTTTTTTTTTTTTTCTCTCTCCCGCTGTCATTCCGTGTTGGTCATTCCCTCGTTTTTGTTGTTGGTTTGTCCCTCCCCTTGTCACCCTCTCAGGTCCAAAGAGGCGTGGATGACCTCCTGGCTGGCGGGGTTGGAAAGGCACATACAGTGAGGCGAAAAAAGTATGTGATCTCCTGCTGATATTGTACGTTTGCCCACTGACAAACAAATGATCAGCCTATAATTTTAATGGTAGGTTAATTTGAACAGTGAGTGACAGAATAACAACAACAAAAATCCAGAAAAACACGTCAAAAAATTTTATAAATTGAATTGCATATTTAATGAGGAAAATAAGTATACGACCCCTCTACAAAACATGACAGTACTTTGTGGCAAAACCCTTGTTGGCAATCACAGAGGTCAGATGTTACTTGTAGTTGGCCACCAGGTTTGCACACATCTCAGGAGGGATTTTGTCCCACTCCTCTTTGCAGATCTTCTCCAAGTCATTAAGGTTTCGAGGCTGACGTTTGGCAGCTCGAACCTTCAGCTGACGTTTGGCAGCTCGAACCTTCAGCTCCCTCCACAGATTTTCTATGGGATTATGGTCTGGAGTCTGGCTAGGCCACTCCAGGACCTTTAATGTGGTGCTTCTTGAGCCACTCCTTTGTTGCCTTGGCCATGTGTTTTGGATCATTGTCATGCTGTGGAATACCCATCCACGACCCATTTTCAGTGCCCTGGCTGAGGGAAGGAGGTTCTCACCCAAGATTTGGCGGTACATGGCCCCGTCCATCGTCCCTTTGATGCGGTGAAGTTGTCCTGACCCCTTAGCAGAAAAACACCCCCAAAGCATAATGTTTCCACCTCCATGTTTGACGGTGGGGATGGTTTTCTTGGGGTCATAGGCAGCATTCCTCCTCCTCCAAACACGGCGAGTTGAGTTGATGTCAAAGAGCTTGATTTTGGTCTCATCTGACCACAACACTTTCACCCAGTTTTCCTCTGAATCATTCAGCTGTTCATTGACAAACTTCAGACAGGCCTGTACATGTGCTTTCCTGTGCAGGGGGACCTTGCGGGCGCTGCAGGATTTCAGTCCTTCACGGCGTTACCTGTTACCAAATGTTTTCTTGGTGCCTATGGTCCCAGCTGCCTTGAGATCATTGACAAGATACTCCCGTGCAGTTCTGGGCTGATTCCTCACAGTTCTCATGATCATTGCAACTCCACGTGGTGAGATCTTGCATGGAGCCCCAGACCGAGGGAGATTGACAGTTCTTTTGTGTTTCTTCCATTTGCGAAGAATCGCCCCAACTGTTGTCACCTTCTCACCAAGCTGCTTGACGATGGTCTTGTAGCCCATTCCAACCTTGTGTAGATCTACAATCTTGTTCCTGACATCCTTGGACAGCTCTTTGGTCTTGGCCATGGTGGAGAGTTTGGAATCTGATTGATTGTTTCTGTGAACAGGTGTCACTCCCTTTAAGAGTGTGCTCCTAATCTCAGCTCGTTACCTGTATAAAAGAAAACCTGGGAGCCATAAATCTCTGATTGAGAGTGGGTCGAATACTTATTTCCCTCATTAAAATGCAATTAAATTTATAACATTTTTGACATGTGTTTTTCTGGATTTTTTTTGTTGTTGTTATTCTGTCTCTCACTTTTCAAATTAACCTACCATTAAAATTATGGACTGATAATTTCTCTGTCAGTGGGAAAACGTACAAAATCAGCAGGGGATCAAATTCTTTTTTCCCCCTCACTCTACATCATGCTGGGGCTCCCCGGCCTGAAGGAAAGGAGGGAGCTGCCTGGTTTGTGTTTCTTTTTAAGTTAACCATTAAATATCAGTGTTTCCGCTAGGTTTACAGCTTTTGGGGGGGGGGGTTGGTTGGTTGGGGAAAATTGACAGACACAAACACTTAAAGGAGTCATGGTGTTCATTTGTTTCTTTCAATGGCAGCAGTGAATATATAAACTGAACAATTATTTGAACTGTACATTAAACTAAACATTGGAACATTTATTTTTATGTAATTTATCCACAAAGTGTGCAGCTTTTGTCACTGCGGTGTATCTTTCTGGGCTTCTGGAAGAACATTTCCAGAGCCTCTTGATATGGGAAGTCAGAAACGTCTGGCCCATTTATTGAGATCCGCATGCATGCTGCAAGATGGTCTCCTTGCAGCCTATTGCGGATGTTTGTCTTGACCTGCAAATGCATTAACTGTTAAATGTGATAGCTTAACATATAGCTAAAAGCAGCAAATCCTATTGTGAAAAGTTTGTATTACCCTGTTCATGGTTGAGAAGTCCCTTTCACAGTTTACACTACTGACTGGGACCGTCAGAGCAATAGAAGCCAGCAGGCTGTTAGTCTGAGCAGACAGTCAGAACAAATATGTGTGTGATTGAGCATTAAGGCCTATATTTTATTTTTTCGTTCTTTGAATTAGTTAATTATATTAATTTAAATCTTTTGATTGTTCATATCTTCATTTTTTAAAATAATTTTATTAATAGATCCGGCTCTTCTGATATGCGAGCCGGCTCCCAACGTTCACCTACAAGAGTCGGCTCTTAGAGCCGACTCGTTCGCGAACGACCCATCACTAGTGACTGGACTTTTGCTGCTTGTCAGGGAAAGGGCATGCAGCACTTGGGCTCTTTTCTGTACTTGGACTCGGAGCAGTAGCGCTACTCCGGGTGCTACTTACAGGAGAGCAAGTGTTGCCATCTTCACCACCCTGGGAGCGTTTAAAAAAACACAGATATTTTTGTCTTCTTTTCAGGTGATTGACGCAACATATTTCCGACGCACGCTTTCTGTCCGATGGTGGGAGTGTGTGATGGGGAGTCGACTCCAAAGAGTCGATTCCTCGACTCTGAATAGCCCCAGACTCGGGGTCAACTCCATCTCAGGAATCGACTCTTGGTGTCGACTCTGTTACTGTGTCCGAAATCACTCACTTGTGAGTGTCTAATCCCTACATTTTGAGTGTATTACTATTTGTTATATGTTGAATTACTGTGACGTCATATCACGACCGTAGTCTCAAAGTCTAGTGTATCCGCGGCATTACACCATGCCAAAGAGCTGTCGTAGAAACTTTGTATTTATCCTACATGTAGCTTGTAGCTTATCTCTTTAGAAATAGATAACAGTCATAGTGACTCTAGTTGTAATTACTCTAGTGGAACTCCGCCGTGCGCGATACAGAGAGCTGAGGAGAATAGTAAACGTGCGACCATGTAGAGACAGAAATTACATGCCGTCGTGTAAATAAGATAAATAATTTAAGGGCTATTTAGTTTGTTTAATAAAAGAACAAGGTATAGACCTGTTCTATTGGAAAGGTAACCTTAAATTACTTCTGTTGTGATCTGGCGCTATATAGAAAATATTATTAACTTTACCTTCAAGGGGGGGCGGAGGGTGCTTTTGGGGGGGCAGCGCTGTAATATAAATCACGGTTCGAGGTGAACGTGTTTTTGTATTTTATATAACGCGGAGTTGCGTTCACAATGAACTGTTCTGTGGAAATAAAGCAAATGAACTCAAAGCACCTTCTGAGCTGAGATGTCTGAGGTCATTTGCAGCACTCATAGACTACTGTTCTTGCACACACAAATTTTTTTCAGAAGACAGAAACAAAGAAAGAGTGAGAACCTTACATGCGTGTGTTCCTCGAGACTGCACGCCTCCCATCACCGGGATCACCCCTGTAAAACCATCCTCCTTTCTTATTGCTGCTACTAATAATTCCAGGGATAGACAAAACAATAATGGGGAAAGAGGGCAACCCTGCCGAGTGCCCCTATTCAGAGTAAAATAATCTGAAATTAATCCATTTGTTTGCACCGCTGCTACAGGGTGTCTATAATGTAACTTAATCCGACAAATTATTGTACTCCCGAACCCATACATTTCCAAAATCTTTAAAAGATAATCGCCTTTTCGGTGTCAAGTGAGATGGCAGCGACTGGAGATTCGCTGCTGACCATACGATATTGATGAAATGCCTAATGTTATCAGAAGAACTACGCCCTAGAATAAACCCCACCTGATCTATATGTACAAGAGATGTCATAACTTAATCGGTTAGCCACAATTTGACCACATTTTTACATCTAGCTCGATCATGGAAATTGGACTGTAATGTTTGCACACTTGGATCTTTGTCCTTTTTAAGAATCCGACTGATCCGGCCTTGTCATGGTTGGAGGAAGCTTCTATTAAACTTCTAACAAAAGTGGAGCCAGTTCTGTAGCATAAGATCTAAATAATTCAGCAGCTAAACCATCTGGCCCGCTTAATTACCTCGTCAAGCTCCTTCAAGTTTATTTCAGAATCAAGAGAATTGTTTTGCTCGGTCATCAGTTTTAGGGAGTTCTAATGGTTCCACCAATTTTCTAATATCTTCATCAATAGACGAAGACACACTCTGCTTTATATATCTAGCCAAAAGCTTCCATGTTTTTCTCCCCACGACTGGAAGTATAACCATCTTGCCCTGAATAACCAAAACTCCACTTTCCGTGACAAAATAGCATTATATCTGTATTTCAATCTAGTCAATTCTCTGAGGCCATCAGATGACATTCTGTGCTTCAGCTCTTTCTCTGCACTTTTATTATTCCCTTCCAACTCCACGAGTTCTCGGGCTACCATGTTTTGGTAAATGAGGCACACTATATGATCCGACCCCTAAGAACCACCTTAAGTGCCTCCCAAGCCACGCCCACAGAGGATACTGAGAACCAGATCGTCTCCATATAAACATTGATTTCAGTCTTTAACATTTGTTGGAAATCAGGATTTTGCAACAGGGATACATTATAAAGCGCTTACTATATGATTTCTTTTTCTCCGTAAGTGGCAACATCTCTAAACTCACCAGGGCATGATCTGAGACTAAGATGTTTTCAATTGAGCAATCCACTACAGTCAAAATGAGGGACTTGGATATAAAAAATAAAACTATTCTAGAATAATTATGGACTGATGAAAGAAATCTATAGTCCCTATCAGATGGGTTCAAAAGTCACCAAATATCAGCAAGACAAAGATTTTTACACATCCTGGGAAGTGTCAATGTTGCTCTGGGAGCTTATACAATTTGCTTCAATATGATCAAGGACTGAGTCTGTCAAAGCCAGCTCTTAAACATGCCTTCCCCAAATCTTCCCAAATTTTTCAGCGTCCTGCTAGGAAAGATGTGTTTATTGAAAAAAACTATAATTTCTTGCACTGTCAAAAACAAGATTATACAGACTACTTTCCAACATTAGTTGAATAATCAAACTCCAAACTATAAGCACAAGGAACGAACAGATTCATCCACAACTGTCCCGAAGCATTGTTATTCCACAAAACACACTCCAGCCGCTAGGTGGAACCAGCACGTAAAAAAGAAACAAAACAGGCATTCTGGTTCCTCTGTCAAGAGTCAGTTGTATCTTTTTACAAAAGATATCCTTTGTTTGGGCATGTAGATATTTTGTGGCCATCCCCAGCATCCACTCTTAGTCTGGCCAGGAACCCCAGTGTAAAAGCGAGTAGTCGATGCAAAAGTTTCTTGAAGGGAAAGAGTTATTCCACAAAACAAACTCCAGCTGCTAGGTGGAACCAACAGAAACAAAAATGGTGCCCAGCTTCAGTCGAGTGTATGTTCAGCGAGTCAATCTATTCAACATGAGAAACACCAAATGGCTTACTCCATTGTATTTATGAAGGACAGTGCTTTTTTTGGGACACGCAAATACTTTGCGGCTATCCTTTGTATCTATTAGGGCTGCACGTTTTCAAGGTTTACATTAACCGTTAACCGAGTCCCTTAACGGTTAATACTCGGTTAACCATAGTGTTCGCCAGGGATGGAAATTAACTTTTTTGTCCACCGGCCACTGTGGATTTCAAAATCTACCAGCCACTCAATGTTTTTACCAGCCACTTTCTTGTTTTTAACCGACAATGTGTAACTGCATGTGAAAATTAATACTACAAGATCTACAATACTACAAGATCTACAATACAATAGCCGTTTATTTAATCTCAAGTCTCAATGAAATACTGGCATTTTCTCTTTCTCTCTTATAGCCTACACACACAATCCATGAACTGATATTCATTTCAGTTCGCATATGAGGAAAACACAATGTTACGGACGTGAGCGCTCTGAAAGCGGCACTGAAAGATGCTTTAAAACTTCCACAGAGACATCAAACAGAAAGCACAAAACCTTTCTTTAAAGTGAATTTCGTTTTGTATTAATTGTGTCTTAATTTTAATCAATGTTTCATCAACCAATTGCCTGGATTTAATAAATAAGAATTAAATATAGCAGACGATATAATCACAAAGCGGAGGCGCCGGCGCGTGAACTGGAGCTCGTCTCATAAATGAACCGAAACTCAGTGTATAAGGTAGCCTTGCCTCACAGACATGTCTACTTAAACAGAATAATTCAAAACTAAAGAAAACAGACACAGACTGCTCTCTGCTTATGTAATCCGTAAGAAATGTGCATTTCTCTCTGGTGCGTTACTGCGAAGACCGCGAGTCAGCATCGTCAACTTCATCTTTGCAAATGACACGGACAAAGAAAAGACTTGTTTATTAATAAATAATTAAAATATCTCCTTGCTATATTTTACATATTCATAATCATTACTTTTGCCGGTTCTTTGTGACAGATTTTAGGAGCTTTATTGGCAGCGCCACGCCGCCACCCTTACATGAGCGCGTCACCGCACCCACCAGAATAGCCCTGTTTTTTTGTTAAGGATTTGTTTACTGTGTGTGTGATTCATTTAATGGAAAGCACATTCACTGAGTTGTCTTGCTAATCAGTGTCTCCTCGTTTATTCAAACTAATTTGTCCTTTAACAGACGAACGTCGCATGATGCTATTTTTATTTACCCGCCACGGTGGCCGGTAGGTGAAGCGAGTTTACCCACCACAACACAAAATCACCCGCATTTGGCTGGTGCTAATTTCCATCCCTGGTGTGCGCGCCGCAACCCCGAGATACAGACACACGAGAAAGAGGTAGTTCATTTTTAACACCTTTAATAACTGGTTGGTCCACATTTGAAACGAAATTAATTTATAGAAATAAAACGCAGTGGTAAGGACAGAGCAGTTAAAGTAGGTCACTGACTTTTACGTTCGTGGCCTGTGAACAAGGCCCTAGAATTTAATGCTGCATTGCAATACTTGCATTTTGCCCCGTCATTCTCGATTTTAAAGTGCTCCCACGCTGTGCTTTTCTTTGCCCGCTTCATATTAGAAAACTGGTCAAGACTACTTCTTGTGGACATTACAAATGTCTGGGAGCGCTCTGGCAGTCTCTGGTGGTGCAAAAATGTATTACAACTAAATTCAATGCACGCCATTGACGCCACTTAACCGAGCAAAATGTTTCACTCGGTTACGCAATTTTTAACGGTTAATCGGTTAACCATGGACACCCCTACTATCTATTCTCAGTTTGGCCGCAAACATCGCAAGAAGTTGCACTCCTTGAATGGATTGTGTTTCTCTCGTCGAATTCTTAAAATCCGTGAACAAGAAAATATTGTGATTCTTACAAGAAAGCTTTCCTTTGCTCCTCGCCTCGCGCACACAGACTAAAATGTACGCCCTCACTGTATTTTTAAATGGCATCATCAAAGTTTGAATGTCAACTTTCAAAGAAAATGTTATGTTCTATTTGAAAGTAAAAGCACTCGGGGAAAGATTCACCGCAATAACTCGTGTTGAGATACACAGTTCTCTGTGTAAGAGAGAGTCAGTGATGTGTGTTTTAGGATGTGCTCCTTGTAGTAGCAGCATTAAAGCATAGCAGGTTCAGTCCTGTTGTCTAATTTTCTTAAGAGGGTTTTTAGTATGGTGTCAAATTCAAAAAGGTGAACTTTTGATAAATGTAGCTAACCTGCATTATAGCTGGCTTTGCGTTTCTTTAAAACGTAGATTTTAAATAGTGTATCGTGACAGATGTTTTGTTAGCACATACTCTGATTCTTTTGGCCAGTGGTCAAAGAAACAGGACATTTCAAACATTAAGGTACAAATGTTCTTTAAGAAAAATCTGTCAGTTTAATGATTTTGAATGGCGTAATAATGATCTGAATGTGGTTTTCAAGGTTACAAAGCAGGCTGAGCTGCTCTGCACCCTCTTTATTCTTGTTGTTTATCTTTCTGCTGATGGTTTAAAATTAACCAACATTTTCTTACCAACTTATACTGATCACATTTGAAGTGATTGTCTATGAAGAGCAGCTAGAATGTCAACATGGCACAGCTGGTGTTTTTATTGCCAAAGGTTCTTTAGATGCAGATAAAAGATGGTTTGCTGGCTGTCAACTGAAGCTGCGGTCGCAGTGTAGACATTGCCTTTCATGCACTTCCATTCACACCCATGCACTAACCACTGTTGACTGTTTACACTGATATGTTGGCAGATCATAGATATTGGCCAAAGTGAGATATATCATAGAAAATAAAGATAATACTATTTATTTTGTAGTTGTGTAATTATCTGTAACTAGAAACAAGGTCAGAACAACCACCAAACTATTGTAGATGTTGTTTGAAATAATGCTGCATCAATAGTTAAAGCAAACTTTACCGTTGTTAACATGTCAAGGACTATATGTTCTAGCAGAAGGTTAACTAATTAGTTTAATAAAATGGTTTAATGAAAAATATTTTTTAGATTGTTTGACCCTTTTAAAGAAAGGCACGAGGCACTCAAGATCTCACTGTTTTGTAAAGATTGGCATGAGTACCTGGTAATCACAGCAATGATCGATCATGAAAACATATTAATTGTATTAACATGATTTCTGTGATATTTCAGTCAAGCGTACACTGTATGTTTAACACCATGTATTGGATTAGAGAGTGTACACACAGGATGCTTTTCTGCAATTAGAAAGCTGTTAAATAGTGAGCTACTGAATAGAACAAAACATAGTTTAACTTTTTTTTTAATCTTCCGCTTAAATGTCTTGAATGCAACGCTCATGCAGCAGGACACTATGCAATATACCATCAAAAAAGATTGTACTGATTTTACGCATTGCTATATTCACAATATAGCATCTTGTAGTTACTGATCCCTTCATGAAAGATGTCTCACCATCAGATTACAGGCTTTTGAATCAAAGACCCCTTTCATAACTCCATCACAACAAATATTATTTACTAGAAGTATAAAAATTATCTCAGTGAGTACAAGGCTTTAGTTTCAAGCTTCTGTGTGGAAAGTGTTTCAATTACATTTTCATCATTTGTACAGCAATTTACAAATACTACAATACAAATGATTTAAATCAAAGACGACACAAACACTATAGAAGTTAGGGAGACAGTCTGTTGCTCAGCTGAGATTTTAGTGCCATCCGTTGGATTAAACATCACTAAGAACACCACAAAGCTTAAACAGTAGCCTATTTATTATTAATAAATGATTATAATTTCCCCCTATAGCCAATGTATGAGTAAAGCACCATATTCTTATGAAGAAAAATAAACAGTTGAGGATTGATTCATTTGTTTTTGTTTGTTACTATATCACATTATTGTGGATAATTAATACAATAACACAATTTAATTATTATTTAATGATTCAAATTACATCATTGTTATAGACATATTGTTCAAAACGTCTGTTATGTCATTTTTATAGTAAATAAATGGTATATCAAAGTTTTTTTTTTATTGCCTATTTGCTTACAACAGTGCAACACAATGTTCACAATTTGTGAATTTCCCACATCCCCCGGGCTATTTGAAAAGGACTCCAGTGACACTTCTGTGCTGTATGTTTCACTAGCAGTTTGTCTGAGGGCATGCGGGGTTCGTTGTCAGGTGGCCACAGTAGAAAGCTGTGCTTTTAAAATCAGAATAACTATAAATTAATCAAATAAATTAGAAGCAAAAGATGCAGATTCAAACCTTTTTCCAAGGTTTTTTTTTTTTTTTTTTTTTTTTTTTTTTTTTTTTTTTTTTTTTTTTTTACATTACAAGCAGCACCAAACAACATTTTGACTGGTCACCTTTATGAGCATCTAATACACCAATTATACTGTATATTAATGGCACTTTACTCATCCATATGCCAGTTACAGAAATATTATATTGGTAGTTGTTAATAGATGAGTAGTTCATCAACACTCAAATATATTAAATAAAACTTTCAAATAAAAGTTTCAAAATGTTGACAATTTGTTTTCAATGATGTGCACATGAACTACCTGACAATTTTATTGAAGATGCATTTCTGCGCCAGTCTGTGCTTTGGTCTTTATTTTTTTTTCTATGAAAGCCTGCAGAGATCAGAGATTTTTGACCATTGCGCTGCATCTGGTTTTCTCTGTATCTTGCATGCAAACGTCATGTTTTTAAGACATCCATCATTATTCAAAATGCTGTCCTGCATTTAAAAAAACTAGCAAGAAACTCTGCTTAAACCATGTTTACATGGTAAAACACCCTATGCAGCTTCAATCTATCGATCTCTGTGCATTCTCACATAATTTCTTAAATCTGTATAAGAAGCTTCAAAAACATCATATGCCACATTTGTTTTTTGTAGCGTTATGGTGCGTTCACATTCAACGCGAAGCAAGCCAGGCAGCACAAATGGCGCGACTCGAACACACAAAATTGCTTCATTTTCTTTTTTTTCTTTTTTTTTTTGTATGCAGATGTCTGGCGTTGCCTTCTGTCACAGTAACGCAGCAGAACTGTCTGAATAATTATTGAACAAAATCATTTAGCATTTTAAATGATGGTGTTAAGGATTGACGTGTGTTTGTTGTGATTTCAGACTTTGGTGGAATATGTCAATCTGTGGAGTATTGAGGAGGTGCCGTTATCAGTACTGGAGGTTTATATCATCGCCCTGCTGAGCTTTTCACAGGCATGCCCATACCTTTCTGCCCAGTGTGAAAAGGTGCCAGTTGTGCTTGAAAGGCTCTCTCTGTAAGTATACACTGAAGGCTTATTCGGATGGTAATTGTTTTACATGGTGACATGATGGTAATTGCAGCATGTATAAGGGGTTGTCCGTAGGGATAGTAGCGATACCATAAACGAAATATTGATATTTTGTTATCAGATCACTTTTGCTCAGGAATTATGCTTTAAAAATGTATAATGTGCAAAAGCTTTTTTTTTATTGTTTTAACTATAATTTCCATTCAGCATGGATTGGATCTGTTGAACACATGACAAGAGCAACTGTTTAAAAAAAGTCACAATGACAGATAAATGGATATAAAGACTAAAAAGTAACTACATATCATAGCTTGATAATTGATAAGAAAAAAACGTTTATTTTTACTTCTAAAACATCTTTGCGATACTGTTTTTGCATTTTAAAACAACAGAACTCACATTTTACATGTTTCTAATGTATATGATAGAACATAAAAAATGACACATGTTGGGCAATTGTACTGAAATGTCAACCACATAATAGAAAAACATTTTTACCAAAGGAGTGTAAAGGATATTTAATATTGCCATCCAGACAATATTATAGAGGGTGCCACTGGCTCATAGTTCTGAATGCAAACTGTGACGATTTAGTGTACCCAAAGGGGTGCCAGTCTGGTATATTATCCAGACAAATTTCATGTATTCATAAATTAAACCATCCCAAAGGAATCTAATAAATGTCCTTATCAATTTATATAATCCCTATCATATCCTGTTTCTTTTTTTTTTTTTTTTTCTTTTTTTTTTCCTTTTAGCAATTCAAATGACCCTTCACAAACCAGAGCAGGTAAAACAACATATATTGATATATTCATGAAGTGCAATACAAGTTCATAATACTCATACACAGATTCCACCACTACAATAAATCCAAACATATCAAATAGAGACAATTCCAAACATATCGAATAAACACCAAAAATACAAATCATATACAAATTCAATAACTCCTCAATCTGTTCAAAATACTTTTAGGAATGCTTGTTGAGCTTGGGTATTGTTCATAGCTTGAATTGTATCCAGTTCAAAATTAAGAAAACCTACCTCTAAATACAAACAACTTAAATGCAATTAGCTCAAAGCAACTATTGAATTTACAATAGCCCATAAGAATGAACAACATTCAAAAAGAGTTACACTTACACTTTTCCTAGCATGACTGGTTTATTGTCATTCTCCATTTTAAATTGATTTAGGTGCACAATTTCTCTCCAAACACTGCTTCAGCGGGAGATTCAAACATTCCATACCCGGCTTAGTGGGAGAGCAGGACATCAACAAGAGTAAATCAAACTAGGCCATGTGAAACGACATTTTTCTCTCCGCTATAGAAATGACGTCACATCCACTAGCTTGTTATTTAAAAAGAAAAAACTCTTATTACAAATCACGCAAATGCAGATTTTCAAACACAGCCTTTTCAAGGTTTAGTAGTCATGCAAGACCATATTGCAATTTTAATCAACCGTCCATCATTAATGTATGTTATAGCGATTGTCTCTGAAGTCAAAGTGTTTTGTACATGATTTCCCTCATGTATTGGTAAGTGCAACTTTTACAACTGTCATGTCTTTAACCATTTTGTCCTCATTGTTAAAAAAAAAAAGAATACAAATTGAATATTACATGTTTTAAGGAGCGCCGTCCCATGTACATTTTTGACTATTCTTATTTCTGGATTGTGTATTTGAGTTCACAAATTTTTAACAATGCGTTTTGATATTAAATTAACAGATTATATAAACCAGTCGGTTTTCTGCATTTTCATGTTTTTATTTGGTGAATTATTGGTCAAAAAATACACCGTAGATGTTGGCTTTGCTGTGCGGTTCCCTCATATATACTTTGAAGACAAAGCACTCTGTATTCACAATATTTACACTTCAAGTGCAATTCCAAATACATTTGCACAGCCTATATTTAAAAATATATTTGCACGCAAATACAGACGACGCAATTTGTGGACTGAGGAGTCATTCATTACTGAATGATCACTAGTTGTGGCACGGACCTTACGATTCGAGTAGTGACAGAACTAGTTGACGGTGCAACCCCTAATACAAATATTACATGTGTCTGACCACGTGAGAAGCAAGTTCAATGATTTGTAGGATGTCATAAGTCTCTCGTCCCCTGTGAATTACTTGTCATCCAAATGCATGAGTTTGATCACAGAGCCGCAGTGTCAACTTTACAGATGTCACCCTGAGAAACATTTATTGTCCCAATAGAGCTGATCACATTTCTTTCTGTCAAGTCTTTATTCTTTTTTTCTTTGTGCCCTGTGATATTAGTATCTGTGACCTTTCTTCTGTAGGAGTTGTGCGGAGTTGCTGATTTCTCTGCCCCAGAATGTCCCAGATTCATTATGGGACAGGTTTAAGTCATCTGTGCAGGTAAATTAACAGGCTGAAGTCCTCATTAATTGTATTTGTCAGCTTCATCTTGATCAAATGTGGCTAAAGTAAACAACTTGACAGTCAACTACAAAATACGGTTCTAAATATTATAAAAGATCACTTTTATAGTTAATATTCTTGTAGATTTTATATATTTTTTTTGTTATGATCCTTTAATTGTTGAGCTGACATAATTAATTGAGAGACTATATGGAAAAACAAATATTAAAAAAATCCATTTGGTGATGGCCTGTTACAGGACCTAAGGTATACACTTTCCCTTTCACATTCAAATACATTTTCACCAAAAGCTTGATGTTGATTGGGAAAAAAAAATTGTCAACTACCAGATGCTGTTTGTTGTTTCAGAGGGTGCCATTGATCAGTGGTTCTCAACCAAGGGGCTGGTACTCACATGGGGGCCTCAGCAAACCCTTCAGGGGGGCCTCAAGTTGACAAAATTAATTATATTAAAATATGCTTTTTGTTTGTATACATTTTTTTTTATCGTCTTTTTCTACCCAATTCTACCCTCCCTAGCAACCGGGCCAATTTGGTTGCTTAGAAGACCTGGCTCGTTACTCAGCATGCCCTGGATTTGAACTAGCGACTCTAGGGGTGGTAGTCAGTGTCAATAATCGCTGAGCTACCCAGGCCCCAAAATATAATAACTTTGAATGTAATGGTCTGCTATTACATTAAGTTAATTAGTTGCATCCAGAAACCGGCCTTTAATATATAAACTGACAGTTCCTGAAATGTGCAGAATCTCGAAATTATTGTCTTAAGAATGTTTCAAGTTTCTGGGGTTTTGAATAGTGTCTTGGGCAATAGGGAGGCCTCGGAGACCAGAAAGGTTGAGAACTGCTGCCATAGATCATAGGCGTCTTTACACTAATTATATTTCACTGGTTTCCAGTACTGTAAATAATGTATTTTTGTGGGCTGTCCTGTCTGTGTAGATTGCTCATTCTCTGGTTCAGGAGAAGGGAATCTCCCAACTGGTAATACTCAACACCATTGCACAAGAACAAGGTGTGTGGACTAATTCAGTGTTGCAGTGCATCCTCAAGAATGACACGCCACCCCAAGAGAAAGGTGCTGCCTTTTTTTTCGTTTGTTTAACTTCTTATTTGTAGATTTTAGTGCAGCTAACCACTTTTTCAATAAAGGGGAGCTTTATGCTAGACAAGCTACAGTTTCTAAAGAGCTTCCCCAACACTTGTGTCAGCCATGTTACATTATCTAATAATGTTTTTTTCTCTGTGTAGTTCACGAGTTCCTCACTCTGGAAGGACCAGCACTACTGAAGATGCGAGTGAAGCACCTGATCAAAGAGAATTGTATTGAGCAGGCTGCATTACTTGCCAAGGCCTGTGCTGAATTCTCGGAGTTTGAAGACCAGGGACACTTTAAGCAGATGTACCTGGTGTGTTTGTGCACTGTTGCTCCACAGGAACTTGTAATGGAAGAGGTAAAGACAGTGAACTGTTTATTGATAATATCTATAGTTCTGTTCAGACGTCTGAGTCCACATGTTAAATTACTTCTATTTTGTTTTTGTGTTTCATTACAAATTAGATCACAATTAATGAAACATTCAAACGCTCAGAATGTCTTGGTATTTTGCATATACTCCTGCTGCTTGAATGACCGCATGCACTCGAGCTAGCATGGACTCTACAAGTTTGTGCAAACACTGATGATGATTTTATCCAACGTAATTGAGAATGTTCCATAAAGCATCTTGTGTTTCAATTTAAGCAAGCAAACCTAACCTTGTGTACAAAGGAGTTAACATGGTCAATGTTGCATGTTTGCTTTAAGTGTCCTAGAAATACTGCAGAATCATTGTATGTCATGGCCTTTCTTTGTTTTAAATATTTCAAAATCTTAACTTTATTTCCAGGTTAATTAGTTTTTGAAATCTCAGATTTTCATCTCATCACTTGTAGTTATAAAAATATAAAAGTTCCAGAAACAATAGCTCAGCCACTTCAGACCTCCTATAAAACATTCAACTAAAAAAGTGTGAATTTTAATTTGATTATCAAAAATCATTGTCAGTAGATTTTTATATTCCAAAAGCCATCCCACAACTTGTTTTACATTCATTAGCATTTTTTCATACTTTTCAGCTCTCAAGAGTGGACTGCCAAGATGCTTTAGAGATGATTTGTAACCTTGAGGCAGATGGTGATGAGAAAGCAGCCTTTACATTGTGCTCTGGTTTTTTGACCCGTCAGATTCTGCAGGAGGATTCTTACTGTGCTTGGTAAGTCACAAAAGTTACAATTAAGATAAATCAAGTAAAATCAAAAATGTGTTAACTCTTTATACAAACTTAGAAAAGAAAGATGACATTCTATTGTCTCTTGAGGTCCTTCAAAGTCATTTGAATGAGATTTAGGGCTGCAACTAATGATTATTTTTTCTGATTATTTTGAACAATTATTCGACTATTCTGCTATTATTGCACCGATTATTCAGCTTGTGTACCAACATAAAATGTTGTGTTAAATATCCTTGCTAACAATAAAGAGGACATAATCATCTGTTAAAAATACCTCTACATGACATTCACTGAATTAATTTTAATTCATTAATAAATCCTATTATCAAGTGTTTTTGTCTTGTTTTCCATTTAAAATAGTCTGAAATCCTTAAAACAGGATATGTTTACTTGAGAAGCAACATATAAGATATTTAGACTTGCTTTAAGAGATTGTATCTTAAAAAGTGTATTTTTTCACTTGGTTGTACTTCTGCGAGTGCAGTAAAGACAAAATATACATCTATTCAAGATCTATTCTCTAAAAGCAAGTCTAAGTATCATATTTGCTGCTGCTCGGGTGAATTCAAGGATTTTTTGATATTTTCAATTATTTGTATATTTAATATATTCAAACTTCTCAGATAACAACAATTTTTCTTCTGTAGTATAGCTGCTAAAGGAAATGTACTTTGTTTTAAAGGAGTTTTAGATATTTGGAAAACAAGCCAAAACAAAAATCAAAATATATTTTGTTGCCGTGTATAATGGGGCAAAGATTACACTCTCTCACCTTTAGGGTTGGGTACCGAAACCTGACCCTGGACTGAATCAGAACTTCGGTGCCACTTAAATGCCTGAGCTGTCGATTGAAATACTTGCCCTCTGGTGCTCCGAAACGGATGTAAGAAGCATAATCACCGCACATGATCACTAGTTAAATTATACTGCATTCATGTGGTCAGAATAATCTCCTACATCACCTGAAGCTGTCTGTGAAAGTTTAGAGTCCATCTAAACTGTGAGCTGTGTAATTATTCCTCTCCTCAGTCAGGCACGAACTGCAGTGCTTCTCTCTCGCATCATCATTAGAGTTTAATGTGATTTCATGTCAAGTTAAATGAGATCATACGACTATTCAACAATGAAAATGTTGTCAACAGATTTTTATTGTCGATAACGTTGACTAATCGTTTCGGCCCTAATGAGGTTTCTTGTGTCCTTTGGCAGGGAACTGACTCTGTTCTGGGGTAAACTGCTCAAGCGATTAGAATCTTCAGAGCAAGGGTTTTTGGACAGATGCCGTCAGATGTCGCTTCTGTCTAAAACAGTGTTCCACCTACTCTTTTTCGTTAAAGTCATCCAGTCAGAGGTGAGCCTTCCTACAGTTGTTTTTATTTCTCTTATTTCTTTTTCTGGCTTCTTAAAATAACATTTCTAAATATCTATCATGAAATGTCTTATAAATACCGAATATCCTTTTTCCCAATTTATAGATGGATAAAGTTGGAACTTCTGCTTGCATTGACCTATGTATCCGAGCTCTCAGAATGGAATCGTGTGACGGAAGCACCAAGGCCACTGTCTGCAAAACCATCTCTTGCCTCTTACCCACTGACTTGGAGATCAAAAGAGCTTGCCAGCTGACAGAGTTTCTTCTGGAACCAACGGTAGACTCGTATTACGCAGTGGAAACTCTTTACAATGAGCCGGACCAGAAGCTAGAAGAGGAAGATCTACCCGTACCAAACTCCCTGCGCTGTGAGCTGCTTTTAGTCCTCAAAACCCAGTGGCCTTTTGATCCTGAGTTCTGGGACTGGAAGGCATTAAAACGCCACTGTTTGGGTCTTATGGGGGAAGAAGCTTCAATTGTGTGTTCCATTGATGAACTGAATGATGGTGACCCTGAGGGATCAGAGGAAGGCTTATATTGTGAGGAGTTTAAGGATGTCACACAACGGTTTCTGGATGCAACTAATGAACTAAATGAAATAGCAGACCAGAAGCAGAAAAACAGGGAGGTAAAGAAGTTGAGAGAAAAAGGGTTTGTATCAGCTAGGTTTAGAAATTGGCAGGCTTACATGCAATACTGTGTTTTATGTGATAAAGAGTTTCTTGGTCACCGGATAGTGCGTCATGCACAGACTCACTTCAAAGAAGGATACTATACATGTCCAATATGTGTGGAGACTTTTGATGCAAGAGAGACTCTTGATCCGCATGTTGCATCACATGTGAAACTGTCTTGCAAAGAACGTCTCGCTGCAATGAAGACAACTAAGAAATTAACCAACCCAAAAACTGCTGCTCCTGTCATAGCTGCCCTTAAAGCAAAAAGCAGTGAAAATCAAGTGCGTAAGACCAAGACAAAAAATAACTACAATAGGGGCTCCATTTTTAATGGAAATGCCAATGACTCTGAGTGTCTTGACTTCAATGATGGTAATGAAGGGAATATTTGCCCAGTTCATGGCTGCAGAAAAGGATTTAAATATTTCCGTAATCTTATTGCCCATGTGAAGGATCATGGGGACAACGAAGAAGCAAAACGCTTCCTTGAAATGCAGAGCACAAAAGTTGTGTGCCAGTATTGTCGTCGCCAGTTCGTCAGCGTTGATCACCTAAATGATCACCTTCAGGTACACTGTGGCATCAAACCTTATATTTGCATACAGCTTAACTGCAAAGCCAGTTTTGATACCAATGCTGAACTTATTATACATAAGAAAGACCACCCAGTCTTCAAGGCTAAGTGTATGTTTCCTGGTTGTGGTAAGATTTTTTATGAAGCCTATAAACTGTATGACCATGAGGCACAGCATTACCAAACATTTACCTGCAAAGCACCAGACTGTGGTAAAGTGTTTCATTCTTATTCCGAGTTAGATCTCCATGCAGAGGGTCATGTTACAAAAGTGGAATGCCAGAGCACTGACGGCCAAAGTATTGAACAAACAGAACTTCAACCAGATCACACCAACCAAGTGCATCAGGGTTCTCTTCAGCACGGCCCTCTCTCTTTCACCCAGATGAATACCAACAGCACAGGGTCTCAAATGGATCGTGGGATGGTGATAGTAAAGCATTCTGTTGAAAATATGCTAAATAGCGCTTTTGCAATGTCTGCTCATGGTTGTGTGTATCCCGGTACAACATGTAAACCTGATCAACAAGCTCAAAGTCCCATCCATCAGCCCATCCCTCAAACAAATGACCATCTGACTCAGTCAGCCATGGGCCCTCACCTGTCTCACTTAAATCAATTTAGACCAGAGGAATCTCTACTAGACGCCTTGATGAATGATTCAGATCCCATGCCCTCTACATCTTCATACCAGAGTGTATTGGATGACTTTCTGCCTGTCCCAACAACAGATGTTTTGCAGACAGCTGATTTAGGTAACGACAATAACAATGACTTATTTGGGCAATACAATCCTAATCCTTTAGGTCAGAGTCAAACACAATATCCAAGCCTGTGTAGTAACACCATGATGCCTTCAACACAGGCTTCCCACTGTGCAACACAACTTGTGGCTTTGGGTCAGGTGCTTCCACCAATTTCCCAGACACTTCCATTACAAATGACTCCCTTGCCAACTAATGGACAAATATCGGATAATAAATCTGTGCAACCAGTAGATGCGAACAGCGCTGTTCAAGTCATGAAGGAGAGACACAAATGTCAATTTGAATCATGTACTCGAGACTATAGCTCTTACAGAAGTGTTACGAAGCACATGAAGGCGGTTCATCCTGAGTTTTACACATTGTGGAAGCTAGCAAAGAAGAACAAGGTGGCAGTCCAACCCACACTCAGATCTGTTTCTATGAATGGAAGCCTCAAATCAGTTGTACATCCACAAGACGAATTGGGTCAAAGAGTCCCTGGTCCTGGTGCTCAAATGCAGAATCCCCTTAGCCAGCCTCCTTCCTACCCAACAAGTTGTACAAACCCCAGCTTTCCCTCTGCCCCTTCTCACATAACTGCTCCCACAGAACATGCCCATACAAATGAAATGGCCAATATATTGGATCCCATTGTGCTCTCTCAGCTTGGAAACACAAATCAATCTCAAATGGGAGTAGACCACTTGTGGGACCCTAGGAATGATCCAGTACTCCAAAAACAGACATGTAGTTCTCCAGGAAGTGCCCAAAATATTGACAGCCTTTCTAACAGTCATTACACTCACCTAAACATAGCTTCTAGTGAAGGTTCACCACATAGAGGAATGAGCTATACTTCTCTACAACCACAAAATAATCCAAAAAATCACCCTACACCAGCCCAAGTGGACAGTGTTTGCAAACAAAATGATTCCACAAGTGACAGTTTGCATTCAGTTGCCAACTTAAACCCACCCCAACAAGTCATGAGTCCGAATATGATGGGAGCAGTTAACTCTGTAGCAGAGCCAAATTTGGGATCTACTCAAATGTCTGCGTTGCCCTCATACACTGATAGTTCAGATCCCAAAGATTCTTCAGTATCTACTTACTCTCCACAAACAAGCAGTTTAAAAAGTTCAGGTCCCAAAGATGCATCTGCATCATCTTACCCTCACCAAACAAACAACAGTTCTTTCTCTGCAATAACCCATACTCCGTGTGTGGTGAAGTTGGAGAGAAATCCAAGTGTAGGTCCACCACTTCCAAACAGTGGTACTTCCCCATCAAACATGAGTTTTCGAGCTTCTCAGATTAACACTGGAAATATGTCCAGTGATGTGGACAAGAAAAAGGTTAAAAGAAGCAGAAGAACAAAATGGCCTGCCATTATTAAAGATGGCAAATTCATTTGCTGTAGATGTTACAGAGAATTCCCAAGTTCTAAATCTCTTGGAGGACACTTGTCAAAGCGTGCTTCTTGCAAACCATTTGATGAAGCTGACCTTACAGCAGACCTCCCAAGCTCGTTTCTTGATCTTCTTAACTCGCCCCATCCAACACCTTCCTCATATGTGGACCTGGAAACTTCAGTGCACCTGCCTAATAAAGGCCCTCTTGATCCAAAACTGTACCCTAATGTCACTTTTCCACAGGCCAATAGCTCCACCTACACTAGCAATGATAAACTAACAGGGGGAGTGTTCAAGCAAAAACAATCAAATCTGTCCATGAGCTCTGGACAAGAACAGCAGACTGTTCCAAACACTTGTCAAGGTCCATCTGCTCAAAGCCGTCTTTCAGAAACTAGTGTTATACAGCACACTGGTAATGTCAAAAAAATGCCACAAGCAAGTTACTCAGAGATGTCCAACCCACATTTTAATGATCCTCTTCTCTCTCAGTTGTTGGCAGAAGACAACTCTGCATCCACCCTTTATAGTTGTTCCTTAGATCATGTCAGTCAAATTCTTCAAGCTGAGACTTTAAATAAAATAAAAGAGATAAAGGAAAAGACAGCCATCATCAATGCAAGTGGATTATCGAATGATGGACTTCTGGCAGCCATGGAAAGTCTTGCTCAAAATCTAGTATCTGGAAAGAGTGTCAAAGATAGATTGCGTGACCAGATATTGGCTGGAGACCTTCACAAAAAAAGCAACTTGCCTCATGGATCAAGTGTTGACAGTTCCTGCTCACAAATGTCTGTTGCAAGTCCTGTGACTGTTGATCCACAGCATTCTTCAAACGTGATACATAGTGCACCTCCAAGTGAGCTGGGACCTGTGGGGAATGCTGCTGGTACTTCAACAGAAATTGTTTTGCAATTGGGTAACATCAGTCCAAATGAGGGCTTACTTCACACCCAATCATCTGTGTCTTCAGGAACTACAATGAACAATGTGACCATTATAACAGTGGATGAAATTTTGGAAATCCAAATAGCTCTTGAGAAACTTGACCTAGACAGAGAAATCAATGAAGAGACCAGAACTGTAGATGATCGTACAAGGAATGATAGACAGCCTAATAAGCCAGAGTCCAGTGATTCATCCATTGAGATACCACGCTTTGTAAAACCATTTGCATGTGATGCAAATGGTTGTACTTATAGGGCAATGACAAAAGATGCTATCTTTAAACACCTTTTCAAACTGCACAATTACACAGATGACATGCTTACTCAATTGAAAGATCAGTTTAATGTTGCCCCTTTCAGCTGTCACAAATGTTCCAAGGCGTTCACCCGCAACTCCAACCTCAAAGCCCATTATCAAACAGTGCATAATTTTACAAAGGAAGAAATAAAGATGATGAAAATTAAACGTCAGTCTAATCACAGGGCCCTGGAGAGTGACAGACGAAGAACGCGTCCAATGCCAGAATTACCCAATCCAATCAAAAAAGAATCTTTTTTGGATGTATGTCAACAGCAGATAGATGTGCCTGGTGCATCAGTGTCCATGAAAGAGGATAAAGCAAAACTATCCCATTGCATTACTCCAGGATTTGTCCAGCAATCTGCTAATATGCCTGAAGTTAGAGGTCTTGCATTGGGAATGCAGACAGGATCTTTGCAAAATCACACACCTGTTCAGCCATCTGTCATTGTGTCTGGCTTTTCTTCAGTATCCCCAAGAATGGATCAGCAGCCAAATGGATGGTTTTCCACAAAGTCCTCTGTTTCTAGTCAGATCCACGGGTTCCCACTAAAAGAGCTTCTGCCCATGCCTCCTTTCACCCCAAATCCATCAACACCTGTACAGGTAGCAAATGAGTCCTTAGACAAATATCCTAAACTTGCCAAGCCCAGAGTGGCAAGGCCAAGAGAGTCTCCCAAGAAAACTAAAGATAGAAAAGCAGAGGCTGATGATACTTTTAGTCCTTACAGACCTTATCGTTGTGTTCACCAGGGCTGTGTTGCAGCTTTCACAATTCAACACAATTTGATCCTACATTACAAAGCTGTGCATCAGTCTGCATTGCCTAAATTTGAGGATAACAATCAAGATGAACAGATTGAAGAGGAAGCAGAGGAACAGCATAGAAATGAAGAGAGTGAAAACAAGCTGGAGGGTGACGTCAAGGAGGTGGTGGATGAGTTCATGTGTCAAGTCAAAAACTGCTCTTGTATTTTCCAGTCTGTTCCAGACTTGCTCCAGCACTATCTTCAGCTACACAAATTAACCCTTGAGAAAGCAGGTGCAATGATGTGCAGCATCAACTTGGGCAGGTTTCAGTGTGACCAGCCAGAGTGCTATGAAACTTTCACAGCTTTCTGGAAGTATATCAGCCATGTTGATCAAGAGCATACAGGTACAACAATATCTCAAGTTGAGCCTGTGGAGGGGATGTTCAGATGTCAGGTGGAAGGATGTGAATGTGCTTACAGCACACGGTCAAATTTACTGCGGCACACGATGAAGAAACACCAAGACATTTACAAACGTATGCTCATAAACCCACGAGAAAGCAAGAGGGGGATAAAAATTGGTAGGCCCAAGAAGCGTCATCTTGACGTCATTGAGAAAGAAAACCGAGAGACTAACAAGAAACCTGTTGAAAATGAAAAGAGCTGCAAGAAACCTGTTGAAAATGAAAAGAGCAGCAAGAAATCAGTTGAAAATGAAAAGAGCAGCAAGAAATCAGTTCAAAAGACACAGAAAGAAAATCAAGAGAATAACAAGAAATCAGTTCATAAGACACAGAAAGAAAATCAAGAGCATAACAAGAAACCAGTTCAAAAGACAGAGAAGGAAAATAGAGAGACCAACAAGAAACCGGTTCAAAAGGGTGAGAAAGAAAATAAAGAGACTAACAAGAAACCGGTTCAAAAGGGTGAGAAAGAAAATGAAGAGACTAACAAGAAAACTGTTCAAAAGGGTGAGAAAGAAAATGAAGAGACTAACAAGAAAACGGTTCAAAAAGGTGAGAAAGAAAACCGAGAAACTAACAAAAAAACTGTTCAAAAAAGTGAGAAAGAAAATAGAGATACAAACAAGAAACTAGTTCAGAAGGGAGGTCTTAAAAAAAGAAGAGAAAAGAAAAACAACTGGACAAAATATGGAAAGCCCATTTTGAAAACCCAGGAAGAAGCATCTGCGATGTGCACCAAGCGATTACAACTGCAGTATGCTTGCATGATAAAAGGTTGCGAAACAGTGACCAGTTCTGAACGAAATATAATGAAACATTATCTCCAGCATGGCCTCCCAAAACAGTACCTGGAGGAACAGAGAAGTAATTTTATATACTGTAAAAAAATACCCCGATCCAGATATAAACGTATTGCTTCCAGAAGTGACGACACTGATAAATCTGAGGAAAGTTCCATTTCGGAGACATCTGACAATGAGGAATTCCCTGAATCCGGGCAGAGCGAATCAGATTTCTCGAAGCCCACATCTGAGAAGGAAAGTACAGAAGATCCAGATCTGTCAGATTGTAAACCCTCAACTGACACATGTTCAGAGATATCTGTAGTAGTTAAACGGAAAAGAGGACGCCCACGCAAGGGTGAAGGTAAAAGTGCCAAGTCATTTGGAAATAAAAGAACGACAAGAGTGAGGTCAGCAAGGAGCTGCACAGTCAACTATATGGATTTAAACTCAGAATCCACTTCTTCTAGCACTACCATGAACCAGGAGGACATCTCCGATCAAAATACACCATTGAATTCGTTCAAGCCCATGGGATTTGAGGTGTCCTTTCTTCAGTTTCTTCAGGAATCTAGGACATCCCAGAAAAGAAAAGCAAAAGTACAGTTGAGTGGAAGTTCACGCAAACGAACGACTGCTTTCCACTTAAAGACTGCGACAGTAGTGTGCAAAAGATCTGATGTAAAAATGCATTCGCGAAAAGTTCTGCAACTTGTTGAATTTAAAAATCCCCAAAATTTGTCCACACTTAGCAATGTCACATTTGAGGTGCAAAAAAATTTTTCTGACGTCTACGAAGTTCTTCTTAAGCAGCTTCATGAAATGCGACCCACGGTGATCCTGCAAAAAGACGAGTAATTTATTGAGCTTTTTCCCCAATATGATGTTGTCAGAACTCAGGATGAGATTGATAACTAAATTGCTGCAAATCTAGTACATTTTAACTGGACATTTATCTCTATTGAGACATGGTTGTTGCTTGTTCAAGAAGCTGTAGGGATGTTTTATGTTTTGGTAGACACTACATCACCACTATCTTAAAGGTCCCCAGTGCGATGTTTATAACGTTACAGGACTGTGTATGTTAAGCTCACTTTATAGTTGCAGTAGATGATATACCTCTAAAGCATGTATGTCCTTCTATAAAGCTGTTCAGCACATTTCTGTTGCCTTTGAAGTTAAATTTTTGAGTATTGATAGTAATACTTTTTAATATTCCATTGGACTTTTTGTATCCCACCTGAAAGTGACTCATGATCAGTAAAGATGTTATGTAGTGCTGTGTATAATTTGTAACTGTTTTGGTCCCGTTTACCTTGTAAATCTGAAATTTGTCAAAATTGTTGTAACTGGTTCTTTGATCAACTACTGCCACCAGCAGTCTGTATGTTAATCAATAGAAACCAATTTAATACAGCTTGCATTTTGTTACTCTTTTTTTTTTTTTTTTTTTGGTTTGATTCTTTAATATACTGTCACCAAGCACCCAAGCCATGATCTTTACAAGTTCCATTTCCTTCACCCCAGCACAATAGTTATTAGTGGTCAAAATTTTTTTTATTTATTTTCAATGGCAAATGGCAGGACTGATATATTGAGTGCGCAGGGTAGATGATGGCGATAAAATGTTTTATATATATATATATATATATATATATATATATAAAAATAATACGACTTAATGACAGCAAATGAAATGTACACAAAATTGCTGAGAAAAACATGATTTTAAACAGTACTTATTCAAAATACAATAAATGAATGTGAAAATTGAAGTGTCTGTAGATTTTGGAACTTGCACAAGGATGAGTTAATGCATCTGTTAATTAGACTAGTTGCTTTCACATGATCTGTGTAGGGGCGTCAACAGGTTGTGTCTAGAAAACAATGGTCTCGCTGGAGTCTTGCGAGAGTCACTTGTTACATTAATTCACAGCGTTTTTTGTGGAGTCTCACAGAAACCCTACACCTAACCTTACTAACAGCAAATGTAACTCATGAGACTTTCCCAACCAGATGGTTCCCTTCCAGTCACGGCAGTGTAAACGCACTGCTTTGAATGCCACAAAAAAGCATTGCAGGTCGCATCATGGAGGCACTATTTTATGAGTTTGCCAGGCAAGAAAGCGGGAGGGGAGCACAGTAAACATTGGAAACATCGATTTGGATTTGTAAGAGAAGAAAGTCCTGGCAATTGCTTTGATACATTGCAGATCATGATAAGAAGACTTGTTAACATTATGGACTTGGGGTGTTCTTTGTGAATTTAAATTAATTCTGTAACTGCAGTCTCTGGGTGCTCGGAGACAATAAATATACATAAAACATGTAAAGATTTTTATTAAATAAAAAGTTAAATATGAAAAAATAATTGAGACATTCAGTATCTCTTATAAATATTTCTTGTTGCTTTGGAGCAACTCATCCTCAATGAGTCAAAAACTTGTTGATCACTTTGGTATAAAGTTAACTGTCATTGTAAAGACAGACTTTGTATATTTGCACATTGACCAATAACCATTAATTGACGCTTCAAAAAGTCAGTGGCATTGGGGTCAAATTTGGAATGTTTGAACTGAGCACTGCGTTACAACGCTTGATGGAATTGCAACATGGTACCAGAGGTAACGCTGATGCTTCACTCATGAAGCCAAAAGTATACTTTGGCATATATATATATACAGTCGAATGCTCTATTGATGGGTGCACATGCGCAAGTTATTGACACATAGGCACTACGATATTGGACTATTCCTCTTCAGGAGTTTAGATCCATTTTGTTGTCTTTATAGTCTTTCAGAGTGGAGTTATACACAAGTATATGTATGCTTATGTGCATATCCACAGTTGTTATTCCACCTTTGTCTCCTGTTCACCAGTGTTGACGTCATCTTATTGCAATGCCCAACTGTGAGTGCTGCCACTTTGTGGACCCATTTATTAGTACAAACAATTTTAGGGGCATGCACAGACTACACGTACGTGGACAGTAATGACGACATTTTTGACATTTGCCCAAACCACAGTATACTGGCTTTCTAAATACAATTACTATTTAATTACTTATTTTTAAACACAATTCATAATCGTTTTTAATCAAACTACACAATGATGAGACTAAGACATTATAGATATTACAGGTTTTTTTTCTGTTAATGCCTGCTCTTCTGTAAAGCTGCTTTGCGATGTGTTTTGTGAAAGGCGCTATACAAATAAAAATGACTTGACTAATTTGGGCTAGAGTTAAGCGTATTCGGGAATGCTGATGAAGTGAAAGCACCTTTCATCAGCTGATGTCAATCATTTCAAAATAGCCAATATTATCTAATAAATTGTGCCTGACCTAGTCACTAGTAATTATTGCTTTGAAAGTAATAATCTCCTCAAGGCACTCACTTTTTTTCAAAATAGCACACGGTAATAAGTTTCTTTTTTAGACAGATTTTAAATAATAAAAATAAAGTTGCAAAATCATAAGATATCATACAACTTGTCTAGAAAGAAAAGAAAGTCTTTTACTCCCGTTGAGGCCAACCAATCAACAAACAGAATACAGGCATTACATTTTTGCTCGCCTCCTATCCAGCACTTTATTTCTGAAAGGAAATTCATGTGAACACATTTGGTTTCTCATTCCATATTTATTTCTGCAATAAATCACTTAATGTGTTCCAATAACCTGTAACATGCTTTCCTCATCTTATTCCAAAACCTGATGTTTCACGCTTTTATTACAAAACAGAGACTTTCCTATTAAAATCATGGTTAGGTTTGGGTGTGGGGTTAAACTTTTGAAAAAATTGTAATGACATCCTTTGTTGGTTTATTTTTCTCAATCTGTCTGCATTTCATGCAGCGGTAAGTATGGGGCTATCCTTTCCAGCTGGAGCAGATTGAAGCCCACCCTCCTTAGATGAGGCGAACAACGGTGGCGTGGGTGAACTGAGAGTGAAAGTAGAGGGAGGTCGACCGTGGCAGACGCCTCTTTCATTCACAGGAACATACCTCTTACTGAAGCATTTCCAGCACTGTTTAGATACAATATACACCATTTCCACCATGTTCAGTGCAATGCACAGCATTGATGTACATCCCATGATATAAAGAAAGATCTTTTTCTCCGTGGCTTTTGAGATGTAACAGTCCACGGTGTTGGGACATGGGCTCTGATCACACTGCAGTAACCGAGGGACGTTGAAACCACTGTACAGGTAATAGAAAGCGAGGAGAGTGGCTACCTCGAAGCCTGTTTTGAGGATCAGACTCATGATGTAGGTGAACAGCAGTCCTCCGTCTATGCTGCCTTTGTCCTGGTACAGCTTCCTTTTGTGTTTGCTCTCTCTGTGCTCTCTGTAGGCCACATGCAGGGCTACGAGCAGTGAAGGCGTGGACACCATGATGAGCTGCATGGCCCATAATCGCACTTGAGAGATTGGGAAGAAGTGGTCAAAGCAGACATGCTCGCAGCCCGGCTGCTGCGTGTTGCACACAAAGTCTTTGAACTCATCCTTCCACACCTGCTCGGCAGCAGCAACGAACACAAGGATCCGGAAAACAAAGAGGATGGAGAGCCAAACCCGGCCCACGACTGTTGAATACTTGTTTACTCCGCTTAACACGTTCTCCAGAAATCCCCAGTTCATGTTCGAATGGATCTCATCAGGCTGTTGTAGAGTACAAGTCCATGTTAAATGTCTTAAAATATCAACATACAGTAGATTTAATGTAAATATGCTCATCTCACCAAGAGGTGCTCTCATTTTCTTGTACACTTCATGTAATCTACACTTTGTGGCAGCAACTCTCACAATCAAACCGTGTAAATATACAGTATATAATAATACTGTTACACTGCAAAAATCATATTCTCACATCCGTTTTTTTTTTACTTGCTTTTGTCAGTAAAAAAATAACCAAATATTATTTTTATATATATATATATATATATATACATGCATACAGTTTTCACAGTTTTTCACAAGTCCTGACATTTAATCTTATAAAACATTCCCCTTCTGAGGTCAGTTAGGATCACTACTTTATTTTAAGAATGTGAAATGTCAGAATAATAGTCGAGAGAATGATTTATTTCAGATTTTATTTCCTTCATCACATTCTCAGTGGGTCAGAAGTTTACATACATGTTGTTAGTATTTAGTAGCATTCCCTTTAAATTCTTTAACTTTGTTCAAACCTTTTGGGTCTCCTTCCACAAGCTTCTCACGATAAGTTGCTGGAATTTTGGCCCATTCCTCCAGACAGAACTGGTGTAACTGAGTAAGGTTTGTTGGCCTCCTTGCTCGCACACGCTTTTTCAGTTCTGCCCACAGATTTTTTTTGTCAGGTTGAGGTCAGGTCTTTGTGATGGACACTCAAATACTTTGACTTTGTCCTTAAGCCATTTTGCCACAACTGTCCATTTGGAAGACCCATTTGCTACTGAGCTTTTACCTCATGGCTGATGTCTTGAGATGTTGCTTCAGTATATCCACAGAATTTTCCTTGCCATGATGCCATCTATTTTGTAAGTGCACCAGTCCCTCCTGCAGCAAAGCACCCCCACAACATGATGCTGCCACCCCCATGCTTCACAGTTGTGATGGTGTTCTTCAGCTTGCAAGCCTCACCATTTTTCCTCCAAACATAACAATGGTCATTATGGCCAATAAGTTCAATTTTTGTTTCAGAAAATTTCTCAAAAAGTAAGATCTTTGTCCCCATGTGCACTTGCAAACTGTAGTCTGGATTTTTATGTCGGTTTTGGAGCAGTGGCTTCTTCCTTGCTGAGCATCCTTTCAGGTTATGTGGATATAGGACTTGTTTTACTGTGGATATAGATACTTGTCTACCTGTTTCCTCCAGCATCTTCACAAGGTCCTTTGCTGTTGTTCTGGGATTGATTTACTTTTTTGCACCAAACTACATTCATCTCTAGGAGACAGATGTGTTTATGTGCCCCATGATGTTTATACTTGCGTATTATTTTTTGTACAGATGAACTTGGTACCTTCAGGCATTTGGAAATTGGTCCCAAGGATTAATCAGACTTGTGGAGGTCCACAGTTTTTATTTCTGAGGTCTTGGCTGATTTCTTTTGATTTTCCTATGATGTCAAGCAAATAGGCACTGAGTTTGAAGGTAGCCCTTAAAATACATCCACAGGTACACCTCCAATTGACTACAGTTAGGCTATCAGAAGCTAATTGCCAAAAGGCTTGACATAATTTTCTGGAATTTTCCAAGCTGCTTAAAGGTGCAATTAACTTAGTGTATGTAAACTTCTGACCCACTGGAATTAAGATATAGTCAATTTAAAGTGAAACAATCTGTCTGTAAATAATTGTTGGAAAAATTACTTGTGTCATGTGCAAAGTTTCCAAAACTATATTTTGCTAATATGAAATCTGTGGAGTGGTTCAAAAATTAGTTTTAATGAGCCTAAGTGTATGTAAATTTCTGACTTAAATTTTGTGTGTGTGTGTATATATACACGCACACACACACACACACAGAGTTGCCTAACAAGCAGCACAACATGCTGTATTTAGGCTTGTTTTTTATTGAATGTATATTGACTATAAGTTTGTTGTATTTTGTTGCATAGGCAATGCTTTTCCTCATGTTTAAAATGTAAAAAACTGAGAATTCTCTGAGAACAAGTCAAAATATCTTAAGCAGTGCTGCCTAACAGGTAATTTATCTTGTTTTAAAAATGTTTAGATATTAAACAAATATACTCTTGAATATATCCTGAATATAATACGTTTGTTTTTTTTGCAGTGTATAACAACTCTTTAGACACATCAAGTTACATACTTATTACACACACCTCTTTTAATTCCCGATCCTTTTTTAAAATGGCAAACAAGATGTTTTCAGATTATCAGACCATTTTAAACAAAACAGATCTGTTACTTTGTTGAGGTTTATTAATGAGAAATACACCAGATTAGTGTTCATCTTGATTAATTAGAAGATATTTACCTTTTCATTTGTCTAATTCCTGTATTTCTGTGTGTCTTCTCTGGCTGTTCGGAGTCTGGATCTTTAAATTTTCCGAGAGCAGCTTGTCTGTGCTATTTGATAGTCAAATACACCTGCCGTTGGTGCCCCACCTGTTTGGTTACCATGGGTGAACTCTTATGTCAATGGAAACACTCTGCCCATGAAGGAAGTGATAACTGACGAATCACAAGGCTTTGCTGTGTACATTATGTTTGGTAAATAGCAAAGCTGATATGTTTGCAGAATACTGGAGTCCTGCTTTAGTGTTATTAGTGTAAACAGGTCCTATGGGTTGAGTCAGATGCTCCCACACGTGTCCTTGGCGAGTCGTTGCATCAGGCAGGAGTCTACATGCTCACCGCGGGGCTCTCCACAGTCTAAGGCACAGAGAATATTTCCTATTATTCTTCCAGATAATAAGTGATGTAGATCGATACTATTATTCCTGGCTGTTTGTAGAACCTGCTGTTCTGCACATCCTTCTAAAGGTTCCTAATTTTAAAGGGGTATTTCACCCCAAAATGAAAATTCAGTCAAATTGTTTACTCACCCCTGTGTTGTTATAACCCCATATGACATTCTTCTTTTCTTTTTTTTTTTAATCAACCCAAAGGGAAAAAGTATACTCGGTGATGTCACACGGATGAACAGAACACAATACAGCTGCACACAAACCAAAGAACTGAACTTACTAAATATGTCTGATGAGTTTGTAGTCAGAGAATTTTTTTCTTCTTCATTTTTTATACATAAACATATATACACGGAATCAAAATTTAACCCCCACTATTACGGTCCCTCAAAATCCCCAACACCACCCTGGCCCTCAACAACATCCCAGTGGTCAAACATGATTATAGACACAGACAAACAAAAGGGCCAGGTTGGGGTTCACAATCCACTCTGTCCCGCAGAAAGGGGATTTATTAATACATAATTTGGGGTTCAGCCATATGCACGAGGCAACATTTAAATAAATGTCAGAATTAAACACTCTGGACACTTTTGTCCAAACCATGTGCAAATGCAAAATAAAGGGGTGTGACTTCACTTCTCCGGTTAGTTTGATAAAAAGGCTTTACAATGGTGAAAAAGGGGCAGGGATTTCCTGTTCGATACAAAACCAGGGAGGGGCTTGCTCAGGAGGAAGCGATCAATGAGCCAAATGTCTGAGACCGAATGCATAACAATAAAACAAAATCTTGTGTATGCCTAACCCACCTTTGTCAGTCGACCTATGCAGCTCAATGAAATGTAATCTGGGACGTTTACCATTCCAAATAAAGGACTTTTCTATGCTATCAAATTGCTTGAAATAAGAGAGGGGGACATCTATAGGGAGAGACTGTAGCAGGTAGTTGAAGTTTGGAATCAAATTAATTTTATTAACATTAACCAGTCATAGATAAATGTAATGAAGACCACCTGCACACATCGCTCAAAAAATGTTTTGGTCCTAACCAGCCATGATGAGCCTTAGATATAAAGGGAGGACGATACCTTCGGCATAGCGGCGGGAAACACTGTCCGCTATGATCTGGCGCCTGACATTCTCATAACAGTATATTGAATCCTGCATCTCACTAGCCAGATAAAAACTACTTGATTTTGACCGAGAATGTTACAACTACCGAATGTTTTTGCTGAGGGATCAGTGCGGAGGTCTGTCACAAATACTCACCAGTTCAGAATGGAGACGAAGCATCTGCTTCCTCTATCTCTCTCAGTTTGATTGAGTACTCGGTTTCAAAAAAATAAGGCTGGGCATATAAATGCATCTATTTTCCGACTACATACTCATTAGACATGTTAAGTCATTTCTGTTCTCTGTTTTGTGTGCAGCTGTGTTGCGCTGTTGTTTCTATCACCTGTCTTTAGATAAACTGTTTCTCTCATGCAGTCTCATGCACAGAGGAGAGTAATGGTCTGTCAACAGTTTTACTAAATTATACATTAGATTTGGGTTTGTTTCTCACCAAACCTTTTTGTTACGCTTTCATAACAATCATGAGTCTCATAAAATTATTTATTAGACTTCTGAATTATAATTTTGCATCCTTTAGAAGCTTGAAGATGTGGTCAACATAAACTGCCAAAGTACATTTCTGAAATCCAAACACTAGATATAGGTATTGCACTAACCGAAGAACAACATGTATCACTTGTTCTTTTTTTTGTATTTTTTATTTTTTTGGACACTATTGTTTTTATGTAAATAAACAAAGGTACTTTTTTTAGTTTCAACATTATATGTACTTTAGACCTTTGTTCATACCATGTGACCCACATTTGTTTTTTAACCAATGGAAATAGGAGATATTTGTCAATGTACAGATGGAGTCACATTGAGAGCCCCATATTTCTGGGATTTACCATTGAATTTTCTCCCTTTTTCTCCTCAATATGGAATGCCCAATTCCCAATGCGCTCTAGGTCCTTATGGTAACGTAGTGACTCGCCTCAATCCGGGTGGCGGAGGACGAATCTCAGTTGCCTCCGCGTCTAAGACTGTCAATCCGAGCATCTTATCACGTCGCTTGTTGAGCGCATTACCATGGAGACATAGTGTGTGTGGAGGCTTCACGCTATTCTCCACGGCATCCACGCACCCCACCGAGAGCGAAACACATTATATCAACCACGAGGAGGTTACCATGTGACTACCTGGAGACCTGGCTGGAGTCACTCAGCACGCCCTGGATTCGAACTCGCTTATCCAGAGGTGGTAGTCAGCGTCTTTACTTGCTGAGCTACTCAGGCCCCTATTTCTCGGATTTAATCATTAAGTATGTGGCTATAAAAATGAGAATACAAGAAGGAAAGTTTGTTCTGAAATCTAAAACAACATGACAATGACATGAAGATATCTTTAATACATCTAGAGTTATACACACTTCAACTTTGGAAAAACAGCATAACATTTTTTTTCTCTCCCCATTTTTAGACCAGCACCACTGGCATGTAATGTAACAAGGGGTGCTGAAGTCAACTGATTTTAATAATAGTCCTGCTCTAGTAATCTTACCTGTGTAAAAATAAAGTAATGATGCACACACCTTATGGATTACACAGTAGATATTGATCCATGGCATTTCATATTTGGGCTTTTATCATCACGTATCTTAAAGGTCCTCATTAAAAAGTCCTTAAATCCTTGTCATTTTTCAATACAGTACTATGCAAAAATGTTATCGGCACTTGTGAAAAATGTTGCATAGTGAGGAAGTCTTCTAAAATAATGTCATAAATAGTTTTTATTTATCACTTAATGTCATACAAAGTCCAGTAAACATAAACAATCTAAATCAATATTCGGTGTGACCACATTTGCCTTTAAAACAGCCCCGATTCTCCTAGATACATCTGGACACAGTTATTCTTGGTTGTTGGCAGATCAGATGTTCAATCTTCTTGGAGAATTCTCCACAGTTCTTTTATCTATTTCAGATGTCTCAATGTCTTCTGTCTCTTCATGTAATCTCAGACTGACTCGATGTTCTATGGGGGGCTCTGTGGGGGCAATTACATCTGTTGCAGGGCTCCCTGATCTGCAAAAGTAATGTTTGGGAGTCTAACATTTATATTTCCTACTGACACATTAAAGATGAAGATAGAAATAACCATCTTAAGAGAAATGCTTTTGAGAAGCATCTTATGTGCCTAAGACGTTTGCACAGTATTGTATATGTAGGAAATCATGAGCACTCACATTGAAATGAAGACTCCAGTCATATCAGTAACCTTATAAAAGCTGTTTTATTCTACATGGAGAAGGTCTGCATATGGGAATCACATGACCAGCTGTTTACTACTCGCTTAATCTCAGTAACCGTCCGGTTATTTGACACTTTCACTCATTGATTAAAGTAACCGTGGCTGACTGTGAATGTTAAATTTCTACAATGACATCTGAAACTGAAAACTATTGATTTTAAATGATGCTGCATCCAAGCCACTAGGTGTCAGTGTAAGTCCAAGATGACACAAAGATAAAAGTTACTGAGTGCACCTTTAATCTTGCTTCAGTAATAACAGTCGAAACATTTCAGTCAAGGAAGATTCTGAAATGTCATTTATTTGACATGGAATAATTCTGCATGTTGAACATTCTTAAATGTGAATGTTGGATTATGAGCGTTATTGCAAACAAGTGAAAACAAAAACTCTGTAGATGTGTGTAACACCACAGGTGTGCATGCAGTTTTAATGAAAAATGCAGGCTGTTTTACATATGCATAAATTACTGATGAGCTCAGCAGCACTGATCGTGTTACCAGCAGAGTGACTCAGTAAAGATACACTCAAAAACAAAATGAATACTGTCCACTTCACTGCATTGAATTTGTTTGTTGGAGGCGTTAAGTTGCATAGGTGATTAAAAGTAATACATCAACAAAAAATGTAATATGCTGATTTTTTTCTTCTAGGGATTGACCAAAATATTGACCAGGGTGACATTTGGTTATATTGAGTTTATTGGCATCAGGTGATAAGTGTACCCACTTTGTTGAGTAAATTAATCACTGGATGTTAAATTTGTTATTCACTGTTCTCAAATCAGCACACATTCAAACTTTATTCGAGCTCAAATTTGATTTTAGTTTGAGTTCAAGCGTGTGCAAAATAACAAAATAACTTTTTCTGCACTCAAAATATCATCTTGCGTGCACAAAATTGCCATTAATAGAACGGCATAATTCTCTAGCACAGGATGTGCGTGTTCAGGGGCCGGTTGCAACAGCTATACTAGTTAACTTAGCTTAGTTGTGGCGTAATTGGCTAAATGCACGGTTACTTCCTGGTTTAGATAAGCCAGCTTGGGCATTTCCGGTCAACTGTCATTCCTGAAAAAGATGTCAAAGATGTTCTATACTTGCTCCCTGCAGGATCTACCTCGAGTCAACATAAATGATGTACACCGCCTGATTCAGTCAAATTCAAAGACTTCATCAAGCAAACATGAAAAGGGATTTAGTCTGTACATATCCAGCTATATCCATGACTACGAAGGTAAGTTAGTAAAAGTACACCATGTCAGTTCTGCGTGTGAATGAGATTTACCAAGCAATGCCAAGGGAAACTGCTCCACCCACAGCAACAATGGGAATGGCATTTATTGAATTGTTTATTCAAAGAATATTCAGAGATTGGAGAGTCATAAAAACAATCAAACAAAAGGTTGATTACTTTTACTTTTACTTACCTATGCTTTTGGCTAGAAAATTTCCATGGTTAACTTTCAATCAGTTTTTTTAAGTTCAAATAGTTTGGTTTTCATGACGTTTCTGAGCAGTTTTCATGTGCTCACTATTGTCATCTGCCAGAAATATATTCTAAAAAAATAGAATTCTAGTATATAATGTATACAAATTATGTTATGTCATCATTAATTTATTAAATTACATATTTTCCTATAAATGTTATTTATGTGAGTGTTTGAGGTTATATCTCATTAGTACCTAAAAATAGTATTGTTTAAATGCTGTTTGTAACGACCATAATAAAATACACAATGCTTTGGGGAGCCATTTGAAAAAGGCAGTTACAAACAAATGTAGGGTTATTCACTGGAAGCATGAAACTGAAAATGAGGGGAAAATACAGATCCCTGTAGGAAGTTGTAGAGATGTAAATCCATTCTTTATCATTGAACAAAAGCAGTATCTAACAACAGTAAAATAGATTAAATACTAAACAGAACTGCACACTGGTCTTGATGCATCTATTTAGACAAAGCAAGTGGGCCACTCTGGTCATTTAACAGAAGGCATGCAGCTACATAGAGCTGGTTAATGTTACCAAACATATTTAGGGAGATGTCAAAGAATTTGTGTTCCTTTAAACGGCCAATAAGGCGCTCAACATGCACTCTCAGATGTGCAATAGCCGTGGACTCCCTGACCTCGTGTGCTGGCATCTGAACTCTTCCAGAAAGAAATGCAGGCCTGTCACTTTACAGGGCACACTGTCATCTTTAAGAAAGTCTCTGTCCACCATTATTGCCATATCCTGCCTATGTAATGTAAGTATTCCTGACTCTGCAAAGATCTGCTTATCACTTACTGAGCCAGAAAAGAGGGAGAAACAAAGGTTATAGCTCCATGGGGGGCCGTTGTTGGAGGGGAACGTGTGAAAACTAATAGCCGAATTGAATTTAGCTGAGAATGAACACTGAGGGACGCAACAGTGCTCAGCTGTCGTCCACTCACAATGCTGAAATTTAAACATCTTTTTCATTTCGTTCACTTATTTTTATGATCTATTTAAACAAGTGAGTAACTGTTAGGCCGAACTATTAAAAAAAAAGAAGACTGATATCGCCTTACAGGCTATTTACACTATCTATCAGAAAATGTAATATGCTGCTACAGCAAAGGACATTTCACCGGAAGTTTTTGAGCTGGCTTATATTATTCCGGAAGTTTTCTCTTTTCCTTTGCCAGTTTCGCTTTCAACTCTTTCATTTCTTTCATAATTTTCTTCTTTCTTCTTTCTCGAATCCTTTTTCCTTGAATGTGTTGCGTAGAATACATAAATTACTGTTAGGTTTTTAGGCCAATCACTGTTGATTAGGCTTATTTCATCCATAAATTATTCAACTATAACCAGGTAAGCTATATAATAGGTATTAGGTGACTATAATTAATACATTATTTGGCTAAGAGTTATGTTTCTTTTATATTATTCCCATATTACATTTATACTAACCTTGAGGGACCTAGCTGTGGTGGACAGTCCAGCTCCAGTGGTTCTGGAGTTGGAGTCTGCAACTCCACTATTGTCCTGGCTTTTGCTCTGGCAGCTTTCTTTGCCTCCTTCCATATTTTCCTTTGTAAACGTTTTCCTCTCTCTGTGAGGTCATTAATAACTTTCTTCTTCCCTGTATCTCTATCTTTCCTCCATCTATCCCTTTCTTTCTTAAGGTACGCATCTCTTTGTTCAGGGTTTGCATCCCGGCGTTTTCTGTATTGCCGTGCACTTTCTGCCGCACTCAGAGGCATGTCCTGAGAACAGCAATGATTTGTTTTTTTATATAACAAAATATTATCTTGTTATATTATATTAAATGTTTCCATAAAATATAATATAACATTTCTATAAATTGCAACATTAACTACAAATGAATGCCATGTCCACCCTATCGAGTCTACGTGGCCGACAGGGTGGACATTTTGGAACTACGACAGGGTGGACATTTTGAGCTTCAATTAGCATAATAGCTTACAACAAACTGTGACTAGGTAAATAGTTAGTCTGGTTGTTGAAGAGAATTTGGTATATTAAAACGTACATATTTGGAAATTATTGTATTTGAATGACTTCCAGTATATTTTATGCCGACAGGGTGGACATGTTAAGCTTTGGCAAACCAAGTAAGCAAACTCATATGAAGAAAATTTGTTAGTTGTAAAATCAGCAGCTACTCACCTCAGCAGTTGAATTTCCCGCCACTTTAGAGATACAAAAATCTGTTGTCCTGATGTCACTAATGGGGGTGGCCTATTCTTAAAGGGGCAGATTCCACAATACGACAGGGTGGACAACCATTTAAGGGACATGGACAAACTCTTCTTTTTTATTAAATAAAAATATTGTTTTTATTATAAACTGATCAATACACTCAATTTGAGTAATATCTTATTAAACAAAATATTAACAGGAAAAAATAAATAAAAAATAAATATGATTTGACTATTTTATTCTCATTCAAATTTGATGAGCAGTGCCTGGGACATAGCAAAATAACATACATCCTCTTATACAAAACTATAGAAAATCTTGAAAATGTATCTAAAGAGCCAAATAATGCTACTGCAATGAATAAAAAAACTTAGCCTTATATAACACACCCTTTCATAGCCATTTGTATGTTAAGTTATAATGGAAAATTAGTTATTTATGTTCAGGACACCAAAAGGCACCCTACAGTGATATTGACCCCATTAACATTCTATGCATATAGCCCATTGGGCACTAAGTCACAATTTACGCACTACTAAATATTTGAGCGTTGCACCATTAAAGGTGCAATAATATGTAACAATTTTCATGTAATATTTGCCTTTTTGCCAATGTGTGAACGGCTTGTAATGCAACTTAAAAATGAGCCCTTCCCGGACTTCCTAGGTTGCCTATTAAAGCCTGTAGACTGTTTTTCATGCGAAGGGAGCAGGTCCAAAGGATGTGATGTTTATGCGTGCTCCCGAGAGCCTTGCCTCAGTGCTTCTCTTCCACTATTCAACAGCAGCAACGGACAGCCTGCAACACTATGTTGTTATCTTAGAGATGGAATTCAGCAAACGTCCTAACTTAAATGAGTATTTACGCACAGCTGGTGCAACTCAACTCTGAACACTAGTCGGCGCTGTGCAATCTCTCTGAATACTTTAAACCCGCCCGTGCTCTCTTTATGCTCGGTCGTCTATCTTTCCAAAATGACCTCGTCCTGTGGATCAAAATAACACATGAGTGTCAGGCTAAACTTAAATAATTCACCGTATCTTTGTTTCGAAGTGTCCGTGTAGGGTGCTAAATATTGCAGAACAGCAGAGTGTGCTTTAATGCGCTCTGTACGACAGCAGTGAGGATGTCATCCGCAGAGGACGGCAGCGGGAAAGCAAGCGCGCAGCAGCCGGGCAGCGGTCAAGGGGAGTCGGGCTGCAAGAGTCCCGGGCTCCGAGGAGTCAGAACCACATCACTGTTCCGCGCTGTCAACCCAGAGCTCTTCATCAAACCTGCAAGTCACTTTCACAGATTTCAAAGTTGTCAAATGCTTGGCACCCCCTTGTAAGATATAACTGGCTATATTATATGTCCTTGCGTATCAATACCTTGTGTGCTGACTAGCTAAACAAACGTTTGAGCGTCATCGGCGTGTGAACACTCAGCTCGACTGGCTCGGAATGCTTTGATGCCCTGTCATTGTATGAGGGTAGGCAGCTCACTAGGTTTTGAGACATGTGCACCAACAATTATCCATGTGGTTATCTAATCAGGAAATCATGTGACAACAGTGCATAAAATCATGCAGATATGCATCAGGAGCTTCAGTTAATGTTCACATAAACCATCAGAATGGGGAGAAAAATTGTTATCTCAGTTATTTGGACCGTAGCATGATTGTTGATGTCAGATGGGCTGGTTTGAGTATTTCTGGGATTTTCACACACAACAGTCTCTAGAATTTACTCAGAATAGTGCCAAAGCATCCAGTGAGCGGCAGTTCTGTGTATGGAAGCACTTGTTGATGAGAGAGTTCAACAGAGAATGGCCAGACTGGTTCAAACTGACAGTGTACGGTAACTCGGATAACCACTCTGTACAATTGTGGTGAGAAGAATATCTTGCTGTTTTGGAAAAACGAGGGGGACCTACACAATATTAGGCAGGTGGTTTTAATGTTGTGGCTGATCTGTGTATACAAATGTCATGATTATTTCCCCTGTCATTTCCCCTGCAGAATAAGCCGGTGATGGTTTTTGGACTAGTGACCATCAGTCTGTGTGTGGGGTACCTGGGCTATCTGCACGCCATCAGAGAGAACGACCAGAAGTTGTACGAGGCCGTAGACAGCGAGGGAGAGAGATACATGCGGAGGAAAACCTCCAGATGGGACTGAATGATGGAGCCAAAAATCTCAACCTGTGCTGCGTTTCAAAAAGCATCGCGAGTTTAAGATGATCGTAGAGACCATTGGCGCCATTGGGTTCTATGATCTACTTAGCTTTTGATGCCTTAGGGAAACGCAGCCCGAACTCTAAATTAAAAGGACAGTTCCCCCAAAAATGAAAATTGTCACATAATTTTCTTACCCTCATGCTATCCCAAATGCGTATGACATTCTTTCAATCCCAGCAAACACACAACGTCCCCTAACCTTAGCGTGTAGTTCCCGTTTGGTTCCAATTACTAATGTTCTAAGAACATTCTCTTTAGGTTCTTCATTTTATAGCCATAAACTAATGTTCCAAGAACGTTGCATGGTGGTTTTTGTGGGATAACCTAAAAAACCTGTATACAGAACATTCTAGTGGTTATTTTTAGGTTTTCTTTTTATAATCATATACTAATGTTCCCAGGACTTTGCAGGGTGGTTTTTTTGCAGGGGGGGGGTTATTGATTATATACTATATATTTTAGGTTATATTCTGTGTCTAATACATGTACGCACTTAGGTCTGCACGTACTTTATTTGGCTGTCTTCCACATAGCTTTTTTGCACCCTTTAAGGCACTGCAAGAAAAGGATACAACTTGAAATGTCATCCCCAATCAAAGTAAGAACGTTTTTTTTCCACAAAGGGCATTTCCACATGACTCCTAGCGAATAGGACATTCATACATGTGGCACGGTGTGGGGCGGGGCCGGGTCGTGACTCAACACGCCCGGTCCCGTATTAGGCTAATCAAGCCACTGAGAGGGCGGTGCGAGAGAGAGAGATCGTTCCCGGGTTTCGGCACCAATGTAAAGAAGTTCAGGCTCACGGGCAAGGAAGAGGCGAGAAACCGGCTTGACATACAAATAAAGGTTTAATGTAGAACTCAAAAGACAAACACATAAGACGACGGACATGTCTGTAAGGATCTCTCTCTCTCTCACCGCCCTCTGCAGTCGGCCTTTATCCCTCTCGGTGGCTTGATTAGCCGAATACGGGACCGGGCATGTTGAGTCACGACCAAGCCCCGCCCTCCACTGTGCCACAATACAGTAATGCCATGCTCCCTTCAGAGTGTCCAGATGAAGAGCTGAGTGAATCGGGCATAGGGAGGATCACTTTCAATTTGAAATCGCTCTTGCTGTATATAAATCTGTGCGCTGCTGAATTAAAAAATGAACGGTCATTTCTGTGGAAGAACCCGCTGACTGGCATGCTGACATTCATTTGTCCATTTCCTCAAGAAATAATTGCTCCTAGATGGGAGATTAAATAAATATGGTATTGATTTGAAAATTCTTTTGTGAACTTTTTTGTTGTTTATCGACCACTAAGGAGAAGCTCAGATTTCTCTGCTAAACTGTACACATCAGAGGTCAGAAATGAATCTAATATAGCCTGTAAGATTATTTCAATGTCTATTTGATTTTGAATCTATATCAATACATTTCTGATTTAAAAAACCCTTGAATGTATCGAAATCATTGATTATTACTTCATGATATTAAAGGCCCATACAGTAGTACAATATTATTTATTGAATTGTTTAATCTAATGTCCATGTTGCCTTTTTCATTTCTTTGTTAAATTTGTAGATGACAGTGGAAGAAGTTCACCTGTTTTTTGTTTTTTTTTTCAAGTGGAGAAGTTTACCAAAATTGAGCAGTTTTTACAGTTAAAATTTATTTTGTAATGATACAATGTTGAAGAAAATGTTTTCATGTTATTTGCATTAAATATTTTGAAATAAACAATGGATCAACAAAGACATTGATTGTGGATTGATTATTTATATAGACTGATTATTTTATGATTAATGGTATATGAATATGTAAATATAAATATGATGAAAATTGAGGTTAGGGTAATGTTAATAGAACGTTCTGCAAACCTAAAAAGAACATTCTTTTTTCGTAAAGAAACCTTTCCTGGCTAACCAAAAACAAAAGTATAAACACAATGTATGTTCTGGGAACCAAAAATTGTTATTTGGGATATCTCAAACAGGGAAGTGTTATGATAAGTGTGGGTGAGAAACAGATCAATATTTAAGTCCTTTTTTTTACTCTCAAGCTCCACTGTCACTTTCACATTCTTCTTTTGTTTTTGTCGATTCCCGTTCTTTGTGCATATCACCATCTACTGGGCAGGGAGAAGGATGTAAAGTAAAAATGTCTTAAATATTGATCTTCGATGGCATGAGGGTGAGTAAATGATGACAGAATTTTCATTTTTGGGTGTATTATTTCTTAGTTTCATTGTTTGTTTCTATTATTTATGCAGGATGTATGTTGTCTGATTTTACACTCTTTTTTTTTTTATTCCTAATAGTTTTCCTTGCATATTCTTGGCAACACCGCTAAATGTAGAACTTTAACGGAGTCAGTGACATTTAATGTACTGTCACAATGGAACCTGCCATTAAAACAATTATGAAACGCAAAGTGTTTTTTTTTTTTGTTTGTTTGTTTTGTTTTTTTTTGTGCATTCACTTGGTTACCACCAGCTTTAAATGTTAGTTTGGAGGGTAGAATTCACAAACAAAAATATTGTAATCTAAGAGGGTTTGAATTTATGGAGAACATATTTTAAAAACCATATACTTCAAAAATCAACCCGAAATTATCATCAACTTTAGAAATGAATCTACAGTAGAGCTCCAGAAGGAGGCAGTGCTGCTCTTGAATGAGCTGACCTCAGTACAGTTTTCCAGCAATAACAGTTACAGAGAGGAAACTCATGCAATGAAGTGAGAGTACGCTCTTTGTTTTCTATGAGTGTGATGTCGACTGCTTCATGGGGTTTCATAGAGCGGTTTTGGGATTCAACTTTGTTGCCCTTGTAAAATTGTGCTCAGAAAATTGAAAGCAAACATTCACTTCATGAGGACAAACTCTTCTGAGATGTTTTGCATGAGGTCTGTTGCCAGTCAAACTTTGTATTGTCATTGTAGAATTACAAAATAATGTGAGTAGTACATGTAGTTAAAAGCATAACAATTAAATAGATATTAAGGTATGGTAAGGGTGGAATGAGAGGAACAATGCAGTGCAAGAAACCAAGGTGCAAATATTGTTTGCGCAAGTGTCTGTCTGGACATTGTGTGGTAGTGCAGACACTGAGAATGTGCACATTAAATGAGTTGAATGAGTCAGAACAAGCTGTTTCTTTTGAGTTAGCTGTACGCTGATCATATATATGCCTTGTGACTGCAGATCTCATGCAAGAACACTCAAGACATCTTATTTGCTCTGCATCACCTGCAAATATCCAGTAGCCCAGTGTTTCACCCAGGTGCAAAAGATTCATGTCTGATTACATCTGCAAAAGTAAAGTGTTTTTCATTCCGGTTCTGGTGTTTTGTTGGCTCCTTTCCAATCGGAACCTGTGGCTAATGACATTCTTTTTAAAATGACAGTTCTCGGGTGGGGGATATACCAGTTGCAGTGTTTCTAGATCTCAGAAGAGAAAAAAAAGAGAGACTTGGTCTGGAAAAACAAGCTCAAAATAAGAGACTTCCATCAACCAAACTAAGTGAAAATAAGCAATTCAATTGTATCCCATGTGAGGTTATCAGTGTAGTAATCATAACAAGCATATATACAGTAGCGTACTGTATTAAATCACGTATTTTCATTAAATGTATTCTTAATATTAAATATATCCCAAAAATATTTCAAATATTTAAAAAATACATCTGACCATCTAAATCAACGAATTGCCAAATTCTCTTTCTTCTGCGTGCATGCACACATTGCTTTGGACATTTTTGGATCGCAACCTGAAAGCCCAAAGCTTTAAGCGGTAATCCATCCCTGATGGGAGTGGATTTGGCTAACGTGCATGCAAGTAATTCTATATAGTTGTCTAAAAAGTCTTCAGCACGTCACGGAAAGCTTCATGCAAAACGTGCATTAATGCAAAGGAATGCAGCAGTTTCCTTCAGAATCACAGCACGCGTTTATCTAAAGAAAGTGAAGCCTTAGTTATGAAGTGTTGTAATTCCGAATATGTACTGTGATAAACTAGTTAGACTTGTTAAATGATATATATATATATATATATATACCTCGGAATGAAATTAACCAGTCATTAACTGGTTACCAACATTTTAAAATAAAGTTTAATTGAAAGTAGAATTTCACAATCACATTTGTCACAATGATCGGTCATTCACTCTTGTTCAAAATGCATATACAGATGTCTAGAATTAATTTCATACAAGTTGCAATTCCACACGTATCAGTTATGCACTTAGGAGTATTTCAATACAAGAAAAGCTCAATCGACAGCATTTGTGGCTTAATGTTGATTACCACAAAAAAGTCCCTCCTTTCTTTTCAAAAGTCTGTGTTCCAGTGAGGCACTTATGATGGAAGTCAAGGGTCAATCTGTAAATGTTAAAATACTCTCTGTTTCATAGACACAAGACATAAACTGTGTTAACATGATTTTAGTGTGAGAAAATCACTTACTGCAGTAAGGTTATAGCCAATTTTACATCTAAATGTAATGTCAACAAAATCTAAAAATCCTACAACGTCTTATTGTAAACAACTTTAAACAACAGCTCAAATAATACATGAGTTTTAATAAAATTAATTTAAGTGCTTTCAGATATAATAAGCTTCACATTTCTGCCTTTAAACCTTCAAAAATTGCCCCAATTGACTTCTATTGTAAGTGCCTCACTGGAACACAGATTTGTGCTTTTTTTAATGAAAAGGAGGGATGAGTCGAAATTTATTTTTGTGGTCATCAACATTGTCACAAATGCTTTTGATGACTTGTATTGAACCCAGAGTATTCCTTTAATAGTAAAAGTGATCATTTTTACATTGTTACTCATTCCTGATATCAATAATTGAATTACAACTAGTAAAAATGCTGTTTTGATATCTGTAAATATATTTAACATGTTAGATATGATATAGTATTTCACATATGTGGAAAAGGATTTCAGATATTAGGGTTTTTCCTGGGTCAAAAATGGTCTTTGGTGGAGGCTGACATACACTGTCCACACACACAAAGTTGGCTTATTATATAATTGCAATGAATTCATATTTAAAGTAATTAGGTAGTTGCATATCATGTATATATTGGATATTACATTTGTAATCATCTGGAACATGTTAAATTTGACCATTTTTCTTTTTACTTCAAGATGATGTGTGGAAAAGACATGCTTTAAAGGCCGCATTTTCCAGTTTTTGGACGCAGCTTCTGAATTTGCTGAATAATTATCAATGCTAGAAAAACCCTGGATATCAATAAATTGGAGAGTAATTCAAGATATCTTAAAAGCATTTCTTACTATAGTTACAATCACATTACAGATATCTAAAATTAACATTGCCTTTACTAAAAACCAAATTACTGATATAAAAAAAATCACATTTTCATTAGTTATCATAATTTGCTGGATCAGCCTGAAAAATAATAAAAAAATAATAAAAAATGATTTGATTGTAATCTTGTCCAACCGTTTTGGAGATTTCAATATTTCCCTATTCAAGTAGATAGCAGCTGTACTTGTACACATAGTAAATAGCTACCAATGAGCATTTCAAAGATGGCTGCACACATGAAACCCATGAAATTGCAGTAAAATGTACCACATCACATGCGACGGCTTTTCGTTTTGTACTGTGACAAAAAATTATATTTTAAGTGTCAAGGTGATTATTAGTGGTAATTTCCCTGCAAATTCACACTGGTGTGCTAAAACTAAACAGCCATCAAGTTTTACTGAACGGATTTGTGTAGAGTGAAACTTAGCAAGACTAGTATTTTTGACTGTTTTTTTGTTTGTTCCATGTAAGTATAAGAGGATCTGAGTGGATTTCTTAAGAGTAGCAGCTTTTCCTATTCTTTTCTAAACTGGATGCCTTTAACATGATGAGGCCATTGAGCCACTGTGTTTGATTTTTGAAAAGTAGTGCTTTGATCAAACTTAAAATTAAATTAGTTTTATCAAGCCAAGAGACCTAGGCAAGAAAGTACAGGGAACAATTTCTCAAGATTCATTTTTCTTTCACCAAAATCAGTTTTTGTACGTTAGTTTAACGTTAAACAATGTTAAATGTTGCAGTAATACTCGATTACAGTCGTTTTACTTGATTTTACAAGTGAATTAGTCAATAAGATCACCACATCCATCCCGTCAACCACGCGGCGCGCCCCGTCTCCAAACCCTGCCCCCTAAAGATGTGTCAGCCAACCCGAAATCAGCAAACCCGAGCACAAAAAAAATGATTAACAGGTAGAGAGTGTTTCTGATTGGTTAAAACAGCGCGGGTCGCTCCCTTCATGACCTTTGTCTTTTGCTATTTACGTTTACAGATCACGGCAACACATATTTCAGTCGTTTTGGTTAGGAAGAGGAGACAAAGTGTGTAGCGTTGAACATTTTTTTTACAGTACATTTAGAAGTTTTCTAAAAATCAGTGCTTTGGGACAGAAATCTCCTCCTACTTCTACAACACGCCGATCAACCATTGCACATGGGTTCTAAATCTTTTTAGGAAATATATTACAGACGGATTTGTTTATATAATATTTTAAAAATATTACAGTATATAATAGTTATACGGTATATCATCAATATTTTCTAAAAAAAAAAAAAAAAAAAAAAAATTAAAAAAAATATATATATATAATTGAAGTTTTGTTAAAATAAACAGAAATGTGAACGCTAACAGTACAAAACATTTATTTTTGATTTTTTTTTTTATTTTGTTCTCAGGATGCATGCCAAATTTGCGCGTTTAATTCATTACTGTCTGTCTGGATATTCATGTGTTCATGGAGCAACTTGGAGAAACTATTGTTAAATTGAAAGCAATAGTGTCACATGAATATCTCATTATTCTATGTTACAGACACACGCTTTTGAAGTTGCTGTATTGTTGTATATTGTTGCGTGTGAGTGTGTGTCTTGTACGCTTGTATCGCGTCGCTCCGCCCCTCAGCTGAAGGTTATAAATCAGATCGGATTGCAGCGGCTGAACGGGATCTCTCATTCACTCTCTCAGGCGCGTGGTGCCTGCAGGAACGAGCTCACTATGGCGGAAACAGTCGCCTTTTTTTCAGTTCTCACGGTCTCTCTGTCCCACTGCAGCCTCAGATTATTATAAAGTTTCCAGAAATATTAGTTTACGTTGAGTCACCATGTCGACAGCGCTGTTTACATGAGACGAGAGACAGTAAAACTCCCGCGAATATGAGCGACTCACGCGCAGGTAAGAAACAAGTGCAACAGGTTCCTTTTGAGGCTATGAAGAGAACATGTCTCATTCATTTATGCATTCATTGGTCTGTACAGTGGGATTCGGACTACTTGTTCTTTCATAATTGGACGTTTCTTCAACTTTAGGCTCTTTCATCACTGTGGACTTCTAGAACGTCTTGTTAAAACACCTTTCACACTCTCACTGGTTTATTTTAATTGTCTGCTTACAAGGTCAAACTGTGTGTGCAGATGCATCACAGGAGAATTGGCATTCAAGTCATGAAAATTAATTTCCATCATCTCAAATTTTATGTTTAACAGAATTCTGGAAATGAGCTGATGGAAATAAACATTTAATGACTAATTTCTTAGCTAACATTTTATGTATCCTAAATACACACAATGGAATATTTTCACACTATTTTTATAATTGCATCTTAATTGGGAATGATGCCCAATAAAAAAAATTGCTCAAGTGATCTTTACTTGATATTTTTTGTTTTTGTTTTCTTCACACATTACTTTTCTCATATTTCATTTAAAGTTTTTGGATAACGAGTGCACTTACTTCTGAAAACAATGTATGCTATTAGTGGCAAAACCGTTTGGTCTGTTGAAAATAATGCCATAGCTGTTGGTCAGTCACCATGTTTGAGAATTTTTTTTTGGATTTTCTCATGATAATTTTTTTTTGTTTAGGTTATCCTAATTTTAACATCAAGACATGTCATTTGAAGTTTATAATGGCCATTCATAATTTCATATCAAAGCTAAAATGGAAAAATCAATACATAATTTTCTTTCGGTACTTTTTAAAATGGTTTAAGGCATGTTAAAAATTGTTTATAACATGTCAGTTTTAATGTGACCTATATACAGTTGAATTCAGAAGTTTACATACACTTGGGTAGAAGTCATTCAAACTAATTTAATGACTCCACAGATATCATATAACAAACTATAGTTTTGGCAAGTCCTTTAGGACATCTACTTTGTGCATGACACAAGTAATTTTTCCAACAATTGTTTACAGACAGATTGTTTCACTTTTAATTTACTATATCACAATTCCAGTGGGTCAGAAGTTTACATGCATTAAGTTAATTGCGCCTTTAAGCAGCTTGGAAAATTCCAGAAATATGTCAAACATTTAGGCAATTAGCTTCTGATAGCCTAACTGTAGTCAATTGGAGGTGTACCTGTGGGTGTATTTTAAGGCCTATCTTCAAACTCTGTGCCGCTTTTTTTGACATCATGGGAAAATCAAAAGAAATCAGCCAAGACCTCAGAGAAAACATTGTGGACCTCCACAAGTCTGGTTCATCCTTGGGTGCAATTTCCAAATGCCTGAAGGTACCACAATAATTGTACAAACAATAATACGAAAATATAAACACCATGGGACCCACAGCCATCATACTGCTCAGGAAGAAGACGCATTTTGTCTCCTAGAGATGAACGTAGTTTGGTGAGAAAAGTGCAAATCAATCCCAGAACAACAGCAAAGGACCTTGTGAAGATGCTGGAGGAAACATGTAGACAAGTATCTATATCCACAGTAAAACAAGTCTTATATTGACATGACCTGAAAGGATGCTCAGCAAGGAAGAAGCCACTGCTCCAGAACCACCATAAAAAGCCAGACTACAGTTTGCAAGTGCACATGGGTACAAAGATCTTACTTTATGGAGAAATGTCCTCTGGTCTAATGAAACAAAAATGTAACTGTTTGGCCATAAAGACACTAGTTATATTTTGAGGAAAAAGGGTGAGGCTTGCAAGCTGAAGAATGCCATCCCAACCGTGAAGAATGGGGGTGCAGCATCATGTTGTGGGGGTGTTTTGCTGCAGGTGACTGGTGCAATTCACAAAGTAGATGACATCACGTGGAGGAAAAATTATGTAGATTTATTAAAGCAACATCAAGACATCAGCCAAGAAGTTAAAGTTTGGTCACAAATTGGTCTTCCAAATGGACAATGAACCCCAAGCATACCTCAAGTTGTGGCAAAATGGCTTAAGGACAACAAAGTAAAAGTATTGGAGTGGCCATCACAAAGCTAAAAAAGCATGTGTGAGCAAGAAGGCCTACAATCCTGACTCTGTTACACCAGTTCTGTCTGGAGGAATGGGCCAAAGTTCCTACCCAAAAGGTTTGACCCAATTTAAACAATTTAAAGGCAATGTTGCCAAATACTAACAACATGTATGTAATCTTCTGACCCTCTGGGAATGTGATGAAAGAAAATGAGCTGAAATAAATAATTCTCTCTACAATTATTCTGACATTTCACATTATTAAAATATAGTGATCTGAACTGACCTAAGATGGGGAATGTTTTCTACAATTAAATGTCAGGAATTGTTAATTAGTTTAAATGTATTTGGCTGAGGTGTATCTAAATTTCTGACTTCAACTGTATAACAAAAAAACAAACGTTGTCTGTTAGTTTAAATAAAAATCTACTCCTTGGACATGAAAGTATGCCCAGAGTTGATGAAACAGCCAATATCATAATTATAAATGTAAAAAAAAAAAAAAGGAAAAAAGACTGACATCTGACATTTCTGACATCCACCAAATTGTACTCAGACTACAGGTGTGTGCTGGACTGTTTTCCCCATCCCGGACCCGAACGCTCCCACTGAATTTTACTTGCATGTTCATCCACTCTGTCTGCAGTGATTTTTCTTACTGAATGCTCCTGTTCCTGCAGTTTTCCACAAACCAAACAAATAGACTTTTTTTTCTGTTATTGTTATAATATGATGTATGATTCGATACCCATCTGATTTTGAGGTTGAATTCTTAACACTAAATTGACAATTTTCCAGTCAGAGTTTCACATATTTGATGTCCACGATTTAGTCTGCCATTCTTCAGAAGCCATATCACCCTGTAGCTCAAGACCGGCTGCCCACTGAAGCTACACAGGGTTGAGCCTGGTCAATACTTGAATGGGAGACATCCTGGGGAAAATTAAGGTTGCTGCTAGAAGAGGTGTAAGAGAGGCCAGCAGGGGGGTGCTCACCCTGTGGTCTGTGTGGGTCCTAATACCCCAGTATAGTGACTGGGACACTGTACTGTAAAAAGGCACCATCCTTCAGATGAGACATTAAACTGAGGTCCTGACTCTGTGGTCATTAAAAATCACTTCTCGTAAAGAATAGTGGTGTAACCCTGGAGTCCTGACCAAATTCCTCAAATTGGCCCTTATCATGGCCTCCTAATAATCCCCAGCAATTAAATTGGCTACATCACTCTACTCTAACCTCTCCACCAACAGCTGGTGTGTGGATGGCGTACTGGCGCACTATGGCTGCCGTCGCTTCATCCAAGTAGATGCTGCACACTGGTGGAGGAGATTCCCCCATTCACTGTTTAAAGCACTTTGAGTGTAGTGTCAGAAAAGCACTATATAAATGTAATGTTCTTTCGTAAAGCCCTGTTCTCTACCTGCGTAGCCTGCTTTAAATATTGGATAATTTGATTCATGTGCTGTGCAAATGTTTACGTTGTGTTATTACTGAATGAATACAAAAAAAATATTTTACAATTATTTTATTTTTGATAACATTAAAACAGAAAATGCAAAGATATCCACATCAGATTTTTCAGACTCCTCTCTGACCGCCCGCTCCTGCACATCACTTATTGAAAGTGTCATCCGCTCCATGACTTCAACTAGGTCATTCAATCCTGCGCCAAGAGAAATCTTGCACAAACCTTCAGATTGTTCTGGAATAGTGTGCTATGTCTTTATGAACTAATCATACTTGCAGTTTTTGTACAGTGGAATGGTCAAAAATAAGAAAACTCTCACGACTGAATGAATGTTCATATAAGCCGATGGAATGCTCGTTAATTCAAACGTTCACAGTATAAACATTTAAATGTTAACAAACCTACAAAAATAGGCTTTTGATCTGCTTTCAGATTCTCTCGCTCTCTGATGGATTAGCGTAGTGATTTATGCTACAGACTTGTCTGGCTAGCTAGTTGGCTGTTTGTCTTACTGTAATGTCTGCTTAACCATCTAATTTGAAACTTTTAAAACAAGTTCAAACTTTAAAACATGGATTTGTCAAACCAAACTTTAACTAGCTTGTCCGACCATGCTGTAGTTATGTGTAATGCTCTGTTACATTGAACACTACACAACAATTTTGAGATTCATGGGAAAATCTTTTAACATTGAAACCAGATTGAGAGGAAAGGCGTGTAGGATCAGGGAGGAATGTTTCCATTTCAGGTTTGAAGTGAAATTTTTTTTATTTTTTTTTTTGCAGCGGTCCAGTGGTCTCCCCCCTCCCCGAACCTGCCTGCGGACCATGTGCTGAACTCTGGAGCTGTCATATTCCCTGGTAAATCAGTCTTTAAAGTCCCTTATTCAGGAACATTTAGAAACCCTGTCAGTCTGTACTGGTCTTATGGATGTCATGTATGTCAACAGGTGCTTTTGATCAGCATGGATGTCCTCTGGTCATATTTCCTGTGGAATCTCAGTGCAAACTATCACAGGAGGTCAGCAGAGAGGAGGTGTCCCACTTCATACACTACTGCCTGCGCCTACACAAGTATGGAACACTTTCACACACTTTTATGGAATAGTTCGCCCAAACAAGTCACATTCACCCTCGTGTGGTTCCAAACCTGCATGGCTTTTGTGGACTTTAAAGATGTTTTGAAGAATGCACAAGCTGCTCTTTTCTAGACAATGAATGTGGCTTTACTGTCAAGCTCAAAAAAGTAGGCCACAAGAAACCATTACTGTAAACTCTAAAGTTGTCATTACTGGAAAAAAGAGTTGTCTTCATTAAACATTACATGAAATGTCATTTTGGGCTCATAATTTGTATATTTTAGTTCCTTGAACTTATCTTAAATATAACCACAATGCCTTGCACTTGAGTTATTTAATTATGGTCGATTGGTCAATGAGAACACATTGGGGAATTTAAAGATTTAAGAATTCAGAGGTTTTAGCTTTTGTAGTATTTGTTGTTTTGTGTGATGTCACCATTAGGATGATCTGTGTCCCCTTTGGTCAAGTTGAACCCTGTTCAAACCATCAAACCATTTTCACATCTGCCCTTCATTTCTCCATTAACAGTATAAAAGGAGAGGCGAGTCTGCTGTCTGTGGTCGTCGATCTGAGGCAAGCGAACGTCAACATTGCACGGTTTATCGCTGAAACGCTTCTGTTATTAGAGGTATTCATGACTTTGATTGTCTTTTCTGTGATTGCTCATCTGATATCAGTTTTAGGTTTGTAAGCTGTCTGAAATTATTTGTTCTGTTTAGCTTTAATGTTCTGGGTTTAGTACCCGTTAAGCTCTATCAACAACATTTGTTGCATAATGTTGATTTACAACGGAAAATGTCAACTCGTACCTCAGTAAAAAAAATCTTTAATTGCAGGTTGTTAAAATGCTTACATAAGTCCATTTCTAATATCCTTGCGCATATAGTGCGACATTACTGTGTTTACTGGTTTTACATGATCATTACGGGATTAGAAATATTGGGTAAAATTTTACACAGACAAAGATAGGATATAATTACGCTAGTCTCATGCTAACACATATGTTGAAGTCTTGTGGTGTTTACTTCTGAAACGCTGTGCGTTTTATATCTTTAGGCTGGCTGCCGGGCAGTTTGTGCTTCTATTGCAAGTGCGTTAGTGTAGCTGTGATTTTTCCCTCCCCCCCAAGGCAAGATGAGTCTTAATGGTAAAAGGGAAAGTGTGCCACAAATGCTGTCAATGGAGCTTAACTTTGAATGTTCTTTTGTGTCTCTGTCCAAGAAATTCCAAGTTAAGTCTTTATTTGGGGTAGGGCTGAAACGATTAGTCGTCACCGCCTCAATGAGTTGCGTGAATTTCCTGGTCTAATGGGGAGAGATTGAAACTGCATTCGGCTGATGCACATTGTCGCGACGATGCTCATCCCTTGAGTGCATATGTTTGCTGCAGCTAGATTATAACATGATGGCTCATGACTTATCATGTGTGTCGCTGTGCATTTCATATTGTGAAGAAAAAAGGTGTGAGGTAGTCTTCGCCCCATTATACACTGAAACCTAAATACGTTTTTTAAAATTTTTCTATACGAGTATCTAAAACTCCTTTAAAACAACGTAAATGTTTTTTAGCAGCTATACAGCAGAATAATTTGGTTTTATCTGAGAATGTTGAATATAATATTTTAATCTAAATAATAATTAATTTAAAATCTAAAAATACACGTATACAAAATATGCTTATGTAATATCTTAAAGCAAGTGTAAATATCATTTGCTTCTCAAGTAAATTTCTTTTGTTTTAAGGATTGTTTAAATGGAAAACGATTTTTTTTTTTTTTTGCAGTGAATTTCTTAAAAAGGAAAAAAATACATTGTTTAATTCTGTGAAGTCAGTGAATGTCATTTAGAGGCATTTTTAAAAGATGATTTTTGTCCTCTTGATTGTTAGCAAGCACATTTAATACAACCTTTTAAGTCGGGACACAAGCTGAATAGTCGGTTAAGTCCGAATGATTAATCGGTGCAATCACAATAGTTGAATAATTGTTCGATTCCTCAATCAACATAATTGTTAGTTGCAGCCCCATTTGGGATAATGTCTTTGATAGAAGTTAATATTGTGCAGGTTCGTGTTTCCCAAAAGCATTGTAAGCTTAGAAACTATTGGCACCATTGGTCTCTATGATCAACTTCTAACTCTGATGCTTTTGGGAAACACTGCCCTGTTCAGTCCAAACCTACAGCCATTTCTCTTTCCACACTGTATGATTTCCATTGCTGATCATTCACTCAAATGTTTCATCAAATTGTTGCAAGCAATGAATACATATGTGCATATCATCCGTGTTTAAGAATGAATAGGCACATAATTTTAAAATGACAAACAGAAACCTATTTAAACTGACAGTCATTGGGTTTTACAAATGAGGAATGTAGTCACTAATTTCTTATGTAGTGAAGACTCCAGCATCTTTTATATATATATATATATATATATATATATATATATATATATATATATATATATATATATATATATATATATATATATATATATATATATATATATATATATATATATATATATAAATTGTTATTACTCAATGTCGTTCCAACCCTGTATTTCCTTCCACATAACACAAGTGAAACAGGTAAAATGTTAGTGCTGCTTTTTACATAAAAAAAAAAGTGGAATGTGCTCCCAAATGGACAAAAAAGCAGAAAGTATCAAAAGTCTTTGAATTTAATTAGAAATTTGCGCTATACCATTGGCTCTCGCGAGTTGTGTAACTGACTGTGAAATGATTATCAATGAATGACTCAAATTTCAAGTCTTCACACAAAGCTAGCGAATGGCTAAAGAAGGCTTTGAATAAACAGCGCTGCAGTGCTGCTTTTTTTTTGTCATTACTGGAGCTTGGCACTAGCATTATAAATCACTATATATGTTCGTTGAATAGACAGAAGCTTGGACATTGTATCCAACATCTCCTTTTGTTTCATTGAAGAAAGAAAATACAGGGTTTAAATGACATGAGTGAGAGGAAATGACCAAACTTTTCCTTTTAATGTTCTGTAAATGTCTGGTTTAAGAGTGAACAGCTCTTGTTTTGTCCCTCTCATGAGGTTAAAAAGTGAAGGAGTGAGTGCAGAGATTGAGAGAAATCACATGCCTGCTCAGTCACATCTAATAATGCTGCTCGCTGTTCTCCTGGCAGGGTCATGAAACACTTACACACACTGCTTCTCATAATCCCATTCAGTCTTATTCACTAATATTTGTACGTACAGTACTTCTGCACAGAAAAAGTTCTCTAGCACAATTTAAATTGTTTTTTTAATAAAGGTGTAGACTACATATTTGATCTCCTATAACAGATCGAGCGGTAATGTTTAAGGTTTTGTAGGGTCACTTTAGTTTTTCAAATGGTAAAATATCAGCATGTAGTTTCAGTTGATTCTCATGCGTTCTTTTTCTCTCTCTTGATAAATTGTGCAGGCTGTAATTTGTCCGACAACCACATTGGCTGTTTTAACACCCTTCCTGTTGTAGTTCTGCAGGAGGATCATCCATTCAGTGTATATCGTTCAGCCAAAGAAGAAAGCTGTTTTAAAGCAGCTGGGGAAACTACTGACACCAAACGGCTCCAAACAGCGCAGACCCGTCCTCTTCAAAGTGAGTTCATCAGGTGTAAATGTGTAATCTCAGATAGTGGCTGAATTATCAGAAATATACATTTCTCAGAAAACCCGGCTTCTCTATTTCAAGTTGAGTCCATTCATTTAAATAATTTGATCTGGACATTTATGGCTGTTACCTATGAAAGAAAATATGTGTATGCGCAGTGTTTCCCCTGCCATTATATTAGGGTGGATATACCCCGGGGTATACCCCGCCCCCCCAACGGCACCCTCCGCCCCCCCCTTGAAGGTAAAGTTAATTATATTTTTTTATATAGCGCCAGATCACAACATAGGGGAGTTCCGCCCCTATGCGCACACGCCTGCGCACACAGACACGTTTGCGCGCACACAGGTGAGCATAGGGGTGTTCAATTCCAGGTTTTCTGGTACGGAGGTATGCATAATTACAAACTAGTCACTATGACTGTTATCTATTTCTAAAGAGATAAGCCACAAGCTACATGTAGGATAAATACAAAGTTTCTACGACAGCTCTCTGGCATGGTGTAATGCCGCGGATACACTAGACTTTGAGACTACGGTCGTGATATGACGTCACATTAATTCAACATATAACAAATAGTAATACACTCAAAATGTAGGGATTAGACACTCACAAGTGAGTGATTTCGGACACAGTAACAGAGTCGACACCAAGAGTCGATTCCTGAGATGGAGTCGACCCCGAGTCTGGGGCTATTCAGAGTCGAGGAATCGACTCTTTGGAGTCGACTCCCCATCACACACTCCCACCAGCGGACAGAAAGCGTGCGTCGGAAATATGTTGCGTCAATCACCTGAAAAGAAGACAAAAATATCTGTGTTTTTTTAAACGCTCCCAGTGTGGTGAAGATGGCAACACTCGCTCTCCTGTAAGTAGCACCCGGAGTAGCGCTACTGCTCCGAGTCCAAGTACAGAAAAGAGCCCAAGTGCTGCATGCCCTTTCCCTGACAAGCAGCAAAAGTCCAGTCACTAGTGATGGGTCGTTCGCGAACGAGTTGGCTCTAAGAGCCGACTCTTGTAGGTGAACGTTGGGAGCCGGCTCGCATATCAGAAGAGCCGGATCTATTAATAAAATTATTTTAAAAAATGAAGATATGAACAATCAAAAGATTTAAATTAATATAATTAACTAATTCAAAGAACGAAAAAATAAAATATAGGCCTTAATGCTCAATCACACACATATTTGTTCTGACTGTCTGCTCAGACTAACAGCCTGCTGGCTTCTATTGCTCTGACGGTCCCAGTCAGTAGTGTAAACTGTGAAAGGGACTTCTCAACCATGAACAGGGTAATACAAACTTTTCACAATAGGATTTGCTGCTTTTAGCTATATGTTAAGCTATCACATTTAACAGTTAATGCATTTGCAGGTCAAGACAAACATCCGCAATAGGCTGCAAGGAGCATCTTGCAGCATGCATGCGGATCTCAATAAATGGGCCAGACGTTTCTGACTTCCCATATCAAGAGGCTCTGGAAATGTTCATCCAGAAGCCCAGAAAGATACACCGCAGTGACAAAAGCTGCACACTTTGTGGATAAATTACATAAAAATAAATGTTCCAATGTTTAGTTTAATGTACAGTTCAAATAATTGTTCAGTTTATATATTCACTGCTGCCATTGAAAGAAACAAATGAACACCATGACTAAGTGTTTGTGTCTGATCAATTCCCCCCCACCCCCCCCCCACCCCCCCAAAGCTGTAAACCTAGGGGGAAACACTGGTATGTATGTGTGTATATGTATGTATGTATGTATGTATGTATGTATGTGTGTGTGTGTGTGTGTATATATAATATATATATACATACATACATACATACATACATACATACACATACACAAGGAAGGTCTGGAAGGAATTCACTACAGGGTTTTTTTTTTATCTTATTTTGCACATCGTGGGCATATTTGTCACTTTTGGTATCATCTTTTTCCCCAAGCCCAGGTTAATTTCTGACAGACCTGGCACAGCTTTAAAGTATAGCCAGAAGATTTGTCTTAAAGTAGAGCTAACTTTTATTGATGTGGAACATACACTTTAATGTAAAACTTGAATGACTGTGTGTTCTCATTTTACAGCATGTTTTCCTCAAAGACGTTTTTGAACTTTCCAACTACATCGACAAGAGCCAGTTAACCTCTAGTTTGGGAGGATACCTCATGTACTGCCATACGAGCTGGGTTACCTTCATTAAGGTCTGTTTTTCATTGAGCAATAATAGCAGGGCACTGGCATGCATTTAAATTCAGTTGCATAAGCTGTATACGCGCAAGTAGAGCTGTAGCACTGTTGAATTATATCAGTGCAAGCTTGATAAGTTTAATCCTATGATGTCATTTCTTTTCCTCCCTCAAACCCGCTACTCAATTCGGAACACACACAAATGTCACATGCACCCGCATGCACGCATTGCATAATTGAGTAAAGTGTTTGTGTAGATTCACGTAAGAGCTGGCATTAGTAACGTGTCTGATTCTTTGTGTCTGTGCAAGATAGATAAACTCTGATCACAACAAGGTCTTATGATCAGCTGTAACTTCCATAACAGGGTCACAGAGTTTATCTATTCACCTTGTTTTTACAGTTTACTCACCATTATGCTGCTTCAAACCCCTCTGACTGTCGTCTGTGGGATAAAGATGTTTAGCCGAATGTTCGGGACTAATATTCAGAAATAAATCTTTTTGCAAAGGGTTTGGAGCATCATGAGAGTGATCATTGATGAATGTGTGTCTTGTTCTGTGCATGTTGTGTGGTGACCGGGATGTGAATTGTGAGTGTATTAATGAGGACACATCTCTATTGTGTGCCTCCCTGGAGAAGCTTCAGAGCGCTAGAGATCATTAGCAAATGAAAGGAGTGCATGCTCTTTCATTCGTGTACTTGTCCTCACGGTCACATGCGGCTGATTTTTCTGCCTCTTTGTGATGTGTTCTTATGGTCCACCGACGGTCGACCTCTAGTATTTTCAGCTAACTGTAGAGGGAGATGAAGTACATTTGTTTTGTATGTTAATTCAGAAGTCTCATTTGTTTGTGCAGGAGATTGATGGATTTGTGCAGGAGTTCCTGTCAGTGGTAAATAGACTGCCGTCCTGTATCTCGACTCTGCAGTCGCTCGCAAAACTACCTGTTCCTGCAGACTTTGAGCGGTTGCAGGAGTTCTGCTCTGTGAATGAGGCCCGATTCCAGCAGCTCAGGAGGTAACCTTTTTTTCTTTTTTCTTTTTGAGGCCTGATTTGAGCAGCTGAGGTTTGTTTGTCACTCAGTGATGTGATGCTCATTGTTTTTGTCCCAATCTATTACATTTAATACAAATTACAGAAATTCAATTCCCACTAGGGCTGCAACTAATGGTGACGTTGATGGTTGATTCATTTTTGTAAAAAAATTTTTTTAGATTTATTGTTTAAAAAAAGAAAATTCCTTTTAGTTTATTAAAATATAATAGTGCGTAAGGATTGGTTCAATTTACTGTTCTGAATTCATGATTCTATACTCTCACAAAACTTTGAACAAAGCCTGAATCATGAAAAGTTAAGTTTGAATTAGGGCTGCATGATTTGGGGAAAATGTCATATTGCGACTATTGAGGCTAATATTGCGATTTGCGATATAATAAACAAATGATATCATGTCAATTTGCTTGGTTATCTAGGACAATGCACAAATAGATTACTGATAATGCTGAAATGTGTTTCTCAACTTAAACATACAAACTAGCAACAAAAACCACTATAAATGCACTGTTTTCAAATTAAAATTATATTTGTACTAAAAACAATAAATAAGAACATGCACATTTTCACGAAAATAAGATTGTCCAAACAAACAGGGACATTTAAGCAGGATGTAACATGTACTTTGTATGAAGTCTTTTGAAAAGGAAACTGGATGTAAAAAACTTTTTTTTTTTTTTTTTTTTTTTAAATGACAACTGGTATTTCCTAATCTTTCTAAAAAGTTCTACTTATCGCTGGTATCTCTTGTCCAGTGTGTGTGGATCATTTTCTGAAATCTCACTTTTCTACTTTGTGCTGTTTCAGGTGCTGATATAAATTTGTCGTATTGCCACGTGATGTAGCAACTTTAATTTTGTACAGTACCTCTCTCTGCTCGCATCAGTTATCTTAAAGCCAAAATATCGCCATATAACCAGGGTTTTTCCTGGCTGAAAATGAGGTGGAGGTGGTACCATACTGATCAAAAAAGTGACGTTAAAAACACGTAAATGTTGGCTTTGCATTAATACAATCCTAATGACCTGGCAACTGAATACTAGTGTTCATTTTTTCAGACGTTTTTTTTTTATTTTTT